>CM073474.1:8772500-9405000 GCA_037074535.1 Gleditsia sinensis
GTAGAGGTAGAGGACGTGCACGGGGTCTTAAAACCCCAAGACAAGATGAACATACTCCAGTGTCTGATAGAGTTCCTGGGGAAAGAGTAGAAACCCCTCAGGAGCCACCTGATAGAACCGCTGATATGATTGCTGGTATACATAGAAGTTTAGAAACATTGGCTGGATTTGTAGTGGAACAGGGTAGAAAGGAAGGCCAGCCAGCAGAACATGCTCCTGAAGTGCAAGAACTGGAAAGAACAGCTGACCAAGAGGACAAGCTTAGAGGGATTGAGGTGTCATTACCACAATTCCTTAAGTTAAAACCTCCGACTTTTTCTAGGTCAGATGTTCAGGAAGACCCACAAATATTTATTGATGCTGTGAAACGAGTTTTCAGAGCCTTGGGGTGCTCTAGTAGAAGATCTGTTGAGTTGGTGTCTTTTTAACTGTCTGATGTGGCCCAAGTTTGGTTTGAGACATTTGTACAAGGACGGGCAGTTGATTTACCACCAATGGAGTGGGACGAATTTAAAGAAGCATTTATGAATCGCTTTCTACCAACAAGTGAAAGAGACAAGAGGGCCAGAGAGTTTGAGGAATTGAAACAAACACCAAACATGTCAGTTTCTGAATATGACATCTGTTTTACCCGGTTGTCCAGATATGCACCATATCTGGTCCCTACTGAGAAGGATAGAATTAAGAGGTTTGTTTTGGGATTGATACGCCCATTGTTTAAGTTAGTGGGCCCTTAGATGGATCATTTTTCAACTTATTCAGCAGTTGTGAACTGTGCTAGAATGATGGAAACACGAGAGCAAGCTGACATAGAAGGTCTTAAGAGAAGGAAAAGAGATCGAGATAGTAATGCCCAGACTAGATATAATCCTACTATCAGTGGGTCAATATTTCAAAATTCACAGCGTTTTACTCACACAGGAGTTGGTAGTTCTAACCAGCCATCAGTTAACATTAACAAGCATAGAATGTTCTAAAGAGATATGAGACCCCCGATTCAACAAGACTCAAGATCAATTCCACCATGTCCAAATTATGGTAGGTCTCATACTGGACAGTGTCGCAGAGAAACTGGTGCATGTTTTAAGTGTGGACAAATGGGTCATCTGATGAGAAATTATCCACAACTGTGAAGTTTTAGTCTAGCATCAGTGCAATCAGCTTCACCCCCTACATCTGTGCTAGCACGACCTAGTAGAGCAGCCTCAGTCCAAGCAAGTAGTGGTGGTACTAGTAGAGGATCAGGAAATCGAGGGTGAGAACCAGCTCGAGTTTTTGCCTTGACACGACAGGATGCTCAGGCCTCAAATGCAGTTATGACAGGTACATTATTAGTATGTTCCCATAAAGCATATGTTCTGTTCGATCCTGGTTCTACTCATTCTTATATATCACCATGCTTTGTTAAGAACTTGGATAGAGATCCTGCTAGTTTGCATTGTTCTTTCATGGTTGCTACTCCAATGGGAGAACTTCTAGTAGTAAATGATGTGTATAAATCATGTGAGATTTTGATAGAAGGCAAGGAGACTCTTATAGATTTGATAGTTCTAAATATGATAGACTTTGATGTGATTTTGGGAATGGATTGGTTGGCATCATGCCATGCCATTCTAGACTGTCATCATAAGGTGATTAAGTTTAATGTACCTGGAGAATCTTCCTTTATGATACAAGGAGATGGTAGTAAGAAGTCTAGTAATTTAATTTCAGCCTTAACAGCTCATAAACTGTTACGAAGAGGATGTCAGGGATATGTAGCAATAGTCAAGGATGTTGATATGAAGTATACAAGTTTAGAGCAGGTTCCAGTAGTTAAAGAATTTCCTGATGTGTTTCCTGAAGAGTTGCCAGGATTACCACCAGACCGAGAGATTGAGTTTAGTATTGACCTTCTCCCTGAAACACAACTAATATCCATACCTCCTTATCGGATGGCACCTGCAGAATTTAAGGAATTAAAGGAACAATTACAAGATTTATTAGATAAAGGTTTTATTCGACCCAGTACATCTCCCTAGGGTGCTCCTGTTCTCTTTGTGAAGAAAAATGATGGATCTTTACGTCTATGTATTAACTATAGACAGTTGAACAAAGTGACTATACGAAATAAATATCCTCTACCCAGAATAGATGATCTGTTTGACCAGTTACAAGGTGCTCAATGTTTTTCAAAAATTGATCTGAGATCCGGGTATCATCAATTGAAAATAAAGAAGGAAGATATTTCAAAAACTGCTTTTAGGACTTGGTATAGGCACTACGAGTTCTTAGTAATGCCATTTGGTTTAACGAATGCCCCAGCTGCATTTATGGACTTAATGAATAGGATATTTAAACATTTCCTGGACCAGTTTATTATTGTATTTATCGATGATATTCTGGTGTATTCAAAGAGTTCAGAGGAGCATGATCGACATTTAAGGATAGCCTTGCAAACCCTAAGAGAACATCAATTGTATGCTAAGTTTTCAAAGTGTGAATTTTGGCTTAGTAATGTTACATTCCTAGGGCATGTGGTTACCAAAGATGGTATTCATGTTGATTCCAAAAAGATAGAAGCAGTACAGCAATGGCCACACCCCACGACAGTTACAGAGATTCGTAGCTTTCTTGGGTTAGCAGGCTATTATCGTAGATTTGTTAAAGATTTTTCAAAGATAGCTGCTCCTTTAACCAGGTTGACTAGGAAAGGAATAAAATTTGAGTGGTCTGATGCTTGTGAAAAGAGTTTTCAGAAATTAAAGGAGTGCTTAACTACAGCCCCAATCCTTACTATTCCTACGGATACAGGAGATTACGTAGTATACTATGATGCATCTAGAGTGGGCTTAGGCTGCGTGTTAATGCAAAATAGAAGAGTAGTTGCTTATACATCTAGACAGTTGAAGAAGCATGAACAAAATTATCCCACCCATGATTTAGAGATGGCAGCTGTAGTATTTGCTCTAAAGATTTGGAGACATTACCTGTATGGAAGAACTTGTGAGATTTATATAGATCACAAGAGCCTCAAGTATATTTTTCAACAGAAGGATCTTAATTTGAGGTAAAGAAGATGGATGGAGCTACTGAAAGATTATGACTGTACGATTTTGTATCATCCAGGTAAAGCAAATGTAGTAGCTGATGCTCTAAGAAGAAAGTCAATGGGAAGTTGCAGAGGTGCGATGACCATTGTTAGACGACATCTATAAGTTAGAAAGTAAGGGGGTAAAGTTTGAAATAAAAGAACCGGGAATATTATTGGCTCATGTGCAGCTCCAATCTTCCTTAGTTGAGCAAATCAAAGCTGATCAAGACAAGGATGCTAATTTGCTCAAGATTAAGAGTGAAATGAAGGATAGTAAGGATTCTGAATTCTCAGTGGATACTGAAGGGGTATTAAGATACGGTAGATGATTATGTGTCCCAAATGTTCATGATTTGAGAAAACAAGTTTTGGAGGAAGCACATCGATCTACATATACCATACACCCGGGAATGACAAAAATGTACCAAGACATAAAGGAATTGTATTGGTAGGATGGTATGAAGAGGGATATTGCGGACTATGTTTCCCATTGTTTGACATGCCAGCAGGTAAAAGCTGAACATCAACGACCTGCAGGGTTACATCAGCGAATAGAGATACCAGAATGGAAGTGGGAGAGAATTACTATAGATTTTATCACTGGATTACCAAGAACTTCCAAGGGAAATAATTCTATCTGGGTCATTATAGACCGCATGATGAAGTCAGCACACTTTCTGCCTGTGAAAACAACCTACAACGTAGCTCAGTATGCAAGGCTTTATTTAAATGAAATAGTTAGGTTACATGGAGTCCCTATATCAATTATATTTGATCGAGGGCCGCAGTTCACGGCACGATTTTGGAAAGCTTTTCAAGAAGCATTAGGAACGAGATTGGACTTGAGCACAGCTTTCTATCCCCAAACTGATGGTCAGTCTAAGCGTACGATTCAGATTTTAGAAGACATGCTCCGAGCCTGCATTTTTGATTTTGGTGGAAGTTGGGATATGTATTTTCCTTTGGCTGAATTTGCATATAATAATAGTTACCAGACTAGTATACAGATGGCCCCATTTGAAGCTTTGTATGGTATACGGTGCAGATCTCTCATTGGATGGTTCGAAGTGGGCGAGGCTAAACTTATAGGGCCAGATCTTGTACAAGAAGCTTTGAACAATGTAAAGTTGATTAAAGAAAGGCTGCAGGCAGCTCAGAGTAGACAAAAGGCGTATGTTGACAACAGACGACGGGAGTTAGAATTTTCAGAGGGTGACCAAGTGTTCCTGAAAGTTTCACCCATGAAAGGAGTGATGAGATTTGGAAAGAAAGGGAAGTTAAGCCCTCGGTATATAGGCCCTTTTAAAATATTGGATAGAATAGGTGCAGTGGCATATCGCATAGTTCTGCCACCAGAACTGAATGTTCATCCAGTATTTCATGTGTCTATGTTACGGAAATACTTATCGGATCCTACTCATGTCATTCAACCCCAGGAAATTCAATTGGATAAGAATTTAACTTATGAGGAAAATTCGATATCTATAGCTGATCGACAAGTGAAAAAGTTGCGGTCACGAGATATTTCTATGGTTAAGGTGATATGGCAAAATCACTCGTCTGAGGAAGCTACGTGGGAAATAGAAGATGACATCCGCGCCAGATATCCGCATTTATTTGAACAATAAGGTTAGTATTTATCTCTTACTATGGTGATGAAATTCGGGGACCGAATTTTTTTAAGGGGGGAAGAATGTAATAGCCGTAAATTTAACGAGGAAGTTCAACTAAAGAAATTTAGAATAAAAGAGATAATTTTGGAAAATGGAGATTTTAATTAAGGAAAATTTGGAATTAAAGAGAGAATTTCGAAAATGGAGTTAGGACCCGGTGAAAATAAGTTATTATTTACAAGGATTAAGAATTATAAAAGAAATGTGAGAAATTTACGTTTCGGGGCAAAAATGCAATTTCCTAAAAGTTTTGAGGTCAAAATGTAAATATGGAAAATTTGCAAGGACCTCCTTCAAAAATAGAAAATTAGCAGATTTGTCCCTTAAGATATTTTAAACCCTCTGCAGCAAGAAAAACTGGAGAAAAATTCGGAACCCTTCCTCTCTCTCCCTATTTTCTCTCTCTAAAATCCCTAAATCTTCTCTCTAGGATTCTCGCACTTCCGGAACTCAGATTTCGACACCACCACCACCAACGGACTCAGGACGAAGAGTTCTTCAAATCTATCTGATTGGTTTCTGGAGAATTGGCTGAAAATTGGCCGGAAAATTGAAGGAAAAATCGGCCAAAAAGGTAACCCCCGAAACTCCTATTTTTAGTTCTCAAACGCAACAACTAACACCGTAGATCGATCCAGAAGGCACCGAAACCCTTGGATCTCAAATTTCAGGCCAATCCACCACCGCACGTGCCCCCACGCGCCGCATCTCTCTCGGCGAGTGAAGCCCACGCGCAGCTCCTTGGGCGGCGCGTGTAGCGCGTAACAGCCGGACCTCCTTGCGTTGACCGAGCTCCCGGAGGCCAAATTTCGCAAATCCGGAGTCGTTTTTAAGGTTTTCGGACGTTCCGGACTTGATTTTAGGGTTTATTTCACTGAATTCGGATCAGAAAATAGGATTTTAAGGGTGTCCAAATTTATACTTCAAAGTGGTGAGTAGATGATTCTTTCTATGGCTTGTTTTTACTCTTCTTGAACTTTACATTGATAATTGAGTATAATTACATGTTATTTATACTTTCATATGTTCTTGAAATGGTTTGGAAATGTCTAAAATATTTTGAATATGATATGAAATTCAAGAAGAGTTTGATTTTGCAATAAATTTTGAAACACATTGAACATGTGCTTTTTCACGTATTTCGCATGACATGGCAAAAAAAATATGTTATGCATGTGACATTGATTTTATAGTATTATGTTTGCCTCGGTTATGGGCATAATTCCTCTTATTGAAAAATTTATTATAAAAGATTTTGTACTGAGATTGAAAGCTCTGTCGCTTTTCTACATGAATATATTTATATATAAATTGATGAACATTGTCGGTTATATGGCTTGAGACGGTAATGTGAATGTGATATTAGTGGGAATATGGGGAGGCAGTTAGGTGATGTACTCACATTCCCTGATTATTTATTGTGATGATGACAGTGGTAATATGAGGAGGCAGTTGGGTGATGTACTCACATTCCCTGATTACCTATTGTGATTGTGACTATGGAATTGTGAGGAGGCAGAAGGGTGATGAACTCACATTCCATGTTTATCCATTGAAAAGATTTGATTTTTAATGCATATCAAAATTGATTTAAGATTTAGTTGTATCATATGTGGTTACAGCTATTTAAGTGTGATTTGAACTGAGATGTTTTGAAAATGCGGGTCCCATAAGGATGTACTTCTGAACGGTAGATTTTGATATGATAAGTTTTACTATATGAGTACATCCTTATATTGACCTGAGAAGTCATAGGAGGTGTTATCTGCTCACTGAGTTGTAAAACTCACTACACGTGATTGATATACTTTTCAGATAAAGACCCAGAATTTGGTCCCGCGGCTACTTGACCGACTAGGTGTCGTGCTTCAGTGGTGAGTCTAACTTGTTTCTAGGCTCTCAGTGTACTATATTGTAATATATTTGTACTCTAGTGTTGCTCTGAAAGTCACAGGCAGGATCCTTGTTTTCGCTGTAAACTTGATGTATAATTATTAGTTTTGTAAACTTGTGAACGTTGAATAATACTTGAATATGTGTTATCGTGAGATCATTTGCATATGTGTAATAAAAATTTTATCAGATATTAAAGGTATTCGCGTTCCTAAAGTAGGGACGTGACAGTTAGAGCAGCCACTGTTCCATTGAGGAACTTTTGGACAGAGAAAGGAAGAATTAAATGCTGGTGTAGGAGCAAAAGAAGTAAGGAAGGACAACATGGATAAGAAGAGGAGGCGCCCACTAGACTTTCTTCACTTTTCTATGGTCAATTTTGCTTATACTTAACCTTTATTTCTCTACGTGATTATGGATGTATTTTCTATTTTTAAACTTGTAAATAACTTGGATATGTTGCTGGGCTACCAGCTAGGATTTTAGAAGGATTGGTTATGGATTTTAAGCACACTTAAGTGAATGATTGACTTTGTTTATATAAATGCTCTTGATATTCAAATTAATTTTTGTAATTCTTGATTTCTACCATTGATTGATTACCAATCGTACGTAGGATGCAAAAACTGACATTGAACCTGAAAAGGTTATGAGAGAGAAAGTAAGAGTGAAAAGAGAGAATAAGACAGAGGATAAGAGAGAAAGTGAGAGTGAAGAGGAAAAGAGATGAGAGAGAGTAAAAAAAATTTGTTATTATTATAATTATGTCATTAATAAAGGGTATAATTTTCTTTTAACATTATAAGAGGATTCCTATTCCCATGAGAAACTAAGATTCCTACCCCTCCCCATGGGAATGTTTTTGTGGGAAACGTACTGAAAAAACAATTCTTGGGAATCCTAATTTTCCAGGAATAAATTTTTAAAAGTTTGTACCAAACATGATAATTTTAATTTCCCAAATTGAGATTCCCAAGAAACAAAAAAGAATCTGTGTACCAAACGCCCCTTTATAGTGAAGCTAAATTTGCAACTAATATAGGAATATATAGTTGTCCCATATAACTCAATGGTTTCAGAGCATTAAGTATAGTTCTTAAGGTTAGATGTATATAGGAATGTATGAAATTAAACCTTAAGAATGACAAGAAATGGTAGTTCTGGAAGGAATACATTCAGAATATTAAACTGATTACTGGAGCTTTTACTGTAGCAAAGTCAGAGAAAAATTAGTGTAGAAATTCATATCAATCCTGAAGCAATCCTAGTTATTTTTATCATTAGATTTTACTTTGTTAATCTAGTGTTGTTGCAAGTAATCATTTAAATTATTCATTTACTTAGCTCATTTCCCTAGTTTATAAATGAATTTAAATTTGTTAATCACCAACAAAGTGTTTTACTGCAACTACTGGTTAATTTCTATATTAATTTATGGTTAACAATTTCTCGTAGGACGCTACTTTCTCATCACTTTATTACTTGTCTGTAATACATGCACTTGCATGTTTATATTGCATATATAAGTTCAGCAACACTAGTCCTTAATTTTTGTTGTGGATAATGTGAAATGGATTATTCTTGCACTTTCACTCAACCAACTTCTTACTTACGGGAAAGAGGAGGTATTGCCACTGATTATACCATTCAGTGTTGCTGCAACAATTTTGTAAGGTTCTTTCGAAAATTCCAACTTTTGTACTCAAAGTTTTCACAATTCTTGCAGCGAAGGCTGAGCTTGGAGAGTTTGTTAAATATGGCTTGGACAATGAAGATGACGATTGGCTGTCAGAGTTTGACAAAGAACAAAAGATTTTGACACCTGAAATGTAACTTTTTTTAGACTGAAGTATGGCTTTTTTATTTCAATTTGATTATTTATTTCTGGTGGTTGGTTAGTTTTTCATCTTTATACACTGTTTTACTTTCATTTATTTATTTATTTTGGTTATTTAAGATTTTCTGAAATCATGCTCTACCATTGATCATAGGATGGTTGAATTATTTAACTATCATGTCTGTATAATTAAAAAGCATTTATAGCATAGAAAATCATTAAAAGGAATTTTCTGTTTGAAAAGAAGGAAATTTTAAACAATGAATTTTTTATTTTAAATGAGGATTTTTCCAAATGCATATGATTATCTACTTCAGCATGTTTGTATGCTTGATGAGTTTATGCTGGAATCTTTCTTCTTGCACACAAAATTGTTTAAAATAACTGGTTTGTATTTACCAAATGAAAAAAACAATATAAAAGACAAAAATGAAGATGGTTGTTTGATGCAATTTTTCCTATTGTAGGTGCTTTCATTTTAATCTAAGATTTTATGTATTTGCAAATGCTTTCTTTCTTATATGAAATTGCAACAATTAATATTGTTTGATATGCGTGTGGTTATTCTAAAGTATAATAAGGAAGCAATAGTGATAGAAGCGCTTATGGTAGATTTTCATTGTATTAGGATTAACTAATTGCATTTGTAACTACTTACTCTCTCTCTTTTTCCTGTTCAAATGTAATTAGTTACATTAGATTGAATATTTGTATTTGAATTAATTATAAATGAATATAAGTTTAAATAATTATATTATTCTTTTTAATTATGATATTAGCAATATAACTAATTTATCAATTATATTTTTTATTTTTTAAATTATTATGTTTGTGGCAATATCAACATATTTTGAAAATAAAGAGATTAATAATAAAAGAAAAAAAATTACACATTAAAATTTTAGTGACGACCAAAGATGCCACTGAAAGTATATTAAATACACTTTTTTAAGTTTTGGTGGCGAATAAAGTTGTCATTGAAAGTCACCACTGAAAAGCGGATTCAATGGCAACTTTTATTGTTTTCAATGTTGACTGTAAAAGTCGTCACTGAAAATTTTTAGCAACGAAGTTGTAGTCAACGACATGGTGGAGAGTTAGTGTATTACAAGTAATAGTCAAGTCAATTTAGTTTTTTTTTCGAAGAGAGGGATATAATTGTAAGCTTACATTTTTTGTTCGTATAATTGTAAGCTTACATTTTTTGTTCGTTAATTCTCTTAGATTAGAACTGCTATATATAGAAGTGCCTGTACATTACACGATAATGAAATGAGATTCTTCCATTTTGTGTTTGTGGCTCCTATTCTCTCATCTACCTCTTCTTTTTCCTCACAATTCTAATAACTTACAAAAACCTAGCAGCTAAGGGAGAGACAATGGCTGTCCATAGTGTAATTGGTGGTGATATTGGACTATGGCTATCGGCAGTGGCAATCATTGTTGGCGAGTGAAGGGCATAAAAACAATTATCAAAATAGGATCCAAAAACTAGAAACAAAAATCTAGCCTACAAACAAGAAACAAAATAGAAAAGAAATGGAGAGGCAAACAATTTAAAATCCGTTTACTAATTTAGATAGAGTTGTTGAAAACTTTCCGTGTGGCAGAGCGAAGTAGCGGGAAAGCGGAGGAGAGGGGAGGGAAGTCGGAGAATGGTGAAGATGGAAATTGGAGGAGCTGAATATCGATGGTACCGAAGCTGGAGAGGGAGTAGGAAAGCAAGACAGTGTCAAAGCAAAATTTCCAAGCAAGAGAGCAAAAGAAAGGTAGTAGTGAGTTTTGTATTTTAATGTTTTATTAGTGAAATAAAAAAACATATATATAGCTAGTTTTAAATTTGGGATTCAGTGTTGCTGAATTAAAACACTTCATGAATTTAGTGACGGTTTTAGGAAGCCATGAGAAATAAAATGGAACAATTATCTTTCTTTTTTAGTGTAATCAACTTTGTCTCTCCTAAAAACCAAGCTACCTAGACCCTATCTATTATATAATAAGAGAAAGAGTTAGTATTTAGTCTATTATCAGTAGATAATTTTTTATCTACTAGCAGTATTCAAATCATGACACGTAGTAAAAATAATTTAAAAAAATATTATTTTTATCACGTATCACGATTTGAACACCACTGACGGTAGACCAAATTATTTTTTAAAGAGAAATAATTGATATTTGGTCTATCGTCAATAGATAATTTTTTAGCCACCAACAATATTCAGATTATGAATATAAAATATAGCACATAAAGATTTATCTTCTTCACCCCATGAAAAATTCTAGATCTACCTGTTTTTTAAATCGAATATGAGTACAAAGCACAGTACTTGTATCCAAATAGCCCTAAAAAAAAAAAAAGAGGGAGAGAGAAAAACAAAACGGTTCCTTAATACACTTGAGCAATGGATTACGTGGTGGTTGCATGCAAAATAGGGCAGAAAAATCCACCCTAAAATACATCCAAACGTACATTTAACTCCATTTAATCACAACTCCCCAGTCGGTTTGTGGGCCCCATCCTTTTTGTCCCTACGTCCACGTGTCACCGCTCCATGTCCTGGCATGCATAACGCGAACGTGACGTTCACACCCCCCCCCCCTCTCCGCTTTTCTTTCTCCCGTTTTCCCCTCCTTTCCCTTTCTTTTTCTCCCTAAATCTCTTTTCCACTTAATTTCTTCTCTTCAAAAACTCGTCCATGGAGTTCCAAAAAAAAAAAAAAAAACCGTCTCTTGTATAACAAAAATATCGTGGAGGAAAATTTTCGATCCCGAGATGATAGAAAAGAAAAACCTTAAAAAGGGAAGCGAGAACTTGTACGTAAGCACCCAAGTTGTCTATATATTCACACCCACACACTCCACTCTCTTCACCAAGCAATCTTCTATACAAAATCACCTTCTTCTTCATCTATCTCGGAAATGAAGGGAGCAAGCACTAGCAGCCTCTACAACTACTTCCAAGGTGGCCTGGGGAAGAAGCATGGAGATGAGGATGGCCATGGGGAAAGCGCGGAAGCTGGCAAACAATTACAGAGCGAGAACACGAGATCCTTCTGCCCCATTTGTGATTCGATGGCAGAGAGGAGGGCTGAGAAGGAGATGGAAGAAGAGGAGGAGAAAGAGATTAAAATTAGGATGGCAGATGTGGCTAAGGTTGAAGAAGAGATCAAGGGATCAGAAGAAGAAAAAGCGGTGGTTAATGCTGAAGCCGCTGATCATGGCCAAACTGGAGGAGGAACTGGAAATGGTAGTGATGGGTGGGAAGAAAATGATCAGATGGAGCTGGTAAGGGAATTCTTCGGAGAGTGCGATTTGAGTGCAGGCTGGGAATTAGAGTGGAAGTATGAAAATGATGAAATGTGGGATGAATGGATGTCCTACCCACGCTACTGGGACGCAGAGAACGCTGCCTTATACTATTGGGATGCTATGGAGAATAATAATAAAGTTGCTGAAGAGGAGGAATGGGTGGAACACCTTTGGGCCTTCGATGATCACCCCCCGAACCCCAAAGATAATGGTCCAAACCCTACAGGCCCGGAGGCTTGAGCCTTAATTTGTGAGCCTTGAGCAAGCGAGCGAGATCATCTTGATGCATGATCATTGTCTGTGTCCGTCTCTATGATTCTCTGTGTTCTTTACTTTTCCCGCAAATAATCCCTTTCATGTGGTTTCTAAAATGCCGTATTTTATGTTTTGATGAGAGATGTGAGTGAAGTTTAATTTGAGTCAGTTTGTATATATGTGAGAGAGGTCAGGATCTATAATATATAATTTAATTGTAATAATACTTAATTAGTTTAAGTAATGTGTTCTCTTTTGCTTTGTTTGCTAATGAATTTTCCTCTATATATGGACAATAAAATTCAAACTTAACTAATAAAGAAAAACTAATGGGGATACCCAAGGTTCCAATTTACGCAAAAACATATACGGAAAATACATTGTCTTCTGAACGAAATTAATCTTATACCAAAGAGAAATAAAAATACTCATATAAAAAAAGTCAACTAATGGGACAAGAGTTTAAATTACAGTTTCCATAGAAAAATATGTCAAAATGTGGAGAAATAAAGTTGTTGTGAACTGTAATTTTATTCCTGCTGTGATTATGAAATGTAGTGCAATAACAATTAATATTACAGTTACAATGAAAGTCGTGACATTTTGTTATTATTGTGCATTTGTTGCGCTCTAATGAAGACTAATTATGTTAAAACGTTGATTAAAATGAATGAAAAAGAAGGATTAATAAACAAATTCTATCTTCTTTTCTTCATTCTTTGAGGAAAGAGATGAACATATGGATGCGTTTGTTGACATATTATAGGGAAAATTGCACTTTTCCATCTCATCTTTGATCCAATTGCAATTTCCACTCTAAACTATTAATTGTTGTAATTGACTCCTAATCTATATTCCTTATAGCATTTAGCTACCTATAGTTTAAATTAGACATTAACTTTAATAGTAATTGTGTAAAATTATTAAAACATTCTTCTCCTAAAAAAAAAGATAAAATGAAGTATCAATAAATAGAAGAGTATTTTGATAATTTTACATAACTAATGTGAAATTTAAAGTTTAATTTAGACAATAAAAGGCTAAATGCAATAGAACAAATAGATTACGGATTTAATTGTAAAAATTAATAAATTTAAGTGAAAATTATAATTAGGTGTGCAAAGATCATAATAGAATATATATATATATATATATATATATATATATATATATATATATATATCTCTCTCTCTCTCTCTCACTCTCTCTCTCTCTCTCTCTCTCTCTCTTTTCCTTTAATGCTTTTAGGTCCAAATATAACAAATGATTCTTTTCTTTTTCCGGGGGGGGGGGGGAGATAAAAATGAAGACCTTTGGAACAATTCTTTAAACAATGGCAATGAAAACGAGTTCTAAACTTTTTTATACTCTTTTAAAATGTCTTTGCCCTGGAAAGAGTAAAGTACATTCCTTTAACTTCAGACACAGACCAAATTGGAAGTACATGTCCTTTTCACAACAATGTTCTTGCAATTTGGAGTAGCCTGGTGGTAGGAATAAATTAGAAACAAGACGAAATATTGGTAGCCAATAACACGCACAAACCATGGTAGTTTTACAATCGTGTGACTGTGCTCGCTTTTCTTTTTTTTAGTATTTTTTTCTCACTTTTTTTTAATAATTACATAGCAGTCGCTACTATAATTTGAATTTGGGAGCGCCCCTTAACCTTGATCAGTTTGCAATTAATAGTCATGAACTATATAATTCGATTATTAAAACTCTGAATAAATCATTTCATCCATATTTTATTAGCTAGATAACAGAATCCATGCAGCACCCCGAGAACATCGATCATAAATAATACAGGTGACAATTGGGCAAAATCGTTCAAGTGTTGAATATTCTCATCAAATTATTTTTAATATACCAAAATGAATTTTAATTAATTATGATAATACAACAACAACAAAAAATCAAATATTTTTTTATTAAATAGGATCGGCTATATATATTAAACGACGCAAAAATAGTATATTATAAATGAGATCAATAGAGAAATTATCAATTGTTAAATCATTTCTAATGGTTTTACCTATTTTTTTTTTCCTCTATCTCTAACTATCGAGTTGTTCTCCATCTGATGCACTCTTATTACTGAAGCTTCCACAGATCTCCTCCACACATAGACAAACCACTTTAGGCAAGATTCTACAATTTTCTCCACAATATATGTTATCTCAACTTTCTCTCTAATACATTCATTCTTAATCATATTTTGTCTAATTTTTCTGCACATTCAATAAAATATTCTCATCTCTACGACATTGAATTTATTCTCATGCTGTCTTTTAACATCCTAACATTTAGTACCATACAACATTACAGGTCTTATAGCTGTTCGATATAATTTTTTTAAAATTTTGAGCAGTATTTTTCTATCACAAATAACACTTGAAACTTTCCTCCATTTCATCCACCTAACTTGAATCCTTTGGTTTAAATCTCCCTTTATTTTTATGTCATTTTGTATAATTAACCCAAGATATTTAAAACTTGTAACTTGTTTTATCGGATAATCTCTAGGTTTCACCTCTAAATGCGAATTTGTCCGCCTTTTACTAAAATTACATTCTATATATTCCATCTTATTTCTAGTTAAACAAAATCTATGTACTTCCAAAACTTATCTCTATGATTGTAACTTCACCTTTGTTTCTTCTTTCGATTCATCGGCTAGAACTATATAATCTAAAAAAATCATACATTTATGACCCTAATTATTGGGTTTAGTAAATACATCCAAAATCAAGTTAAAAAGATATAGACTCAGAGATGAACCTTGATGTAATCCTATAACTATGGATTATTTGTGTCCCCATTTTGTATTCTCACGCAAGTCGTAATCTTATCGTACATATATTTGATTGGTCGAATATAATCAATAAATACTCATTTCTTCTTTAAAACCTTACATAAAACCTCTCTCAGCACTATGTTATATGTATTTTCCAAATTGATGAAAATCATATGTAAGTCTTTTTTATTCCTTTGATATCTCTCCATCAACTTTCACCATAAGTAAATTGCTTCCATGGTTAACTTCCTTGACATGAAATCAAATTGATTCTTTGTGACTTAAATCTCTTGTCTTAATCTCTACTCAATGACCTTCTTTCATAACTTCATAGTATGGCTCATAAGTTTAATCCTCTTATAGTTGGCACAATTTTATATGTCTCCCTTATTTTTATAGATATGGATTAAAGTACTCTTCCTTTATTCATCTATCATTTTCTTATATCTCATTATCTTATTAAACAACTTAGTGAGCCAAATTATGCATTTTTTATCCAGACCTTTCAATACCTTAATAAGTATATTATCAAGTCCTATTACTTTGCCATTATCCATTATTTTCAAAAAATTTTCTACTTCAAACTCTTGAACTCTACAATAAAAAAAATATAATTTTAGTCCTTCTCTATAATGTTTAATCTATCAAAGTGACAAGAAAACTCGTGTCCTTCATTAAAAAGCACTTGAAAGTAACTCTTCCATCATGCATGGATATCTTGTTCCCTTAGTCAGACATTACCCTCTTCATCTTTAATACACTTTACTTAGTCTAGGTCTCTTGTCTTCCTTTCTCTACCCTTTGCAAGCCTAAAAAATTTTCTTTCTCCATCTTTAGTTCTTAAGGATAGGTATAACCCTTCAAAAGTTATGGTTCTTGATTTGATCACAGCCCTCTTAGCATCTTTCTTAGCTACTTATTATTTTTTTAAATTTTCATTGTCTTTACATAAGTGTTACGCTTTACAACACTCCCTTTTAACCTTAATCTTATCTTGCACTTTTGCATCCCACCACCAATATTATTTACCCTTAGATCCAACGTGTCTTGATTCTCCAAGTGTCTATTTTGCTATTTTCCAAATTCCTTTGGCTATTTCGTCCCACATATTGTTAGCATTCCTTATAATTCCTAAAGCCCCTCTTCCCACACCCTTCTCTGTAAGCTCCTCTATTGTTCAAGCTTCAAAAGTCATCACCCAATTCTTGAAACTCTTTTTTGACTCTTTCTTTCTTCTCTCCTTTTAACTCGTATGTCCATAACTATGACTCTACTGGATAACCAAACTCTCTCCAAGTATGACTTTGCAATCTATGCAGTACCTTCTATATGATTTTCTTACTAAGAATAAAACTATTTGAGAGTTTGCCCCTCACTCTTGTACATGATAAAATGTTCTAATCAATTCCTAAAACAAGTATTTTCTATAACAAAATTAAAGGTTAAAGAAAAATCTAAGATAGTTTTTCCTTCTTCATTTGCTTCTCCTAGCCCATGTCCACCATGTATGCCTTCCTATCCTCTGGATTCACTTCCCACATGACCATTTAAATCCCCTTATAGAAATTTTTTTTCTCCCAAAGGTATTTTGTAAACCAAATCTTCTAGATCCTCTCAAAAATTTATCTTGTGATACTCTTCTAATCCTACTTGTTGTACATATACACTCATATACGTCTCTACTGCGTTCCTCCTCCACTCTTTATCGACTATTATGCCTACCCCATTGCTAGATCTTGTCTTACCAATCTATCAAAGCTTAAAACCCAAAGAATCTAATCATTTGCCTTTTTTCCTACCCACTTAGTTTCTTGTAAGCACATGGAATTAATCTTTCTCCTAATTATGGTATTAACTAATTCACAAGCATATCTACATTTCAAGTTCCAAAACAGATCTTACACTTATAAACTAACATTTTACCCATATCCATTCACAAAAGTGTGGGAACCCTTGCATATTTTTTATTGCACTCGAACATCGATGCAGCGGCTCTTTCTTTTTTAACATTATACTCGAGTTATATAGCGCACTGTTTTTGATAAACGACCTAACTTTAACATGATCACATCATTTATCCATACTCATGTAGATTCGATAAAGTTTTACGTTGGTTGACACAAGACTAACACAACCTCCCTCTTTTATCTGAACTTGGGACCAGTTATACTCATGAGAAATGTTTTAAAAAAAAAAGACCCCTTCTAACATATTATATTAATTGCAAAATTCATCATTCAAAACTTTCTAATGAAATTCATTTTCGTATAACTTTACCTGCAAATTCAAAAATTACATAATGTGTAAATAATATAATGCTTGTAATGCATGTAGTCACCTGGTTTACTAAGAACTCGATACACTATTAATATGAGGAGATTATGAACATAAGTCATAACTGAATTTGAAGTTTTTATACCAATTATAAAGTCATAAAAAATATAATGTATGTATGATTCAATAGTGAGAAGTATTTTTTTTTGGGAAACAAAGGGGTCTAAGCCTAAATAACAAAGCACGAAAGGAGACAGCAACAAAACTAAAGGACATCGAAAGAAACCAAACTAGAAAGGCACCACAATTGGATCTCAAGCTCTAATGGTGTTATAGGCCAAGCAACAGCCAATATAACTTATCTAAAAGGTTGCTAAAGTAGTGTGAGCATAGCTCAAGATAAAGTCTCTTAAGCAAGTGATAATACTTTAACTCAATTGATCGATTCCAATAATTTTAACCCAATAACAAGACTCATGGATGATGACTTGGATACACCAGTACTTTTGATACGCCTACCCTTTGAGGATCTATTCACAACCAAGTCACTTCTACATAATTGAAACCTTGATGCTTCACCATGATGTTTGAAAAAGTGGCTCTAACTGACTTATAGCTATCACCAACTGGTATATGACAAAACCAAAATACCTTTCGGGTTCATTGATTTGTCAATCTTATAAATAACCCCCTCAGACTCATTAGTACCAACTTTTACACACTCTTAATTTTACATTCCCTCTATTGAATTTGGCATCTTATTATGGCTGATTTATCTAACTTCATTGTTTGAGTTCATGGCACAACTCTTGCTCCTACATGTTGTACCAACCTTCATTTGCTTGATAGCTTGACCAAATAACCATCTAACTCCCTCACTCTTCACTTTTCTTTGTCAACATATAGAAAACTTATTCACTAGCAAGCACGTGTGCATACTTATTAGAATCACTTTCTAGAAAATCTATTCACTAGAGATGGGAAATTTGAATATCCTTGTCTTGCAAGGACCAATGATTAATATGTTTAATGAGCTAGAGGTTTCTTTCCTAAATGTTTACTCCTATGTGACAAAACAATTAATGTAACGCCTCCAATTTACGTTACGTAAAATAAACATTTTTTTCCTACAATTATTTCCGCAATCAGATATCTTCCATAAAGATACATAATTCAATTCTTTATCATGGGAACAGATACATATAGGATCTCTCATGTATACACAATATATAAACTAAGTCTATAAACATCAAAGTACAGAAGAAATGAGAATCCTGCCTGTAGCATTCAGAGTACTCTAGAATATAAACACAGTACAATTCAAAGACCGTGAGTCTTGGAAGCAACGTAGACTCACCCAGAGAATATATCACTTATTTGCCGAATCAGACTCTGATATTCTTATCTGAAAAATGTGAAAATATCGTGTAGTGAGTTTGACAACTCAATGAGCAAATAATTCCTCCTATGACCTCTTAGGTCAACATATGGATGTACTTATATTTTAAAATGTGTCACATAGAAAATACAATTCAGAAGTACATTCATATGGGAACCGTATTTCAAATATTATCAAATCAAAGGATATTCAGATATCCAAAACCATATGCACCATGGTATGATCATTAAACAAATATTGTTATACTCAGCTGTATAAGCTATAGTAAAATATTATGATTTGAAGGTAAAATCATTACTTTTAATGCACCTACCTCACTCGGCAATCTGGTCAATGCAATGAAAATATAACTCATTTGCTATACGCACAATTCTCCTCCGGTTCACTCAGGCTAATAGGGCATCCCCTATTCGGTACCATCACAAGCCATACAACCAGCCGATATTTATCCATACATATAAATACATGTAAAATTATCAAGCAACTCGCCATGAGCTTTACGCTTGCCATTCAATCTCATTTATAATATGACATGCATCATTTTCACAAGTATTTAGTTTTACAAATCAATGAATCGTGCATATAATATTCACTTTATCAAATAATGATAAATACATTCAGAACCACATATTCAATGAGTTCCAACATTTATTTCTAAAACCATACTCTTCTTAAACTATGTGCAAGTTCGTAAGTATAACAGATATTTTAACACATTTCAGAAACTTATAATAGTATAAATAATTTATAAACAGAAACAATAATACATTTATAGTTCAAGAAGAGAATGGGACAAGTCATAGAAAGAATTATCTACTCACAGGGTAGAGCTCCTGGTTGAACAGCCCTAAAATGTACTTTTTCAAGCTGAATTTGACCAATTAGACCTCAAAAACATGTCCGGAGAATCTAAAGACTTAGAAAATGACTCTAGGAGTTTGGTCACTATTTCCCGCCGAAAATCACTATTCACGACAAACAAAAAGTTATTAGAATTTTAATTAGAGGTCTCTAAGTAAGAGTTTCAGAATTTACCTTTTTCGGAGATTTTTTACTTCAGATCTACGGTGATTTAACGGCTGATTTGAAAAATTGATCGGTTAAAATCATAGTATTCTTCGTCCTGAATCCAGTAGCACGTTCAGTTTTGAGATCGGAAACCAATAGACACTCCAGATCTAGAGAAAAAGTTGAAGGTTACTATTTCTATTCACTCACTATTCATCCATTTTTTTTCTTCGTTTTGCAACGTCCTCCCTCCGTCTATTGCCTCCCCCTTCCCCTTTTATTTTTATTATATTTAATAATTATTATTATTATTTAATAATTGAATAATAAGATTTTCTTTATATAAATTCATATAAATTCTGTTTTTCATCCTAAAATATCCCAAAAATTTCTAAAAATTTTCATTCTTATAAACATTTAGTTAAACTCTTAAATTATGATTTTTTTTATAAAAATCATAATAAAACAAATCTCAAAATAAATATCTTTTTACATATTAAAAGAAAGAATATTTTTAAAAATACAACAAGAATTCATTAAAGACCAATATAATTATTTCAAGTAAAACAATAATTATTTTAATTAAAAATAGACTTACTTTTAGTAGAACATAATCATTTTTAAACAAATAAAAATATATTTGTTTATAAAAAAACATTATTATTTAAAAATATAAATTATGGGATGTTACATTCTTCCCCCCTTAAAAAATTCGGTCCCCGAATTTCAACCCATCCTACCACATGTAGGGAATAAAATCAAGGCATAATTTGGAGTTACCAACCTTATTACTCAAATAATTGGGGATATCTTTTCTGTATAACATCTTTACTTTTTAAAATGTCTCTTCACTTGAGTGATTTTTTCATATAACTTAACCATAGGGATTTCTTTCATCCATAAGTTCTTCACTTGCGATCAACAATAAACATCAATTGTACCCATTGTTAAGCCAAATTTTTGTCCAATTGAATTTCTTGAAATTAGGTAACATAAGAAGAATATAATATGTACTTCTTTTCAAATCTCATTACCTCTTTTATTAGTGATTCCTTCAAAAATATGTAGTCACCCACTGATAATTTCTAGTGCTCAACATTCATAATTCATTTAGACTTTTGGCCTGTATTGAATTATTTGTATTCTTTTTCTAATCAATTTCACTTTATATCCTCAAGCTCACATAGATATATCTATAGGTCGATATAAGAAAATACACCTATAAAAGAACATATTCACATCCTTATTGGGGTAACTATCTTTTCTTATTTCAGACTTCTATCAAGTCATATTTAATTCTTATATGTCAACATCATCATATGAATATCATCATCTTAATCTATAATCTATTTTTATCTTAAAGTCCATTAATCAATATGTTAAATTTATGTAACAATAAATCCACTAATCCTTTTTAACGTTTATGTACCATTGGCACATGTCTAACAATTCTAACTTACCTCATTATAGTAACTCTATACCCTTTTATTATCACCAATAAATTCATTATAAAAAATTTTAACCCTTTCATCTATCATATCTAAAATCACCTCATTCTAACATATATCAATTCCGTTTAATTCACCCAATCATTTCAAGAATATTTTTCCTAACAATTACTCATACATGAATTCTCAATTTAGCATAATATAAATCTTTAACACAAATATCTTAATTACTTACATTATTTTCGAACATGATTCTCATAGTATTCTCCATATTTCCAAATTAAGAGTTCAAAGATTAATTTAAATCCTACTTCCTATATTTTATTCCTCAAGAACTTCAACACCACTAAGTCTCTTGATTACATTCGTCAAAACACCATAAAATCATCATCCGTCCACTCCTTTCAAAATCTCTATTACTTTAACCTACTAACCAATTTGACACCATTATAATTAAGTTTCAAAGAAAAGAAATTAACCTTCCTTATAATATGGAAAAAGAATCTTACATTTAATACCAAATATTAATGTAGGACAATGCAGCAAAAAATGTGGAATACTTAATAGAACATGGTGCCAAAATAGGAAGTGAGAAATTTGGACAAAGCATTGAAATAAGATTAAAATCGGTTGCCGTAATTCTTTAAAATCTGTAAACAAAAATCTAGCTATTATATAGGCAAAAATCGGTGGCCACAAGGTTTGAATATACGTGCCAAAATCTACTTTAAATCTGTTGGCATTTGGTGGAAAGATAACACATGAAAAAAAAATATTTCTGAGCTTATAAAAGCCTGTGAAAATCAAAGAATATGTAGTTAACTGATAGGATGCAGTTGATTGCTTCAAAATAAATATAATCAATCAATTGTAAAATAATCAGTCCAAATTAAAATTTCTCAAAATAGTTAGTCGACTTAATAATACCGATAGTCGACTGGCAAGAACATTGAAAAAACAAAATAAATCATTTAACTGTTCCTCTTCAACAACCAACTTGTTTGCATTTTAACTATTGTTTTTTTACAATTACACTTATCACTTACAATTTTCCTACAAGAATCAAGACATCAATGTTTCATCATGGACAACAGGAAAAAGACAAATTTTTGGTGATATCTTAAATGTATACTCTTTATATGCCTAATATGAGCAACTATCACAACTGCTGTACGTATACATGCTTGCTGTCAATTTTGGAAATTTCATCTTCAATTTAGCTTATATCCACCAATCACTCACATAACTATTCTAATTATACTTATCCTATTTGTATATCTATCATAAGTATGACATTCTCTGAGTTCTATAAATTCACACATTAGTATCTTTATCTTCTCATACTCAAAGTTAGGGTGTGTGCAGCTATGGAAGGAATTGCATTCCGTCAATTTTGAAATATTTGTGTCTTTTGTGATTCTAGTCTTGGAAAAGATAGAGAGTATGTGAAAGCTGCACAAAACCTGGGTACGGTACTGGCCAGGAGAAAAATTCATTTAGTTTATGGTGGAGGAAACCGTGGATTAATGAGGTGTGTGTCCATAGCTGCCCATGTAGGAGGATGCCAAGTTCTAGATATTATTCCTATAGCTCTAGCTGCATCTAACATCTTAGGAAAGACAATTGGGGAAGAATTTAGGGTAGCTTTCATGCATGAGCGCAAGGTTAGAATGATGAGCAATGTTGATGCCTTCATTGCCTTACCAGGTGGTTTTGGTACTTTAGAAGAGATTTTTCAAATAGTTTCTTGGGCACAACTGAATATGCATCACAAACCGATAGGTTTGTTAAATTTTAACCACTTCTTTGGTGGTTTGTTGTTTTTCCTTGATCATGCTGTGGAACAAAGGTTCATCTCACACTCAGCACGACGAATTCTCATCTTGGCTTCAAATGCTAAAGAGTTGATTGATGCTTTACAAGCATATGTTCATATACCTGATCCAACTATGACTCAAATAGAATGGACGGCAGACAACCGCAGGAATCGCAAATTGGATTTTGATCTTCATCTTTAGATGTAGTAAAACGTAGCTATTATTGTACTACTTTTACTTTCTTAGAGTCTACTTGGATACCATATTTACCAACCATACTCCCTTAGAGTTGGTAAAACTATCTTTGAATGTTACTTATGATCCTCTAAACTTTTGAAATATTCTAGTATATCATTAATAAATATAATAACAAGTTGATCCAGGGATGACCTAATTATTATTCATTAAATCTATGAATGTAGTTAGGATATTTGTCAAACTAAATAACATAATCAAGGACTCATAATGCCCATAATAAGCCCTAAAAGGAAATTTTTGTACATCCTCTTCTCTTATCCTCAATTAATGTTACTCATATCTCAAATCAATTTTTGAAACAAAATTGAGCACCTTGTAACTGATCAAACAGATCATCTATACGAGGTAATAGGTATTTATTCCACATTGTCACCTTATTCAACTGTCTATAATTTATACATAGTCATAGTGATCTATCTTTCTTTTTTACAGATAGAACTGAAGCACTCTAAATAAAAGTACTAGGGCATTTAAATTCCTTATCTAACAAGTCTTGTAACTATTTTTTTTAAATTCAATCGATATCATTCTATATAGGGATATAGATACTAGTTGGGTTCCAATAAGTAAATTAATATCAAATTCTATTTTTCGTTTTGGGGGTAATCTAGGCAATTCTTCTAAAAACATATCAGAAAATTTTTTAACTATTGGAACCTGATCTACAGTAGTATACTTTATATCAACAACTCTAACCACTGCCAAATATCCTTAGCACCCTTTTTTTTCTTGTAATAACTTATGGTCGCTAAAGGTAAAATTAAATTACTGGGTACTTGCTTCCATGATTGCTCACTACTTGCAACTCTTTTACTAACATTTTCTGCTATTGATGATATCTTCATACTGTATCAGTTAGATCGGACTTCAAAACACTTAAACAAATTCAACCTATAGTGACTTTATTCTTTAACATGCTTATGCAATATCTTAACAATCAATCATGGAAAACTTATGTCTATTCAAGAGCCCTTCACATGAATTACCCATTTTGCATACCTTAAATTTTAAATTTCCATGGGTAAACCTTCCTTTATCATAATGCTTATACATAGTATTATTGAAAATCAAACTGTCTTCGAATTTCTTATATCAACAAAATATATCATTGAAAATATTATCTTCATAGATTCTCCGCTCTCAAATTTAATCTAATCCATAACTTACCAAATCCAATTATATATGTAGATTCCAACTCATCCATCCAAAAAGAGATTTAAATCTATTTTCAAAACACTCACTTTATTTTAAATCATTATTTTGGAGTTGACAATCTTGATCACAACATAACCCACCATCAATATATATTAGCCATTTGTCATATTATTTCACATAAGCAAATCAAACAATCAATTCAAACCTTCTTGACATCCAAACAAGCCATTCCCTTTGTGTTCGGATAGAATTTTCTTATTTTCAACTACTTTCCCAAGAGGGTTCCCTTTATCACTTTTCGTCAAAACAAGTTTAAAAGTTGAACTAATAGTCCACACACAAAAGGTACCATCCAGGACATACGCATAGATGTTTAAACCTCGCATATCTAAGGAAAAGAGTTAGAAGGAAGAAAATGATTACACCCTATAGAATTCCACAACAGTACCGTGAATATAAATATGTCTGCAGTTACATACCCATACTCAAAGTCCTACTACAGAATTCTTTGCTCTATTATCCACAGGGAAACCTAATGCTCTGATACCAACTTGTAACGCCCCCAATTTACGTTACGTAAAATAAACATTTTTTTCCAACAATTATTTCCGCAATCAAATATTTTCCATAAAGATACATAATTCAATTCTTTATCATGGGAACAGATACATATAGGATCTCTCATGTATACACAATATACATGCCAACTCTATAAACATCAAAGTACAGCAAAAACGAGGATCCTGCCTGTAGCATTCAGAGCACTCTAGAATATAAACACAATATAATTCAAAGACCGTGAGTCTTGGAAGCAACGTAGACTCACCCAAAGAATATGTCACGTCCGTACTTTACGAACGCGAATACCGTTACTATCCGAAAAACTTTTCATTACACATGTGCAAATGATCTCACGATAACACATATTCAAGTATTATTCAACGTTCACAAGTTTACAAAAACCAATAATTATACATGCCAAATCTATATACATCAAGTTTACAGCGGAAACAAGGATCCTGCCTGTGACTTTCAGAGCAACACTAGAGTACAAATATATTACAATATAATACACTGAGAGCCTAGAAACAAGTTAGGCTCACCACTGAGGCACGACACCTAGTCGGTCAAGTAGCTGCGGGACCAAATTCTGGGTCTTTATCTAAAAAATATGTCAACCACGTGTAGTGAGTTTTACAACTCAGTGAGCAGATAACACCTCCTATGACTTCTCAGATCAACATAAGGATGTACTCATATTGTAAAACTTATCATATCAAAATATACCGTTCAAAAGTACATTCTTATGGGACCCGCATTTTCAAATATTCTCTGTTCAAAAATCATAATCAAGTCTTTCAAACTGTATACGATACTGTATAAACAATGCTCATATCAAGTTCAAAATCATATTCAATACTGAAAAATTATTAATCAAATTATGCTATGCATCAAAACATTTCTATTAAAATATTCGGAGGATCCCATATCAGAACCACCATAAGAGTTTGACCCCTTCCGTACTTTGGTGGTATAGGATTTGCCTAAACTCAGCATCCCGCTGAGGTTTGCCCTACTACCATTCAAGAGGACACGCGAAGGGACTCTGTATGGGTCTTTCCCAAGCACACAGCAAGGGAAGGCAAAATAACATCTCATAACTGGCATCTCGCCCATATATAGGAGGCATTCCGCTCTCCTTCACATATAATCTCCCGTGTGTTGGCCCTCACACGAGGCTAGCACCACCCCCCCTGCTAGCTGAGGCAATCAAGGTGCGCACCAAGGCTAACATCACCTGCTGTTAGCAGACAGTGTTTCCAATAGGATTCCTCCACAGAAAAATAACATATGCACATATGCCATATAATCCAGTATAAATTCTCATTATAATACAGACTTTCAGTCTCAAAATACTCATATGTCAAAACTTCCCATTCAGGGGAAACATGTATACATGCCCATATCCAAGGCAAACATATCACTATAAAATCAATGTCACATGTATAACATATTTTCTTTGCCATGTCATGCGAAATACGTGTAAAAATCACATGCTTAATGTGTTTCAAAACTTATTGCAAAATCAAACTCTTCTTGAACTACATATCATATATTAAATATTTCAGACATTTCCAAACCATTTCAAGAACATATGGAAGTATAAATAACATGTAATCATACTCATTTATCAATGTAAAGTTCAAGAAGAGTAAAAACAAGCCATAGAAAGAATCATCTACTCACCTCTTTGAAGCACAAAGTTGGACACCCTTAAAATCCTATTTTCTGATCCGAATTCAATGAAATAAACTCCAAAATCGAGTCCGGAACGTCCGAAAACCTTGAAAACGACTCCGGATTTTGCGAAATTTGGCCTCCGGGAGCTCGGTCAACGCAGGTCAACGCGAGGAGGTTCGGATGCCACGCGCTACACGCGCCGCCCAAGGAGCTGCGCGTGGGCGTCACTCGCCGAAGGAGAAGCAGCGCGTGGGGGCGCGTGCGGTGGTGGATCGGCCTGAAATTTGAGATCCAAAGGTTTCGGTGCCTTCTGGATCGATCTACGGTGTTAGTTTTTGCGTTTGAGAACTAAAAGTAGGAGTTTCGGAGGTTACCTTTTTGGCCGTTTTTCCCCTCAATTTTCCAACCAATTTCCGGCCAATTCTTCAGAAACCAATCGGATGGATTCGAAGAACTCTTCGTCCTGAGTCCGTTGGTGGTGGTGGTGTCGAAATCCGAGGTCCGTAGGCGAAGAAATCTTAGAGAGAAGTTAGAGGATTTTCGGGGAGAGTTTTTCTGAAGAGAGATGGAAAAATCTGCGAATGATTGCTTCCGGAGTGATTGAGGCCCTTAATATATCTTGGGGGACCTTTCTGCAAAATTTCACTTTTAGCGGGAGGTCCTTGCAAATTTTTCTTATTTAAATTTTAACCCCGAAACTTTTAAGAAATTGCATTTTTGCCCCGAAACGTAAATTCTTAACATTTCTTTTATAATTCTTTAATCCATGTAAATAATAACTTATTTTCACCGAGTCCTAATTCCATTTTTGAAATCCTTTGTTTTACTTCCAAATTTTCCTTAATTAAAATCTCAATTTTCCAAAATTATCTCTTTTATTCTAAATTCCTTTAGTTGAACTTTCTCGTTAACTTTACGGCTATTACATTCTTCCCCCCTTAAAGAAATTTGGTCCCCGAATTTCATCACCATAGTAGCAGATAGATATTAACCTCATTATTCAAACAAATGCGGATATCGGGCTCGGATGTCATCTTCTTTTTCCCACGTAGCTTCCTCAAATGAGTGATTTTGCCATATCACCTTAACCATTGGAATATCTCGTGACCGCAACTTTTTCACTTGTCGATCAGCAATAGACATCGGCTTTTCCTCATAGGTTAAATTCTTATCTAATTGAATTTCCTGGGGTTGAATGACATGAGTAGGATCCGGTATGTATTTCCGTAACATAGACACATGAAATACTGGATGAACATTCAGTTCTGGTGGCAGAGCTATGCGATATGCCACTGCACCTATTCTGTCCAATATTTCAAAAGGGCCTATATACCGAGGGCTTAACTTCCCTTTCTTTCCAAATCTCATCACTCCTTTCATGGGTGAGAATTTCAGGAATACTTGTTCACCCACTGAAAATTCTAACTCCCTTCGTCTATTGTCAACATATGCCTTTTGTCTGCTCTGAGCTGCCTGCAGCCTTTCTCTAATCAGCTTTACCTTGTTCAATGCTTCTTGTACAAGATCTGGCCCTATAAGTTTAGCCTCGCCCACTTCGAACCATCCAATGGGAGATCTGCACCGTCTACCATACAAAGCTTCAAATGGGGCCATCTGTATACTAGTCTGGTAGCTATTATTATATGCAAATTCAGCCAAAGGCAAATACATATCCCAACTTCCACCAAAATCAAAAATACAAGCTCGAAGCATGTCTTCTAAAATCTGAATCGTACGCTCAGACTGACCATCAGTTTGCGGATGGAAAGCTGTGCTCAAGTCCAATCTCATTCCTAATGCTTCTTGAAAAGCTTTCCAAAATCGTGCCGTGAACTGCGGCCCTCGATCAGATATAATTGATATTCGAACTCCATGTAGCCTAACTATTTCATTTAAATAGAGCCTGGCATACTGAGCTACATTGTAGGTTGTTTTCACAGGCAGAAAGTGTGCTGACTTCGTCATGCGGTCTATAATGACCCAGATAGAATCATTTCCCTTGGAAGTTCTTGGTAATCCAGTGATAAAATCCATAGTAATTCTCTCCCACTTCCATTCTGGTATCTCTATTCGCTGATGTAAACCTGCAGGTCGTTGATGTTCAGCTTTTACCTGCTGGCACGTCAAACAATGAGAAACATATTCCGTAATATCCCTCTTCATACCATCCCACCAATACAATTCCTTTATGTCTTGGTACATCTTTGTCATTCCCGGGTGTATGGTATATGTAGATCGATGTGCTTCCTCCAAAACTTGTTTTCTCAAATCATGAACATTTGGAACACACAATCGTCTACCGTATCTTAATATCCCTTCAGTATCCACCGAGAATTCAGAATCCTTACTATCCTTCATTTCACTCTTAATCTTGAGCAAATTAGCATCCTTGTCTTGATCGGCTTTGATTTGCTCAACTAAGGAAGATTGGAGCTGCACATGAGCCAATAATATTCCCGGTTCTTTTATTTCAAACCTTATTCCCTTACTTTCTAACTTATGGATGTCTTCTAACAATGGTCGTCGCACCTCTGCTATATGAGCCAAACTTCCCATTGACTTTCTGCTTAGAGCATCAGCTACTACATTTGCTTTACCTGGATGATACAAAATCGTACAGTCATAGTCTTTCAGTAGCTCCATCCATCTTCTTTGCCTCAAATTAAGATCCTTCTGTTGAAAAATATACTTGAGGCTCTTGTGATCTGTATAAATCTCACAAGTTCTTCCATACAGGTAATGTCTCCAAATCTTTAGAGCAAATACTACAGCTGCCATCTCTAAATCATGGGTGGGATAATTCTGTTCATGCGTCTTCAACTGTCTAGATGCATAAGCAACTACTCTTCCATTTTGCATTAACACACAGCCTAAGCCCACTCTAGATGCATCACAGTATACTACGTAATCTCCTGTATCCGTAGGAATGGTAAGGATTGGAGCTGTAGTTAAGCACTCCTTTAATTTCTGAAAACTCTTTTCACAAGCATCAGACCACTCAAATTTTATTCCTTTCCTAGTCAACCTAGTCAAAGGAGCAGCTATCTTTGAAAAATCTTTAACAAATCTACGATAATAGCCTGCTAACCCAAGAAAGCTACGAATCTCTGTAACTGTCGTGGGGCGTGACCATTGCTGTACTGCTTCTATCTTTTTGGGATCAACATGAATACCATCTTTGGTAACCACATGCCCTAGGAACGTAACATTACTAAGCCAAAATTCACACTTTAAAAACTTAGCATACAATTGATGTTCTCTTAGGGTTTGCAAGGCTATCCTTAAATGTCGCTCATGCTCCTCTGAACTCTTTGAATACACCAGAATATCATCGATAAATACAATAATAAACTGGTCTAGGAAAGGTTTAAATACCCTATTCATTAAATCCATAAATGCAGTTGGGGCATTCGTTAAACCAAATGGCATTACTAAGAACTCGTAGTGCCCATACCGAGTCCTAAAAGCAGTTTTTGAAATATCTTCCTTCTTTATTTTCAGTTGGTGATACCCAGATCTCAAATCAATTTTTGAAAACCATTGAGCACCCTGTAACTGATCAAACAAATCATTTATTCTGGGTAAGGGATATTTGTTTCTTATAGTCACCTTGTTCAACTGCCTATAATCAATACATAGACGTAATGATCCATCCTTTTTCTTCACAAAAAGAACAGGAGCACCCCAGGGAGATGTACTGGGTCAAATAAAACCTTTATCTAATAAATCTTGTAGTTGTTCCTTCAATTCCTTAAGTTCTGCAGGTGCCATCCGATAAGGAGGTATGGATATTGGTTGTGTTTCAGGGAGAAGGTCAATACTAAACTCAATCTCTCGGTCTGGTGGTAAACCTGGCAACTCTTCAGGAAACACATCAGGAAATTCTTTAACTACTGGAACTTGCTCTAAACTTGTATACTTCATATCAACATCCTTGACTATTGCTAGATATCCCTGACACCCTCTTCGTAACAGTTTATGAGCTGTTAAGGCTGAAATTAAATTACTAGACTTCTTACTACAATCTCCTTGTATCATAAAGGAGGATTCTCCAGGTACATTAAACTTAATCACCTTATTATGACAGTCTAGAATGGCATGGCATGATGCCAACCAATCCATTCCCAAAATCACGTCAAAGTCTATCATATTTAGAACTATCAAATCTATAAGAGTCTCCTTGCCTTCTATCGAAATCTCACATGATTTATACACATCATTTACTACTAGAAGTTCTCCCATAGGAGTAGCAACCATGAAAGAACAATGCAAGCTAGCAGGATCTCTATCCAAGTTCTTAGCAAAGCATGGTGATATATAAGAATGAGTAGAACCAGGATCGAACAGAACATATGCTTTATGGGAACATACTGATAATGTACCTGTCATAACTGCATTTGAGGCCTGAGCATCCTGTCGTGTCAAGGCAAAAACTCGAGCTGGTTCTCGCCCTCGATTTCCTGATCCTCTACCAGGACCCACACTACTTGCTTGGACCGAGGCTGCTCGAATAGGTCGTGCTGGCACAGATGTAGGGGGTAAAGCTGGTTGCACTGTTGCTTGACTAAAACTTCGCAGTTGTGGACAATTCCTCATCAGATGACCCATTTGTCCACACTTAAAACATGCACCAGTTTCTCTGCGACATTGTCCAGTATGGGACCTACCACAATGTGGACATAGTGGAATAGATCTTGAGTCTTGCTGACTCGGGGGTCTCATATCTCTTTGGAACATTCTCTGCTTGTTAATATTAACTGATGGCTGGTTAGAACTACCAGCTCCTGCTTGATTAAAACGCTGTGGATTTTGAAATCTTGACCCACTAACAGTAAGATTAGATCTAGTCTGGACATTACTATCTCGATCTCTCTTCCTTCTCTTAAAACTTTCTATGTCAGCTTGCTCTCGTGTTTCCATCATCCTAGCACAGTTCACAGCTGCTGAATAAGTTGAAAAATGATCCATCTGAGGACCCACTGACTTAAACAAGGGGCGTATCAATCCCAAAACAAACCTCTTAATTCTATCCTTTTCAGTTGGGACCAGGTATGGTGCATATCTGGACAATCGGGTAAAACGAATGTCATATTCAGAAACTGACATGTTTGGTGTTTGTTTCAATTCCTCAAACTCTCTGGCCCTCTTGTCTCTTTCACTTGTTGGTAGAAAGCGATTCATAAATGCTTCCTTAAATTCGTTCCACTCCATTGGTGGTAAAACAGCTGCCTGTCCTTGTACAAATGTCTCAAACCAAACTTGGGCCACATCAGATAGTTGAAAAGACACCAACTCCACGGATCTTCTACTAGAGCACCCGAAAGCTCTGAAAATTCGTTCCACAGCATCAATAAAGATCTGTGGATCTTCCTAAACATCTGACCCAAAAAAAGTCGGAGGTTTTAACTTAAGGAATTGCGGTAATGACACCTCAATCCCTCTCAGCTTATCCTCTTGGTCAGCTGTTCTTCCCAGTTCTTGCACTTCAGGATCATGTTCTGCTGGCTGGCCTTCCCTTCTACCCTGTTCCACTATAAATCCAGCCAATGTTTCTAAACTTCTATGGATACCAGCAATCATATCAGCGTTTCTATCAGGTGGCTCCTGAGGGGTTTCTACTCTTTCCTCAGGAACTCTATCAGGTACAGGAGTCTGTTCTCCTTGTCTTGGGGTTCTCAAACCCCGTGCACGTCCTCTACCTCTACCTCTTCCTCTTCCTCTAGGTCGGCCTCTACCACGGCCTCTTTATACTGGTATTGTAGATTGTGCAGACTCTTCTGTAGAGGGTGCACGATCTACAGCTTCTTCTCTAGTGACCGCTCTAGTTCTTGGCGGCATCATTAACTATACAGAATAAAACACCTCTTTAAGACACATGTATTCAAACTTTACTCAAGGAATTTAAAGACTCTTGGAAAGGAAGTGAATATCCTATAGATTCTCTCAGCAGCACCTGAAGTATAAATATGTCCGGCTCATATCGATACTAAAGGTCCTACTAAAGAATCCCTTGCTCTGATTGTCACAGGGAAACCTAATGCTCTGATACCAACTTGTCACGTCCGTACTTTACGAACGCGAATACTGTTACTATCCGAAAAACTTTTCATTACACATGTGCAAATGATCTCACGATAACACATATTCAAGTATTATTCAACGTTCACAAGTTTACAAAAACCAATAATTATACATGCCAAATCTATATACATCAAGTTTACAGCGGAAACAAGGATCCTGCCTGTGACTTTCAGAGCAACACTAGAGTACAAATATATTACAATATAATACACTGAGAGCCTAGAAACAAGTTAGGCTCACCACTGAGGCACGACACCTAGTCGGTCAAGTAGCTGCGGGACCAAATTCTGGGTCTTTATCTAAAAAATATGTCAACCACGTGTAGTGAGTTTTACAACTCAGTGAGCAGATAACACCTCCTATGACTTCTCAGATCAACATAAGGATGTACTCATATTGTAAAACTTATCATATCAAAATATACCGTTCAAAAGTACATTCTTATGGGACCCGCATTTTCAAATATTCTCTGTTCAAAAATCATAATCAAGTCTTTCAAACTGTATACGATACTGTATAAACAATGCTCATATCAAGTTCAAAATCATATTCAATACTGAAAAATTATTAATCAAATTATGCTATGCATCAAAACATTTCTATTAAAATATTCGGAGGATCCCATATCAGAACCACCATAAGAGTTTGACCCCTTCCGTACTTTGGTGGTATAGGATTTGCCTAAACTCAGCATCCCGCTGAGGTTTGCCCTACTACCATTCAAGAGGACACGCGAAGGGACTCTGTATGTGTAATAACCGTAAATTTAATGAAAAGGAAATTTAAAATAAAAGAGAGAATTTTGACAATAGAGATAAGAACCGTAGAAAATATGTATATTTATTACATAGAAAAAAAAATATTAGAAGTTATATTTTGGCGCGCTATAAGTAAATATATTTTTATTATGTAGAAATAATTATGATTTGTTAAAAGTAAGTGGATTTTTAAGTAAAAGAAATATTGTGTTGCTTAAAATAATTATACCGGCTTCTATTGAATTGTTATGGTATTTTTAGAAATACTCTTTCTTTTAATATAAATAAAGATATTTGTTTAGAAATTTGTTTTATTACTATTTTTATCAAGAAAAATTATCATGTGAGAGTTTAACTAAAGATTTATGAGAAAGGAAATTTTTAGAAATTTTTAGGATATTTTATGATGAAAAATGGAATTTTTATGAATTTTTATAAAAGAAAATCATATTATTAATTATTTAATAATTATTATTATATTAAAAAAAAAAAAAAAAATTAATTAAATTTTACTGTAGCATTTTACTGTAGCACCAGCGTATATTTGCAGCATCCCGTAACCAGAGAAGAAAAAAAACCTGCAGCCTCCTTCCCCCCATTTTCCCTTTTCCCCTTCGAATTTCAAACCCTCATATCTGGAGTTACGGACCTCTGATTGACGAACCGTCAGGACCGTTGGACTCGTGGCAACGAGTACTTCAAAACCCACCGATCAATTTCGCCGGAAAGTCGCCGGAAGGTAGCCGGAAAATCGCGTGAATAGTACCTCCAAAGGTAAAATTTCATCCCATTGCGTTTTAGGCTTCGTTTTTACCGAAATTCTTCCCGTAGATAGCTTTAGAATCGAATATGGGGTTTTTAGGTTTCAGCATGAATAGTATTTTCCGGCGAGTGAATAGTGTTTTCCGGCGAGTGAATAGTGTTTTCCGGCGTGAATAGTGATTTTAGAATTTTCTAATTTTCATGCTATGTCTATATTTTCTAGGTTATTGAGCCACTACGAGGTGAAATTCTCGTTGTTGGACTTCTAGTACGGTGAGTGGGTTTTTCATACTATAGCGCATGTTTTAGGAATTTGATTTATAACTCTCTCGTATATTTTAACTAGTTGGAATGTATGTTAAATAGTTTTACTGCTTTGAAAATCAATATGTTCCAACCATGTTAGAAATTGTAAATTTCAATCCTAGTTGAACCCTAGGTATGCAGGGCAAGCATCTAGACTATTAATTCTCCATTTGAGCTAGATTTATAGAAATGCGAACTTAGTCATAAAAATGAACTAAGTTAGCCATGAAAGGATTTAATGCATGATGAGCATCTATGTGACGTCTACGGACGATCTATGTTTAAAAGGGAAAATTTATGATTGTAAAGGTCTCCATGGGAATTCATGGATGAGATATGTTTTAGAACGAGATTTTATGCATGAAAAGAGCTAGATGGAGAATTATAGCTGTATTGTAAAGTTATTGAAATGTTTTACTTTAAACTCTTTGAATAGCATATTTCACATGTTTTCTATTGGAGGGACCCTTTTAGATCACTGTTAGCTAGCCGCAGGTAGTGCTAGTCCTGGTGCACCTTGATCATGTTACGGCTTCGGCCTAGGATATTGTGACGGGCATATGACTGCCTAAGACATAAAATTTAGGGTGGACTTATGTCTACGCCTACAGTGATTACCCTACCCTTGCTGTGTGCTTGGGGGAGATGATAGATCTGTTAGGAAAGACCTCCAATAAATTAGTGCATTTTTCTTAAAGATTAAATATTTTTAAAATACCACATGCATCATTGTTATTGCATAAATATCTTCATTTATTATTTACCATGCATAATTGATTTGCTTACAGTTATTGATTTAATTCTGTTTTATCATGTGAACTGTTTAACATTCTTTCAATAAATTATGATTAGATGTTTAATGTTTTCTATACCTTGATTTCAATTATTTAATTCATTGCGAAACACTCGTGCTTAGTTTGCCCTGTTTCTGTTATAGTATGATTTATCCATTCACTGAGATGTGGTAATCTCACCCCTCTTCTGTTTTCTCCCCACAGATAGTCAAAGAAACACTGATCCAGCTACAGCTCCATAGGAGGCTGAGTTAGCATTGGTGAGCCCCAGTTTGGGCAAGGCTTTGTTGTACTGGTTGTTTAGTTTAGTTATTCGGCCTAGGATATTGTGACGGGCATATGACTGCCTAAGACATAAAATTTAGGGTGGACTTATGTCTACGCCTACAGTGATTACCCTACCCTTGCTGTGTGCTTGGGGGAGATGATAGATCTGTTAGGAAAGACCTCCAATAAATTAGTGCATTTTTCTTAAAGATTAAATATTTTTAAAATACCACATGCATCATTGTTATTGCATAAATATCTTCATTTATTATTTACCATGCATAATTGATTTGCTTACAGTTATTGATTTAATTCTGTTTTATCATGTGAACTGTTTAACATTCTTTCAATAAATTATGATTAGATGTTTAATGTTTTCTATACCTTGATTTCAATTATTTAATTCATTGCGAAACACTCGTGCTTAGTTTGCCCTGTTTCTGTTATAGTATGATTTATCCATTCACTGAGATGTGGTAATCTCACCCCTCTTCTGTTTTCTCCCCACAGATAGTCAAAGAAACACTGATCCAGCTACAGCTCCATAGGAGGCTGAGTTAGCATTGGTGAGCCCCAGTTTGGGCAAGGCTTTGTTGTACTGGTTGTTTAGTTTAGTTATGTCTAGTATATCTCCATGAACATACAGGCAGGATCCTCGCTTCTTGTGTTGTTTGAAAAATGATTTTAAGTTTTACAATAATGTTTGTACTATGAGGCCATGGGCCAAGTTGAATCAAGGATGTTGGATTCATGAACTATATATATATATATACAGTATTTTCTGATATTGGATGTGGCGTATGTGGCCAGTTATATTATTATGTACTGGATTGTGTGCTGAATGGTTGTGCATGCTATGTGTTAGGCTTACGGCTAGGGGGAAACCCTTATGTCGTGCCGGTCATGTGTTCCATCATTTGGAGCCGTGACAGTATGGGTCTTTCCCAAGCACACAGCAAGGGAAGGCAAAATAACATCTCATAACTGGCATCTCGCCCATATATAGGAGGCATTCCGCTCTCCTTCACATATAATCTCCCGTGTGTTGGCCCTCACACGAGGCTAGCACCACCCCCCCTGCTAGCTGAGGCAATCAAGGTGCGCACCAAGGCTAACATCACCTGCTGTTAGCAGACAGTGTTTCCAATAGGATTCCTCCACAGAAAAATAACATATGCACATATGCCATATAATCCAGTATAAATTCTCATTATAATACAGACTTTCAGTCTCAAAATACTCATATGTCAAAACTTCCCATTCAGGGGAAACATGTATACATGCCCATATCCAAGGCAAACATATCACTATAAAATCAATGTCACATGTATAACATATTTTCTTTGCCATGTCATGCGAAATACGTGTAAAAATCACATGCTTAATGTGTTTCAAAACTTATTGCAAAATCAAACTCTTCTTGAACTACATATCATATATTAAATATTTCAGACATTTCCAAACCATTTCAAGAACATATGGAAGTATAAATAACATGTAATCATACTCATTTATCAATGTAAAGTTCAAGAAGAGTAAAAACAAGCCATAGAAAGAATCATCTACTCACCTCTTTGAAGCACAAAGTTGGACACCCTTAAAATCCTATTTTCTGATCCGAATTCAGTGAAATAAACTCCAAAATCGAGTCCGGAACGTCCGAAAACCTTGAAAACGACTCCGGATTTTGCGAAATTTGGCCTCCGGGAGCTCGGTCAACGCAGGTCAACGCGAGGAGGTTCGGATGCCACGCGCTACACGCGCCGCCCAAGGAGCTGCGCGTGGGCGTCACTCGCCGAAGGAGAAGCAGCGCGTGGGGGCGCGTGCGGTGGTGGATCGACCTGAAATTTGAGATCCAAAGGTTTCGGTGCCTTCTGGATCGATCTACGGTGTTAGTTTTTGCGTTTGAGAACTAAAAGTAGGAGTTTCGGAGGTTACCTTTTTGGCCGTTTTTCCCCTCAATTTTCCAACCAATTTCCGGCCAATTCTTCAGAAACCAATCGGATGGATTCGAAGAACTCTTCGTCCTGAGTCCGTTGGTGGTGGTGGTGTCGAAATCCGAGGTCCGTAGGCGAAGAAATCTTAGAGAAAAGTTAGAGGATTTTCGGGGAGAGTTTTTCTGAAGAGAGATGGAAAAATCTGCGAATGATTGCTTTCGGAGTGATTGAGGCCCTTAAAATATCTCGGGGGACCTTTCTGCAAAATTTCACTTTTAGCGGGAGGTCCTTGCAAATTTTTCTTATTTAAATTTTAACCCCGAAACTTTTAAGAAATTGCATTTTTGCCCCGAAACGTAAATTCTTAACATTTCTTTTATAATTCTTTAATCCATGTAAATAATAACTTATTTTCACCGAGTCCTAATTCCATTTTTGAAATCCTTTGTTTTACTTCCAAATTTTCCTTAATTAAAATCTCCATTTTCCAAAATTATCTCTTTTATTCTAAATTCCTTTAGTTGAACTTTCTCGTTAACTTTACGGCTATTACAGAATATATCACCTATCTGCCGAATCAAACTCTGATATTCTTATCTGAAAAATGTGAAAATATCGTGTAGTGAGTTTGACAACTCAGTGAGCAAATAATTCCTCCTATGACCTCTTAGGTCAACATATGGATGTACTTATATTTTAAAATGTGTAACATAGAAAATACAGTTCAGAAGTACATTCATATGGGACCCATATTTCAAATATTATCAAATCAAAGGATATTCAGATATCCAAAACCATATGCACCATGGTATGATCATTAAACAAATGTTGTTATGCTCAGCTGTATAAGCTATAGTAAAATATTATGATTTGAAGGTAAAATCATTACTTTTAATGCACCTATCTCACTCGACAATCTGGTCAATGCAATGAAAATATAACTCATTTGCTATATGCATAGTGACCTCGACCCCAGTCACAATAAGTGATCAGGGAATGTGAGTACATCACTCTCTTACCTCCTCACATTACCACTGTCACCCGGTTGAAGCGGCCCTCCCCCGGCTCACTCAGGCTAATAGGGCGTCCCCTATTTGGTACCGTCACAAGCCATACAACCAGCTGATATTTATCCATACATATAAATACATGTAAAATTATCAAGCAACTCGCCATGAGCTTTACGCTTGTCATATTTATCAAGCAACTCGCCATGAACTTTACGCTTGCCATCAATCTCATTTATAATATGACATGCATCATTTTCACAAGTATATAGTTTTACAAATCAATGAATCGTGCACATAATATTCACTTTATCAAATAATGATAAATACATTCAGAACCACATATTCAATGAGTTCCAACATTCATTTCTAGAACCATACTCTTCTTAAACTATGTGCAAGTTCGTAAGTATAACAGATATTTTAACACATTTCAGAAACTTATAATAGTATAAATAATTTATAAACAGAAACAATAATACATTTATAGTTCAAGAAGAGCTGGGAGCAAGTCATAAAAAAAATTATCTACTCACAGGGTAGGGCTCTTGGTTGGATAGCCCTAAAATGTACTTTTTCAAGTTGAATTTGATCAATTAGACCTCAAAAACGTGTCCGGAGAGTCCAAAGACTTAGAAAATGACTCTGGGAGTTTGGTCACTATTCATTGTCGAAAATCACTATTCACGATGAACAAAAAGCTGTCAAATGGTCAAAAATTTTCATATCCTAAGGTTTATCTAGCTCTTGAATCTATCTACGGTGTCAGAATTTCAATTAGAGGTCTCTAAGTAAGAGTTTTAGAATTTACCTTTTTCTGAGATTTTCTACTTCAAATCTACGACGATTCAACGGCTGATTTGAAAAATTGATCAGTCAAAACCGTAGTATTCTTCGTCCTAAATCCAGTAGCACTTTCAGTTTTGAGATCGAAAGCCAATAGGCACTCCAGATCTAGAGAAAAAATTGAAGGTTACTATTTATTTACTATTTACTCACTATTCATCCTTTTTTTTTCTTCGTTTTGCACCGTCCTCCCTCCATCTATTGCCTCCCCCTTCCCCTTTTTATTTTTATTATCTTTAATAATAATTATTATTATTATTTAATAATTGAATAATAAGATTTTCTTTATATAAATTCATATAAATTCCATTTTTCATCCTAAAGTATCCCAAAAATTTCTAAAAATTTACATTTTCATAAACCTTTAGTTAAACTCTTAAATTATGATTTTTCTTGTTAAAAATCATAATAAAACAAATCTTAAAATAAATATCTTTTTACATATTAAAAGAAAGAATATTTCTAAAAATACAACAAAAATTCATTAAAGACCAATATAATTATTTCAAGCAAAACAATAATTATTTTAATTAAAAATAGACTTACTTTTAGTTGAACATAATCATTTTTAAAGAAATAAAAATATATTTGTTTATAAGAAAATATTATTATTTAAAAATATAAATTATGGGATATTACAATTAACACATTCTTATAATCACTTTCAATGGCACTGCTTCAATAACTCATATTCTAAGCTAAATTTATGTTTAGCATGTCGATATAAGCTAAAATTTCAAAGAAGAAAGAGAGAAGAAGTAAACTTATGTGCTCAAAAATCCTTGCATTACAAACTGTATAGGTGGTGTCCTATTTATAGACTAAGGCAACTAATACAAAAGTTACAATAAGTCATAATAGCTTAATAAACTCTTTAAATCGAAGAATAAATGTAACTATAATTCTATTACGAGCTTGGTTACATATACCCTTAATATATCCCCTCAAACTCAGAGTATCAAATTCAAATACTCTACTCTGAGTTTGGTTCTCGTATTATAAAATTGAAACTTAGGCACAATTTTGATAAGGATTTCAACTACCAGTTATTCTATTGTTAGTAAGGGAGTATAACCCAACTAACCCTATTAAACTCACTTAAAATTTATCAACAAAAATTATTTTGAGCAGATTGAATCAGGTTGACAAGTTCACACAGGTGAATTTTTAAAATAATTTTGGGTTAATTCGAGCCAATCGAGTATAATTTTTTAAGAATTTTCTTAAACCTGGCCCAACATAACTTAAAATTTTCAAGTAATCTAAAACTTTGGTAGGTTTATGTGTTAATTTTTCAACCCAAATGTTGTTTGATCAAGCTGAGCAACTCAACCAAAGCCGATCGCTGCTAACCCTAACTGCTAGTGCTTGATGAATTGTAATATGTTTCTGAGCCATTTTTCCCCTAACAAAATAAAAATCAAGTTCCACATGTTTGGTTCTAAAGTGAAGAATAAGGTTAATTACTAGCATTACAACATTAAGGTTATCACAATAGACTACTGGAACCTTAGACAAAGTAACACTAAGTTCACTCAATAGAGACTAAAGCCAAACCAATTTTGCCACTACTACTACAAGTTCTTATACTTTGCTTTTATGATGGACCTAGAGACCACATGTTGCTTTTTGTAGCACCAAGAAACAAAATTAGACCTAAGATACACACAAATGCTAAAAGTAGACCTCTTATCATCTACATCTAAACCCTAATCAACATCACAAAAGGCTTTAAGATCAAGAGTTGTAAAATTTCTATGATACAAGAAGTCTCTAAAGGCTTATGCATAAATTGGCCCACTTTGTTAACTGAATATGTGATTTTTGGCCTAGTGATTATAGCATATTGTAACAAGCTTTTTAAATTATGACCTTGGGATTTACTTCAAATTGTATTGTGCTTTCTTCAGCCTACAATCTCTTTTATCTCTAATAGTCATAAATCTATATGGTTGTTACATAAAAACCTTCTCGTCCGAATCACCATTGTGGAAGACATGTTAACTTGATGGATTGCTTAATTGTTACTTAGATCAATGGTCTAGATAACCTTCTATATAGTATGTTTGGTTACAGGACTGAAGGTCGCTAAATAATCAAGACCTTCTTATTCATGAAAGCCTTAACCACTAGCCTAGCTTTATTAAAGGTTACAAGTAGCTAAGCTTGTAGTGAAATTATAGCTGCATTTGTTATTCTATTTACAAAGTTTGTTAGGCTCAGTATGTTAGGATATTATGACTTACTATAACTTGTGAAATGGCTAGATTAATCTATAAATAGGACATCATCAATACAATTTGTAATGCACAAATTTTTTAGCACATTAGTTTATTTCTTGTTCACTCTGTCTTCTCTAAAATTCTAACTTACATCAATATAGCATTGTATCCATTCCAGTATAAATGGAGAACAGAGGTTTGTACCATAAACCTTCACTTATCTTGTGTCACTAAATCTAGTTTATAGGAATTATTTACCTTGGAAACAAGTTCTTGCAATAATTAAGGGATATATTTGTAGAAGTTTATTGCTAAATCACATGCAATACCTAAAAAATTCTAAATTAAGATGAAGCTAGAGGAAGGATTAATGATGAGTATCTTAAATAGGACAAGTTGTTGTTGTCCTATCTCCTCACTTCAATGTCAAACAGCTTGCTTGGAAAATGTTAAAGATATTATTTGCTTCTAAAAAAAGAGCAAAAATGAAACAATATAAAGTTCAATTAAGAAGCACTAAGAAGGGATCATGTTCTATCAATGAGTATTTTTGTAAATAAAGAAAATATTGATTCATTAGTCTCATCAAGGCTTAATCCATATTCCATAGTGGGATAAAAGTTATGTTCTTAGTTGATACACATGAATTTAATTTTATTTAAGTGCAAGTATATACTATAGTTATCAAGTAATAAAATTTCTATGTAAGTATAAAGTGCTGATCATATGAGGATTGATGTTATTAATTACTCCATTATTAATCTTAACCCTAAGTGAATGGTTCAAAAATAGATGAGAATAGAAATAAAATAAAGTAAAAGAAACTACAATTGAAAGAAACCAAGGGTACCTCAAAATTAGTCAATCAATTGTGATTCTAGAGATTTCCATTTCACCATAGTTAATCCACTCTGAATTATCTATCTCTTTAACCTAGAAATTATAGTTTTAATTGTCAATCAAGATGTACTAAATTATCCACTAACCTTTTTTGAGGTCTAACAGAAATACCTTTGAATGCTAACACATTATGTCCCTATGTGAATTGACATAAATAAAGATTAATTAGGTTGTGTGGCTCTCAATTAAATACTACACAGACTATGCAGGTATTCCCTATCTCACATGCAATTCATAGTTAACTACATAATAAACTAAACACATAAATCTCCTCCCAATTTCATCATAATTAAAAAATCATCTAATTAGTGATCAAGTAATCAGAAGCATTAAGAGCAATGTAGAATACTGAATTAAGAAAAATAATCCATTGATTAAATTGAATAGAAAATTCAAAAGTTCATAATTAGGATATCTCATAGCCCTATAAAATAAACTAGTACATAATAGAAATATAAAACATAGTAGAAAAGAAGAAGAACACTCATATTGGAGATGTAATCGAGGCTGCCACCAAGAATAAGCCTTAGCTCCTCTCTTGCTCTAAATTCATAGCCCAAATGTTCTTTCAAAGATGAAACAAGTCTTTCAATACTTCTCAAACTTGTATTTTCAAAAATTGATTTATTGTACTAGCATTACGATGCTAAGAAGCTAGCATCATGACATTGAAGTCTCGGGTCATGGGAATTATTCTTTTTAACTAGGCAGCACAGTGTTAGGATTTTATTGTCATGATGCAGGACCTTCTAGATTCCAAGTATGACTCTACTACTCTAACATTGCGACTCTAGATATTATGTCTTGTTGTACAATTCTTGCTCTTTTTCTTCTATTTTCTTGAAATCTCACTTGATTCTCCATCTTCTTTCTATCTACAAAATAAACACACAATCAAACATAAATCAACTAGAAATTTCCTAAAGACCAACAAAAATCTAAGCTAAAGGTATCTAAATTATAAATATAAAACCTACTCATCAAATATCCCCAAACTTACCTTTTTGCTTGTCCTCAAGCAAAACAATAAAACCAAAATTTATTAAACTTAAAAATTCAAAATCATACATTGAGTTTTAAGTTGTTTTGACTTACCTAATATTGCCTCAGAGATTTCAAAGAATATGTAGCTTAAGATAACTACAAAAATTATAATCATGTATAAGTTTAACTCAAATGCAATTTATACTTCATCTTTTGAATCCTAAGTGTGTGTGTGTGTGTGTAAATAACCCTATGACACTTAACCTCTTGCACTCAGATGAGTTTTGGCAACCCAATATTTTAGGTGTTAATCTCTAGATAAAAGAGTTTTAGGAACCCCATAGACTTATTTTTCATATCACTCTCTATTAATGTAGACTAACCACCACACCTAGGATCAATAAGGCTTCTTTAGGCTTGTAATATGTGGCTTGGGTTTAAGGTAGGATAAATGATATTAAACTAGGCTCAAATCACCCAATCACACGTGATTAATTCAATTCTTTTTCATAGAGCCTTTCCAACCATGTAAGGGATTTCCCCTAAACTTATTTTCTTTCTCCTAAACTTATTTTCTTTTACCATTTCTCTATCACTATCTTATTCACATTTTTCCTTTTAATTCATCACTTCTTTTTCTCTTTGTTCACATCTTTCTCTTTCCTTTTCCATTGCAAATTATTTTTATTTGCAGTTTTCTTTCTTTTTCTACTTCCATGCTCTACACTTTCACCCTTTAACGATATAGCTCTTAACAAAATCGTTCAATAAATATCATGCATATGAGTGAAAAGGGTAAAAATTGTAAGGATGTATTTTTATTCTAGGCTAAATTAGCAATATGGGTACCCAAAAAAAAAGATTTAATAATGCTCAAAATAGAGAGATTATGGATATAATAATTCATAGGTTGGCTTTAAAGGCTCAAACTATCCATAAATTGTCTAAATCATTTTCTAAATGAGGTATAACTTAGAATTTCACCTCAAGTAACAATCAAAAAAGTTTTAGAGTCTTATGAGATCATATATCTAATATTTGAATCACATAAACATTCTCTAAGTGTTCAATTAGTCAAACACTCAACATTAGGTGTTCAAATTTTTTAAGATTTTTAAGTAAAAGTTAAAATTAAATAAGAGTTAAATTCATACATAAATGTAATTTTTTTCCTAAAATAACAACAACAACAATAACTAAACATTTTTCCACTAGGTGGGGTCAGTTACATGGATCAAACGACGCCACAGTGGCCTATTATGGATGAACTCAATAGATAGGTTATTAACTACTAAATCATTCTTAATAGTTTCACCTATTATTTTTGTTTTTTTTTTGCATCCCTCTATCTCTAACTATCGAACTATTCTTCATTTGATCTACTCTTCTCACTAGGGCTTTTGTGGGTCTTCTCCACACATACCCAAACCATCTTAAATGAGATTCCACCATCTTTTCCACACATGCCCAAACTCTACCTATATTCGTATAGCCGGTCCTAAATCTGGATAAAAGAGGAGGGTTGTGTTAAGCATGTAACAGCCAATGTAAAATTTTGTCGTAGCTATATGAATATGGATAAACAAAACAATTTTTATCCTAAAAGCTTATAAAAAATTTTAAAACCAATTAAATCATCAACTTTTAGTGTTATCTACTCTAACAAGTCACTCAAAACACAAAATTGAAACATGCACTCACACAACTTGCTTGAACACAACAAATAATGCATGCATTAAGGAGAGTTTAAATATTTAGTACAAAGCTCAATCATTCATTTATTCATAAAATTCACCCTCAACCTTAAGTTTTACATTATCCTCAATGTAAAAATTAAAATTAAAATTAAAAATTAAGTACTAAAGACTTTCTTGAATATTTGGCATATAGTTGGTTGATTTCTGCAAGGTATAGTGACCACTTCCTTTTTTGTCTACTTCTCATGCTAGCATCATGGCAGTGAAGGTGCATCATCACAATGTTATTGATTCTAAAAAAATTTAATTCAAAGCAGGGGTCTGGCATTGCCATGATAGGATGTAGTGTTATGATGCTAAACTTTCTAGAATTTGATTTCTTTGAGCCCAAGGGCTTGGCGTCGTGATGGTAAATATGGCATCACGACGCTGAACGTTTTAAAAAAATTCTAACTTATTCACTCTTTTGATTACCAGGTTACCACTCAGTAAATTCTTTGACAACCAAAACTTTTAATATCCATAACTAGGGTCACCAAGAGGAATTCATGCAACTTGCTCTTTATAGAGCTTCGCACTTTCATAGGTGTCGCCTAAGAATACATAGCGAAGATATTCAAGTGATAGTTTAAATCTTAAAGGAATATTACTTGATACTTGCTGCAATGTTTTCTCTGTTTTTACTGCTAATGTTGCTACAAAAATTTTAAACTCCAGTTTGGCTTTATTCTACTTAGGTTTCCCTTTATCATTTCCTAGTGATGCTTCATGTTGTAATGCTCTTCAGGTGCATGCATAGTGAAAAGATTCTTCACAAATAGCAGGTAAATCAAATGCTTAAGTTAAGATAATGATGGCTTACTCTAGGTCATCAATAGGTGTATTCTTGTAAGGCTTCTTCCCAATAGTTTTCAATGGTTTCTTCCTCAAAACAAATGCATGCCTCTCTATTTTAGGCTTTGTTAGCTCTTTGTAGCTATGAAGAGTCTCAACGTTCACTTGCTCTTTTGGATCTATCTCAGTATTACTTAGTAGAGAACTCTAGTATCTTTTAGCAATAAGTTCAATAAGCTTGCCCATTTAAAGATCTAAATTTATGATTGAAGAATCTGTTCTTGCCATAAATTTTGCAGGAGTATCTTCTTGGGAAGCCTAAGGTAACTAGGGATAGAACTAAGTAAATGGCTACATTTGAATGCCAAATTCTTTCCTTTGTAGAATAGCATCTGTTGTTGCCATAAAGTTTTTGTGGGCTACCTTGTGTTGGGTAAGAACTACTTCTAGAGAGACCTTAAGTGCTGAAGGTTGGAATTGAGGTTAATGATTGTGCCACCCTTGATCATGATTATTGATATCAAAATAGTTTTGCATGTAAGGATTCCCAACGAAATGGGTCTACTCTATTTGAGGTGGACCAAAGGGATAGCCCTCTTGGCAATCATAATTAGAATTAGCTCCATATATCGTGGGCATAGCATAATCCCGATGTACCTAATTATTCAAGTTGTTCATAACTCCTAAATTTTCTCTAGCATCAAATATGTCCTCTTAAGATATCACTTAAAAACTCAAAGCAAGAAGCATAGTAAATAATGGAAAAAAAAATTCAAATAGGATTAGGACTATTTAGTAACAGTATTAATAAACAAATCAATCCCCAGCAATGGTGTCGAAAACTTGATACACATAAATTTAGTTTCATTCAAGTGCAAACATACGCCATTGTTGTCAAGTAATAAAATTTCTATGTAAGTATAGAATGTCGATCTCATGAGAATTGATGTTATTAATTACTGCACTATTTATCTTAGTCCTAAGTGAATGGTTCAAAAGTATATGAGAGTGGGAAAAAAAGTAAAAGAAACTGCAATTTAAAGAAAGCAAGGTAACTCAAAATCAATCAATTAATTATAATTCTAAGGATTTCGATTTCACTATGATTAATCCACTTCGAATTATCTATCTCTTTAACCTAGAAATTATAATTCTAATTACTAGTCAAAATACCCTAAATTATCCACTAACCTTTCTCGAGATTTAACATAAATATCTTTGAATGATATCCCACTATACGACCATGTAAGTTAAAACAAACAAAGATTCATTAAGTTTTGTAGCTCTCAATTAAAGACTGCATAGACCATGCAAATATATCCCTATCTCACATGCAATCTATGGTTAACTACACAATGAGCTAGACACGTAAATCTTCTTTTAGTTTCATTATGATTAACAAATTATCTAATTAGTGATCAATTAATCAAAAACATTAAGAGTAATGTAAAAAAATCAATTAAGAAAAATAATCCATTGATTAAATTGAATAGACAATTCAAAGGTTCATAATTAGGCTATATCATAGCCTTAGAAAATAAACTAATTCATAAGAAAAAACATAAAACATGATAGAAAAGAAGAAGAAAACTAATATTCGAGATGGAATCGAGGCTACTACCAAAAGTGTGCCTAAACTTCTCTTTTTCTCTCAATTCATAGCCTAAGGGTCCTTTTAAATATGAAATAGGTCTTTCAATCATTCTCAAACTTGAAATTTCACAAATTAATTTATCGCACTGCTATCACGATGCCAAAAGGCTAGCATTGCAACATTGAGTTCTTAGGTCACGATAAGGATTCTTCTCATTCTAGCATTGTGACACTAGGATTTAACCATTGCAATGCTAGAGTTTCTAGATTTCAAGTATGACTCTACTATTATGGCATTGTGACACTAGATATTATGTCCCATTACTGCAATTCTTGCTAGTTTTCTTCTATTTTGTCAATATCTCACTCAAGTCTCCATCTTTTTTCTACCTATAAAATAAATACATAATCAAACATAAATCTAATAGAAAGTTCATAAAGACCAAGAAAAATCTTAACTAAAGGTATCTAAATTATGAGTGTAAAATTCACTCATCATTAGCTCAAGAAGAAATAATAAAGAAAGGTAAAAAAGGAAGTTGATCTTCTTCTTTTAGCACAAGCTAATGTGGTTTCACTTTAATGGATCGCAATTGTAGAATCATTACAATCAAAATAAAGACAAAAGGAGTTATCAAGGAGGATCTAATTCTAGTTTCCATGGTAATTTTCAATATGATAATAAAGTTGATTTTAGAGGGAATTAATGTGGTTTTAGAGGAAATTTTGAGGTAGAAATAAAGGAGGTAGATCTAGGAGACAATGGTGTTAACTTTGTGGGAAAGTTGGTCATGAAACATAGTACTATTTTCATCGTTATGATTAGCACTTAATGGACCAAAAAGTCTAAATAAAGCTTCCATGGGTTTCCTTCTTTAGTGAATGTGGCTACTCCATGTATAGTAACACCAGAAACTCTAAATGATAATGCTTTGTATCCTAATTCTGGGGCATCTCGTCATGTCATCTCTGATCCAGTGAATTTCATGTCTAAATTAGGGAGACAAGAACAACTGCAAGTGGGAAATGGTATAGATTTAGCTATCAAACATATTGGTTGTACTAAAATTGCATCTTCTTTTTATCAAAATCCCTATCTTTGAATAACCTATTGCATGTACCTAGTATTACAAAGACTTTGCTCGGTGTATCTTAGTTTTCTTAAATAACAAGGTGTATTTTAAGTCTCGTTTTGATTTGTGTCTTGTGAAATCTTAGGGCACTCAAAAAATATTACTTCAAGGCCCAACTTAGGGATGGCCTTAGGTATTTGTAGCCTTAAGTTTGCTGCATCTTCTCCTAGTAAACCATCACAAAATTTTGTTATATCTATTTCTTATAATCATACTTCTTTATTGCATTTTTCTCTTTAGAATTGTAGACTCGATCATGCCAACTCAAAATTTGTACAAATGCTTTTAGAAGCTTGTAATATCTGATTTAGCAATAAAGGCATGCAATATGTTTTTTTATCTTATTGTCAAGGAAAAGGTCATCAACTAACTTGTTGGAACAAGGAAAGATTATAAAAATATTAAAATTGTTATGAATATCTTGTGTGAATGTCTATCATCCTGATCTTTCGGTTATCTTATCTGATAAGATATTATCTCTAGTAATTATTTAGAAGATAATTGTATCACCAAGAAGTTATTTTAACGGTTGTATACTGCTACTAATACTCTTCCACCTACTTGTATCAATACCCCCTTATATATGAATGAAACTAAATAATTACTCTCTTGTCTCTCTCTTACTTCTCTCTCTACTTTTAAGTTATTTCATAACACGTTATCAGCACAACGCCCTACCTCCTACTTCAAGGTTAGTAATCTTTATGTGTAATTATATTGCTATTGTTTTAATTTGTCCTTGAAGGACCGCACCAACTTATATACAATTATATTACTTTAGTTTATCTCTGAAAGATCACATCAACTTATGTACAATTATATTGCTATTGCTTTAGTTTGTCCTTGAAGGACCACACTAATTTATGTGCAATTATATTGCTTTAGTTTGTTCCTGAAGAACAACACCAACTTATGTGAAATTCTATTACTTTAGTTTGTTTTAGTTTATCCTTAAAGAACCACACTAACTTATGTGCAATTCTATTACTTTAGTCTGTCCCTAAAGGACTGCACCAATTTCAATTGCCTCAGTTTGTCCCTAAAGGACAATGGTTTAGGTGTAGTATCATTATATGATAAGAGGTTTTTGTATTCGACTCTAGCTTCTAGGAGCTTATTAGATAAAACTTGGGAGGTGCAAGTCTCTTCTCTATTTTTTTTTAAAATAACCTAGTATGTAGTTCTTTAATCAATTAATATGTTTAGTTACATGTATTTATTTAATATATGTAAATAACAATAATTATATCAATAGAAAAGTAAAGACCTTTTTATGGTTATGCATGACTAGGAGATTATGATAAAAGTTGAATATGCCTATTCAATTGTAACTTCTTTTAATGAATATGGGTATTCCAAGGGTTATATATAATATATGCTTGTATGGATCAAGATCATATATATATGCTCTATGATTTATTTATGTAAAAATCATCATTATGAGTACATGGTAAGTTAAATAATGATTAACATTTATCTCTTGGTTAAGGAGAAAGCATGTATCTATGTTGACTAAAGTTAAATAATTATTCTTACGACACTTTGGCATGAAAGAATGATTTTATTTCTCCTCTTAATAATAGATAGAAGGCTTACCACAAATTTACAATTCTTTATTATGATCTATTTTATTTTAAATGGTTCACTTTATTTATGGATGTTTATAGACTAGCATTATATTATGATAGCCTTAAAATGTCAAACCTTGCAAAACTCAAATTCATGGTGCTTGACATTACTGGGAGAAATTATCTATCTTAGGTGTTGGATGCTAAAATCCACTTAGATGCAAATGGCTTTGGAGAAACTATCAAAGAAGGAAATAAAGTATCTAACCAAGATAAGAACAAAGCCATGATCTTCCTTCGCCACTACCTTCATGAAGGGTTGAAATGAGTACTTTATCGTAAAAGACCCACTTGTTCTTTGGAATTCTTTAAAAAAAAGGTATGACCACCAAAAAATTATGATACTTCCAAAAACCCGATATGATTGGATACATCTTCGCTTACAAGATTTTAAAACTATAAGCGAATATAATTCCATACTATTTAGAATAAGTTCTCAAGAGAAAAAAATAAATGATGAGGACATGTTAGAAAAAAAAACATTCTTCATTTTTCATGCATCCAATGTGCTCCTGTAGCAGCAATATCGAGAAAAAAGATTCAAGAAATATTCCGAACTGATTTCTTATCTCCTTGTAGCTGAACAAAATAATGAATTTCTCATGAAAAATCATGAGTCCCATCCAACTGGCACTGCTCCATCCCCTGAAACGAATGTAGCAACATATGACGACTATGGTCAAATTTGAAATCCAAGTCGTAGTCGTGGTAGTTATTCCAAGAACATACCATTCTACTATAAGTGAAAAAATAATAAGGCTAAAAATAAAAATGAAAATGATAGGTACAATAGTAAACATGTTGAAAACACATGCTATCACTGTGGTGGCAAAGGATAATGGTCATGTACATGTTGTATGCCAAGGTATCTTGTTGATCTTTATCAAAAATCTATTAAAGAGAAAAAGATAGAGATCAATTTTTTCGAGGAAGATAGTTCTAATGATATCTATGATTGACATAACTTATTTAGATGTTATAGATTTCTTTCTCGATCCTGATGAAAAAAAAAATCATTTAATTGGTGATGGTAGTGTTCAAAATAAGTCATTCATATATTTTTTATGACATTAAACTTTAAAGTGTGATGTGAACCCCTGATATGAACCTCACCAAGAGTAGTGAGACCCGAAATCAATATGGGATCCAAGTTCAAGGATTGTGTTCTAATTCAGACTTATATAAGAAAATAAATAAAAAAGAAGACCTTGACCCGTTATCTATAAAGAGATAAGAACCAAAGGTATATAACTATTCTTGTTTTATTATCATTCTCCTCTGAATTGTACTACATATATATAAATATAATTGAAATATACGTTATTGCAAACCAAAAGTTTGCAAATCATAATAACTTTGTTATTTAGTATAACCGGTTAGGTCATCTCGAATCAATTATGATGCAAAAAATAATTGAACATCCAAGTGGACATTCATTGAAGAGCCAGTAGATTCTTCAATCGAATAATTTCTTATGTCCTGCTTTCTTCCAAGGAGAATTGATTATTCAACCATCACCAGTCAAAATTGAGAGTGAATCTCTCACATTTTTAGAAATAATACAAGGTGATATTTGTGGGTCAATACACCCACCATGTGGACCATTTAGGTATTTTATAGTTTTAATTAATGCATCGAATAGATGGTTATATGTATGCTTGTTATCATCTCGCAACCTGACGTTTGCGAAATTACTTTCACAATTGATTAAATTACTATCACATTTTCCTAACTTTCCAATCAAGAAAATACGCCTTGAAAATGTTGGTGAATTTACTTTTCAAATATTCAATGAGTATTGTAGGTCTATTGGGATTGATGTTGAACATCCTATAGCACAGGTTCATACACAAAATGGTCTTGTAGAATCATTTATTAAACGTCTAAAGTTAATTGTAAGACCATTACTTATGAAGTCAAAACTTCCAATATCCACTTGGGGACATGCAATCTTGCATGCTGCATCATTACATAAGGCGAATAAGTTATTATGAATACTCCCCATTACAAATGGTTTTTGGTCAAAAACTAAATATTTCTCATCTAAATTTTTTTTGGATGTACGGTATATGTCTTTATTGCTCCACTACAACGCACTAAGATGAGTTTTCAAATAAGGTCGAAAATATATGTCGAGTATGAATCTCATTCTATAATAAAGTATCTTAAACCATTAACAGGAGATCTATTCATAGATCGGTTTGTTAATTGTCATTTTGATAAATCAGGTTTTTCAACATTAGGGGGAGAAAATAAACAGTTGAAAAAGAAAATTAGTTGGCATGAATTATCACTAAATCATCTTGATCCTTGTAAGAAACAATGTGAACTGAAAATTCAAAAGATAGTTCATTTGCCAAATTTAGCCAACCAATTGCCAAACGTATTTACTGACTCAAAAAGAATTATTAAATCACATATACCAACTGTTAATGCTCCAATTAAAATTGATGTCCCTATCAGACAATCTATCATTACAAATAAGCATAAGATCCACATGAAGCGTGGTAAGTTGTTGGTTCCAAAAATAAAAATTCTCAAAAAAGAAGGAGTTAAGAATTAAGATGGTCAAATCGAAAATTTAGCAACTCTAAAAGAGTCTTCAAAAAAGTCCCAAGACATAATTAATATTTTAGTTCCAGAAGAAACTTAGGTACCTGAAATTTGTGAAAATAAAGATATCTCAATTAATTATATTATAAATAGAATACAATAGAATCGAAAAAATGTCAACATTGACAATAATTTTGCATACAATATAGCACGTGATGTTTTGAATGATATTGAGATTCATGAACTAAAGTCTATTCAATAATGCAGACAAAGAAATTATCAGCAAAAATGAAAAGACACAATTAAAGTAGAGTTAAAATCGATTGAAAAGTGAAAAAAATTTAGACCTGTAGTCTGTACATATGAAGATGTAAAACCAGTTAGGTACAAATGGATTTTTGTGCAAAAACGAAATGAGAATAGTAAAATTGTGAGATCTAAAGCAAGACTTGTTGCCCAAAGATTTTTTCAAAGACCCAGAATTGATTTTGAGGAAACTTACTCACTTATGGTGGATTGAACTATTTTTTAATATTTAATTAATCTGGTAGTACGTGAAAAACTCGATTTGTGTCTAATGGATGTTGTTACAGCCTATTTGTATGGCTCACTTAATAATGGAATCTATATAAAACCCTCTGAAGGATTTAAGTTGTCTGAAGCACACAATTCAAGTTCTCGAGTAGACTACTCAATTAAATTAAATAAATCACTTTATAGCTTAAAACAATCTAAGCACATATGGTATAACTTCCTTAGTGAACACTTGTTGCAAGAAAGGTATATAAATAACTCAATTTATCCATATATGTTTATGAAAAGATCTGGAAGTCAGTTTACCATAATTGATGTTTATGTATAATTTGAATATCATCGAAGCTCCTGAGGAGTTTCAAAAAGCTATTAATTACTTAAAGAAAGAATTTGAAATGAAAGATCTTATAAGAACAAAATTTTTCTTTAGATTACAAATTGAATATTTAAATAATAACATATTTATGTATCAAGAAACTTATGTGACTAAGGTGTTAAAACGATTCTATATGTATTAAGAAACTTATGTGACCAATGTACAACTTATGTACTCCAATAGTTATGAGATAATTAGATGTGAAAAAAAATCATTTTAAATTTTGTGAAAATAATGAAGAATTAATTGGTCTTGAAGTACCATATATAAGTTCAATCAGAACATTGATGTATCTTGCTAGTCATACCCAACTCGATATATCATTTGTTGTTAATCTATTAGTAAGATATAGTTTTTCACCTACACAAAAACATTGAAATAGAGTTAAGCATATAGTTCTTCACCTACATGATATGTAGATATTCAACAAATTCATTCAAATAATAATTTGACAAATTTGTTACCAAAACACTTCCTACTACAACATTTGAAAAGCTGGTATATAATTCAATAAAAGGATCTTATTTTATAATTTCATTGTGGGAAGACAATTAAGCAATTAATTTTAAGCAACCAAAACTTGCTTTATATTGTTTAATTATTAAAGCAAAATAAAATAATTTGAATTATTATTTCATAAGTACATCTTTCATTATATCATGTTGACACTTTAATAGTCAAACTGTAAAATTAATCATAGTAATAAGACCTCAATATTATGAAATTATTTAAAATATAAGTGAAACAGACTTTTAAATAAAATAAAAATTTTATTTTAACATTCACATATTAACTCTTTTACTATTTAAATAAATAATACCATATGATGATTAAGTAGTAACTAAATCAACCATTTAAAACTTAAATATGGTATGCTTTAAACCACATTGTGACAAATTGATTTTGGACCAAACTATAAAAATAACAAATTATAGTTTACCAAAGATAATTGTATATTTTATTATAATTGTTGATATCTAACAAAGCCATAAATGAGATATCGTGATATCTTATAGTAAGATTTTTACTTGTCGTATCGAATAAAAATATCGAATGTCAATTTTTCGTCAACATAATTCATGTCACGCCGATATATCACGAAAATATAAATATCAATGAGAAGATAAAATTATGAAAAGTATGAACTAACTATGCAATTCATGCACGTATGACAAGGGAAAACAACTTATTTGAATTGATCTTCAAAATAAATGATTGCTTGTTAACTTTGCATTCAATATCTATGTTTTATAGAAAGGTGTTCTCTAAAATATTATTCCTCATCCAACACAACTCAAAATATCCATTCACCCGGTCAGTACCCAAACTCATCCCCAATTAAACCTCCAAACAGGCCAGATCTACTTATAGAAGCCACGCAACTGCCATACCAGTTTTTCCTAATAAATTGGTGCTACTTCTGACAATTAACTATTTCTACTTACTTTGAAGAAAATATTAATAATTTTTTAACAAACTATTTTTTTGGTTAACTTCCATTTATTTTAAATGTTTATAGAGAAATTTCAGACCTATATATGCATACATCTATATAATTCAGAAGAGAGGGAACAGTGCAAGTGGACAAGATTAGATTTGAATTTTTACTTCATCACTGTCTTTATTGTTTGATCATAATATTTTAATTAAAGTATCAAGAAAAAGAAAAAAAAATCATTCTTCCAAGAAATTAGAGACCATAACAAAAAGGGAAAAATGGTGCAAGTTATAATAGCTATAAATAATTCTTATGCCCATCAATGAATTTGATAAGCATGTAATGTTGAATGAAATTTAAGTTTAAACCATATGATGAAATTGAAGGAAAAAAAAAAAGAGGAATAAGAGTTTTTATCTCTTTTTATAGAAAACCCCTAAAGTACTGTTTGGTACAAGAATTATTTCACATTTCCTTGAAAGTTGAAACTATGCTCAGCAAATTAAATTTACTGTGTTGATATAAGTTAAACAAAGTTTTCTATGAATGCTAATTTCCCATGGCATTCTGTAATAATCGTAAAATTTAACGAAAAAGAAATTTAAAATAAAAAAGAGAATTTTGATAATAGAGATAAGAACCGTAGAAAATATGTATATTTATTACATAGAAAAAAATATATTAAAAGTTATGTTTTGGCGCGCTATAAGCAAATATATTTTTATTATGTAGAAATAATTATGATTTGTTAAAAGTAAGTGGATTTTTAAGTAAAAGAAGTATTGTGTTGCTTAAAATAATTATACCGGCTTCTATTGAATTTTTATGGTATTTTTAGAAATACTCTTTCTTTTAATATAAATAAAGATATTTGTTTAGAAATTTGTTTTATTACTATTTTTATCAAGAAAAATTATGATGTGAGAGTTTAACTAAAGATTTATGAGAAAGGAAATTTTTAGAAATTTTTAGGATATTTTATGATAAAAAACGGAATTTATATGAATTTTTATAAAAGAAAATATTATTTTAAATTATTTAATAATTATTATTATTTTAAAAAAAAATATTGTAGCACCAGCACATATATGTGCATACGGATACCAGAGAAGCAGAAAACGCAGCCCCCTTTCCTGTTTTTCTCTTCAATTTCAAACCCTCATATCTGGAGCTACGGACCTCCGATTGACGAACCGTCTGGACCGTTGGACTCGTGGCAACGAGTACTTCAAAACCCACCGATCAATTTCACCGGAAAGTCACCGGAAGGTCACCGGAAAATCGCGTGAATAGTACCTCCAAAGGTAAAACTCCGTCCAATTGCGTTTTAGGCTTCGTTTTTAATGAAATTCTTCCCGTAGATAGTCTTAGAATTAGTTTCTATGCTCGAATATAGGGTTTTTAGGTTTCGGCATGAATAGTTTTTTCCGGTGAGAGAATAGTATTTCCGGCGAGTGAATAGTATTTTCTGGCATGAATAGTGACGTTTAGAATTTATCTAATTTTCATATTATGTCTATATTTTCTAGGTTGTTGAGCCACCACGAGGTGAAATTCTCGTTGTTGGACTCCTAGTACGGTGAGTGGGTTTTTCATACTATAGCGCATGTTTTAGGAATTGGATTTATAACTCTCTCGTATGATTTTAACTAGTTGGAATGTATGTTAAATTGTTTTACCGCTTTGAAAACCAATATGTTCCAACCATGCTAGAAATTGTAAATTTCAATCCTAGTTGAACCCTAGGTATGCAGGGCAAGCATCTAGACTATTAATTCTCCATTTGAGCTAGATTTATAGAAATGCGAACTTAGTCATAGGAATGAACTAAGTTAGCCATGAAGTGATTTGATGCATGACAAGTATCTATGTAATGTCTACGGACGATCTATGTTTAAAAAGGGAAAGTTTATGATTTTAAAGGTCTCCATGGGAATTCATGGATGAGATATATTTTAGAATAGAGTTTTATGCATGAAAAGAGCTAGATGGAGAATTATAGCTTTATTGTAAAGTTATTGAAATGTTTTTCCTTTAAACTCTTTGAATAGCATATTTCAAATGTTTTCTATTGGATGGACCCTTTTAGATCACTGTTAGCTAGACGCAGGTAGTGCTAGCCCTAGTGCACCATGTTCATGTTAACGCTTCGGCCTAGGATATTGTGACGGGCATATGACTGCCTAAGACACAAAATTTAGGGTGGACTTATGTCTACGCCTACAGTGATTGTCATACCCATTGCTATGTGCTTGGGAAATATAGGGTGGACTTATGTCTACGCCTACAGTGATTACCTTACCCTTGCTGTGTACTTGGGAAAAATGATAGATCTGTCAGGAAGAACTCCAATAAATTAGTGCATTTTTCTTAAAGATTAAATATTTCTAAAATACCTCATTCATCATTGTTCTTGCATAAGTATCTTCATTTATTACTTACCATGCATAATTGATTTTCTTACAGTTATTGATTTAATCCTGATTTATCATTTAAACTGTTTAGCATTCTTTCAATAAATTACGGTTAAATGTTTAATGTTTTCTATACTTTGATTTCAATTATTTAATTAATTGTGAAATATTCGTGTTTAGTTTGCCCTGTTTCTGTTATAGTATGATTTATCCATTCACTGAGATGTGGTAATCTCACCCCTCTTCTGTTTTCTCCCCACAGATAGTCAAAGATACACTGATCCAGCTACAGCTCCATAGGAGGCTAAATATAGTATTGGTGAGCCCCAGTTTGGGCACTCCGTTGTATTGGTTGTATAGTTTAAGTGTATGTCTAGTGTATCTCCATGAACTTACAGGCAGGATCCTCGCTTCTTGTGTTGTTTGAAAAATGGTTTTACGTTTTACAATAATGTTTGTACTATGAGGCCATGGGCCAAGTTGAATCAAGGATGTTGGATTCATGAAATATATATATATATATATATATATATATATATATATATATATATATATATACAGTATTTTCTTATATTGGATGTGGCGTATGTGGCCAGTTATATTTATTATGTACTCTGGATTGTGTGCTGGATATTTATGCATGCTATGTGTTAGGCTTGCGGCTAGGGGGAAACCCTTATGCCGTGCCGGTCATGTGTTCCATCATTTGGGGCCGTGACAAAGTTGGTATCAGAGAATTAGGTTTCCCTGTGTTCATGGAGTAACGGACCTTTAGGTAGGACTTTGAGTATGGGTATGAATCCGGACATGCTTATACTCACGGTGCTGCTAAAGGGGTTCGATAGGATGTTGTCTTTTTGTTTAAGTAAGTCAGTTTATAGTATGCTATGTTAGCATGGTTAAGTGATGGTTGGGCTATCTCTGTTTTGTAGCGAGATGCCACCAAGAACAAGATCAAAGGTTAGGCAACCCGCGGTTCAAGAGCAGATAGCTGAAGAGTCTGCTCAGTCCGCAGTACCCGTGCCTAGAGGCCGAGGTAGAGGTTGTGGCAGAGGCCGAGGTAGAGGTCGTGGCAGAGGCCGACCTAGAGCCAGTGCAAGAGACAGTGGCAGGGGTGTAAGGGCTGCTGAAGCAGCCGAACAAGCTGAGTTAAGAAGTGAGCAAGCTGAGACTCCCAGGGCGGGGAAAATGTCTTCTCACCATCAGGATGATGTGATAGCCCAGATGCTGGTAACCATGCAGGGTATGCAGCGGGCAATAGAAAATCTAGCTGAAAGAAGGGATTGGCAAGATAGAAGGGACCCGCAACAGCCCGAAACAACTACTTCCGTTCCAGAACCAGTTAGGTCCGTGGAGCGGCATGCGAGACCCGCTGAGAGGGAAGTGGAACTATCTGAGTTCCTGAAGCTAAAACCGTCAACCTTCAAGGGGTTGTTGGCTAGTGAAGATCCCCAGGAGTTTATAGAGGATACTGAGAAGATCTGCGAGGTTCTTAAGTGTCCAGAGATTCGCTCAGTAGAATTGGCAGCCTTCCAGTTGTCTAGCGTAGCGCAGGTATGGTTCAAGACCATGATGCACGGAAGGGGAGCTACAGCGCCACCTTTGAGATGGCCAGAGTTCAAGGAAGTTTTCATGGAGAGATTTGTGCCTCAGAGTATACGAGATGCCAAGTGTCAGGAATTTGTGGAATTGAAGCAAACTCCTGGTATGTCAGTCACGGAGTATGACTACCGCTTCACACAGCTGATACCGTATGCACCGCACATGGTCCCTACTGAAAGGGACATGATCAGAAAATTTATCTAGGGGTTGATGCCAGCATTGTTTAAATCAGTGGCACCCCAAATGAAGCAATTCCCGAACTATGCAGAGGCTGTGGACTGTGCAAAAATGATGGAGACTAGGCATTTGGCCGATGTCGAGAGTGCTAAGCTGAGAAAGAGGGATAGGGACGGGAGCTCCAAAGGAGGGCAAAGTTCTCATTCTCAAGGACCCCGATTCCAAGGCCAGCAGCGCCCAGCACCACAGAATGTTGGGAACCCCAACCAGAGACCAGATGCGAGTGGTAGGCTAGGTCTTAGCCAAGGAAACACCAGGTATCCGGGTCAACCAGGATCAAGAGCCATTCAGCAGAACAGGCCACAATGCCCTATTTGTGGCAACCATCACTTTGGTCAGTGCCGCAGGGAGATGATTGTCTGCTATCATTGCAACCAACCTGGACACATGAAGAGGGACTGTCCCCAGTTGTATGGCTCAAGCCAAGGGCCAACTCGACCAGCTTTACTACCAACCCCAGTGGCAGCTCAGCCTATAAGGACTATACCGGGCCAAGCAAGTAGAAGAGGTACTGGTAGAGGGATGATGGGCCGCGGTCAAAGCCAAGCAGGCCGAGGTCAACCGAGGATTTTTGCTCTTACCAGACAGGATGCACAAGTTTCAAATGCGGTCATGACAGGTACTCTTTCGGTTTGTCTACATGAAGCATATGTTTTGTTTGACCCTGGATCTACATATTCCTATGTTTCCCCTAGTTTTGTTAAGAGTTTGGGTAAAGATCCGATTATGATGAATGTCCCTTTCTTTGTAACCACCCCGGTCGGTGATTGTTTGCCAGTAGAGCATATATGCAAGTCATGTAAAGTGTCAGTGGGTGATAGGGAGACATCTACTGATTTGATCATCCTAGACATGGTCGACTTTGATGTAATCCTAGGAATTGATTGGTTGGCAGCATGCTATGCTACCTTGGATTGCTATGAGAAGGCAATCAAGTTCAACCTTCCAAGTGAAGTTCCTTTCCGGTTCCAGTGTGACCAAAGTAAAGCTCCAAGTAACCTGATTTCAGTCTTGGGAGCTCAGAAGATGTTGAAGAAGGGATGCCAGGGATACTTGGCATATGTTAGAGATGTGGATGGGAAGATACCGGATGTAGACAAAATGGCAGTGGTAAGAGAATTCCTGGATGTCTTTCCAGAAGAGTTGCCAGGATTACCTCCTGAACGAGAGATAGAGTTTGGTATCGACCTTATTCCAGAGGCTCGACCAATTTCTATACCGTCTTACAGGATGGCACCCACAGAGCTTAAGGAGCTAAAGAGTCAGTTGCAGGATTTGTTGGATAAGGGCTTCATCAGGCCGAGCACTTCTCCATGGGGTGCTCCGGTCCTTTTTGTGAAGAAGAAGGACGGGTCTTTGCATTGACTATCGACAACTGAATAAGCTAACAGTGCGCAACAACTACCCTTTACCCAGGATTGATGATCTGTTCGATCAACTTCAATGAGCGAAATGTTTCTCCAAGATTGATCTGAGGTCAGGGTATCATCAGTTGAGGATCAGGAAGGAAGATATTTCCAAGACAGCTTTTAGGACCCGTTATGGTCATTATGAGTTTTTGGTTATGTCTTTTGGACTAACTAACGCACCAGCTGCTTTTATGGACTTGATGAACAGGGTATTCAAGCCATTCTTGGATCATTTTGTCATTGTGTTCATTGATGACATCTTGGTTTATTCTAAAGACCATGAGGAGCATGAACAGCACCTACGGGTCATTCTACAGATCTTGAGGGATCAGTAGTTGTATGCCAAACTCTCTAAGTGTGAGTTCTAGTTGGACAGTGTTATGTTTCTGGGGCATGTAGTCACGAAGGACGGCATTCAAGTAGACCCCGAGAAGGTAGAGGCAGTACAGCAGTGGCCTCGCCCAGCTAGTGTGACGGAGATCCGAAGTTTTTTGGGTCTAGCAGGGTATTATCGGAGGTTCATCAAGAATTTCTCCAGGATTGCTGCTCCTTTGACCAGATTAACCAGGAAGGGAGTTAAGTTCGAATGGTCGGATGCATGCGAAGAAAGTTTCCAGAATTTGAAGAAGTGTCTAACCACAACCCCAGTTTTAACTATCCCAACAGGCACTGGAGGATACTCAGTATACTGTGACGCCTCAAGGGTGGGCTTGGGTTGTGTGTTAATGCAGAATGGTCATGTTGTAGCCTATGCATCTAGGCAGCTCAGGAAGCATGAACAGAACTATCCTACACATGATCTGGAGATGGCGGCAGTGGTCTTTGCCTTGAAGATTTGGAGGCACTATCTCTATGGTGAACCCTGTGAGATTTACACGGACCACAAGAGCCTCAAGTACATCTTTCAACAAAGGGATCTTAACTTGAGACAGAGAAGGTGGATGGAGTTGGTGAAGGACTATGACTGCACTATCTTGTACCACCCAGGCAAGGCCAATGTGGTAGCAGATGCTTTGAGCAGAAAGTCAATGGGGAGTCTAGCCCATATCACCCTACTCCAGAGGCCGTTGATAAGAGATATTCATCGGCTAGAAGGTGAGGGAATGCGCTTTGAAGTGAAGGAGCCAAGGATGTTTTTAGCTCACATGCAACTACACTCTCCGCTGGTTAAGCAGATTAAGGCAGATCAGGACAAGGATGCTAAGCTGTCCAAGCTCAAGGATGAAGCTAAGAATAATCAGACTTCTGAATTCAGCGTGGATGCTGAAGGAGTGTTAAGATGTGGGAAGCGCTTGTGTGTACCTGATGTGGATAGCTTGAGGAAGCAGATTTTGGAGGAGGCACATCAATCAGCCTATACTATCCACCCAGGAACAAATAAGATGTACAGTGACCTCAAGGACTTGTATTGGTGGAATGGGATGAAGAAGGATGTAGCAAACTTTGTGGCTCAATGCTTGGTTTGTCAGCAGGTGAAAACTGAACACCAGAAGCCTGCCGGTTTGCACCAGCAGATTGAGATACCGGAGTGGAAGTGGGAAAGGATTACTATGGACTTCGTTACAGGGTTACCGAGGACCCCTAAGGGTTATGACTCAGTATGGGTGATAGTGGATCGAATGACCAAGTCATCCCACTTCTTACCAGTGATGACTACCTTTAATGTGGCTCAGTATGCAAGCCTGTATTTGAGTGAAATTGTCAGATTGCATGGAGTCCCTGTATCCATCATATCTGATCGAGGTCCACAGTTTACGGCAAGGTTTTGGAAAGCTTTTCAAGAAACTTTGGGAACGAGGTTGGATCTAAGCACCGCTTTTCATCCCCAAACAGATGGCCAGTCAGAACATACGATTCAAATTCTGGAGGATATGCTTAGAGCATGTATATTGGATTTTGGTGGCAGTTGGGAAGGATACCTGCCATTAGCTGAGTTTGCATACAACAACAGTTATCAAGCCAGTATTCAGATGGCACCTTTTGAAGCTCTTTATGGGAGAAGATGCCGATCTCCCATTGGATAGTTTGAAGTTGGAGAAGCCAAGCTGCTAGGGCCAGACTTGGTGCAAGATGCCATAGAGAAGGTTAAGCTGATAAGGGAACGGCTTTTAACTGCACAAAGTCGTCAGAAGTCTTATGTGGACCATAGGCGTCGGGAGTTGGAATTTTCTCTAGGCGATCACGTGTTCCTCAGAGTTTCACCCATGAAGGGAATCATGCGATTTGGTAAGAAAGGGAAGTTAAGCCCAAGGTATATTGGACCTTTTGAACTTCTGGATAGAGTAGGAGCAGTGGCATACCGCCTAGCCCTACCACCTGGATTGAGTGAAGTGCATCCAGTCTTCCATGTCTCGATGTTGAGGAAGTATCTACTCGACCCATCTCATGTGATTCAACCGCAGGAAATCCTTTTAGATGACAAGTTGGCCTACTAAGAGAAACCCGTGGCCATTGTTGATAGACAAGTGAAAAAGTTGAGATCTAAGGATATCCCTACAGTGAAGGTGATTTGGCAGAATCATTCCAAAGAGGAAGCTACGTGGGAAGTAGAGGATGTCATGAGAGAAAAGTATCCACAGCTGTTCCAAGAGCAGTCATATGTTTTCATGCTGTTGGTTTTTGTAAAATTCGGGGACCGTATTTCTTTAAGGGGGAAGAATGTAATAACCGTAAAATTTAACGAAAAAGAAATTTAAAATAAAAGAGAGAATTTTGACAATAGAGATAAGAACCGTAGAAAATATGTATATTTATTACATAGAAAAAAAATATTAGAAGTTATGTTTTGGCGCGCTATAAGCAAATATATTTTTATTATGTAGAAATAATTATGATTTGTTAAAAGTAAGTGGATTTTTAAGTAAAAGAAATATTGTGTTGCTTAAAATAATTATACCGGCTTCTATTGAATTTTTATGGTATTTTTAGAAATACTCTTTCTTTTAATATAAATAAAGATATTTGTTTAGAAATTTGTTTTATTACTATTTTTATCAAGAAAAATTATGATGTGAGAGTTTAACTAAAGATTTATGAGAAAAGAAATTTTTAGAAATTTTTAGGATATTTTATGATGAAAAACGGAATTTATATAAATTTTTATAAAAGAAAATCTTATTTTAAATTATTTAATAATTATTATTATTTTAAAAAAAAATACTGTAGCACCAGCACATATATGTGCATACGGATACCAGAGAAGCAGAAAACGCAGCCCCCTTTCCCGTTTTCCTCTTCAATTTCAAACCCTCATATCTGGAGCTACGGACCTCCGATTGACGAACCGTCTGGACCGTTGGACTCGTGGCAACGAGTACTTCAAAATCCACCGATCAATTTCGCCGGAAAGTCACCGGAAGGTCGCCGAAAAATCGCGTGAATAGTACCTCCAAAGGTAAAACTCCGTCCAATTGCGTTTTAGGCTTCGTTTTTAATGAAATTCTTCCCGTAGATAGTCTTAGAATTAGTTTCTATGCTCGAATATAGGGTTTTTAGGTTTCGGCATGAATAGTTTTTTCCGGTGAGTGAATAGTATTTTCGGCGAGTGAATAGTATTTTTCGGCATGAATAGTGACGTTTAGAATTTATCTAATTTTCATATTATGTCTATATTTTCTAGGTTGTTGAGCCACCACGAGGTGAAATTCTCGTTGTTGGACTCCTAGTACGGTGAGTGGGTTTTTCATACTATAGCGCATGTTTTAGGAATTGGATTTATAACTCTCTCGTATGATTTTAACTAGTTGGAATGTATGTTAAATTGTTTTACCGCTTTGAAAACCAATATGTTCCAACCATGTTAGAAATTGTAAATTTCAATCCTAGTTGAACCCTAGGTATGCAGGGCAAGCATCTAGACTATTAATTCTCTATTTGAGCTAGATTTATAGAAATGCGAACTTAGTCATAGAAATGAACTAAGTTAGCCATGAAGTGATTTGATGCATGACAAGTATCTATGTAATGTCTACGGACGATCTATGTTTAAAAAGGGAAAGTTTATGATTTTAAAGGTCTCCATGGGAATTCATGGATGAGATATATTTTAAAATAGAGTTTTATGCATGAAAAGAACTAGATGGAGAATTATAGCTTTATTGTAAAGTTATTGAAATGTTTTTCCTTTAAACTCTTTGAATAGCATATTTCAAATGTTTTCTATTGGATGGACCCTTTTAGATCACTGTTAGCTAGCTGCAGGTAGTGCTAGCCCTGGTGCACCATGTTCATGTTAAGGCTTCGGCCTAGGATATTGTGACGGGCATATGACTGCCTAAGACACAAAATTTAGGGTGGACTTATGTCTACGCCTACAGTGATTGCCATACCCATTGCTATGTGCTTGGGAAATATAGGGTGGACTTATGTCTACGCCTACAGTGATTACCTTACCCTTGCTGTTTGCTTGGGGAAAATGATAGATCTGTCAGGAAGAACTCCAATAAATTAGTGCATTTTTCTTAAAGATTAAATATTTCTAAAATACCTCATTCATCATTGTTCTTGCATAAGTATCTTCATTTATTACTTACCATGCATAATTGATTTGCTTACAGTTATTGATTTAATCCTGATTTATCATTTGAACTGTTTAGCATTCTTTCAATAAATTACGGTTAAATGTTTAATGTTTTCTATACTTTGATTTCAATTATTTAATTAATTGCGAAATATTCGTGTTTAGTTTGCCTTGTTTCTGTTATAGTATGATTTATCCATTCACTGAGATGTGGTAATCTCACCCCTCTTCTGTTTTCTCCCCACAGATAGTCAAAGAAACACTGATCCAGCTACAGCTCCATAGGAGGCTAAATATAGTATTGGTGAGCCCCAGTTTGGGCACTCCGTTGTATTGGTTGTATAGTTTAAGTGTATGTCTAGTGTATCTCCATGAACTTACAGGCAGGATCCTCGCTTCTTGTGTTGTTTGAAAAATGGTTTTACGTTTTACAATAATGTTTGTACTATGAGGCCATGGGCCAAGTTGAATCAAGGATGTTGGATTCATGAAATATATATATATATATATATATATATATATATATATATATATATATATATATATATATATATATATATATATATATATATATACAGTATTTTCTTATATTGGATGTGGCGTATGTGGCCAGTTATATTTATTATGTACTCTGGATTGTGTGCTGGATATTTATGCATGCTATGTGTTAGGCTTGCGGCTAGGGGAAAACCCTTATGCCGTGCCGGTCATGTGTTCCATCATTTGGGGCCGTGACACATTCATTTTCCCACAAAATATGGATTAACTAATCCGCTTATAATTATTGGATTTCAGTATTTCCATCACTTCCTTCCTTTTTTCTTTGTTTTTTCCAGTCATATCCTGTGCTTTGTTCCCAATGTCCATCACAACCATATCATTATCACTCTCTTCTCCTAAAAATTGTCTCGGGATAAGACCATTCGCTGTCCCTCAATATTGAAGGGATCTATTAACTCATTTAAAATTCATTAAATTTTTAAAAAAAATATATATGAACAATCTATACAACTTATTTTATGGGTAGATATCCATCAGACATTGTCTGATTTAAAAGGATAGGCATCCAATTCCCCCATCATTTAAAAGAATAAGCATTGCAATTCATTCTTTCTTACGGCTGTTTATGGCACTCCGAACATGGTTGGTAGACGAGCTCCTTGGGACCAACTGTGTTTGCATGGGCGAATTCATTGCCTATGTAAGCTCAAGAGAAAAAAAGGGAGCATTTGAACTGAATCAGAGAAGCATGAGGGAATTTTCAGAATGCATTGAAAATTTTGCCTACTCGATATAGGCTTTTCGGGTTCCTTTCATACATGGCATAACAGTAGAGTAAAAGAACGTCTTGACGGGGTTCTTGCCTCTTCAGCTTGGGTTTCTTCCTATCAAGAAGCGACGATGACTCACTTGAATGAATTAAAATTAGATCATAAACCTCTGCTCCTTTGGTTGCACCAATACGGCACTAAACAAGGTGATGGCCCTTGACATTTTAAGTTTATGGCAGCTTGGCCTACCTACTTTTGATAGGACAGTCAAGGACGCTTGGGAGGACGGTTTCTCTTGGGAAGATGGTGCAGCACATTTCACTGCAAAACATACTATCCTGCGAAGGCTTCCAGGTATTGATTGGGTTCTTGAAAGGGGTGATAGAATTTGATTCAATTGAAAAAGAAACCGTGGAAGCAGTATGAACAAATCTTAACTCAAGAAGAGATTACATGCACTAAGGAAATCATGGATTCAGCAGCGGTTTTTTTAGCTGTGTATTTAACAAAGGCTTTCCAACTGCATTCATTGTCACAAACAAAATATGGCAGTTTAGGGTGACCGCCGCCGTTATTTTTTATTTAGCGGTGGTTTCTGAACCGCTGGAAAAAAAAAATACATACATACATATACATACATATATATATATATATATATATATATATATATATATATAAAAGCAGAATTTCGTAAAATTACATAATTTCGTAATATTATGGCGGTTCCAACCTGGAACCGCCGCTATAGAGGTGATTTTTGCCAAAAAAAAATTTAAAATATTTAACAGAAATTCTGAATTTGCTAATCTTGGGGAATTAATAGATTAATCCAATAAGAAGAAATTAAACAAGTAGTGTTTCAAGCATGAATGCTAAGAAAAAAGAAAAAAGCATTGCAATAGTGACATAACCCCACTTGTGAGAAAGAAATATATATAAATTATTGAGTATGAATATCTGTATATCATAAGATTTAGCGCTCAATTACTTAGCTAAGAAATATACACTCTGTCCTTAGAAAAAAAATAGAAAAGAAGCTATCAGATATATATACATATCCGCACACACAACTTCACATGTTTTCTATTATATGTTCAAATAAACTAAGATAATGGTAACTGAACCAACTACAAGTTTTGAAAATTATATATATAATCAAGCAAACGATTATTTGACCTCATAAAGTTGATCTCTGATTGCAAAGGCAATAGGTGGCTGCAAAACAGAAACGTTCTATCATTTAGTATGCTCTCAAGAGATCTGGATATATGTGTCTGAGAGAGAGTGTATTCACGGATGAGAACACAGACAAATTCAAATTTCTAAACTGACTTTTCACTAGATTATTTTAATCATAACATAAATACAAAAAGCATTACCAAAGCTAAGTACAAATAAAATAACAATAAAAGAAAAATAAACCGACAAACACCATCTCTTACTGCTAGGCAGCTCCTTTGGCAAGTGTCAAACTCCAAAATATCTCCTAATGGTGCTCGAAGCATTTCCCAACAGCATATATGTCCAAAGGAAAATAATGAAAATTAGATTCTTATAAAGGAAAATTGATCAAATAAATTGAAATCTAATTCCAATTAATTTTTCTAGGATCATTCTGACCAAGCACAAATTACGCAACCGTAGTCTTTATTGTCATAACAACAACAAAATAACAACCAAACATTTTTTTACTATGTGAGATCAGCTATACAAATCAAATATCACCAAAAAGGTTTATTGTAAGTAAGACTAATAAAGAGATAATTAATTGTCAAATTTTTATCAATGGTTTCACCTATTATATTTTTTAATCTTTTTCTGCCTCTAACTATGGAGTTTCTTTCCATATGATATATTCTTCTTATCGTAACTTCCACAAGTTTAATCCACATAGTCAAACTGTTTTAAACGAGATTTCACCATCTTCTTCACAATAGACTTTATCGTCGTAACATTAACATAATTTGACTTGGGACCTTGATTTTATTTTTCAAAGAAAATGTAGATAGCCATAACCATTGCAACTCCATGTCCTTGCACACACTACAAAAACAAAGGGGCACAACATCTTGTGTCTTTGAATATAGTCAAATGTAACAAATAAACCACAAGCTAGAAATGTCAAAATATCACATCATTCTCAAAGATCAAGTCACTTGAATAAACAATCAAGCATCAAAACACGATGCTATCATCAAAGCATACTTGAAAACAAACCAAGAGTTCAAAATAATTTATCATAATATACTCAGATAGCAAGCCAAAGGGAACAAAAAGATTTATCACCCCATAACTTGATAGCAAGCCAAAAAAAAAAACCAAAATGATTTCATGATAGCATATATGAAAGTAAGCCCAAGAAAATCAAGAAAATGCTATGATAGTTTACCCAAAACGAAAGCCAATCCAGGGCTAACTGAGCCCAAAACCAGCAATTTAGCATACTAAAAATATGTCCTCAAGATATTCCATAAAACTAGCATCAGAAAGAAAACACGATAAATTCTTAACATGCTTCCAACACCAAAGTATTTATCAAGACTACCCTTGAACATGTTTCTTACACCAAGATGTCATCAAGGCAGTCCCTAAAACAAATTCTAACATAAATCCCAAAGCATGGCAAGTTAAAGTTTCCTAATTCATATCATACCATATCCAAGATTTAAGTGAGTCAAATTAATTTTGTGACTAACCAAGCAAAGAAGTAAAGACATATTATTTGACAAACCAAGCAAATGAAACTAACATGGTTCTAGAAGCTAAACCAAAACAATAGAGGCATGCTACATAAGAAGGAAACACTAAAAACACCTCAAACACAAACCACAACTCAAATCCAAAGGTCAAATTTCTATAACTAACCCAAAGATATGAAGATGCATAAATTCAAAATCTTCTTGGGCAAACTATACACAAAACCCAAGTCATCCCACAAGCAAAAAGCCAAAAAGAAATCCAAAATCAAAGCATCAACCCCGGGCTCGAATTAGCAACAGCATGATTATGGAATGAGGAAGCAAAAGGTAAGTCGATTATCTCAAAACAGATCCCACCCAAAAAGCCAAGTTTCATACAAGACCCAAAGAGGAAGGCAAAAATAAGCATAATTTGGAACTCCATAAACCAGCCCAAGATGATGAACCTCAAATTCCCAAAATAGAGCAAATGAAAAAATTAAATGGAAGAGAACCCACCTGTATAAGTGATGCGAATTGAGTTCCTAGAGCGACGAGACGAGCACAGTAAGACCCAGAAAAATAAGACAGTCGCAATAGGCTATTTTTGTTTTCTCTTTAATTTTAAAAATTTATTTATATTTTTTATTTTAAAGTTGATTATGATTAAAATTTTATTTGATTTATTAACTATTTTTAAAATTTTAAGTGGATCAAGATTAGTATTAATATTTTCTTCTATTAGAATTAGATTTGAATTAAAATAAAATTAATTTTTTTTATTTGAATTAGAATTCAATTTAACGTTCTTTTCTATTTAAACTTATATCATCTAGAGTATTTCAAAAATAATATATAATTTAAAAATTTTGTATTTTTTTTTAATTTATGCTTTCTCATTGCGTTAATAAATTATAATTTAAGTTTTACAATAAAATTATAATACACACGAATTAATATTTATCTGAATATATTATTGTTGTCAAATAATAAAAATCTCTAAATAAATATAAAGTATCGATCTCATGAAAAATTGATATTATTAATTATTATACTAAATTTATTTTTATCTCAATTAAATAATTTAAATATTAAATTGATTAAAAATAAAAAGATAAAATAAAATAAAATTACAAAATTTAAATGCAAGAGTAACTCAAAATATATTATAATTCTAAATATTTCAATTTCACCATAATTAATTTTGTTTTTATTTATTTATTTTTTTAATTTAAAATTTATAATTATAAGGTATCATTTGGTTGTTAGAAAAGAAATAAATGAAAATGAAAGTTAGAAATAAAATAGAATGCTATAAGAAAAATTACGTTTAGTATGCTATAGAAAGAAATAAAATCTCTATTACTTTATTATGTTTGATATGCTTTAAATAATATAGGAATGTAATGGAAAATTGATAAAAAGACAAAAATATCCTTAAAATATAAAACTATTAAATAATATTATTTGGGCTTAAAAATTTATTTAAAAATGATATAAATAAAAAAATAATTAGTAATATAAAATTTTTATTAAAAATATTAATAAAATTAAAAAATAGTTTAAATATTATTTTTTTTTATCAATAATAAGCAGCTTGTAATTTGCAAAGAGAATAATACGAAACTATTTTTTTTCTTTATTCTTCGTTCTAATTTTTAAATACTTTGAAGATTGTATTTTTTATTTTTTTTAATATTTGTGAATATCTTTGTAGACAACACTTCGATAAGCCACAAAAAAAATTCCCAACAAGCTTTTTCTAATTTATTTATTATTTTAGAAAAAAATACTTTTGTTGCCTATTTAATGAAAAATAGTTTTATTTTTTAAAAATAAATAAATTTTTATTACACATAATAACACAAAAAAATTATTATAATTATTGAGTCCTCTTGCATAAATTTTAAATTAATTGTATTCATAAAAAAAATGAGTATAGTAGACAATTTGTTGATTTAATATAATATAACTTATCATATCTATTTTAGCACGAGAAAATAACATAACTTACAAACAATATTTCTCTTCGTCCATAGACAACACCAAAATAATCAAACACAAAAGTTGATCAGTTAATAAACAATAAAAATAACTAAGCAAACATAAAGTTTAATGACAAACACATATAACAAATATCATCAGTGGATTATGGTGTGAATCCACTCTGCTTTCTCCTCATCTAGTATGGATGGAAATCCAACCAATAAGCGATCATTTTGTTATAGAGTAATATGAGCCATACGACACTCCTGTCTCATTAAGTCTCCAATTTTTTTCAACTTTGCATAGATACAGTCTCTTTTTGTATTCATCATAGTATCAACAGACATCATCTTCACACTTCTAACAACTTTGTTTGTTGCTGATTGAATGTCATCATCTATAGTTTTGCTCACGTCTCAAAATGCTTGAATAAAAAGGTCATCATGGTGTTTGCGCCTCTTCTTTGAACCTGAACTAACCTCACTTGCAATGTTCTTAGGGGCTTCATAATATGCCATTGATGCTAAAGGGTCCTGGAACATGTCCGTGTCTTCCAAGTCTTCAAGTCGGGCACTTTCATTTTCAATGTCCATTTCCTGAATGACATCACATGCAGATTGGACATCCTTACCAATTGCACGATCCTTTCCCCAAATGATGCATAGATCCTCAAAGTGATGGAAAGGCTTATTTCTAAAAGGTGCAACCTTCTTATGTGTCTGAAGAAAACAAAAAAAAAAATCAAAACAGTTAACAGTATTTGAATATTAAAATAGAAACATACCGTAATAAAATACAAATATGTAAAATATGATATAGCATAACTTTAATAACATTATTTACCTAGATATATGTTTCCCATACTGCTTTATCTGCTGTGACATAATTGGTATAATTATCATATCCAAATCCACTAGTATTTGTACCATATACCATATCAAACACGATATTCCAACTGATTTTCAGTGTTTTTAACTTTGATTGTATATAAGGTATCCCTTTGAGACTCCAACCATGACACCTCTCCTGTAACATGTTTTTCAAGGCTTGTAAATACTCAGACTTAAACCCATTATCAGCCATATCTCAAACTTCAACTGAACAAGACATTGGACAAGTAACTTATCCTCATCCATTGTCCATACATGTTTTTCACTTTAAGAACTGCCATATGAATATTGTGACATTGTGCAAGGCTATTGATAAAACAAAAACTTAACTAGCATTACAAATATGCTTTCAAAATATTCATTATTTATAAAAGTGTAAATATTAAAAAAAATGACATCCATAGTTATACTCCAATGTTTAAGAAAATAAAACTATAGAAGAAATATTAAAGTCCGTGTTAAAATACAACCACATTACAGTAATATAAAATTTAATGAAAATGTAACACATAAATTTTCATTCAAATGTCATAATACAAATTATGAATAGTATAATATCATTCATCTATTTTCCCTAAACTCATTGAACATTTGATTAGTCAAATTATCTTGCCAATTGTTCAAAGCATTTGTTGTCTCTATTGTTAATATTAGGGTGTTATCCAAATTTTGTGTAAAAGGTTGAGTGTCATCCAATTGATCTTTTAATGGGTCTAGTGTATTCTCCTGCCTAATAAGATTATGAAGTAGGCAACAAGTAATGATGATACGATTATGTGTCCTAACAGGATACCAACAAGGACTTCTAAGAATTACCCACCTTAACTTCAACAGTTTAAAACACCTCTCAATTACATTACGTGAAGATAAATGTCTGACATGCTATAAAATAAGCATGTTTTTGACATGTTTTAAGTTGCTTTTTATTTAATTTTAGTAAAAAATAGATATGAATTAATTGAGTGTTGTGTCTTGTGTTTTAGGAATAATAAAGAAGAAAGGAAGAGAAAGTCATAGAAAAATGCTGATTTCTGACCTTTTGTCACTAATTGAGGCATATCTCACTCATTTGGACTCTGATTAAGGTGATTTCGGCAGCTATGGAAAGAACAGACATAGAGCTACAACTTTCTTGTTTGGCACTTCGGCAAAATCTAGAAGATTCTGAGCGCCACGTTAAGACAAATCCGAAGTGCCGCGGCGCTACCCAGCGCGCCGTGGCGCCTGAGCATCTTCAACACAGCCCACCGCAGTGCCTCGTGACATGTTCTCCGTAGCACTGCGGTGCCCGCCATCATACAGAATTGCTGATTTCGCGATTTTAGGTCTTTTTCACTCAAATTGAAGCCCGATGGACTGGGATTTGACCTAAAGACATTCCTACTTCGATGAGGATGAGTGAATCTATAAAAAGAGAGGAAAGCAAGCAGAGAAGAAAAAACAATTCTTCATCCAAGTTCTTCAATTCTTCTTTAGATTTTCTTATGGCCCTGCGTGGCTAGTTTTTTTTAGTTGGTTGAGATAGATTGAAACCTCAAGGGACCCTTATGCATTGTGAGATTTGGAATTGTTTTCAATAGTTCAATCTTAACTAGGTATTGTTTATTCATCTACTTTTCTTTTCTAAATGATTTTTCATGTGATTACTAGTAGGCCTACTAGTATATTGTATGTTTAAGTCTACTGCTGAATTAGGTTTTGAACAAAGTTTTCATTGCTTGATTCATGAAGCAAATAGGATTAAGGATTTTGGATTATAAATCATTAACCCTATGAAGAATGATCAACTAAATTAAATATAATCGATTTTCTTATATTTATTTAACTCTATCAGTTTCTCTCGTTCTTAATGCAGTTGATAAGTTAGACTTTGCCGATGTGTTAAAGGATTTTTTTATCAATTAGAGTTTAATTGGTACGATTGTTATCAATTCACAAGGCTTAAGAAGGAACTGGGATAGAGTCCCAATGATAGATATTTGGTTTAAGATTGATAATTTTGTCAATGATCGTTGCAATCCCTTGATGGTGAATATCGACCGAAACCAACGCTTTTCTCATTAATTACTCTTTTCACTATTTTCATTATTGTTTAATTTACTTTATTCACAATTATCAAACCCCCCTTTCTTAATCACATAAGGTAATTCCAGTCTCTGTGGGATCGACCCTTACTCCCACTACTACAGGTTAGTTTTAAGGTAAGGTATTAATTTGGGTGTACCTGCGACAGTGCGCACCAATGTCTCATATTGAAGCACTCATATGAGGTTGTAGGTTGGTGACCATCTCTCTACTCGTTCAAGTGGTATCTTTGTCCTTTATAGGGTGCCAAAAAATCCTTACAATTAATATACCCAGCATCAACCAAATAGTAACAACCTATAATATACATATAGATATTAATAATCTAAATGTTTCGTACCAAAAGTGTTATATAAATATATAATTAAAAAAACATATAATCGAATTAAAAGCATAAATTATTTTCTCACCCTATAGTATTTTTAGCCCATTCCTTCTACTAATTGTATCACGTAATACCCTGTCATCAGCTGCCGATCATTACCATCCTAGCAATACAAATATAAATTTTCCTTCTCGGGTGCACACTCCTAATACATTAGTTGTGATATCACATTTTCTATTATGATATCTAACTTTATCTTTTAGTAGTACTCTTATCCTTATGTGTGTTCTATCTAGAGTATCGAGATAGTTCTAATTAACAAAAAAGTATAGTTAATATTATGTAATAGTATGTAGGTTATGATCCAATAATATAGGCAACATAATTATTTACTTTGAACCATTTTCATTTATCATCCATTGAATCATCAGGAATCAGTTTATGTGTTTTGAATAACTCCCGTTGGACACGCATCATAGCGTTCAATACCAATTTAAAATATCTACTAATGGTTTCTCTTGATCGACCAAATTAAAATTGGATTACCCTATTCTTGACGTGATGAGCAAGAATATGTAGAAACATTGCTATTTGCTCATCAACTAACATATTTTTAATAGGTTTTAAACCCCTTATAGAATATAACATAGAACATAGCCGATCAAATGTTACTCTGTACATCTTAAATTGGTTAAAACAATTACTATCACTACTATATATCAAATACCTAAGGTGTGCTCTCTTGGCATGGAAATTTAAAGTGTATAACTTACTACTCATACGCCCTTTACGCAACGCAATGCTACGAGATATTACAAAATAATATTTACGATATGTATGCACAATATTCAACCAAAAAATCAATACAAAAAGTAGGATTTGTCTTCTCACAGGATCCATATCTGTACCAAAATCAATTAATAAAAATTTTACATATTGTGTCAGTGTCATGTCATACGGTATCTATGCTTCACAAATTCTAACTGATTCAAAACAAGGCGCTGACAATTGAAAAACAAAAAAAATCTAAAACTGCCAAGCTCAAAAGCCTTACAATTTGAATTCTCAATTTACATTAAGATAGAAGTTCCAATATCAATAATAACAAAGCATGCATGATACACAGATACTCAATCAACCTAATAGAAAAGTGCCACAAGATTGAAATGATGAAATGCAGAAAAGCCTCAGATACAGCAATGGGAAAAGGTAAGAATAATTTCACACAACCACAAGTTCAGTAAAAGAAATGATGAAATACAAAAAAGCCCCAATCGATAGTCATGACATTGTTAGGTGTTGGGGGCTAAAAATGCAGCCATATATAATCAAAATAAGAAAGCTACCATGTACCAAAAGAGAGTTGATCCCAATCCAAAATGCTAATTTCTAGGACAAGAAGTTGTATAGTCAAGTAATGCATCAAACCTTTGATTATGACCCAAGTATTATGGGCAAAGCACAAATTAGTATCAATTAATCAAATTCAATTAAATATAGCTTTGTTTGACACTTTCTAGAAATAGTCTTCAGAAAGCAAACGAGAAACTTGAATAAATGTTTTCATTAGTTAGTCTCTTCAAGAAATTGAAAACAAAAGTTAGCTATTAAATATTTTTTTACAAACACTCTATGACATACTAGCCTAATTTTTCAAAACAGCCATTGCATCAAGACCAACAACATCTGATTTCACAAACAACGACCAGACCGACAAGTTTTTTATTCAGTTCAACTATTCACAAAACCTATCTATGAAATAATCAAAACTTCGACAAAATTATCTGGATTGGATAATTATCATATTAAAAAATTAGAAAAATGTTAATAAAACTTCATGCAATTCAACAAGGTATGGTGATCTAATATCTCCTAAATGAGATATCAAAATAAGAGTATTAACAGAAACTCAATTTACAACTTAGTATATAATTTATCAAATACAAAGAAATATACATAATATAAAACATATTACTATACGTTAATTAGTATATAAGAAAACAAACTTCAAAGAAGACCCAAGACTGACATAGAACCACAGATGATGAAATTATGGGATCAATTTTTAGGATAGAAATGTACCTGACACAGTAATATATACCATACTTTAGCAATCACAATAGGCATATATAAACACATAACATTGTTTCAAGATTCATGATCTTTTGCAAATAGGAAACTTCATGTAATGTACACCAACCTAGTGGAAAATAAAAAGAAGAAAAAAAATTAATTGACTTTTAAATTTTGAATCCATTTATGTTTATGTTGATTCTAATCTTTACTTGAACAAGATCTACAAAGACTACTTTCGTTCCTTTATATCTTATATCAATGCCATAATTAAAAGGTCAATATCATGCGTGTGTTAGATCCAAAGCAATACATCAAGACATTACCACCGGGCACAGAACTATACACCTCTCTGCTTCATGGTACAATATTGATAATATTGAATGGTGTCATCACATAAAAATACAGAAACAAATACATTACAAGAAAAATATGCCAGTCTAGATAATTTTACCAAGAAACAGTAGAGATTAATAAGCAAGAATAAGTATTGCCTTCACCAATAAATTTGTTATAGACTAGGAAACCCATAGCAAAATTCAAAAAATAGTACAAGGAGAAACGTAGACCAGAAAATGCAGAAGAAAACCAAAAAAATTAAAAACCAGGAAACCCATACCAAAATTCAAAAAATAGTGCAGAGAGAAACGCAGAATCATTGAAGACCAGGAAATGCAGAGAACAACTCAAAAAAATTAAAGATCAGAGAAAGCATGTAGACAAATCGACATTTAGGAAACTGAGAGGAAAATGCAAAAAAAAATACAAAGGTATGGAATATCAAGAAAAGTAGTGATGCAGAGATGAAATGCAGAAAACATCCAACAACCAAGACATTTGGAAGGTCAAAAATGCTAACCTGTGTGCAGAGGGAAACGCAGATCCGGATGTTTGGAAGGTCAAAAAAATTGCGAAGAGGCCAAGAGAGGAAGGAACGAAGCAAAAAGGCCGATAGATGGAGGATTGAAGCAGAGAGGCCGGGAGAAATGAAAATGAATGGAGAGAGAACAAAGAAAAGTAAAGTGGGGAAAAAGAAAGTAGGGGTGTTTCAGTATTTTCATGTGTGATTCCACGCCTTTTTTGACTGTTTCCCTAGCTTTTGAGAGGCAATAACTGTAACAACTTCTTTTATTATTATTATTATACAATATAGAGTTTACATACATGTCATTAATTAAAACATACGTACAACATATCAAACACATAAAAATCTACATCTTATTTATTCTGGTTGACCAATTCCGGAGATACAAATGCGGGTGGTTGCACCTTCATTGGGATCCAAGCCAACTCGACCACAAACATTTTATTTGCTTCTGAGATCTGCCCAACATAAAGTACTCGATCCAACGTGCACTAAAAGCCAGAGTCATAGAAAAATCTGCATAACTAATTTTCTGAACATGATATGCAAATATAGTGAAAATTAAATCCCAGTAAGTTCAACACTAAACCATCATCAATATAGGTCATCACGTCATGTTCAGCTGTATAAATTACAACAAATATCTTTGGTCACATGAATGCACTATATCTATGCACATGAGAATCTTACAATAATGACATGTATGACAGGATTAACTATTTTCAGAATATCATATGATGACTATCAATTTATTCTTATATCAAGCTACCCCGGTCAGGGTGAGTATTTTTTACTCTCCGATACAGGTTTTTCTCGCTCCGTTCGACATAGCTCACTTTCTCTTTCTTTTCTCATTAACATGATCATAACCGTTGGTAGGGCGTCCCCTACTGGTGCACCACATAGATTTGCCATGTGACCGTGCTCATTTCTTTTATTTTCACAATAATAGCAAAAAATATGCTTTCAATAACAAGAATATTCATTAAAATATAATTATTACCAAAAATCATTGGTAACCATGCCATGAATATAACCATTTCAAATATCACTTTATAAAATATTTCCATGTCAAAATTTCACACTTAAGATGGTAAGAAGTTCATGAAATGGCAATGGCTATGGCATATACTAGTCATTTATTATTTTCATTTATAAGATTCTTCTTTTTTTTTTTAGATATTAATTTTATTTCTTTATTTTCTTGATGCAGGTTTTCATCCTATCTGACCTTCTCTTACTAATCAAAGAATAACTCCCTCAATTTAACTCCGATTTAGGTGATCTTGATATCAATTTAAAGAAAAAAAAATTATCTAAAACTCTTATGTTGAACAGTTGAATGAAATATTAAGAAATTATGGTGATATTACTCCCTCAAAGAACATGTTATTTCTTCTCGGGTAGGTTCTGACCTCTACCTACTAATCTATCCATATCTCCCTCATAATAATTCTAAATTAATTGATTCTAGTGGCTAAACATCCGTGACACATATAGCTATAATTCTTATGTTAGCCATTTATTTTAATTCCCTACAGAATGTTCCCAGAAATTAAAACACAGAAGCTATCCTAACATATTCTTCCCTGATTAACCATTTTCTGACCATTGCTTACTAATTGAAGCATATCTACCTCATATGGACCCCAAATTGAGTGATTCCAGTGGCTAAAAATCCGTGACGCATATAGATATAATTCTTATGTTAACCATTTATTTTATTTCCCTATAGAATGTTCCCAAAAATTAAAACACAAAAGCTATCCTAACATATTCTTCCCTGATTAACCATTTTCTAACCATTACTTACTAATCGGACCATATCTACCTCATATGGACTCCAAATTGAGTGATTCCAGTGGCTAAAAATCCGTGACACATATGGCTATAATTCTTATGTTAACCATTTATTTTAATTCCTTACAGAGAGTTCCCAGAAATTAAAACACAGAAGCTATCCTCACATATTCTTTCCTGATTAACCATTTTCTGACCATTGCTTACTAATCAGACCATATCTACCTCATATGGACTCCAAATTGAGTGATTCCAATGGCTAAAAATTCGTGACACATATGGCTATAATTCTTATGTTAACTAGTTATTTTAATTCCTTACAAAAGGTTCCCAGAAATTAAAACACAGAAGCTATCCTAACATATTCTTCCCTGATTAACCATTTTCTGACCATTGCTAACTAATCGGACCATATCTACCTCATATGGACTCCAAATTGAGTGATTCCAGTGGGTAAATATCCGTAAGCAATACATCTACATTTTTCATGTTAGCCATTTGTTTTAATTCCTTACCAATTCTTCTCAGAATTTTAAAAATAGAAGCATAAAAGTTTGCCACCCATAGCCATACCTATGTAGAACTATCTACACCAACCTAAGTATTCAAACATACATAATATGTAACATGATATAGCAACATTCATGACCAATCATTAAAGTTCTAAGATCAAAATCTAATATAAATATTACAAGTTTCAAAACTTTTCTTCAAAAAGAAATATTGTTAAATTTACTTGGAGTACTTAGTCCTCTAGACTTCTCCTTCCTCTTTCTTCCTTTCTTCCTCTCCTTTCCTCACTCTACCTTACTTCTATTTTTCCTCTCCCTCACTTGGACGAAAATTCTAATATTGTAAGGGTGAGTTTTGCTTAAATAGACCATCAAATAATTCACCTTTCATGATCATGGGTCTACCTTATCACAATTAGGAGATACTTGGTTGAATTTTTGGAAAACAAACAACTTATGTTCTTGTCTTCCTCTTCCTTAGTCAAGATATGAATAGAAAAATGAGATTTGTATTTTGAAAATTATGATAATATGTTTCTAAGATAAGGGACAAGGTCCCTTTGATTTAGGGATTCATTTCCTTTTTCTTTTGTCTTAATCAAGAATGATAGGTTTGTCTTTTTAGGTGACAAATTTCTAGCCCTTGAATCTTCATTATTTGGTTGAAATTATTTGTGTGGGATAGAAATGTTTTGTCCTAATGCCATGTATTATCATACCACTTGCTAAAATTATGAGTGTAGGATATATATGTTTTGTCCTAAAATCTTGTATTATCATACCACTTGCTAAAATTATAAATATAGGATATCACACCACTTACTAAATTTTTGTCTTAATGCCATGTCACCTAATCTTGATTACACCATTATTTCATCACTTTACTTTTATTTTTATTTTTATTTTTATTTTTATTTTTCCTCTTGGGTTTGGGCTCATTCTTGCCTATTTTCTTTACTTTGGTTAAAATTCTACCTTTCATAATGGGTTTGGTCACATTTTTATGATTTTTGAGCTACCGGTCCAATTCCTATATCTTATGACAAGTTTATGTTTTATTTCTTCATTGGGCTATCCTATTGGCTTGCTAAAAATTCATGTAAAATAGAAAAACTTTATATGAAGTGTCCATAGGTGAAAACCCAATTTATGGGTGAAGATACTAAACTTAGTAACTTTTGTTCTTAAATTAGGAAAAATTACCCTAATCCAATCTTCTTGAAATTTTAAGACCTTTACTTACTTCACAAAAATTTATCTTCCTTACCTAAGAATTTCACATTTCTTTAGCATGTTTATTTCTAATATTTTCTCTTATGTTTTCTTTCTTTACCTATTCCATTAATATTAGAACATTTATATATATATACACGTAAGGTGAAGAATTTCTAAGGATTATATTTCTTTAGATATCTAAAAATTGTCTAATAAATTTTATTTTCTTAATTAAATATTTATGTACCTTTATCAATAAAAGAAATAAAATTATGGATATTACTTTGAATACTTTTGTACTTTTATTAATACATGAAACGAAATTAGAGATGTTACAATAACCATTACCTAGCTTAAATCAATCGAATTTTCTGGATGCTAGGATTTTGTCTACCAAATGTGGTAGTTGATGGAATGGGAATCCAGATTCTCATTCCATCAGCTCATTTTTGTGTACTAAACATGCCATAATTATCAGGTGAGATACTCTAAATTATCCACTAACCCCCTTCCAAGATCTAACATAAATACATTTTGAATTTTAACCTACTATGTCTCTATGTGATTAATTAAATTTTATGGTTCTCAATTAAGACTATGTAGACCATGTAAGTATATCTCTATCTTACATGTAATTCATAGCTAACTAAACAATAAACTAAACACATAAATCTTCTTCCGGTCTCATTATAATGAACAAATAATTATCTAATTAGTGATCAAGTAATTAGAAGCATTAAGAATAATGTAGAAAAGTCAATTAAAAAAATAATCCATTAATTAAATTGAATAGAAAATACAAAAGTTCATAATTAGATTACATTATAACTCTAAAAAAAACTAGAACATAAAAATAAAGCATAAAAAAAAAAGAAATAGAAGAAAGCTAAAGATAGAATTGAAACTGCCATTTAGTGAGAGTCTGACCTCCTCCTCTCTTCCTCAAATTCATACCCCAAAGTCTTTTTTAAAGATGAAATAAATTTTTGAATATTTTTCAAACTCTATTTTTAAAAGATCTTTTAATCTACCTCAAATTCTATCATTTTTTTAAATGTATTATCATATTTGAATTGTGATGCCAATATCAAGTTTTTGGATACTAAATCTCTCAAAACTCAAAATAATAAAATTGTAGATATTTTTATTTTTATTTTTTAAAGCTCTCCATCAAAGGTCGGATAAGAAATTTATGTCTAAATTAGTAAGATAACATCGAAATTGTCTATAATTTCTACAATTTTTACTCATTTTTCTTTATTTCTTTCAATTTTTTCATAATGACACACAAATTTAACTTAAACTCAAAAAATCACAAAATTTTAATTTAAAAATAATTTATTTATGATCATATTTTATTCTTCAATGATGCTCTGTCCCTCCGTTAAGAATAATGGTCGCTTATGGTAGAGCTTTGCTTCGAAGATGATCCTTGTCCCCAGCTCCCTCAATCCCCTCTGGCTGTCCTCCCCTGATGCTCTTATCTTTAGACTTTCTCTCCTTCTTTGCTCGCATTTTTTCCTTCTTTCCTTTTCACCTATTCCAAAATGCTCTCCTTCATATTGTCTCTATCATTCCCTTTTTTTCTTCATAGGCGAGGCTCTACCTTCTCTTTCATATTTTGGGTGACTGTGGCAGTTTGAAGCATAGCCTCGGGGTGTCTTTGTCAAGGTGTTCTCAGGTGGGGCTAATGGTGGTCTCCTTCAGCGGGTTTCACGATGATGGCTCAACAACGATGTGGTGGAGACCACGGTGGCGCAAGGTAGTGATAGCCAGCCGATGGTAGGAGGGGTTGACAACCAAAGCTTTGACAAAGAAGAAAAATAATGGAGCTCTCTACTTTACGACAAAGCTTCATTTTTTCTCCCCTCGAAAATAAAATGTGAGTCCTTGTTTTTAAGGGGCGTCTGGTAAAATGTAAAGTTTTTTATTCTCAGGAATAATATTTCCTAAAAAATATAATTGATGAAAATTATAATTTTTGAAAATGTATAAAATGTATGTGGTTGACCTTTAAGATTACTGAAAATATTATATTCTTCTATTTGATTATACTTAATTTTTTATAAATCTTCATACATTTTTCAAAAACTCCTTATTCTTATGAAAGAAAAAGTAAGAGTGAAGAGAGAGGATGAGAGAGAAAATGAGAGAGTAAAGAGAAAAAGAGATGAGAGTGAGTGAGAGTGGAGAGAAAGTAATTTTTTTTTGTTATTATTACAATTATGCCATTAATAAAAGGTATAATTGTCTTTTAACATCATAAGAGAATTTCTATTCTCATAGAAAACTAAAATTCTTACTCCTCCCTATGAGAATGTTTTTATGGAAAACTTATTAAAAAATGTTTTATGAAAAGTTTAGTTTTCCAAAAATGAATTATTAAAAACTTGTACTAAATATGAGAATTTTAATTTCTCATATTAAGATTCTAAAAAAAAAAAAACTGTGTATCAAACGCTCCCTTAGAGTGAAAGCAAAGGGAATCCTTTTATTTCTCAGGACCATTTTTCCCTCTAAATTTATTCATTTTCTTTCTATATTAACCTACTTCTCCTTTTCATTATATATATATATATATATATATATATATATATATATATATATATATATATATTTTGTAATTTTCAAAGTGTCAATACATTTTTTTTGTATTTTTCATTTTTTTTATTCTTTTTAAATTTTCAATTTTATGAAAAAAAATATTTTTTTCATATTGTAAATTTATTCTTTTTTATTTTAGAATGAGATAATAAATTTCAAAAAAAATAAAATCATGTCTGAATTCAAGGCATAAAAACGTAACCAAAGAACATCATATATTTTCCTATAAACTTTCTCGACAACCAAACAAAAAATCAGAAGAGTGAACGTACGTCCAGAGATGTAGCTTACAAGCTCAGGTTGAGGATCCTCGGCTTCAGCAAATCGCTACAAAGAGAGGTTAGTTGAAGTCCTAGGTCTTCAAACTTTTAATCGATGCCTAAACCCTAAACCCCCAAGAACATGGGTTGAGTTGATAAGTAGCTAATCCGGGTCATTTTGACCTTGCTTGTATAATTTTCCGGTATATGGGTTTGAACTGGGTTGGCCCATACAACTTTTTTTTCCTTTTCTTTTAATGGTTTTGCTGTTGGAATATTTTTATATGGATTGTTATTTTATTAATTATTAAGCCCAGTACAGATTGAGCCATTATATTCTTGTGTGGACTGTGATAGGTGGACTGCACAAGAAATTTGAACAGAGGCCCAACCTACAACTTTTTTGGCTATCAGCTTTATTCCTATCGAATTGCTGACTGGCTCAGAGAAACAAGAAAATAATTTTAACTAGATTTATTTATTAATTAATTAGTGATTTATTTGACTTATTTTTCTACCCGTTAAACAACGTGCATAAGTACCAATTTCAGATAACTGATCATTACACCACAATCTTGAACTCACTCTCTCTCTGAACTCTCTCTGAAAGTCAAAGAAGTCCAGTAGGTTGTAATTCTGCTTTTCTCTAATTCATGGATTCTTCAGGTACACTTTCTTAATCTATGTTTATTACTCTGATTATTTTGTATTGAGATATTATAACACTTGGAATCAGAGCGTATGTTGTAGTATCTCAATTTAGTGTTGAATTGCAAAACCTCAATTTCATTTATTAATTTGATTGTCTTTGAGAATATTTTGATGGGTATGGTTTGCACGTTAATTCCTATGTGTTTTTTCTTATGCTATGGATTCTTTAGAAATAAAATCTGATAGGCTAGGCTCAGGTTCACCGTATTTTGTTCACCGTATTTTGCTATGAGTTTTCTTTCTGAAAAGAAAAAAAAATTGTCGAAGGAAACAATAAACTCATGCTTAATAATATCTAAACCTGGATGTATCTAAAATCAATTCCCAAGCCTCTAGCACCTCAAACTCGATGGTGAGTGTTGTGCTTTGTTTTCAAATCGCGATGGAGGTGCGCAAGGATCAAACACGTGGCCTCCCTCTCGCTCGCGATCTGATTCTCCCGAAGCGAGACTTTTTTCTCGCTCTGTTGTTTTTCACTGAGCCTTCAGTGCATTCTTTGGTTTGCATCACAAATATTTTGGTTTATAGATCTTGTTATTTCGGTGTTCAATCGCATTTCTCTGGGTGAGAAACAAGTTCCTCGGGTCTCTCTGGTCAGAACGGCGGTTTTCTCGCCAGAAACCACCAACCAGAACGCCGAAAATCTCGCCTGGAAGTCTGCTGGTTCACGGCGCTGCATCTCTGCCCAACCAGGTCACGAAGGCTGGTGGGTCGAGCACTAGGGATCCGGACGTGAGGAAGGAGATGAAATTTGGGTTGGGCTTCTGATTCTGGGCTTAGGTTGGGCCCAGAATCTGCACCTGGGCTTAAGTGAAACGGTGCGTTTCACTTAAGCCTAGGCTGGGCTAACTAGGCCGAAAGTGAGGCCCAGTCCAACAAAAAAAAATTAGGCCAAATGACAGGCCCAGTCCGGTTTTAAAAAAAAAATCAGAATTATAATTTTGCCCCTAGACACCTCTTAATCTTGTATTTATTCACCTATGCTTTCCCTAATTCCTAATAAACTCTAGAGACTCATGAAATTTCTTTAATTTATCTTAGAAATCATGGAAATCTTATTATTTGTCAAATTTAAGATCACATTGCATTGATGATGGACATACCCTATAGGTGTGACATTATTAATGTAATTTTGAGGGTTTAGACTTTTAAGGATAGGTATAAATATAGCACTTATAATGTATTAAATATTTGTTATACCCTATAGGTATGGAAATATTAAATATATTTTGTATGGACTTTTATGTGAGCTAAATTTTAATTGTATAAAAGCCTTCTCTTTGTGCCATTATAGTTGCATAACTGAAATTTTGTTGTGGAAATTTTGTATTATAATTATGTTGGGCACGCATAATTACTATTTCTCATTTTATTGTTGATTTCAATTTCTGCTTTTGCGCAACTATATTTTGTGAAGGCTCTCAATGTGACTAACTATGATGACTGGAAAGAGTCCCTAAATATGTGCCTTACTATTTCTGAGAAAGATTTGGCTTTAAGAGAACCTAAACCGGGGGATCTCACTTTGCAGTCCAGTGCTACTGACAAAATTTATCATAAGAAATGGTTTGAGTCCAATCGGATCTGTTTGGCGATGATCAAATATACTATTGAAAAGGGTATTAGGGATAGTATTCCTGAAAAAGATACTACAGTGGCATACCTGAAAGCTATTGGTGATAAATACAAGAGACTTGACAAAAGTTAAAAAAAAATTTATCCTTCGCTGCTTGATAATACTTGATATGATGGAGTGTCTGGTGTTAGGGAGCATATTTTGAAACTTGTTCATTATTTCAACAAGTTAAAATCCTATGGAGTTTATTTGGGTGAAAGTACCTTAGTTTATCGTGTTCTTCAATCATTACCAGTAGAGTATAGGTCCTTGAGAACTTCATATAATTCGCAAGAAGTAGAATGGTTTATTGACCAATTAATTTCGATTGTTACTCAAGAAGAAGAAGTTATAAAAAAGAATCAGTTTCACTATGTGAACTATGTATCTCATGGCTTTAGTAGTCAGTCTAGAGGATGGAATAAGAAAAAAGAGAAGAAACTTGAGGTGCAACAATCTAGTAAACCAAATTTTAAGAAAAATTATGAGAAGAATGAGAAATCAAAATGGAAGATCTTTAATGGCATCTGTAATTATTGTAAGAAATCCGGACACATGAAAAAAGATTGTTTTAAGCTAAAGAACAAGCAGGAAATGGAAGAGACTCAAATACAAGAAGACAATCTTTGACTTTGTAGGGAGTAGGGCATCAGTAGAATACATTGGATTTATTTATTTAAGTTTGAATTTTAGACATGTTCTGTTTTTTGAATAATATTATTTATGTTCCATTTGCGAGAAGAAATTTAGCTTCGACTTTTATATTAGATATTGATGGTTGTTCTTTTACTTAAGAAAATAGAAAGATTGATATATGTTTTGATTCTATTTCTGTTGACTTTGCATCCTTAATATGTGATTTATATCGTTTGAATGATTAGTCACTTAAACTTCCTAATACTCAAATCAATGTTGTAATTAAGAATAAACGCTCGAGGTCTGGTGACAATGCCTCTATGTATCGCAATCATGTGTGAAAATTTGTAAAATTATGTTAGACTCATGTAATTACCATTCTTAGTACCCAAAAGCTTGCAGATCCGTTGACCAAGGGCTTATAGAAGTTTTTCGAAATCATGTAACTTATATGGCTATTGTGAATTCTTTTGATTCCTTGGTTTAGTGGGAGTTTGATAAATATTTGATATCATGTCATTATTTATTTTATTTTATTTTTTGCAAGTTTTATTCAGTTCAGTTTGATGCGTTTTATATTATTTGTATCCCCATAGGATTCAATGATTTTGTCATGATACGCTTTATATATACATATCACTTGTTTCTCCATAGGAATCAGTGATTCTATATTGTTCTCTTACTGAGCTGAGTTGAAAATAATAATACATATTCTGTCATATTCAGATTATGAAACATTGTATTTGTGTCTGATATCACTTGCTTTCCTATAGAATCCAGTGATTTTGTAAAGTTTCATTTTCTGAATCTTGATAGTGGCTTAATGATATTTTTCAAATAATTAATTAAATACAATCTAAGTCGGAGATTGTTGGAATATTTTTATATGGATTGTTATTTTATTAATTATTAAGCCCAGTACTGATTGGGCCATTATATTCTTGTGTGGACTGTGATAGGTGGACTGCACAAAAAATTTGAACAGAGACTCAACTTACAACTTTTTTGGCTGTCAGCTTTATTCCTATCGAATTGCTGACTGAGTCATGAGAGAGAAGAAAATAATTTTAACTATATTTATTTATTAATTAATTAGTAATTTATTTGACTTATTTTTCTGTCTGTTAAACAATGTGCAAAAGTACCAATTTCAGATAACTGATCATTACACCACAATCTTGAACTCATTCTCTCTCTCTCTGAAAGTCAAAAAAATCCAGTAGGTTGTAATTCTGCTCTTCTCTAATTCATGGATTCTTTAAGTACGTTTTCTTAATCTATATTTATTACTCTGATTATTTTATATTGAGATATATTATAACATTTGCTGCATATTGGACTAGTAACGTCGAAATCAGAAATTCAAAATCCCTTCTCGGTTCTCCCTCATTCGATGATTCACTAAAGGCGGAAACGAGCATAATCCCCACCATACCGCCCCTATGTTGTCACCAACCACCCAGACAGCACCGGCGACTTCTGATTCAACCGGATAGCCTTGTTCACTGGCACCACAGCCCAGCAACGCCGAAGCTCGAAGCTGCCATCTCTGATCTCTTCTCCCTCCTTTCTTTCTGCATTCAAATATTAATATCTTAGGTATGAAAAGACAAATGTTTGCAGAAGTATTTCTCTGTTTTGCACACTTCCTGCATCTTCCTTTCTTGCTAATGAATGATACGAGCACGATAATAGGCGGCTGCGGTCTCTTTCTTTCCACTATTGTATTCTTTAGAAAAAAGAGGATGGCTCTGCACCCGAACTGTAAAGAAGTCATTGTGCTCATGTTTAGGCTATTTTTTTAGGCCTTTTTGTATCCCAATTTTTTACTGCTATCGTGGCTCACTAATCCCACCATGTCCGGTTGGCTTACCTTTTTTAAACGGATCAATCTGTCAGCACATTATAACATATAGAGTAAATTACTCTGATTTTTAATTGGTAAAAAAGGAAATTACACCCCTCCTTTTTTAAAAAAAAAATAAAGTTAAATTATATTTGTCTCTTTCATGAATATATTTTACCACTAAATTTTCTATTAATATTATATTAAAATTTTTAAGAATTTAAAAATATTTTTGCCTCGTTATCTCTTTAAAAAAATCTCATGAAATTATGAATACTAAAACAAATTAAATTAATATATAATCTTATTTTACATAATAACAAAAAATTATATGATATATAAAATGCAAATTAATTCACTTTTTTATTTTTTAAAATAATAAAGATAGAAGAAAGAGATTTAATATATATTAAAACTTTAACATTAATTATATTGATGAAAAGTTAACGACAAAACATAATTTTAGATGGTAATTTTAAAATTTATGAAATAATTTTTTTTAAATTGACATAATTTAGTTGCAGAGTAAGTATTTAGTTTATTATGAATCAAAATTTATACAAAAAGTGAACTAAAATATTATCATATGTCATTAATATTTTTTTTAATTTAAACAACCTTTTTTTAGTTGTACTTTACTAAATTTCTTATTCATAATTATATCAGAGAGTGAGTGATAAGAGATTTTATTTTAAATTTTTAAGAACATTAATTTAAAAATATAAAATTGTAGCATTTGGTTTTAAAATAAAAAAAATATGATTCTCATAAAATTTTAATTCTTATAAATAGATTTTTGAGATAGATTTTCATCAAAATATTCTCACAGAGGTTGAAAATTGAACTTTTTTATGGTGGTGAAAATATTTTTATAAAATAAAATAACAATTTTACACTCATAGTTAATTATTGTACACATTTTTTTAATTTTACTCTTATATTTTATAAAATAAAAAAATATTTTTAAAAAATATACAAAAATTTTAAAAATATATTATTTAAAATTAACTAAATATATTTTATAAATTTTTAATTTTCTTTAATTATATTATCATAAAGTATAATTATCAACAACAAAAAATCTTACTGTATATCAAACTTAAATAAGCCAACAAAAAAAACTCTGATAATAAAATATTTCAAGTAAGACAAATTGTACTACAAAAAATTGTTCCCGGTAAAGGAAAACAAAATCTAACTTGCAAAATGCAAATAAGAACGAAAATATGATATAGATAACAAAACGCAACGTCTTAGTTTTCCACCCCAAATTAAACGAGCGGGATAAATCTAGGGTTCTTGTCCCTCTGTCAACGGTTTCTGTGTTCTGGAACCCATCCTGCCAGAGATGCCGGAGCAACCTGTACCAAGTAGTTGATTCCTTTCGGGGTTGGTTTTTCTCTCGGCTCTTTCTCCGCTTTTTTACTAATACTCACTAGGCTATGCGAGTTGATAGTCTACTCTTAGGATTACATTAGGATTAACCAAACTCATTTTTGTGGTCTTTCTTTGATTGCTGATATTTGAGCTGAGTATTGGCCACTGGGCATGCTCTTATGGTAGTTGGACTATTGCCCGATAATTCTTACTTCTAACTCTATTAGTTATTCTTTTATTTTCGTTTTTCCTCTAATTTTCTTCAGGTGAATCTGTAGCTTATTTTATGGATATGTCATAGTTTCATGCTACCCATGGTTTACATTTCTGGTTTTCCTTTAATCCTATGAAGCACAAATGCTTCAATAAAGGAGCTGTGTCACGAGTCTGATTCCCTTGCCAGTCATGACACCTTAAAGATCACGTTGAATATTTAGATTTTATCGTTGTTCGTGTAGTGTCTATGCTTCTTAGCTTTAATCTCCGTTTTAGAAAAATAAAAAATTGTTTGGTTTCTGTAATGTGTCAACATTTGGGGCTTGACTCCTCTTAGGAAAGCAAGCAGATGAGGATTTTATGATGGGAAAACCACTGATAATTTATTTAAATACTAGTTTTCATGTCTTGTTTTGAACATATAACTTCAAGAGTATTCCTTTGGTGTAACTGTTGTGAAGTTAAAACTTCGAACTTATAGTTTTAAGTTGTTCTAATGTTACTTATACTGTTCTAGCTTTAATTCTGAGAAAAATCATAAGTGAACTTTCAATTTAGTATTTTATAGGTTAATTTTTTCAATTTAGTCTCATGAAGATAAAAATACCTACAATGTTATTTTTTAGTTAAGTTACTATTCAAAATTTGACGCTTAACTCAACTTAATGTTGAAATTACAATTTTTTTGTCACATTTATTTAACTTTGACAAATGTATTGGCATTCACTTAACAATTATTTGCCCCACACGACACTTATAGGTATAATTTTTAAATAGGGTTAATTTAATTGAAAAAAATGTAAATATAATTTAGTTTCTGAATTTATTAAATCCTGACACATTAGTCCTCGAATATGTTCACTGCACAATTTAGTTTTCAAATTTATCAAACGTTAAGGGTGTGTTTGGTTTATAAAAACATTTTCTGTCTTTATTTTTTGAAAACAGTTTTCATTTTCTATTTTTCACATTTCTGAAAATGTGTTTGGTTTGTGTTTTCATTTTCTCTATTTTATTGTTATATGATTATGTTTTCAATTTGTTTTCATTTTTATCACTTTTTAATTATATAAATAATAAAACATTGTGTATATAGTTTGAAATAATTGAAAAAAAATACTACCATTACAATTTGCTATAGTGTTGAAAATTCTGAAAGCATTTCTTGAAAATGAAAACAAAAAAACAGTAACCAAACACGTTTTTATGATTATTTTCAGTTTTCAATGAAAATGAAAATTGAAAACACCTAAACCAAACAGGCCCTAAATAATTTACTCTTTCTGTCATCTTCATCCTAATTTTAGTTAAAAACGTGTTGATTTAATCAGTTAGGTACTTATGAGGCACGTCAACACTAGTCAGACATCCAACATTAGTAAGCTGACTCACTCAAATCTTTTATTTAAAAAAAGGGCCAAAACACTGTGATATGGTTCGGCATCCTCGCCCCCTTCCCTTCTTCCTTTCTTTCTACATCTTCCACAAAAAAATGCTTTTTTCCCATCTTGATCAGTTCTCAATCCTAGTGATCTATGGATGCGCCCTTCATGAACGATTCTTCTCATATAAAAAGAAAGTGCTAGTTAAATTTTGTATTTCAAGCGAAGAAAGAAGTTTTGATTGGCCTTGTTCAAACAACGAGCACCTCCATTTAGGTTGCCAAATAAGATATTAGAGCACTTGTGGCGGCTTTGTCGCCCTCCCCCCTCCCATTTTCATTCCTTCAAGCAATGCTCTCCTTTGCCCTTCCTTTGAGCCCCAATCACAAATTGGTCCAATTTTTCACCTTCTTTGAGCCCTGATTGCATATTCTCAGACTTTCTCAAGCCTCGTCATTTTTCTTCAAAATCTTTAGTCTTCTTCAGTCTTCTTGGAAGGCCTTTGTGTTAGTTCTCTTCTTGGCCTCTGTGAATCTTCTTTGTAGCTGTCTTGCAAAGGTGAGCTGGGTAGCATCACTGTGGAGAAGGGGACCCATTTGGGCGGCAAATTTTCAATTTGGAGAGAGAAAGCATTTTTGGAGGAGAAAAATAGCTATTCAAATTAACTGTAAGAAGGTTTTGATTGCATGGAGGAAGGTATATGAGCCTCATATTCCCTTCCCCATTTTTGCTGCATCTTGTGTTGAAGAAGCAGAAAGGGGGAAGAGAAAGGGATGAGGCTGAGGCTGTTGACCCAAAATGTAGTGTTTTGGCCTTTTTTAAAAAAAATAAAAGGTTGAGTGTATCAGCTTTCTAATGTGAGATGTCTGGCTAGAGTTAATGTGCCATGTAAGCATTTAACGGGCAAAATTAACATTTTTCTTTAAATTCAATTAGGATGGAGATGAAGGAGAGAATATATTATTTGACATTTGGGAAATTTGGAGACTAAATTGTGTTGTGACACAATTTGGAGACTAAAGTGTAGGGATCTAGTGAATTCAATGACTAAATTGTATATTTAATTTTTGAAAAATTAAGGATTCTATCCATGAGCACTATGAGAGTGGCAATTTAGTGTTAAGCAAGTGTCAATTCAGATGCTAGGTCAAATAAATGTGATAAAAAATTGCAATTTTAGCAGTAAGTTAAGTCTAATGTCAAATTTTGGATAGTGGCTTAACTAGGGTTATATTGTAATCACTTTCATCTTTGAGGAAATAAATTAAAAAAATTAATCTGTGAATGACTAAATTAAAAATTCACCTATCTGTCTTGGATGGAAACATGGTTTTCCTCTTAAATTTTCTGATATTATGTAATGGTATGTATTGGTATTCTTTTGTTCAAAATACTTACTATATGGTCTATGTGCAATCTTATGTTTTTTTGCTTAAGTTTTATGAACTGTGCAACATTTTTGGGTTAAATCTTGCCTTTTGAGCAAAAGATTATCATTGCTTGATATTTCAATTTTAATTTTTTTTTTCTGGAACCTTCTTTATAGACATCTTTTCACATTCATTTGCTAGTCTTTTACTAATAAATATTCATCTTTTGCAGCCCCATTTCTGTGGTTTTCCTGGTGAAGTTGCTATTGAAAAGGGTTCTTACAACTGTTAGATATGGATGATCAGGATTTTAATGGACTTCCCTCTTTAAGTGATTCTGGTTCTGGAAAAGAGAAGAGCAAAACCCAATATGGGCGTAGTGCCATTGATTCTCAACCTACTAATTCTGAGCATACAGAAGACATGCTAAGCAGTGAATGCATGGGGCACAAAGGTGATGTTGACTACGAAGTTACTCACTGCATATTAGGAGCAAATCTTGCAAAAGATTATGTTGACAATCATTCACTGATGGAAACCAAAGATAATGTTAGCCTTCCCTGTAAGCATGAGAACAATGAACAGTGTGGTAATGCTGGATCTCAACCCAGTGATATTTTGGATGAAGAGAATAAGATGGAAAACGAAAAACTGTGTGAGACCAATTATATTCAGCCTAAGGGTGCCCATTGCCTGCCTGAAACAAACCCTGGCAAGGATTCTGCAGATGATCAATCTACCTTGCAAGGGAAATTTGAGTTTACTGAAACTGTTACAGTCACAGAAGAACTGAAACATGCAAACACAAGAGTGAATTCTGAGAATGGTTGTCAAACTCTTATGAATGAAAGTCCCAATACAAGTCATGGTGAAAGTTGTATCCTTTTATTAAACTTAGTATCCTAACTTCCTAAGATTGTCTTCTTATATATTTTCTTCAAGCCTGTGCTAGTTAGTGGGTTGAAAACTAATAAATTTACTGTATAATAAATCCTGCACATAAAATTTAATTTTTGATGGGGGTAAAAGATACTATTCATGCTTTACAGATATGATTCATATTTTAAAGGTTAAGAATATAATGAAGTTCCTTGCAGCAGGAGTCATCCAAAATATCCGTAAATTGTAATTATATGCTTGGTGGACAAAGTCAGTTTTTTTGAATGAAAAATGACTTGTCTCTCTTCTGTAGTTTATGTGTACTTTCATAATTTGTACAGTAATTGCACTAAATTGATTCTTTTTTAAAACAATATTATGCGTGATATATCTTCTAAACCAAAATCAATGCTATATTGGACAAATCTTTATTGAATTCATTAGTGTATTTATGCAGTTTTTTCTATCTTAACTTTTAAAAAATTCTATAACTTGTTGTATGTATCAGATTTTACTTGCATGTATAATTGTAAGCATCTATCTTCCTAGTCCTAATTGACACAGGAATATTTTAGAGCTACTTTGTTGGCAGTTATAAGTTATTATGTAATACATAAATTACTGTTCTCCATAATGACACACTAGCTTTATTGGGTGTTAAAAGAGCCCGCATCACTATTGATGAACATCAACCTTCAGTGCATGTCGCCTATAATTCCCTAACAAGGTTGGTGGCAGTGTTAGTATTTTCTTTAAGCTGACAGTAAGTGAAGTTATGTAAAACTGCAATAGGACATGGCCCATGTGTTCCTCATTGTAAGACTGGAAGATACACTAGAATATACAGCAGTGGGAGGGAAGAAAGAAACTGGAAGAGAATAATAAGAAAAAATAAGTTGTATATATTGATTTTTTCTAATAGAAAATTGGATTGTGCAGTGTAGTTTCGTTGATTAATAACTTAATAGTTGTGTAATTGTTTCCAGGGCTAGTAAACAAAAGCTTGAGGGACTACTACAGCAATGGTCAGAATGGCATGCTCAATATACTTGTTCATCCAAGGTAAATTTAATTTTTTTTTCCTTTCTTAAGGCTATGTTTGGAAGTTTCATAAATAACAGTATGGAATGGAATGAAAAAGAAATGGAAGGAAAGAAAGAAACAGAATAAGTTTACCTTTCCAAAAAAATCCATAATACTAAAGGTTTAAAACCTAATTGTTTGGAGATGATAATTCCATATTGAAAATAAATTTTGGGAGAAGGGATGGAGTGAAAGTTACTTTCTTTGAGACAAAATTATTGCAACTGCATAGTTAACCTGGAGCGAAAATGTGAATTTGGGAAAAAGAATGAATAGAATATTAGGCTATAAAAATTTAAAAATTAAGGGTAGAAATGTGACTTCAAAAATTAAAAGTTGGTGTTCCCTCTCTTTAACCCCCAATTTGTGAGGGAAAAGTTACAAGAGGAAGGAATGGGAGCATTTAACCTCCTATTTCATTCAGTGTTGCCAGTGGCAACCATCATGGCTGCCATGGTGGAATGGTGTGGCAGCAATGAGAGTCCCTACCTTAAAACCGCCACAACGTGGCAGCCTCAGTCTGGCAATGCTATGGCATCTGCCATGGGCGTGGTGGTTGTTAATAATGGTGCCAAAATGCCATGGCATTTGCTGGAGTGAGCTTTGCATATTTCACCATTTTCTTTTCTCACATCAACCAATGGGCTATTGATTTTATGGGGTATAAGGGTCATTTGGCGTTATATGAGTGAAAATAATACAATTAAGATCCTAAAATCTAAATAATGCAGAACACTCTCTAAACTCACACAGTGCTGTATCATCTTGGTGGAGGGGCACCTTTGTTGGTTATTTTCTTTCTTGAAATACATATAGAAAAACTCGAAATAATCTTTGAGGTACTTTTCATGCAATATTAGGCTCAATTCTTTGGTCATGTGTGGAGAAGACCTGCAGAAACTCTTATGAGAAGAGTAGATCGGATGGAGAATAGTCCAATAATTAGAGGTAGAGAGAGGTTAAAGAAAATAATAAGTGAAACTATTAAAAATGATGTAATAGTTAATAATTTATCTATTGGTCTCATCCATGATAGGCCACTATAGCGCCGTTTGATCCACGTGGCCGACCCCACTTAGTGGGAAAATGCTTAGTTATTGTTGTTGTATTAGGTTCAATTCTTTGATCCTTTTCCACAATTTCTTCTTAAACTGCTGACAGACCTCTATTTTTTTTTTTGTGTGGGTTCTTGGTTTCTGTGTAGATATATGTTAGTTTTGTTTTTTTCATGGTATAAGGTACTAAAATTTCTTATCCACCTTTATGGTTGTGTTTATTTAATTTTAAATTATTTCAAAATTGTCTTCTTGCCTCACCATTGTCGCCGCCATGCCAGCATGGCATTTTTGGGGCTTGCTACCATTGGCCACTATATGCCATTGACAATACTGATTCCATTCCCTTCATTTTTAAAATTTAGAACTTCCAAACAAGGGGAAAAATTACCATTCCATTCCATTGATTCCCATCCATACAAACACATTGCAAGGGATGAAAATTTCCATTAATAATTATCAGAAGAGTAAGGATGAGGATAAGATAGCCTTACAAGAAAACATGGAAAAATAAGATGAATATGGATATTTTTTGTCAAAAAGGTAAAGATTGAAATCAAGTTGGAGTTTGGACATGTATCTTGGTTGAGCTGTGATACAAATAATAATTAGGTTGTCAATAAAAATGAACAAATACAGCATACTTACCTCTTAGTACCATAGAAGATAGGACCTTTGGAGATGGGAGTGCTTTCAAAGTCAATCTTGGAGCTTGTTTTGATGTCAGCTCAATAAATTTTGCATTAGTGATGATTGGTGTGTGTTGGTCTTCAGATACAAATCCTTCACTGAAATGCAGTAATCTGGCAAATCTATCTTTTGGAGTTTGGAACCAATTGGGCGAATAATGTTTCATGGTTCAACATGAAGTTGTTTTCTGCAATGATATACAAATGGGAATCTGCTAAAATCATCTTCTCAATTGAGTTAAATTTCCTTTTTACCTGTTAAAAAAATAAGAAAGAACGATGCCCACTATTTATAATTGGCTTTAGATTTTGGTTCTGACAAAGTCCCATAAATACTGACCTGTTGATAACTTCAGTGGTCTAGAGAAGGTCCATTGAGAGAATCCTTAGATATTTGGTGTACTGGCAAGGAAATGAGAGGCTCTAACGTATTTTCAAGGATGAATTTTTGCTGCTGTTTCTTTTGTGGGATAAAGTGGGTTCTTAGCCTCATTATGGTTTTCATCTAATGTCTAATTTAGAGAGGTTTTTTTTTTGGGACATGTAGAGAGACTGGCGGGCTTTGCTTAGTTGACATACTCTCTTGTTTGTTTTTTGTTTTTCAGTTTTTTCTAGGAGGATATCTCATCCACTGGTCTTGTTCTTCTTTCGTTATCTTCTCTAATAACAGGTCTTCTTTTATAAGAAAAAAACTGGTGGTGTAGCTTTCTCCTTTCTAATTGGAAATATGTTATTAAAAATTGTTGTTTGGATATATTTGGAGGACATCTTTGCCTGGAGCTTATAAATCGAAGTTTGAAAAAGGATGCTATGTATTGGTTGTATATTGTGCTGTTAAATACTGTTTTTGCTATTTGTGTTTTCCGAAGCATTATAAAAAGAAGCTAACAATATGTCTCTCTGTTCAGGATCCAGTTGAAGTGTTAGAATCTGGTGAGGACACATTCTTTCCTGCTCTACATATTGGCTCGGAAAAGACCTCTCCAGTGGTGAGTTTCCTGAGTTTGTGTATGTGAACCTGCAAATCTGCAGATCACGAAGTTCTCAGTTTTACTGCTTTAGTTGGCCTTGGATGGTCCAGTTACTTTCAAGTTCTTGATGTTGATTTCCAGAATAAATACTGTTGTAGTGGCCACTGCAGTGTTATTCCCATCTATATTGCTAATTTCTTATATAAATATTCTTGTCAAAATGTTTCACAGTTGCTTATACTAAGGACTATATAGTTTCATATCATCCCACATATATATTGGAATATTCTCTTGCATCATTCTGTCAATAAATTATAAATTTTTAGAAGTTTAATACCTTCGTGAGATATATTTGAAAGCAAAAATGTTGCAGTCTTGTATTTTATACATCAATGGTTTAATTAAATCCAATTAAATGTTGTAAAACTGAGTCGATTGTGTGTAAAAGATTCACTTTGAAAGAGGATACATCAATAAGCATTATACAACAACTTATAGTTGGCAGCTGAAATTCCAAACATGGGAGATCCTAAATCTGGTAAATTTCCAAGACTTCTGTCTCCTTGTGACCTTTTTTTCTTGGGGGAATATTTCCTGCCAGTTAGGGTATTTGGCAAAATTTGTAGAATGTCTATTTGATCATAATGACAACTTTTTGACTTGTTTTGTTAACACTGCTGGTGAAGGGATATGAATGCGAGTAGAAATATTGAAGCCTTAATCATTATATGGCCAAGATGTCCCTGAACTTTCTCGTTTCTTTTCAATCTTATTGTTTCTTTTTGCATTTGATCTAAAAGGGCTCACACTTTAAAGGCAATCTTCGCCTAGCAGCTGTTACGTGTTCTTCACAAGTTAACTGATTCTTTTGAAACATAAAATATGTCTAAGTATAAAAGATGGAAATGAATTACTTGAACTCCTGTTTGGTGTTCAATAACAAATTGGTCTGTAGGATGATTCATATCCATGAATTATCCTTCTATACTTTTGTGAGGATATATGCTTTTTAAGTATTTATCTTTTACTTTTATTTGTTCTTTAAGTGAAGTCTTTGCTCTATCTTTTTCATTTTCCTTGTTTCTTTTTAGCCATCATGATGCCTTTTGCCAAGTTCTCCTTACTTCTTTCTGTTGCATCATGAGGATTCAAGGGTGCTTGTTGTAGGAAGTATATATCCGGTAAGTTTATTGTTAGCAATTTCAGATATATTATTTTTTTCCCTTTTCTTAATTGCAGTCATTTTGGATGGATAACCAGACAACAAAAGAGCAGAACAAGGGTTTTATTCCCTTAGATGGTAATTCTGTGCCTCTGTATGATCGTGGATATGCTTTGGGTTTGACTTCAGCAGATGGTTCAAGTAATGTTGACGGGTATACACTATACAATGTTTATGTTGTCTTAGATGAAATGTTGGGGTCTAAATGGTCTCATTTGACTAGGAGTTAGGAAGATAGAAATATAATGATATGGAGAAGTATGACTAGGGAAAATATTTGTCTTCTTTGATCATCTTGTTGGTTCACCTGTTAACTTGTTTATTGGTCATCCAATATTTTGTTCTTACACTGCATATAGAAACCTTTGCTCAGAGCCTTACAGAAATTCCTTGATCATTGAGGCTATATATTATGGTATTTCTGAAATGGAAGCTCTACCAAAGTCAAATTGAGCTTATTTCCAATTTACAGTTTAAGTATATTAAAGTTATTGTAATTATTGTTGTTGTGTTGTTGTTGTTGTTACCTTTATATTTGTTATTGTAATAGGTTTCCTTTTTATTGTATTTTGAATTTGTTGGGAGATATTCAGAGATAGCCTACTCTAACTCCTGGTGTAAGTGTCTTCTGTTTAGTTTTGCAAAATTCTACTCCTTTGGCCTGTAAAGTAAAAGCTAACAAAAAATAACAATTAGCATGGTAAGTTGGCCTAAATTTTTTGCACGGACTATGTTATATTACTGAGTTAGAAACTGTGTTCTTATCATCATACACTAGAAAGTGGCACACACATTTTTGTGTTCAGTTAAGAGGAAAATTAATAGGACATTAGAGTAGAAAAATAAGGGAAGCGGAGAGAGAAAATGAGTGTTATTTAGAATTATTATTTATTTATTTTAAATTTAAATTTACTTTATTTTATAACCCTATTATTATTATTATTATTATTATTTATTTATTTAACATTTGAAATAGATAAGGATATTTTTGGAACTTTCAAAACTAAAAGTGAAGATTGAAAACAACCTTTCTGTTCTCTTTATTGATTGTAAAGATTTAAAGTTTTGAGATATAGCAAAGGTTCTAGATTTTAAGCATTCTAATCGATAATTGCAATTGGCATTGGACCACAAAGGAATCTTAAATCGTAAGTGGGCAAAAGAATTTTCTAGATATACTAGTTTTGTCAAATGTTTGAAATTTCAAATTTCTAATTTGAATATAAGGAATGCATGTCAACTGGGGTGATTATTTGTTGTTGAAGTTATTGAAACTCCAATGGATCTGTTTGGTTGGTTATCCAGATTAAAGTCTTATGCTGTAGAATGTGGTGAATGTTAGAGGTGGTAGATCACAAATCATTCTTTTGAGATTTTTCCTGACATCCAGTTGGTACATTTGATTATATTCAGTTCATTAGTTAGCCATTATTGGTTTACGAGGTATCTAAGTTGCCTATATACTATCGTGAACTACCTTGGGGTTGTATTGAATCGGCCCTGATGGGATATCCATCAATGATGGGAATATTAACGCCTACTAATGAGGTAATTTAGGTTTGAGGGATTTGCAGACATTCACTTAGGCCATACTTGGCTAATGTATGTTGCATTTTGCTGCAGCAGATTGTAGTTTTTGGAACTGATAGTGGCTGCTAAGGTGGTGTGGGGTTTTGGGTGGGAGCTAATTTGTCAGATACACTGTCTATAGTTTTATCTTGTGGAATAGTACTCTTCCTGTTTGCTGTATTCCGTATTGCGTGATTTATGCTATTACAACATCTGTTGCCATACAAATTGTAGCATTTTTAACTTTTTATTTCTTTTACTTTCACCTTTTTATTTTTTAATCTTTGACCTTTTCCTAAGAGCCATTTGTATCTTTATTCCCTAAAAATAAGTGCTTTATAGAGTCTCAAGAAAGTCAATCTATCTACTTTCTGCTTTTATTAGAAGCTCCAAATACCTGCTTCTCTTTTACGTAGAAAAATAATTGATTCTTATGCCTGCCACATAAAAACATTCTTGGTTACTGGCCAAACTCCGTTAGGAAACAACAATGATTTATTTTTGATTCACGTAATTCTTAAAAAGTCTTTTAAAATGTGTTACTGCATGGTCAAACGGGCTTCAGGGATGGAACTATCTCTTCGTCTATTTGCTTTAATGTTGGTATTGGAAGCAAGGTGATGTTTGGAAAGACATTTAACATGGTGAAGTGCCTATCAAGATTTTATTTACAGACATGTTTTTAGTAACTCTGGACCTAGCTGATTCCTGAGTATTTTTGAATTGCGAGTTTAATGAGACATCTACTGGATTGGGAGCTTTATTCTTTGGATGCTCTCTATAGTTTTGCATAGGGTTATCATGGCTAATGGGACAAAGCTGACTACTTGTTGGAAGCTGGAGAAAAATAGTTGTTTTTCTGTGAGTTTTATCTCCTGGCAAATGTGAACCAGGAGACAGGAGCTGCTCCTATTCATTTCCCTGGAAGACCATTTGCAGGCTAGAAGTTCTACTGAGATATTTTTGTTTGTGGATATCATCATAGGGAAAGATTTTGACAGCATATATATTACAAACTAATTGCAAGTTATATGGTCATTGTCAGTTTGTTTTGTTTATGAAACAATGGTGAAACAGTTTATCATTTTCTTAACCATTTTCCTGTTGCTACAATCCTTTGACACCACCTACTTAGTTATTTTGTAATGCAGTGACATATGCCTAAATATGTTAAGGAGCTGCATTTCATGTGAGGGCAGTTCCAGATTTTCTTGCTATTAGCACCAATGCTAGAAAAAAGTAAGGAGAATGTACAGAGCGTTATGGGCACTTCTCTGGACACCTTATAGTGGGATGAGATTTCCTAGACCTTTTACATTGCTTACACTTCTTAACGTTGTTTCCTTTTTCTAGCAGCGACATTTTGCTTTGCACGCATCCTGTGTTCTGATTTATTTTACTTGTTCTTTATAAAGCTATTAAATTTTATTATATAAAGTGTGCCTTTTCAATTTTCATTATTGTGTATACTATCTGTCTATTAACTATATATAGTTGGATTCCATCAAAATAAGTTTCCTTTCATCTACTTTGTTCTAAATATTGTAGTGGTTCAGAGATCGTTGAGGTTGCTGCCCGGTGTTTCAATTGTGGTTCCTACAGTCATTCTTTGAGAGAATGTCCAAGGCCCCGTGATAATGCTGCTGTCAATATTGCTCGTAATCAACACAAGTCTAGACGGAACCAGAATGCTGCTTCCCGCAATCCAACACGATATTATCAAAATTCTCCAGCTGGAAAGTATGATGGTTTGAGGCCAGGTGCTCTTGATGCTGAAACACGTCAACTCTTGGGTTTGGGGGTAAGAGCAGTGGTTATTCAAAATGCTGTTTTGATGTTGGCTTTTAGTTTTATTGTACATTTTGGGAGTTTGGCCTTCATGATTTCAGGTCCTACTTGGTGGTTCCTTTTCTGCCAAACATTAAAATTTGATGTGCTTTCTGTCTTGTGATGCAATGCTTTTTCTTTTTTTCATATATGCTTTTTTTTTTTTAAGAAATTAAGGGTTTAAGAGGTCTATCAAATATATTGATTCCAAAGTTAACTTTTTCTGGCAGCGATTCAAAGGATTGAAGTTAAAGGAAATTTTCCATTCTCTTAAACCTTTTGGAGTTTGGGTCTAAGATATCTTGGAATAAGATCTATGGGAATTCAGCATTTGCATGTTTTGTCTAACATGGGAATTTTTTTAAAAGATTTCTAAGAATATTGATGTACAATACATGTTTAATAGAGTATAGAAATCTCAAATATCTATATGCAGATATATATAGCTAAAGCATAAAGATAGACAAAATAAATAATAAATACATGTGCCTATGCATGTATGATGTATTTATGTACATGTTACTTTTGATTTTTATTCTACATTACATCAAGCTTACATTTCAGGTGTAAAAATACAAAAAGTAGTTTACAGTTTTGTGGCAACTTATTAAAATTTGGTCATTTTATCGGCCAATATCAGCTCTTCCTGCTAATTTCAATTGGAATTACAAGTTTTCAATCTCAGTGTATAAGGATATTGGAATATTTTAAAACCTTAAAAAGGAAAGACTTTATTAAATATTATTCTGTGCATTGAAATTTTATTTTACGTTAAGTACTTCAATTGTATTTTACAATTTACATTAAGAATTCAGACTATATTTTAACAATTATATATTAAACAAATTATTGATAAAGAACTAACCATGGCTATGAAACCTCCTAATACCTCCATAGTTCAATTGTTGCATTATTGATGAATTAGATAAGGCATGCCATGATAACAAGAGAAAGACGAATGTTTAATGACATTTGAAAGCACAGAACTAGTATTGAAAAATGACCATACGTGATAATGCTATTAGAATATTGTGGTTAGTTAAAAGGTAATGTTAGTTTTTCAGAAGTGTTATCTAGCTACACATTTTATTAGTGATAGGATTGTTTCCCTGGCTTCTTTGTGGATTTCTGCTCATGGTTTCTCCAACTTTGAGTTTCTTTATCTGATTTGCAGAGAGTGGAAGGCTTTTCTCTGTTAGAGTATCTTGTTTTTGTGTTTTATGTTCTACATTGCTCTGTTGAGGATGCCTTATCCTTTGTTGTTACTTTCTTACTTCCTCATCAATAAATTTTTCTTTTATCCCAAAAATAAGAAGAAAGCAACACCTAGATTTTATGGTTCAAATGACTAATTGTTTCATTGGCACTGTGCCATTGTTTGTAGCTGGTCTTCATCATGTTTTTTCTGTCTCCTTCCCCCATCTCTCTTTTTGAAGTTGCTTATGTTATGGTTGGATATGACATAGCTGTGGCATATCTGCTTGAGATTGTGACTTCTATATCTTTTGAAGTCATTCAAATATCACACCGTCTAAGTAATTTTTTTCCTCCCTTAAATGCTATAACTCAAAATGTAAATCAAGATGCTTCACTTTTGCTGTTGGCTGGAGAGTTTAAGCAATAAGTTGCATACACTTTTTTTTCCCCTTTGGATTTTGGAAGATAAGATAGAAATAATATTTATAGTTTGTCTAGTCTTACTTTTGATGATGTAGAACTCTAGGATGGGGGTTTCTGAGGTTGTAGAATTCTTCAGGTTTCTTTATGAGATTATATATTTTGTTTTATGCAGGAATGTGATCCACCTCCTTGGCTTCACAGAATGCGAGAAATGGGATACCCACCTGGATATCTAGGTAAATGACATTATTTCATAGACTTCCATTATATCACCTGTAGAAGGTTAAATTTGTATTTTTGGGATTCTTAGAATCTCTCTTTTATGGTAAATGAGATGCATTTTTTTTTCCAGTGTGAAGTAATAAATGGGATTTCAATTTTATGTTTTCCTTTCTCGTTGTACTTGCACCTTTCTCCACTTGTATAAAAGTGTTGGTAAAGAAAAAAAATTAACATTTTCCATATGAAACTTATCTACATCAAATAAGAAATATAAAATTAACTTGTGTTAACGTTATCTTTTGCTACGAGGTTAATCCAGTCCTGGCGTGCTTGCAAGTTGAAAGATAGAAATGATTTTAGATGGGATAGGAAATTCAAATGGCCCTATAAATGAAAATATATAACATCTGATACTCTTCCAATTATAGATCAAATTAACTTGGAAAAATGTTGATTACAGGTAAAATTGATAGTCGAAATCATCTGTACGAGAAATCTTTCAACTGCAGATCATCTGTCATTTTCATAATACTTAAATTGTCCATAGGACAAGGACTACCGTCATTTAGCTTGCCCAAGACATTTAGGGTTTGTCTGTTGTTCATAGTGGTATGTTGGATTCTAAGTTCTGACTGCTATTTTTGAAAGTAATGACATCCCTTTGTGCAAGTTTCCTTACAAGAAGTTGAGAAAATTTTTAGAAATTGTTGCTCAAAAGTCTTCCTTAACTTAATGAACTTTTACTGTTTTTAGCTGTCCTTTTTCTTGTTGCTATTTTCCTGGTTATGGCAAAGAATAAATTGATGAGCTTGTACATTTTTCTTTTTTGAGGTTGGGGGGGGGGGGGGGCGTTGGTCCTTTGCCTATTAGAGAAAATTAAAATAACCTCCTTACCATTGATCTCATGTCAGGTTAATTTGCTTTGTTATCATATAATTATATATAAAGCTTTCATACTTCAAATGATATCTGATACTAATATTTGATATAATACATACTTCAAATTGCATACAAACATTATATTTTTTGTCTTATTGCTTTATTTGTATCATGTCGTATCCTGTGTTATCAATATTCATGTTTCTTAAATAATTATATAAGTCGCATCCTTCTGTCCCTTATTTACCTCAAATAGATTTTTCTTGTTTAGTATTTTAAAATTATCCTCTTAACTCATGTTTTGGAATTTTTAGATGTCGATGATGAGGATCAACCATCGGGCATTACAATATACACTGATGGGGAAATCAGAGAACAGGAGGATGGGGAAATTATTGAAGCAGATTATCCAAAACCAAAAAGAAAAATGACTATTAAATTTCCAGGAATTAATGCACCTATTCCAGAAAATGCAGATGAAAGATTGTGGGCTGCTGGACCCTCAAGCTCAGATATTTCAAGAAACCAGCCGCAGCACAGATCAAATTATAGTACAGATTATGTCAGCAGAGGATACTATCGCGAGCGGAGATTGTCAATGGATTTCAGGGATGATGGTCCTCCAGGGGACCCTGGATATAGTTCATCCACATATAGTTTTCATCCCAGGTATGGTGGCTATGATTTCAACTGTAGTCCTCGTAATTCAAATGAGAACTTTTCTGTGCCAGGAAGCCCTATATTGGGGAGGTATCAATCAGACAGAAGTTGGAGAAGTCCTTTTGATGATGAAGGATCCTTAAACCCTGGCACCTTTAGCTCTTTTCACTACTCACACAGAGAGGATTCTTTCCCCTCAGGATCAAGATTCAGGTAGAATTAATAACTGGATCTAAATCCAGAATGGCAGGGACCCACACCATCGCAGTTGGAATTGAAATGTTGTCAATGGTATTTGTCAACTCTACATTGAGATTATATACTACCCTTGCCAATTAGGGGTAGGGTCTGTACAAAGTTCTAGGGAAGTTGGCCTGTTTGTCCATTTCTGCCAGCCTTGTACTCAATTATAATGTGATCTCTTACTGACCTACAATCTTAGACTTGTGATTAGCTTTGATCTTGTAGTTGAAAGCATGTTAGCTCTGATTTTCTTGTATGGTTGATTATAAGCTGTGGTCATGTTGGCCAATTTGTGAAACTAGTAGAGGATTGATTATAAGCAATAAAAATGCCAATTTGTTGAGTTTGCGCTGTTTCGAAATCCAATTATCATATGCTTATTTGTCCGAATTCCTATAACAAAAGACAATGTCTTCACTCTACACGAAAGGCGTTTATTTTTAATAGCTTGTCCTTCGAAGAGTTAAGATTTGAATTACTTCTTGTTTGTGTTGTTCGAGATTTCAATTTGTTCATGTTCATTAAGTCCATTCATAGTGATTATTAATTTAAGAGGAAAATACTTTGATCTAATGAAGCATTAATTTTTAGAAATTTAAGTATAATTTTAGTGCATCAAATTTAAAACAAAATATAATACTCCTTTTATTTCCCAAAATGTGAAAATATTAAATTTTCACGATTTTTAATGTCTTCTGTACATTGAAGACATGATTTTTTACTTAAACATTTAAGTGCGGGTCTTACTCTCATTTTTATCCTTTCCACCCAATCAAAATTTGAAGAATCTTTATAAAATTGCAGTGATCTCCTTGAAAATTAATGATGGTTGAGCGCTAGTGTTAAATTTTCGTAGAAAAAAAAAATAGCAAAATCAGCATAGATATTAATGTACGAGATTTTTTACTCTTCACTTATAATTAAGATGTTAAAGGCTACGATAATATAACATTTTTACTTTTTGTTAAAAACTAAGATTATGTTTTAAATTGATGTACTAATATTGAAATTATGTTTTAATTCATGACAAAATATAATTTTCTCTAAATTTAAAAGGAACTAATTATTGATATTAATCTTTTTTAAAATAAGTTTAATTTGATTATCTCTCAAATTTGAAAACACATATCAAAGAAACTATAAGCAAATTTGCAATTTAGTTTTTTGTTTAATATATATGATAAAGTTTAGAGTATATTTGGTAAACGGTAAAAAAATTTATTCTCAAGAATCATGTTTTTTAAAAAACATAATTGATGAAAATTATAATTTTTAAAAATATATAAAATATATTTGATTGACATTTAAGATTACTGAAAAAAATTTATTCTTTTATTTGGTTATATTTTATTTTTAAGAAATCTTAGTATATTTTTCAAAAATATCCCTTATTTTTATGAGAATGAAAGTAAGAGTGAAGAGAGAAAATGAGAAAGAGGATGAGAAAGTAGAGAGAAAATAAATTTTTTTTGTTATTATTATAATTATATCTTTAGTGAAAGGTATAATTGTATTTTAACATCATAAGAGGATTCTCATTTTTATAAAAAAATTAAGATTCTCATCCCTTCCTATAGAAATGTTTTTGTAGAAAATTTACTAAAAAAACGATTCTTGAGAATCTTAGTTTCACAGGAATTAATTTTTAAAAATTTGTATCAAATATGAGAATTCTAATTTTTCAAATTGAGATTCTCATAAAACAAAAAAGAATATGTGTATCAAACGCCCTCTTAGTGTGAGGAGAGACTATCACATTCTAATACTAGAGCATGTCACAAGTATCGACAAAAACTTAACAATAGTACTTATATATTGATATTAACAAAGATTATTGGCAACAAAAATCAAATTTAAACTTTATAAAAAACGTCTTTTTCTCTATTCTTTTTTAGTACAAAACAAGAGTCCTAGGGACTAGAAGACAGTCGGGGGATAGTACCACCCATTAGATCATCTAGAAGAAACAACCCTAAACCATTTGAGGGTCTCTCATAGATAGGCAATAAGCTTTCTAGGCCAACCAATCCACCGCCCTATTGTCTTTTCTGAACATGTGTGATATATTCACTTTCCAACTCTTCGTTAAGAAGCATTTGATGTATGCAACGATACCTACACAGGGTTGGGTGCTAGGACATCTATTTTTGTAGAGGTCCACAGCTGAGGTAGAACTTATTTCAATATGTCCCTAAAGTTCAAGTCCTATACTAGATTAAGTGCCGTTAGGATGCCCCATAACTCTGCCTTTGTAATACTGCATCAACTCACATTTCTTGCAAAGCTTTGAATCCACCTTCCTACAGCATTTCTAAGGACACCACCCCAAGTAGCTTGATCAATGTTGATCACAGATCTGTTGATGTTAAATTTCACACAATTATTCACCATATAGATCCAACCCACTTCTTTGACACAAAGGTTACTGCTCTAGAGTTTTACTTTTTCTTCCATCCATTTCATGCATTCCTTGGTTCTGGGAAAACACATGAAGTATAGATCATTGGCTAAGTAAAGTGTGGCCTGGAAGATGAATTCACATCTACATACCCATCTACTCCACATTGTTACTCTAAATAAGATCTTTCAGTCAAGTTGGCCGTTTTCTTCTCTTCCAAAGTCAAGCGTCAGATTCCATTTCAACCACTGTTATAATCTCAATCCAAAGTTGTCACATTTCCTTTGGAGTACTAACCTCAGCTAGAGATTTCTAGCATGCTCATAATCCCTGATGTAATGTAGTGTGCTTTCTTGTTCCTCCCCATAGACTTGGCAGATAGTAGATGGATCAATATGGCGGTTAAATCTTAATCCGTAAATGAGCAAATTGTTCTGTCCGATGAGCCACATAAGTGTTCATATCTTTTAGGGTCCTAGACAACACCAGATCTTCCTCTACACTATTTGGTTGTGTTTCTACCTTAACATTCTGACCTAGTACATAGATGTCACTATGAAGACCCTATTGTTGCTAAATTTCCACCGTTAAGTGTCCTGCTCTGTCTCTCTCCTCTTGGTGTGACGTAAGTTTCCAAGCTAATTCTTGAATTTTCCTATATGTAGGGAGTTATTCTAAGCCAATTATAGTTGCTTGAATTGGTTACTAAATCTACAACCAAGCAATTCAGTATGTCCTCAGGAATCAGTTAATTTGACTGCAAGGCTAGTTTGCCACATCCTGGAAGCCAATCACCTAACCAGAACCTAGTGGTCTTACTATCCTCGATGTTCCAACTAATACCGTCCTCAATCATCTTCCAGACTTTATATGCACCTTTCCAAAGGTTTGAGCATTCTTTGTTAAAGATGTTCAACTTTTATGTGTTTCCATTCTTGCACTTATATTTTTATTTTAAGGTCTTCACCCATAGAGCATCAGGGTTACTAAAAATTCTCCAAACAACCTTCATTAAAAAGGCCTCATTTATTTTTCTAAACTTTCTAATTCTAAGACCATCGTCTTTTTTTTGCTTGCAGACTTTATCTTAGTTAACAAGGTGCAATTTTTTAGTTATGGATCCATCACATCATATGAAATTTCTACTAATTTTCGCCAAGTCATATCACAGTTCCATAGGAAGCAAAATTGTCAACATAGAATAATAAAGGAGATTGCAAAGTATGCTAGATGTAAGTGTTACTCTAGCTGCTTAGTCTTTTCATGACTTTTTCTGTTATATGTTTGAAGATGTTGTTACTAATCCTTTTTTGAAGCAGAGGCATACCGAGATAAATACCTAAATCAACAGTGAGTTGGAAACGTAGTTCCTAGCCATATTGTTCAACTCTAGTATGGTTCAGATTCTTAGAGAAAAAACATTTAGACTTATTGGCATTCACAAGTTAGTATGAGCTCTTGAAAAAAATATCTAAGCAATCCCTTATCATACTACATTGTTCTAGCTTAGCTTTCATGAACAATAAGAGGTCATGCATAAAGAAAAGGTGGGAAAGTTATGGTCCATTTTTATAAAAATAGATAGGTTTCCACCACTTGTTCTTTATTGCCCAATCAATACAATGGGACAGTCTCTCTATACATATCACAAAGAAGTATGGTGAGAGAGGGTCCCCCTGTTTGATTCCTTTAGTCATCTCAAAAGATTATGTGATCTCACCATTCTAGATGACACTCATAGGGTCAGCGGATGTACAAGACATGATTAAGTCCACAAAGTAGTCCTTCAAGCCTATGTGTTTAAGCGTGTCTTCTAGAAAGTACCATATAATACGATCATAGGCTTTTTCCATGTCAATTTTGATTGTCATCATCCATTTTTTGCCTTTTGTCCTTCTCATCAAATGTATCACCTCCTATGCTATGATCACATTGTCATTAATGTTTCTTCTTAAGATAAAGCTACTTTGGCAGGGCCTAATCCATTTACTTATGAAAAGTTTGAATCTATTTGCTATAGTTTTGATGAGGATCTTTAGGATAACATTGTAGAGGGCAATAGGTCTAAACTCCAAGGACATTCTGAGTTGTTCGCTTTAGGGATAAAGACTAGAAGTGATTGGTTGATATCCTTAATGAGCCTCGGGTTGCTGTAAATGTCTTTAATCAACTTGCACATAGAGAGGCTCACTATTTACCATTGACCTTAGAAGAAAAGGGCATGGAGTTCATCTGATTCTTGTGCTTTTAAAGCACCCATGTTGAAGACAACCTTCTTGATTTCCTCGTCAATAAAAAGAGTTTGTAGAATGGTTAGTTCATCATCATCAATTCTAGGAAAGCTATCTTTCAACAATGGAGAAGTATAGGGTGAATCATCATGCCTAAATAGTGAGTGGAAGAATTCTTTGGCCATATCTTTAAAGGTGTCATTTTCGTGCACCCAATTCCCTTCATTGTCTTTCAAAGCTCGAATCTTTTTGTCTCCTTCTCAACATGGTTGAAATGTAGAAGGATTTAGTATTCCTATCTCCCATCTTTAGCCAATTACTTCGTGATTTTGGTGTCAAATAGCTTTCTCCTTGATTAAGATGTTCTCATATTCCTTCCTAAAGTTTAGTCTTAGTTCAGAAAGGTAAGGATTAGCCATTAAACTAAGGGTTTCGTCTATGCCAATAAGTCTTTTAATTAACTATTTCTTTTTACTTGAAGACATTGCCAAAAACATCATTGTTCCAGGTCCTAACATTAGTTTTGAAATTCCCAATAGCTTCCTTCCAATTACTTCTTTTTTCCAATCTTCCTTTACCAGACCGAAGAAGGACTCATCCAACAGCCAAGAAGATTGAAATCTAAATGCTTTAGCTCTTGGGTTAGGGATAACACCTGGGTTAAAGTTCACACATAGGGGTATGTGATCAAATTTCATAGTAGGAAGATAGAAAATCATAGATTCCAAAAATTTTGCTTGCCACTAAATGTTACTAATAGCCTGGTCAATTTTCTCTTTAACCACCCCCTTCTCCTAAGTAAATCTCAACTCTTTGACTTCCATGTCTAACAATTCACAATTAGAAATGAGACTACTAAAAATTTTCATTGAGCCCCAATTTAAATACTAATTACCCTTTTTTCTTGTAAAGGTATCTGTAAGCATTAAAGTCTCCTATAACCAACCAAGGTTGATTATCCTAAATGTTCACAGTTCTTAGTTCTCCCTATAGTTCTTTTCTCCTGCATAGCTGTGGACTGCCATAGACAAAGGTGACTAAACACACTTTATTCTCAGCCTTGAGCTCCACTTTTGTATGAATAAATTGTCTGTGTGATTAAATAGTCTTTACTTCCACCAGATCAGTATCCCATAGCACCCATATTCCTTTAGCTAAGTCTTCAGCCTCAATAATATTGTTACCTACCTAACCAATTCTTTTGATGACTTTACCCACTCCACTGTCATTGATTTTGGTTTCAAACAAAGAAATTAAGCTAAGCTTATGTAGACTGATCATATCCTTAATGAGGCTTGGGAATGATCTTGCTCTTACACCTCTGAAGCAAATCAAATGCAATCCCTTATATTCAATATTGAAGAAATGTCTTCTAAGCCTAAATTTCGAGATCAATTTCTTTTAGAGATCAATATCTACACAAATTCGCATAAATTTCCCTCTTCACTTTGAGATCTTCCCCTATATCTGAGCTTACATTCTTCAAAGTGTAGAAGTCAATCTTTAACATTTTACCCACTTTGTCACCTACTCTTCATAGGAGATGGCTATTTTAGTACTCTGTAGGTCCTGATTCAAATGGCAACCTTCTTGAAATAATCCTCTTGTGGTTTGAAGTTTGGTTTCCAATGCTAAACAACTAGATAATGGTTAACAATGATCCATGAATCCTCGTGCAAAGCAAAACTATAATCTTCGTGATTGGCAAAGGCAGTTAAGTAATAGTTGTTGCCTATGTCAACTAGCTTTAACTCCTTAGCATGGTGCCAAAGTCTAGTAAATTTATCTTTGAAGTATTCAAAACCAATTCTCTTGTCCATTTAATGATTTCCTCTGGGGTTTGAAATATCTCTAATGTTCCTTTAGAGAGACTTATATGGTTAGGTACACTATGTCTTCTAGATTCTCAGTATCTTCCATCTCTTCACTTTTAAAGTCTTCATCAATCCAACTTTCCTCCAAGTCCTCCTCTATAATGTGATTATTGGCAATACCATTAAATCCCAAGATTCTTTCCTTGTAGAAGCATCCATTTCCAAGTTTGGTCTAAGAAATAGTGACTGCAATATCCCTTTTAGTCTGAATAGTTTATGGTATAATTTTCTAGATAATACTAGTGTTGTTCGATGAGGGGGTTAACTTGGGTTCCACACTAGTTGCAACTCTCTAGTCAACTTCTTCCTACCTAACAAGAAGATCAAAGATAGTGGGTCCCTCATTATCATCTCCCATTTCATTATCCATAGGTTCTTCTAAGATCTCATTAGCCTCGAATTTTTTTTACTGTTTCTCTGTAGTAGATCATCTTCCTCTTTGGACAAAGTTGTTGTTACTTCATTGTCGTGTTGGTAAGTATCATTGTCCTTGTTCATGGTGAAAGGGAGCTCTTTACTCAAATCCTAGTTTCGTGCTTGCCTTCCTAATCACACTCCTACCAATTGTCTCAATTTATACCAACAGAACCTACTTCCTTTTAACAAACAATTTTTTTGTCATCATCCTAATCTCACTTGAATTCAATCGTTTAATAAATAATTTTGTTACAACTGTTCTTGTTTTGCCACTTGCTAATGGCATACAAGCCACATGATGTATTACAAAACAATTCATTTTTGTAGTATTCTTATTTTTTTTTAAATAAATAAAAAAAGATATATAGTATCCATAGCTACTAGTATCCTACCACGTTGGCAGTAATATTAATTTTCAGATAAAAAGATTCAAATTATTCTAACAATTAATAATAATACCATGTAAGAGTATTAGACTTTTAAATACCCAAGAGTTCGCTCATAAAGTTATAGCATACACCAAAGTTGCTATAAAGTTGCTTTTTTCATGAGTTCAAACAACAACATTTAGGAGAAAAGAAATACGAACATTTTGATGCAATAGACTTCCTTATGGAGGCAACTAAAATTCCAATCTCTACAATGAAAGCTACTACATTGAATACCTAAAATTATCAACAAAGAACAAGGGCCCCAATATCCATGTCCATGACCCTAAATTGGAAAAAAAATGTAAAATCCAAGCACCCCTCTTGTATACTTCGAGGGTTATATCTATTATGTTCAAATTGTTTAGATTTATGTTGTAATAAAATTCCAAAGCTTTTTTCCTATTGACACTTCACCAAGATGTTCATAATCTTCATCTTTATCGTCATCGTCATTTTCATCAACTTCACCAATATCTTCGTTATGGGATTCATTCCTAAAATCTATGTCATGCTCCACAACAAGATCTGGTGTTCCATTCGCCTCCTCACTCAAGGTTGTAATGTTAGCCAGCTTCCTCCTTGTACCACCATAGCCATCCTGGGTCTCCACAATTTTCTTGGGCTACAACACAACATGCAGTTTCAGATTAACAAGAAATCCCAAACTTTCAACATTTGGATAAGTTTTACCATTTGGAGTCACCTATCCTCAATCCCAGACTTTCAGTAGTGTATTGATTAATCATCATACTCTAGAATGATATCATTATAAGCTTTTTTTTAAAGGAAAAAAACCAAAAAAAGAGAGAGAATGATAATGATGCATGAAATGCCATACTATGTTATGCTCACCTGCCTAAGGTGTGCAGTCCCACCATTCTCACTAGTAATGCCAATTAAAGGCGAAGAAATTTTAGAGTAAGAAATTCCATCCTTTGATCCCTTGATACAGTCAACCTCTGCCTTATTTTCTTTACTATCAACAGCCAAGGCTCTGCCAGATGTGGCTGTTATGGGTGAGCACAACCCCTGCAACCCGCCCAAAACCGTTTGAAACCAATGAAAGAATAGCATTTCGGGTTTGTAAAATAGGGTTTGCAGGTTGGAATGGGTGAAAAAAATTGAAAATTTGGGTGTGGACAGTCGGGTCGGGTTGAGGCACAAACAACCCGCATAACCTGACACGACCAAAGACCAATCCTCCATAAGTCATGCATTGTCGTTTGGCTTTGGGCTGTATCCATCTTTTCTCTAATTCCCCTTTTCTTTTCTTCCTCACCTATTCACTCAAGCCAAGCCTAAGAGAAATTTCTCGTCTTGCTCTGCACTCTAGCTCCCTCCCTTTCGCACACAGCCACATCTCACGGTAGAAAACAAAGCTCCAACCACCAATTCGCCGTTGAAGCCTTCACCGTCATGGTAGTTGTCTCTAGTTGCCAAGCCAACCAATAATTTCTTCTCCCTTTCACTTTAATTTTGCTAAATTTCCTTTAAAACCCTAAATCTCTAATTGCGATTGTGCCTGCCTAATTATGTATTCTGTTGCATTTATGTGGTTCACTTGATTTGGCTTGAAGTCTTGAACTACCAATCGTGACTTACCCACAATTGAAACTTGAATCCCTAATCGTGAATCATAGCCAAAAGAAGGGGCTTCCGTGAGTTCCTTCTTTAAGCTTACTGGTTGATCTATACAACAAAAATATAAAGTGTTTTTGTTTTTGAGTCCTTTTTCTATCTCATTACCACGTCCACGATTATGATTTATGGTTAGACTTCAGATGCATGAAATAAAATTCTGGGTTTTGCTAATTCTTCATCTCTGTGGTTATGTTCTTACTTCCATGACAATGATGACAGAGCTTTTTGGTTGGTTTAATTCGTGAATGGCTGAATGCTCATTATTTACCTTCTTTAAAGCATCATTTTATGTGGTTATGTTCTTACAAATGTGAGAAAATTGAAAAGCACAGGTCTTAGATTTTGGAAACCATAATTAGCATCATTTTCTTAATTCCTTTAGAACTCTTTTCTGGCCTAAAAAAATAAAGATACTAGGTGGTGGGTACCAACTATCTTAGGCTTTCCATAGGAAAGGTCCCCTCCAACTCAAATATTTCTAATATTGCTCTTTGATTGCCACTTACATGAGACAAAGTGTAATGGCTTATTGAAATGAGAAAGCGGTTAGCATGTCATCAATATAATGATTTTCTTGCTACTTTACTCTTGTTGGTTTGGGTGTTTGACACTTGACAGCTAGTATGGACTCCTAAAAAAAGCAAGAGACAACTACATCTATAGCAAAATCACCCTCAGCCACAGTTGAACCAAAAGGCAAAGATAAAGTAGGAACTTCAATTGGCACTAAAGATTCTAACATTAACAAAATATTAGATGCTTCAGAACCTACAGCTTAGTGTAATCATTGTGGAAAGAGGTATTAATGTAATTCTAAGACACACAAAACTTCTAATTTAGTCAATCACATGTCTAAATGTCCTAAATATCCACATACTTTGAATGATCCTAAACAACAATTGATTAGTTTTGAGCTCAAAAAAGATGGTACGGGAGATAATATGATAAGAGCATCACAAGTTTATAATTTTGAAGAGTGTCGGAAAGCTTTAGCTGTCCTTGTTGCTATAGATGAGCAACCATTTAAATCAGTTGAAGGATATGGATTTAAATATTTTTGTAGTAAGTTGCAGCCACAATTTCATATTCCCTCTCGTTTTACTGTGACTAGAGATTGTTATCAATTGTATTTAGATGAGAAATTAAAGTTTAGAATTTTTTTACAATCAAATTGTGCTAGGATGTCTCACTACTAATTGTTAGACTTCAGTCCAAAATTTGAATTATATGGCAATCACTGCACATTTTGTTGATAATAATTGGAAACTTAAAAAAAGAATTCTTAACTTCTGCCTTATTCCTAATCATAGAGGGGTGACAATTGGAAAGCATATAGAAAATTGCTTGAATGACTGGGGGATTAAAAAAGTGTTTACAGTAACTATGGACAATGCTAATTCAAATGATGTGGCAATAGCATATTTAAAGAAAAGAATGAAGGCAACAAATGGTTTGATTTTAGAGGATGATTTTATGCATAGTAGATGTTGTGGTCATATCTTCAATTTAGTTATTAATGAGAGATTGAAGGAGATGCATTCATCTGTTGTGTCTATTCATAATGCTGTGAAATATATTAGATCTTCTCCCTCTAAACTAACAAAATTTAAATGTTGTATTGAACAATCAAAAATTGCTTCTCAAAGCCTTGTATGCTTAGATGTTCCAACTAGGTAGAATTCAACCTATTTGATGTTAGAATCTGTGGAAAAATTTTAAAAGGCATTTGAAAGGATAATTGATCCACCTTCTTCTGATGATTGAAATAATGTTAGATCTTTTATTCAATTTTTGAAATTTTTCTATGATATCACTTTAGAGTTGTCTAGGAGCTTATATATTACCTCAAATGTGGCCTTTCCTCAACTTGTTTTAGTACAAAGTGAGTTATTGAAGTGGAGTGCAAGTGATAACTCTTTGTTGAGTGGTATGGCAATAGAAATGAAGAGGAAATTTGATAAGTATTAGAGGCAAGTCGAAAACATGAATCCTTTATTGTTCATTGCCAATGTGTTTGACCCTAGATACAAGCTTGCTTATTTAAAATGATCATTTGATGATATTCATGGTTCAACTATATCTTATAATATGATTTGCAAGATCAAGGCTGATTTATAAAATTTGTATAATTTTTATCGTCAAGTGTATGAGTCTAACAATGCTTTGAACGAGGAAGGCCATTCTTCAATGTTTATGGCAATGGACCAAGATGTTGCAAAGAAAACACCGGCTCAAAAATTTAGAGAGGCTGCTTTTAAGTCTCATTTGAGGACTAAAGATTCAATTGAAGCAAAGAATGAAGTAGAAAGATATTTAGTTGAAGCTTGTGTAAATGCAAATAATGCTTTTGATACTTTAGATTGGTGGAAGTCAAATGTGTCTAGGTTCTGCATTCTTTTTATTATTACTCAAAATGTGTTGGTCATTTCTATGTCAATAACACTTTTGAGTCAACATTCAGTACTGGTAGACGTGTACTAAATACATTTAGATCCTCTCTCTCTCCAAAAATGGTCGAGGTATTAATCTGTGTACAAAATTGGTTGAAACCAAGTCTATTGCAAGTTGATAACCTTGATTTTGTTAAACAATTGCAATAGTATGAAAAGATTGAGACAGGTAAAGTGTTAAGTTTTTGTTTTATATATTTATGATATCCAAATAACTCAGTATTAATTTATTTTGCAAAATTTACAAAAGTTTCCTCCAAATAGCAGCAGATAGAGAATGGACAATTGTGATATGGATTGATGTATGTTTTTTTTTGTTTTTGAAATTTATATTATTTATGGTTTAATATCTTTGGATACATAGGCATGCTGGATTGCTGGGTTAACTTGCTTTTTGTACTCTTGATATTGGCAGTTTTGGCACATAGGCTCTGTTGGATTGCTAGGTTAACTTGCTCTGTACTATACTCTTGATATTAGCACATAGGCATGCTGGATTAATGGGTTTTCTGCATTCATTTGCTAGTTTTTTATTTTATTTGGAATTTGCATCATGTATTTTTGTTTTTAAATTATGTTCAGAAAATTTCTATGGTTTAATATGATTTCTGGAGATGCAAGATTCCTGGGTTAACTTAGGAATGCTGGATTGATGGGTTTTTTCTGCATTCATTTGCTGCTTTTTTTTGGTTTTGGAATCTGCACCATGTATTTCTGTTTCTTAAATACGTTTAGGTGGTGTTTTGTGGTGTAATATGAATTCTGGAGGGTGCAATTTTGCTTGTTCGCATGAACCCAACCACACCCGAGTCCCTCGGTTTATGGCAAGAACCGATCGGGTTCGAGCTGGATTCTTGCCACTCGACGAGTGGTCGAGTGGGTTGATTTTCGATCCCAACCCGCCCAAACCCGACTAGTGCACAGCCTTAGTGGCTATGGCTCCACTATAACAATTCAAAGCACATCCACATATAAGTCAACAAAATAAGCCAACAAAAAATTGACAGCTAGTAATAATCATAGAAGTCGAAGACACACAATTTACAATGTAAATCGACCGCACCACTTCGATTCACATAGTCACTGATACAAATTGATGGCCAAATCGTCGGAGCACCAGAATCGTAGCCAGAAATGCACAGATCGGTGCGATTCTGGCAAGAATCCCATAATCATTTGATTCTACAATTTTGGGTACCCATCTATTGATGGGTTTGCAGCTTCCTGGAGCTGAGATTTTCATCTTCTCCTACGTCTTTGTCTACGCCTATGTCTCTTTGTTGCCTTCGTCTTCCTCCTCTTCGTCTTCGTTGAGTTTGATTCATCTTAATTTACTAAACCCAAAGAGTATGATATATTATATTATATTGTAGTTATAATATAGATATATTATATTATATATTTATATTATATTGTAGTTATATAATATATTTATGTTATATAATCTAACACAATTTTAAATCTATGCAAACTCAATTTAAACTTTTTAAATAGCTAATTATTCAATCTCAAAGGCAAAAACCAACATTTTTATTAGTGATTTAGGTCAAAAAATATATTATTCATAAGTTAATTGTCTTTTTAAGATTTATGATTAATTGTTTTTAAAATTACTAAGATTAATATATTATTCTAAATATTTTATTTATGTTATCTATTTATTTATATTTTATAGTATATATTTTAAATTATTTTATAATATGCCCGTAAATCTTATAATTTGATACGATTTTTGATTCACAATTCAAAAATAAAATATATTATTCATGATTTAAATTGCAATTTGACTACTTGTTAAAAAAGAGGAAGGTTATGTTTGATTTACAACAGTCAACGTAAAATTTTGTCATATCTACATCAGCATTGATCGACAAAGCAATAGTATTATGACTAGGTCGTTGTCCAGAAACAACACACTGTATATGATAAAGATCAAGGTGCTGTCAAACCTATTTCAAATCGTTCCCAAGATTTTTTACAAGAGATAGGCGATCCAATGACTAGAAACAAAGCAAAGCGGGTCAAAAAAGTTTTATTAGGCCAAATCAAGACACCAAATGGGTTACACTTTGCAGCCTTGAGGATGACATTAAATATAGCTTATTAAATCTTGAAGAAAACTAGCCTAAATCTGCATGGACTAAAGATGTATTATGGGCTCTATGTTATATGTTTCTTTTGAATATTATTAGTATTTGGATCCATTCTTTATACTGAACAAATATTAGCTTATGAATTTTTTTTGTTAATTTAGTTGGGTCAAATAACTAGTGTTAATTGATCCATATTCTTTTCAAAGTCCAATTAGGAGTTTTAGAGTTTTCTACTAGATTTAGAATTTTATGTTCATGTAATGTAGAGATTTTGATGATTAATAAAGATTGAGTTTTCTCTTAAAGTGAGAGCTTCCCTTAATTCTTGGACAAAGAATTGAATCCGATCTTATCGAGACAATTTGTGGCGATCAAACATCTATTAAATTTTCAAGACGATCCTTACTTCAGCCAAACACTCTGTTTCTTGACTTAAGGAAACACATCATTTAGTATCAAAGCTTTGGCTCCTTGAAAATTTGTTGGTGTCCTATCTTTTTTTTTCTATTTGTTTTCTAGAGTCTTTCTTCTTCTTTTACCTTTCTTTAGGTCAAATTAGAGTCTTAGTTCTAGTTAATGTTCTTCTAATTCCTCAAAAAAAAAAAAAAAGAGTTCTAGTTCTAGTGCAATTTGGTTTCTTGTTAAAAAAAATCGTAAAAAAAGAGCAGATATTCGCTAAAAAAACTGAGCAGAAGTTCATTCAAAAAAAAAAGAAATACATTCAAAAAAAAAAAGAAGAAAGCCAAAAGAATAGCATACTTGATTTTTCTATCCCTCATTTTTTCAAATTCAGTTCTTAGGATTGTCATCATCTGAAAATTAGTTCTTATCATTCTTAATTCACCTGTTCCTTTTGATAAGCTTGTTGATTAGCTTCTTGTTTAAGAGTTTTAAGAGAAAGAGGTAAAATTGAATGCAAACACGTGAGGTTTGTGAGACAAATATGAGTAGTGAAAGAGATCCACCTGAAATTGAACTTAAACTCTTCATGAAGGCGATTCAGGATCAGTTTAAGTTGCTGAATATGAGGCTGGATAACCTTGAGTCACCGTCTAAGCTTAAGCCTGCCAAACAGCTTAGGTTTCATGAGGAAGAAGGGAAAGATTCAGATGGTGAATAATTCGAGTCAAGAAAGGAAATGAGGACAGTTTCTAAACATGATAGTGACTTAGGAAGTATCAAAATGATTATTCCTACATTCTGAGATAAGAGTGACCCTGAACTTTATTTAGAGTGGGAGAGGAAGGTGGAACATGTGTTTGAGTGTCAAGAAAGGAAATGAGGACAGTTTCTAAACATGATAGTGACTTAGGAAGCATTAAAATGATTATTCATACATTCTGAGATAAGAGTGACCCTGAATTTTATTTAGAGTAGGAGAGGAAGGTGGAACATGTGTTTGAGTGTCATGCTTATTCTGAGGAGAAAAAAATGAAGCTAGCTGCTATGGAGTTTATTGACTATATTAGTATTTGGTGGGATCAGTTAGCAATTAATAGGTAGAGAAGTGATGAGAGACCTATTCGGTCATGGGAAAAGATGAAAGTTGTGACGAGAAAACAATTTGTTCTTAGCCATTACTATAGAGACTTGTTCAGAAAATTACAAAATCTGCATAAGGATCTATGAGTATAGAGGATTACTACAATGAGATGAAAATGGCCATGATGAAAGCTAATATTGAGGAGGATAGAGAGGCTACAATGGTAAGGTTTATAAGCGGTTTGAGGAAAGAAATTGCAGATGTAGTAGATATGCACCATTATATAGAGATGGAGGATTTACTGCATAAAGCAATTAAAGTTGATAAGCAGTTAAAGGTTAGAATATTTTCTAAATTTGTCTCCATTCCTAAAACTCCATGGAAGCCGAATTGGCAAGACAATCATAAGGCTACTACTAAGCTGAAAGAAGAGGACAAGTGGAGAAATTCAGTTATAGCCCCTAATCCCAAGGCCAAAGATTATACTTCTACTTCCTTTAGAGCACGAGATACAAAATGTTTTAGATGTCACAAGTTGGGGCATATTGCATCACAGTATCCTAACAAGAGAGCCATTATTCTTCTTGATGATGGAGGTATGGAGAGTGAGTATTCTAGTGAAGATGAGATGCCACCATTGGAGGATTGCAGTGATATAGAGATTGGTAAATCGGTGCATGGAGAAATATTGGTTACTCGACGTGCTCTTAATATGCAGCCTAATGATGATGTTAATGATGAACAGCGTGAGCACATCTTTCAGACCAGGTGCCATGTGAATAACAAGGTATGTAGCTTGATTATTGATAGTGAAAGTTGCACTAATATAGCTAGTACCTTGATGGTTGGTAAATTGGGTTTACCCACCTTAAAACATCCTAAGCCATATAGGTTAAGATAGTTGAATGATAGGGGAGATATACAGGTGACAAATCAGGTTCGAATATCTTTCTCTATTGGTAACTATAAAGATGAGGTACTTTGTGATATAGTACCAATGCATGCTAAACACTTGCTGTTGGGACGTCCATGACAATTTGATAGAAAGGTCAATTATGATGGCTATAAGAATCGATATATATTGACCATGCATAATCGAACTTTTATTCTAACACCTCTAAAGCCAGCTAAGGCTTTTGTTAATCAAGTGAGGATTACAAAAGAGTGTAAGTTGAGAGAAATAAAAGAAAAACAGAAAAAAGCGAGTATGACCAAAATTGAGAGTGAGAGAAAAGAGAGGTTGAGATATGTGAGCAAAAAAAGAGTTGTGAGGCAGAGAAAGAGAAAAGTAAAAGAGTGAGTACTTTTGCACTAAAAAGTGAGGTAAAAAGTGCTTTGGTGTGCAAATCCAACCTCCTTATGCTCATGTACAAAGATATTTATTTCATTAACACTCCTAACCTTTCTTTGCCTAGTATTATTGTGTTTTTAATCCAGGAATTCACTGATATTTTTCCTGAGGGGATTCCACATAGACTACCACCTTTGAGAGGCATTGAGCACCAAATAGACTTTGTCCCTGGATCATCCATCCTTAACCGACCTACCTACCGAGCTAATCCTGAGGAGACGAAGGAAATTCAGTGGCAAGTAGATGAGCTAGTCCAAAAGGGATTCGTGAGGGAGTCTTAGTCCCTGTTCAGTACCTATTATTCTTGTGCCTAAGAAGGATGGAACTTAGCCACTGTGCGTAGATTGCAGAGCCATAAAAAAAATCACTATAAAGTATAGGCATCCAATTCCTAAATTAGATGACATGTTTGATGAGTTGTATGGTCTAATGTTTGTACTAAAATTGATTTAAAGAATGGCTACTATCAAATTCGCATGAAAGAAGGAGATGAGTGGAAAACTGCTTTTAAGACTAAGTGTGGTTTATATGAGTGGTTAGTGATGCCCTTTGAATTGACCGATGCACCCAATACTTTTATGAGATTAATGAACCATGTCTTACGTGCTTTCATTGAAAAATTTGTGGTAGTTTATTTTGATGATATTTTAGTATATAGTTGAAATCTTGATGAACATGTATTGCATTTTCGTACTATTTTTGATGTACTTAAAGAGCATAAATTATATGCTAACATGAAAAAGTGTACATTATGTTCTAATTCTGTAGTGTTCCTTGGTTTTGTTGTTGATTCTCATGGAATTAGTGTGGATGAGGACAAGGTTAAGGCAATCCGAGATTGGCCTACACCTAGGAATGCTAATGATGTTAGCAGTTTCCATGGTTTATCAAGTTTCTATAAGTGATTTGTAAAGAATTTCAGTACTATTACTACACCTCTAAATAAACTTGTTAAAAAGAATGTTGTCTTTAAATAGGATGATATGCATGAGAAGTCATTTAAAATTTTAAAGGATCTTTTGACTAATGCACCTCTACTGTCATTACCTAACTTTGAAAAAGTTTTTGAAATTGAATGTGATGCTTCTGGAGTTGGCATAAGTGCTGTTTTGATGCAGGATTATAAACCGATTGCATACTTCAGTGAGAAACTAAATGAGGCAGAGCTGAACTATCCTACTTATGATAAGGAGTTATATGCATTAGTGGGGCCTTTACAAACTTGGCAACATTATCTATGGCTAAAGAAGTTCATTATCCATTCAGATTATGAGAGCTTGAAATTCTTGAAATTCCAAGGTGATACATTTGATTCGAGGACGAATCCTTTCGAGGAGGTAGGGAATAATGAAGATTAAGGTGTTGTCAAACTTATTTCAAACCGTTCCCAAGATTCTTTGCAAGGGATAGACGGTCCAATGACTAAGAGCAAAGCAAAGCAGGCCAAAGAAGCTTTATTGAGCTTGATCTTGGATGTACAGGTTAAAGAGGAAGTTATTTGGCCAAATCATCAAGTGGGTCACACTTTGCAGCCTTGAAGATGGCATTAAATAAAGCTTATTGGATCTTGAAGACAACTAGCCCAAATCTGTATGGACTAAAGATGTATTATGAGCTTTATGTTATATGTTTTCTTTTAGATATTATTATTATTTAGGCCCATTCTTTATGCTGGCCAAATATTAGTTTAATTATAGATTTTTTTTGTTAGTTTAGTTGGGCCAAATAACTAATGTTAATTGGGTCATATTCTTTTCAAAATCCAATTAGGAGTTTTAGAGTTTTCTACTAGGTTTAGGATTGTTTGACTATATAAAAGTCTTTTATGTTCATGTAATGTAGAGATTTTGATGATTAATAAAGATTGAATTTTCTCCTAAAGTGAGAGCTCCGCTTAGTTCTTGAACAAAAAACTGAATTCAATCTTATCGAAGCAAATCGTGGCGATCAAACATCCATTGAATTTTTAAAACGATCCTTACTTCTGCCAAACACTCGGTTTTTGGCTTAAGAAAACGCATCATTTTCTTTAAATCAATTTTAGTAAAAACACTAGAACCATATAACTCATCAAGCATGTCATCTAATCTAGGAATTGAATGCCTATACTTTATAGCGCACTATATAGCTCGAGTACAGTGTCAAAAGAGCGAGAACCACTACATTGACGCCTGAGTGCACTGAAAAATATGCAAGGGTTCCCACACTTTATTGAATAGGTGTGAATAAAGAAGTTAATTCATGAAGGTAGGATTGTTTTGGAACTTGGAATGTAAGCACGCTTACAGGTAAATCAATGGAAATAGTTGATACCATGATTAGGAGAAGGATCAGCATCATGTGCCTACAATAAACTAAGTGGGTAGAATAAAAGGCAAATGGATTAGATTATTTAAGTTTTAAACTTTGATATTTTCGTAAGATAAAAGTTAGCATTGAGGTAGACATAATAGTCGATAAGGAGTGGAGGAACATAGTAAATGTAAAAAGATTAGGAAATAGAATCATAACTTTAAAACTTGTAGTAGAGCGGGACACTTTTAACATGATTAATGTTTATGTACTACAAGTAGGATTAGAGAAGTATCAAAGATAATTTTTTGTAAAGATCTAAAAAGGTTTAGTTCAGAAAATACCTTTGGAAGAATAAAATTTCTATGAGAAGATCTAAATGGATATATAAAGTGTGAATCCAAAAGATACGAGTAAGGGTGTACAAAACTGATTTGAATCGACCAAAACTGAAGTAAAACTTATTAAAATCAATTTTTTATAGAAAAAAAATGATTGGTTCAGTTCAAAAAAAATCTAAACTGAACCAATCAATTAAAATATTATATATATTTAATTATTATTATTATTATATATTGCTCCTTAGGAATTTGGTATTCTTGCACTTTTAGACTACTGGACCTTCTCCACTACTATAGTGCTTCGAGTCAAGTGATAGAGAATTGTCATGATGGTCTCTGCTTCTCTATCATAAAACTTCTCGAGCCAAGGATCACTGCCTTTTTTATGTCAATAGCTTTTTTTTGTCTTTGGCTTCTCTTGGCATAAACAGTCCAGCACACCACTTATTATTGTCAACAACTAAGCATTTCTCCAACACTTTCTATTTTATTTTTTTACTTAGCCCTCCCCCTGGTTACATTTAGGGGTGTACAAAGATTTGGTTCGATCAGTTTTTGGGATTGAACCAAACCGACCATGTATTGTTTGAAAAAAAATAGACCCGTTCAGTTTGATTGAAGTCTCTGAAATCGAACTATGAAAAACCAGTTCAGCTCATCAATTTTTTTTCCTGTCTCTAGTGAACTAGTTCTAACATTAAATTGTGGAGTTGCGCTCCACAGGTTTTACCAGGGTGCAAAAGAAATCGCAAGATCTAAAGCTTCCTTTGAGTGTTCGGTGATAGCGAGGGCTGATGTGGTCACCGGCGCCAAGGGTGTTCACTGACCAAGGCTGGCCACGACTGAGAGTTAGGCAACCCAAAAAGAGGAAGAGTTGTTGCTCCGGTGTGAAATTACACATGAACACTGAGCAAGACAATAAATGTAACCAAAGGGGAGGGCTGAGTGAAAAAAATAAAATAAAAGCATTGGAGCAAAGTTTAGCTGTTGACAATAATAAGTAGTGTGCTCGACTATTTATGCCAAGAGAAGTCAAGGGTCTAAAAAAACAGTTGTTGACATAAAAAAGACAATGGTCCTTGGCTCGAGAAGCTGTGGCAGAGAAACCGAGACCATCATGACAATTTTCCATCACTTGGCTTGAAGCACTCTAGTAGTGGAGAAGGTCCAGTAGTCTGAAAGTGCGCAAGAATAGCAAATTCCCAAGGAGCAATATATAATTTTAATAATAATAATTAAATATATATAATATTTTAACCGGTTGGTTCGATTTACTTGGTTTAGATTTTTTCTCAACTGAAAACTGAACTAAACCAATCAGTATTTTCTAAAAAACCTGATTTAAATTGATTTTAATCAGTTTTACTTCGGTATAGGTTGGTTTAATCGATTTTGATTAGCTCGAATCAGTTTTGTACACCCCTAGTTACATTTACTATCCTGCTTAGTATCTAAGTGTAATTTCACACCAGAGCAACAATGCACTGCAAGTCCTCCTCTTTTCAGGTTGCATGCCTCTCAGAGTTTTGGCTAGCTTCGATCAGCAAACGCCCTTACAAGTGGCGCCAGTGACCACCTCAGCCCCCGCAATCATCGAATACTTAAAGGGGACTTGAGATCTCGCGATTTCTTCTATGCTTGGTAAGACTCATGGGGCACAACTCCATAATTTAAGGCTAGAACTAGTTCACCAGAGAGAGGAATGGTCCGATTTGATTCGATTCCAAAGACTTCAATCAAACCGAACCATTCTATTTTTTTCAAACAATACATGGTCAATTTGGTTTGATTCAATCCTAAAATCCGACCGAATCAAACCTTTGTACTGTAACATCCCCGATTTTAATAAATGAAAAATAATTCCCAATGGTGAAGGGAATGAAAGAGAATGAAATGGAACATCGAAGAAAATTTAGAAAAATGATAAAGTGACTAAATGGCAAAAAGGAAAACTAGAAGGAGAGAAAGTGTAATATTCTAATTCTTTGGGGTTAGAACCGAACATCAAAAAGTGAGTTAAAAATATGTTTTGGATGTGACTCTAAAGCCTATAAATATCTTCCTAAAAGAGAAATTAAAGCATTTGGAGAATTTGAGGAAGTCAAACAAGGCATTGGTTAAGGATCTAGTCACAATATAATGGAATGGCAAAAGTGTAATACTTAAAGAAAAGGAGGGCATGTGTTAAGGAGAGGCAACCTTCTAGAAGCTTGGAATTAAAATAAACTTTTCCCTTGACTTGGAGAGGAAATCAACCAAAGGGAGAAAATATCAAGGGAGAAAGAGAGGCAACAGCCAAGGGAGAAGAGAAAAAGAGAGAAATCTGAGAGAAGAAGAGGAAGGAAAAGAAGAGAGAGAGAGAGGAGAGAGAAAGACAGCAAGGTAAAGATCTAAGATGAGTTTTGCATGTCCAAGTTTAAATCCATTCTTCTCTTCATCTTGGATGCTTTAAGAGATGATTTTCTATGGTGAAAATGCAGGAATTTGTAAGGAAAGAAAGAGAGAGAAGTGATCAAAGAGAAAGAAATCCAAGGAGGGTTTGAGAATATAAATGATCTCTAATTTTTGGTAGGTTTAACATTAATCTTTTTATGGAATTTCATGTATTTTGAATGATCTAAAATTGTTTCAAATATTCTATTTTGATGATGCATAATGGATATTTATGCTTAGCCATGAAGAGTGAGAGTTTAGATGCATAGATCATACACGTATTTGCTGAAATTGGCTTGAAAATAGTGAAAATAGATGCTCTAAATGGTTGGTTTTGGGGTTTATGATTTATGTCGAATTTGAAAATTTGTTCAACATATAAGTTGTAGCCCTGTTTCATAGCTTTCTAATGCCTCTAGAACCATCTTGATCGGATTTGAAATGAAAGAGATATACCTTGATGACTGAAGAGAGGTCATATTTAATGCGCTGAGTTATGACGCTGTTTTCGAACACCTTATCATCTGTTTTTGTTTCTAATTTGTCAAAGTGGTAAACATAAAAGTTGTAAATAATTATCTTAACTTTTCATAGATACCAAAATTACCTTAATCGGAGTTAAAATAAGGAAGTTCTAGTCTTTTTAGTGAGAGAATGTCAAGCTGAACGAAAACCTAGAATGTAGAAAAACCTTAAGCATGGCCGTGCTTAGGGCCATGGTCAGGCCGTGCTTCAAGCTGTTTTTGAGGTTGCAGCACGTTTTGCACATTTTGAAGCACAGCCCTGTTGAGGGGCACGACCAGGTCGTGTTGGGAGCTGTTTTTGCCCTATTTTAGTTGCAAATGGCATAAAATGAACCCCATTAACTAGTTAATAATTATAAAAATCAAATTGAAAAAGAATGTCCTATAGTATTGGTGATATAATGTAGTTTTCACTACTTGTGATAACAAACTTGATATATATTGTGTAATAATGCATATATATTAAATGACGAAGATGATGAGATATTGCCATGCTATTGTATTAATGCATAATGATTAGATGATATAATGTCTGTATTATTACATGATGGTAAGTGTATTAATACATATTTGTTACATGATGTGGTGATGATATTATGCATAATATTAGTGATGTATTTGGTTAATGCATGATACTATTGTGATAGTCATGATGATTAAAGAATATGATGTACACATTATTAAATGACGATAGAGAGGTTATTACATAGTAATTATATGAAGAGATGAAGTTGTTTGTGGATGGCAAGCATGATAATCAAGGTGAATTGTTTGATGTATACATGGTTATATCATATTAATGTATATGGTTGAACTCGTGGCCATAGACGATTAGTCACTATTTGTTGAACTCGTGGCTACAGACGATTAGTCACTGAGTGTTGAGATGTGGCTACAGACGATAAGTCACTGGTTATGGAACTTGTGACTACAAACGATCAGTCACCATGCATAAAAGCATTGTCAAGATATATATATATATATATATATATATATATATATATATATATATATATATATATATATATATATATATATATACAAGCATAATATTGAGGTATAACCTGGTTATTATACATGTCTGATATTGATGCATAACATGTCTATCAAATATAAAAGCATGCTACATTCTTGTTATTTTATCGTATACAAAGAGAAAAGATTTTCTATAGTTTATATAACTAGACATAACACTGTATTTTTCTTATTTATTATATGATGCTTTTAATGTTAAACCTATTAGAAACTTTCGTTCTCATTATTGTTGGTGTTATGTTCAGATAAGGGCAAACGATATGCTAGCTGCTTCCGTGCACTTGATAATAGAGATCCAGTGGATGGCGATGCCTTGTTCAGATCACGATGCCAGCACTACCTCCTCCACCCTTTACACCCAAGAGAGATGTGCGATATAGGATTCAATGTTAAGTTGACGTAGTTATGTAACTTAGTGTCACTTACGTATAAATATTAATCTCTGATGTAGTTTTGGATATGATGGTGATGGAATATTAGCTGCTTATATAAATATGTATGGTTCCCTGCCTGGATTGTGATAAGTAATTCCATATAATAAAAAAATCGGTCGTTACATGTACACCCCTAGATACAAGGGTATACATAGAGGTTTTGAGTTTAGGGAAATAAATGAAGAGTGTAAAGTTATTTTAAATTTTTTCTTAACCTTTAATTTTACAATAGCAAACACTTGTTTTAAGAAGTGAGTAAAACACCTTATCACGTACAAGAATGGAGGAGTAAACTCTCAAATCGATTTTTTCTTAGTAAGGAAAGTCATACCTGGAGAGAGTTTGACTACCCAATACAGTTTTAGTTATGAAAATACGAGTTAAAAGAAAAATAGAAAGAAAGGGTTAGAAAAAAGTTTCAAAAGTTAAATGGTTGCTTTTGAAATATGAACAACAAAGAAACTTTCAAATAAGGGTGGGGGAAAAAGGTTTTTGAGAAATACAAGAAAGTGCTAACAATATATGGGTCAAGGTGGCCAGAGGGATTAGGAAAAAAAAAACACTTGGAGAATCAATAGGCGTTGCACCAAAGGATAAAGAATTTTGGTGGTAAGATGCAGAGGTGCTATACAGTATTAAGATTAAAAAATGAGTGTTATGTGTGGCACTTGTGTAAAAATAATAAAAATTGAGAAAAATATAAAGTTAAGAAATATGTTAAGAAAGTTGCGAGTGAAGCGAGATTTAGAGCTTTTGAAGGACTATATCAATATTTAAGAACTAAAGATGGTGAAAGAAGAATTTTCAAACTAACGAAAGGCAGGAAAAGAAAGATAAGAGACCTAGATCAGTGAAATGTATTAAAAATGAGCACGGTAATGTCCTAGAATTAAAAATGGTGAAAGAAGAATTTTCAAACTAGCGAAAAGTAAGAAAAAAAAAAGATAAGAGACTTAGATCAAATGAAATGTATTAAAGATGAACACGATAATGTCTTAGTAAGGGAGCAAGTAAACACGATAAAAGAGTTACTTTTAATGGATTTTTAACGAATAACATGAGTTATCCTGTTATTCTAATAAATTAAATACTGCATAATAGGACCAAAATTATATCTTTTCATTGTAGAATTTAAGAGTTTGAAGTAGAGAAAGTTTTAAAGAGAATGGATAATGGCAAAACAGTAAAACTTGATAATATACCTAATGAGATGTGGAAAGGTTCATGTAGGGAAGGCACAAATTGGCTCACAAAATTGTTTAATGAGATAATGAAATCTAAGAAAATAACGAATGAATGGAGGATACGTTTTTTAATCTCTATCTATAAAAATAAAGGAGACATTCAGAATTATACCAACTATAGGGAGATTAATCTCATGAGCCATACTATAAAGTTATAGGATAAGGTAATTAAACATAAATTAAGACAAGAGACTCAAGTTATAAAAAATCAATTTGGTTTCATTCCAGGAAAGTCTATTATGGAAACAATTTACTTGCTGCAGAGATTGATGGAGATTTAAATAAAAAAAATTTACATATGATTTTCATCAATTTGAAAAAGGCGTATTATAAAGTGTTGAACAAAATTTTATGCAAGGTTTTGAAAAAGAAAATAGTACATATTGTTTATATTCGAACATATCAAAGTTCATCTCTAAGTCTATATCTTTCTAACTTGATTTTGAATGCAGTTATTGAATATATCCAAAATTTAAGACCTCGTATAATTTTTGCTTATGATATAGTATTAGTTGATGAATCAAAAGAGAAAATAAATATGAAGTTAAAGTTATTGAGGTAAGTATTGAAAACACATGATTTTCGTATAAGTAGAAATAAAATACAATATATAAAATATAATTTTAGTAAAAAACAAAAAAATATGAATTTAGAAGTAAAACTTGAAAATCATCTTATAAAATAAATCACAACCTTTAAATATCTTAAATCTATTATACAAAATAACGAAAAAATAAAAGAGGTCGTAAACAATAGAATTTAAGCGGGATAAATAAAATGAAAAAAAGTTTCGAATGTTATTTGTGATAGAAAAGTACTGTTTAAGGTTAAACAAAAATTCTACTGTACAACTATAAAACCGACAATATTATATCGTACTAAATGTTAGACGGTTAAAAACTAACATGAAGATAAGCTCAATGTCGTAGAGATGAAAATATTTCGTTGGATGTATAGACAGACTAGAAGATATATGATTAAGAATGAGTGTATTAGAGAGAAAGTTGGAATAGCAACTATTGTGAAAAAGATGGTGAAATATCGCTTAAGGTGGTTTGACCATGTGTGGAGAAGATCTGTAAAAACTCTAGTACGAAGAGTAAATCAGATAGAGAATAACCCAATAATTAGAAATAGAAAGTGACTAAAAAAATAATAGATAAAACTATTAAGAATAATTTAATTATTAATAATCTCTCTATTAATTTTATTTATAATAAGTCACTTTAACGTCTTTTTATCTATGTAACCGACTTCATCCAGTGAAAAAAAACTTAGTTACTTTTTTTTGTTAATAATAAGTAAAGAGCAATTATAAATCAGAAGAAAGGGAGAACACTAATGCATGTGATAAATGCCAGGATCAAGTAGTTAATATTTTCTGGATTTGTGAATTTTGTATCAAGAGCCAAGCCTAGATGGTCATAATGCCAAGAATCCCACACAAAAATATGCCAAACCTACACTTTAGCAAGCCACTATTTTAGCAAAATCATGAACTAAAAGAAAAACCAATTGAACTCCATAATAAATTACAACAAATCACATGTGCATAGAGAAATATACGTCCCTATTCTAAAAAAAAAAAAAAAAAAAAATTGTTCTTCCAAGTAACAAGGTAGAGGTCATATTAGCTGTGTGCATAAATAGTTACTACAAACATGAGTCGCGATACAAGTTTAACTACTTACGTTCTGGGTCGCCTCAAGTAATATCTTGCTTCACCTGCAGTTTTAACAGGAGGAGCAGCCTTCTGTCGCCTCCTCTTGCGTTGCCCTGGTATTTCACTATCAGAGTGTCCTTCGTTGGCATCACCATCATGCCCATTTATGGTGATTTGAGATGTCTGAACATGATTTCGCTTCCGTACATTTGTTGGCATTCTTTTACTGGACAGATCCTGACTTTCAGAATTTACACCAGCAGAATCCTCAGCATTTCCATTTGGATGCTCAGTCTCACCATCCAGAGATTCCCCAAGTATGGCCCTAGCATCTTTGACAACTGCTTTCATAGTGCGTGTACGTGTTACTCTGGACATTCCTCCTCCCTTGCGAGGTTTCTGCTGGCTATTCTTTAGATCAGAAGGCTGGGAATCTTCTGGAGCTTCTGGTGCCTTACTGTCAACATTATTCTGATTGTCAGTGGATAGCTCTTGGTCAACCTCAAACTCGTCAGATTGGACCCTCCGAACATCAAAAGAGTCACTTACAATAGTAATTGATAACTCTGCTTCATTTTCAGGGTGAGGAATATTTTCCAGTGATTCTTCTATGTCAGCTATCTCGCCAGACACCTCCTTTAGACTAAGAACATCTTCAGACTCAATCTTTCTAACCGGTGAGATTTTAAAAATCTTAGAGGTGCATTTACGCAGCCAAGACATTCCACCAGAAATTGGAGACTTTGAATCATTTGCAAATACCAATCTAGTATTTTGCCTAGAAGCAGCCAAATTTCCATTAGAATCACCCTGTACAATATCATTAGCCCGTTTTGGAAGAGAAGGCAAATCTACATTCTCAATTTCAGCTACAGATTTTAAATTAGACAACACAAATTCAGATATCATTTCCCCACAGTTCTGGCAACTCCTGAGTTTCTCAACAAACTCAATAAACTGTCGTCTCTCCTCTATAAATTGCTCCCTTTGATTTTTCAGCTTCCTATTAAGGTCAACAAGCATATCTATGTCCTCTCGCATTTCCAACTGTTGCTTTTCAAGATGCTTTTTATTCTCCTCGGCTTCATGTTTTTCCTTCGCTAATTTACTTCTTTGAAGTTTCATTTCCTCCATTTCTCTACTAGCTATTTCTCTCAAGTAATTAATATTACCTAATTCTCTCTCTCTTTCTTCCTCAAATAACTTCCTCCTCTCTAGCAAATCTTTTTCCTTCTGCTCTAGCTGATTTTGTATGTCAGCTTCGAGTTCTCTTCTCCGCAGCTCAAAATCCTGAAGCATTTGGTTTCTCTCAATTTGAGATTTTTCAGCTAATTCTGACTTCTCAACGTCCATTTTAGTAGCAAATGATTCTTTAGCTAACTTAAGTTCTTCCATCTCTCTCTGTACATATTCCTGTGTGGCCTGTTTCTCACTCTTCAACTTTTCTTCTTCTACATGTTTTAGTTTTAATATTTCTTCCTTCTGTTCACTCACTTTTTTCAGTTCTTTCCCAACATCCACTCTTTTCAAATCCAGCTCATCCCATTCTCTTTCAAAAGTCTCTTTTTGTTGTTTCAAATCATCAGCTTCCTTCAAAAGCACTTCTTTGTGAAGTCTGTACTGATCAATTTCTTGTTTTAATTCTGACTGCAAGCGAAGATATTCTGACCTCTCCTCCTCAGTTACTTTAAGACAATTTGTTTCTTCACGTATCCTCAACAATTCTTTTTCATTGTCAGCTTTTATCTTCTCAACTTCAGCCTTAAGACTGAGCAATTTTTCTCTTTCACTCTCTATTTGCCCTTTCTCCTTCTCCAAGTTCTTTTCCTCAGACTTAAAAGACTTCTCCCTTTCCTTCAAAGCTTTCAATTTCAGTTCAAACTCTTTCTCTTTATCCCTGAGCTTCTGTGTTTTCTTTTCCAGTGCCTGCTCACGTTTTGCAACTTTCTCCTCCATGTGATTGATTTCAGCTTCTTTCTTCTCCACTTCCACCAATCTATCATTCAATCTATCTTCAAAGGATTTTCTTTTCTCATTCAATTCAACCTCAAACTCCTGCTTTTTCACATCAAGAATAGCATTCTGTTCCTCTAGAAGCTTCTGAATCTCAAGCTGCAAAAAGTTCAAGCTGTATTCAGGAAAAAATAAGAAAAAAGGTAGAAGATACTGTTTGATAAAAACCAATAATGCTCTGATGGAGACCTAGATCTCCATCTAAAATAAACTAAGAAAATAATAGAAGATTACTGGAATGAATAGAGAAAATTATAAGAAAATAGAAGATAAAGATAGTTTCTAGCACTTGAAGGGGCTAGACCCTCCCATTACCCAATTCCCGTAAGTTTTTCCCTGCCCCTCCTCTGCTCCTCTGCTGACTTTATAGCCCTCTTCATCCCCTCCTCTCTCTCCATAACTAACTCCCCTTTTCCCCCATGTGATAAATCTTTCTTATACTCCTAAGGATTTGAGCCCTGGTTTCACTGCTCTCTGCCCATCTATCCTGGGCTTCTGTCTAATAACTACCCTTTCCTCTCTACAGCCCATAATAATTGGGGTTCCATCATGCTCCCAATTCAACAAATTGATTTTAGGATTGGTGTGCAATTTAGTATCATCATTCTGGTTTCCAAATTATTTAAAAGTATACAAATAAGAAGTCAAAGCCCAAACACTGCTGACTATTGCATAACAAAAAGATGCAAAATAGTAAAACAAAAATATTTTTTCTTAAAAAAAAAAAAAGAAATTTTAACAATTTACATATGGCCAATGACCACCCCTCTCCAGAATTTCCTAGTAGCAGACTTAAGGTACAACAACATACTTTTTCTCTAACATTGAGCTTTTCCTCCAACACAGATAGCTCCTTCTCTTTCAAATCCAAGTTCATATTCATAGAATCACATTCCTGCATCAGGGGTATATTAACAAATTTAAACAAAAAACAAAGATTAACAAATGTAGTGCAGTACAACAACACAGAAACAGATAAAGTTGCCTTCTCTTTTAGAGTTATATTTGCAAGCCTGCTGTTTATGTCATCTTCTTTCGTTCTCAAGGTTGCATTAACTGCATCAATGTTTTTCTGGACCTCAATAAGGTCCTTCTCTTTCTGCCTAAGTAGTCTGTTATTCTCATTTGTCCTCTGCTCTCTTTCATTAAGAATTCTCTGACCCTTAGCTAGCCTCTCCTCTCCCTCTTGCAGTTTCTTTTCCCATTCTTGCAAGTCCTCCCTCTGCTTAGACAAAGTACTCTCTTGCACTTCTTGCCTGTCAGTTCAAAATAGATTAGCTAAAGGAGATATGAATTAAACAGATTAAAAGAGCAACCTGATTAAAGAGCTTAATTGAAAATAGTCAACAGCATCGGGCATACTCTGCAATGAAGGATAGACGATCCCCTTGAAGCGCAGATTCCTGAGCCTCCAAGTCTCGTGATTTCCTATCAATCTCAGAACTCTTTCTGCTCACTTCAGCATGCTTGGCTTCAGCAGCACGTAACTTGGCCTCTACTTCCAAAGATTTCTCTTCAAGGCTACCTACTAAAGCATTTGCTTCAGCCAACTTTGAGTCTGCTGTAAATTTGATTTCTGCATGCTCTGATCGCATTTCTTGCAAAGCCTTCTCAAGCTGTTGCAGAAACCAAATATTAGCGAGAAATAACCATATTTCATATAATAACCAGATATATAATAATGATAAAAGCTTCAATAAATACATATTTTCCACAATGTTTATATTTCATATTCAAAAATTAGGATTTATAAGACAGGCATGTATTTTAAATGAAAGCATAAAATACTTCTACTTCCCTAGCTTTTGAGTTTATCCCCTTCTATTTAAAAAAATATACAAAAGATTCCTTATAATTTAAAAATATTAGAGTAAAATAATTTGACCTCCACCAGATTTAGCTTGATATACACATTCCCTCAACCCCCCCCCCCCTTTTATATTTTGAAAATATATAATCATTTAGTTCTTTTTAAAGACATGCATAACAAAATCATTAATTAAGATGTTAAAGTCAATCAAAATATTAAACTCAATTGTCAAGTGCCTAAAGCACCATTGGTTAACAATGTTTGAAACCCTTACAATTTATTTTCAAATATTATTTATTTATTTTTTAAAAATAATTTTATAAAATAATACACACTTTCAAACACCAAAAGTTCTTAACAACTACTAAATTATATATTTTTTACAATAAAAAGTGAATTAAATTGATATATATATATATATATATATATAATTATTTTAAAAAAAAAGGTTTTCTCCTAAATGCATTTAGTTCCATTATGACATTAAAACCCAAGCCCACCTTGAATTTTATTCGGTCTTAGACCAAAAAGCATGAATTCAATTTGGGCCCCAAATTTAAGGGGGGGGGGGTGGACCCTGGAGTGCATACCATACAAAGTGACAGTGGCTCCATACGAGGAATGGCAGTTCCAAAAGAAATTGTTCAATCAAGGATTGATAAGGGCTAAATCCTTTTTTTTGGCGGGCCTTGTCAGGCTACCCTACTTGCACTCGGGGCTACCTCTAATGTTTCAAATAAGACGACAACAACAATCAAGCATTTTTTTACTAGATAAGGTCGGCTACATGAATCAAACGACGCCAATAAGTTATTATAAATTATATCAATAGATAGATTAACAATTAACAATTTATCTATTTATCTCATTTATAATATGCTACTGTAACATTGTTTGATTTATATAACCGACCCCACGTAGTAAAAAAAAAACTTAATTGTTATTGTTGTTTAATTTGAAACATTAGAGGTAGACCTGATTGCAAGTAGGATAGCCTGCTAGCCCAATCAAGGCCCGCCCAGGAAAAAAAAAAAAAAAAAAAAGGATTTAGGCCTCAAATTTGGGGCCCAAATTGAATTCAAGCTTTTCATTCTGAGACCAAATAAAATTCAAGGCGGGATTGGGCTTTAATGTCATAATAGAACTAAATGCATTTAGGCACAAACCTTTTAAAAAAAATGATAATGTTATTAGAATATAAAGGAAGTCTATGTATACTTTTTAAAATAGAAGAGGATAAGTGTATTTAATGTAAAAATCAAAGGAGGCCTGTATATATTTTCGAAAATAGAGGGGGTAAGTGTATTTAAGGCAAAATCCAAGGGAGGTCAAAGTATTTTACTTTAAATGAAAAAATTTAATGCATATGTCAACAATATTTGTGTTTATGCATGTAAAAAATCTTACAGCAAGCACACACTCTTTCTCAACACCCAAGGCCTTCCTCATATTCTCTTCTCGCTTTTCAGCCTCAGATATAGCTACTAAATGAGCTGTTTTTTCTTGTTCAAGAGCATCCTTCACTTCCGCTAAATCTTGACTCAGCTCATTGTACTTAGCATTCCGATCTTTTTTCTCCATTAAGAGCAGCCCCATATTGAATTGGTACTCATAAAGCTGTCCCAAAAGCATATGATCAGGTCTCATTATTTATAACAAAATAAAATCACATCCTGAAAAAGAACCCACCCCCACCCCCCCAAAATTAAGAAAACAAATTAAAACTCTTTATGTTGCAAAGGCACACATACTCGTATGTCTCTTTTCATGTACAGAGGCATGGATGTTGATGAAAAGGAATAGTTACCAGTAATTCTATCTCCACCTATAGTAGAGACGATATTAAATTATCTAGGTGCATCCACCTTCACATAGCAGTAAATGACGATAACAGATATTTCTTAAGGCTGTGCAAATTATTCTTTCATATGGAAGTTGACTAATTGCAACGACAAATAAGCTGAAATTCTATGTGGTGCACAAAACATAACACTGTGCCCCTAAATTCAATGAGAGACTTTCCTTACTCGATGCATACAACATTGCTGCACTACTGAAGACTTCAATAAAATAGAAAATTAATATTAAAATTCATTTCCTTTCAATTCAATTTCAGTGCCCCGTTTATCACAATAAACAAATAACTATTAAAAAATAGCACTATTTACCTATAAGCAGTGACAAGTAAGAGTCTCTAGATGTGCAATGATATCTTTAGTGTAAAATATTGCCAATATTTATTTAGATCTTTGATAGAAGCATACTAAACATTTATAATAGAAAAGAGCGCAACGAGAAAAATGAGAGCAACATAACCAGGAAAAATAAAAAATAAAAAGAGAACCCCAAGACCCAAAAATCAATATAATGTAGCCCTCCAATGTCTCTGTATGTCCATATGGAAAAGATGAAGAGACATTCAGTCAAACACGAGTGGAGCCAAATGAACCCTTTTCTCCAAAAGTAAAGGTGGAGTTGAAAGTTAATTTTGAAAAGTCTAGCATTTCTCTCAATCTTATATACAGCCAGCTGTAGAAAGGATTGCGCTGAGTATTGCAACAAAATTGTGTGTTTCTTTTTACCACCCAAACCTCTAAAAGTAATCACAAAAAAATCCTCTCTAGTAGAAGAACAAAACCATACCTCCCTACAAAAAGCAAAAAATAATGACATATTATTGGATCAATATGACAAGCTTTCAAAACAGAACTTCAGCTTAGTTTCAGTGCCAAAAAATAAACAACCCAAAAATTTAGAAAAAGAATACTATTTTCCAAACTTCACAACACCAGAAAGCCCCGGTTTATATAGCATAAGCCAATTTCCCAAGGTAGGAATTGTGCTACCAAGATAAACAAATTCAAATTGAAAGCAATTGAACTTTTAAACTATTAAAGGAAACAAAAAAAGCAACTTGGGGGCTTTCTCTGCCTCCCAATACTTTAGAATTCCATAGTTCATACTATCGTAACAACGAACGATGGTGAGGCACTCAAACTGTGAAACAACTAAAGTGCCCCACATCACAAAAGCGCAAGAAACTTATCACTGACCTCCTTTTCGAGGCTGGAAACTCTCTCAATCAAGACTTCCCGGTTCATGGCCCTGTCACCGGATCCCATCAACGCGTTTCCCCCATTTTCAAGAACAGAATCGAAAGCCGGTGCCTTGGCTTCAAAAAGAGCGACACTTTTCCCCTTCACAACGGTTCCATCCCCAGAATTCTGACCCGGGTTGGGTTTAGAACCCGAACCAGCTCCACTCTTCTGAGCCCCACTCTTGGGTGTGAGCGACCAACCCGACCACACCTTCTGCGGCCAAAACATCACCAAAATCCCCACACCAACCCCTCACCAAAACCCAAAATTGCAGGCTCCAAATTCAGCTTCATAAGCACACTATCCGAAACTCTAACGAGACCGAGGCTTCTACCCCATACTTGGAAGGAGCAAAGCAATTGAACACTTAACACAGTGATCGAAAATCACAAAATTACAGTTACCTTAAACAAACTGACACGGACGTCAGAGAAGCTCACAAATTTCGAAGAATTGTAGCTTTCAAGTCCAAAAGGCAATAGCGTCTGGAACTTAAAATGGCATCTATTTCTTTCCCTCTCTCTCAATCCGCCTTTTGTGACTGGGGAGTGTTCAGTTTCTTTCTTTTTTATATTATATTATTTCTTTCTAGAGCAGTCATTCTTTGTTATTTGTCTATAATGCCCCTGGTAAGAACCAGGGGCATGCCATGCAAACCCCCGCCTCATAGTTCAATAGGACTTGGACACCTATAATGATATTTTAAAATATATAAAAAAAAAAATCTTCTTAAAATTAATCAGCTTAGGAGTGAAAATGTTTTAATTTTACATCATTATTAAATTTAATATAAAGGATGAATAAAATATTTTTATTTTATATAATTATGAAAAAAATAACCATTTCATTCAAAATTAAACAATATAATTACTTATTATATTAAAACAAAAATTTTAAAAAATATGTAATAATGACATAGATAATAAATATATTTGACAAGATAAATAAATTAATTTATAGTTTATTTGATTAATTTATAAAAAATTTTAGTTAAATTAGAAATATTTAATAAATAAATTTATTTAAATAATTTCAATTAATTAAAAATTTATATGTTATTTTAAATATTATAATCATTATCAAAAATATTAATTTTATAATAAATTAAAATAATTAAGCAATATAGTAAAATCACATTATAGAAATTATAAAATTAAAATAAGTTGAAATAAATTGAAAAAATTATGAATTTTCAAGGACTTCTACTCCCTGCTTGTACGAGTATAGCTATTAAATATGTTACATATTTGTCTATATTTATCACTTTATTATAATTTTTATTTTATAAAAATTTGAAAGATAACTTGTGGAGTAAAATTTTTTTATATAGTTAAAGTATTATCACAGATATTGTTATAAAATTAATCTCTTTTTTATCTTGGATATCCTTTCATATCAATACTTACACAATAGATTTAAACTTTTTAAGTAGTTGAAGTTCAATCATGTATAATATTTTAAAATCAATAAAAAAAATTAAGGCAATTTTAACAATTATGATCGCAAAAAAAAAAAGTGTTCAGCAATTAGGAGTTAAAAGTTGTAATAACATTGGCCAAAAAAAAAAGAAATTGTAACAGATTGTATATATATATATATATATATATATATATATATATATATATATATATATATATATATTATAGATCATATTAAATTTTTAAAAAAATTAATGAAATAATTTTCATATGAACATATACTTTAAATAATACTAATCAAAAATAAATTTTATGATATTATTAAAAAAATGACTTAAAAATGTGTTGACCAATGTATACAATAATCATATAGGTAGTAACAATATAAAATATTTAATGAAATTAAAATATATTTATCTTGTGGAAATTTATATATTTTATTTATTTTAAAATTTTACAAAATTTACAATCACTTGTATGAGAATAAGTCAAGAAAGGTACTATCATTTTTAGCAAAAAAAAAAAAAAAACAAAATCTAAGTTACTATCATATGTAATATAATTTTTAAAATGTGATTTCTATGTTATGTATAAATTTATTTACAAGTGTGTCCTATAGAGTTCACCTACTAATTTTAGAAAAATTAAATTTTAAAAATAAATATATAATTTAATTAAATAATCAAATAATAAAACTACTGCCTAAATATTAACTAATTAAAAAATTATTCTGATCTATACCTAACTATAATAAAAATGCCTATTTTAAAATAAAAATTGACCTAAATACTCTATTTAATATATTAACATAATTATATGATCTAATTGTTATCATTAATAAAATAAGATGCTAAAAAACATGTGTGATACTTTAAAATAAAGATAAGAAATATAATCCATTGCCCTTATTAAATCCATATTTCAAGAAGGCAAGGGAGAAAATTTGCATTTTTTTGTGGTAATTTTGGGAAAAGGGTACAACCTTGTCATTAAGGTTTATTGTGGTTGTGTAAACTTAAATTAAAAAAAAAAAAAAGACAAAGGGTGAAAGGAGAACTCTGCTTAAAAACAATGTTGAGGTTATTTCCTTTTATATATATATGGCACATAATATTTATCGTATTTAACCATTTTCTATGACTACTTTTCACGATTGACTCTAGTAGCAACAAAAATTATTACTATTTTTGATAGCGACTTTACATAATCCTCGTTGAAAGTCAAAAGTTTATCGTGTAAAATTTTTTTATATTAATTTTTTTATTATTAAAATTTGTATACATAACTATAAACATAATAATTTAAAAATAAAAAATAAAAAATATAATTGATAAATTAATTATTTTATTAAAATTATAATAAAAAGAATAGTATTATTATTTATATTTAGTTATAATTAATTCAATACAAATATTTAATATAACATAATTAATTATATTTTAATAAAAAAATAATTAATTACAAATGAATTTAAATTCCAATACAATGAAAACGAAGAGAAGTACAAGGAAATAACGAGCTCCTCCAATCTACAACGCAGATACTGTTCAACCCCAGCTTTACAAGGCAGTTGGAGTGGCAGGAGTGTTAAATTTAGCTCTGTAAGCTTCAGGTTACTTTATATATTTATTTTGAAGTCGTGACTTTTTTTTTTCATATATTATAAAGGATATCAAATTTACCAGCCAAACAATATCAACTCTTTCTCTCATGGACGATTGAATCTAAATTTCTTATAAACAATTTAACTCCCTAACTACAAGATCATGTATTAGTACCTTAATATAAATTTATTAAACATAATTAAGTACCTCAAAACATAATCAGACTAATACTTTTAATTAAATTGTACAATTTGAAAAAAAAAATGTTAAGCTAGTGTTATTAAGTTCCTGCTTGAAACTCGCTTAAAAAAGAATACAATCAGATGACAGAATAATTTACACCTTTTCATTTTATGAACGGACAATTTTCTAGTCAATAAATAATTAACGAGTACAAGTGTAAGTAGCTTTCAATATGAAACAATTTCAGTTGTGTTTTAATATAAAAATCTTTTAATTTACAATAAGCTGAAGAAAGATAAAACTGCTGATTAACTTGTTCAAATTAATAACAAATATTAATTAAAATTCTATTTGCCATTGAACAAAAGTGTTATATAATTTTTATCAATAATAATAATTCTTTTGTGTCTCTTAAGGCAATTCAAATAATTGTTAACTTCTCTTTTTTACATATATTGACCTTTCACTAATGTCAAATATCATAAAAAATGATAATTTTATATTTTTAAATTAATTTATGGGTCAATTGTGACTTAATTTATTTTAAAAGCGTTTCTATATTGACACTATGTATTTAGAAAATAAAATTAAGATTTTAATTAAAAGTAAAAACGACTGACATACTCAAAAAAATTTGTTTGTATAATATTATAGGATAAAAAATTAAATTTCTTTCTTTTTTATTTAAACAATTGAAACATTTCTGTTTTTAAAATTACTGAAATAAAATAAAATTATCAAAATAAAATATAATATTTATTAAAAAATTATATTATTTCGATTAAAATTACTATATTACAAAATATTTTTGTAAAAATACTCTCATTTTGATATAAATACTTTTGTTTCGATAAAAAAAATAATAAAAAATGACAATTTAAAAATATATGAAAATAACATCATATCGCATCACATCCAACACTAAATTGTTCAAATCTACTTTATTTATCACTTAAATTTTTTTTCATAAGTCACAACATGTTTATTAACTTCTTATTCTTCTTCCTCATACTCGTGACATTACTTTTTTTATTGTCTTTATTTTAAATAAAAAATTATAAAAATAATGAAAAGAGATATTAAAAAATCAAGAGAGATAAAGATACTTAAAAATAGAGATAGAGTCATAGTCACATATAATAAAGAGATAGACTTAAAGATAGACGTCGTGAAAGAGTTAAGAAAATTGAAAGATGAACATAAGATATAAGTCGTTATTGAATACTGTTGAGATTTGAGTTGAGATTTTTTTATAGTAACGTATTTTATTTATTATTCAACTATAAAAATTTGTTTAAATTAATTTTAATATAATTTTAGATATTTATATCATTAATATTATGTTAAAAAATTTTAAAATTAAAAAAATATTATTTAAAATTATTTGAAACTCTTTTTAAAAAATTTTCTATTTTCATAAAATTTTTAAAATATTTTAAAATATTTTTATTTTTAAAGTTATTAAAATAATATTTCGAAACGAAATTTAGTACTTTGCTACAGGAAATAGATAATTACACAAATATACATAGACAAAAAAATTCATAAAATTATCGCATATTCATTAACTTGAACAGTTCCCTCAATGAACACAGCTTTCTGTTTTTTTTTAATCTATATTTTTTGTGTTCTGAAACCCAAGAATGAATGGCCATCTTCTTTCTTTGTTTGTTAATACAGAAAGGCGTTTGGGAATTGTTGCAAAGTTGAATGGTTGTGATGATATTGAAGCGGGAGGGGAGGGAAATGGAGCTTTGATATATAATTATACAAATCCCCCTTTTCTCTAATTTTCAAGTCAAAATGGCGCCTTATTCTGATTACCCAGCGATATTCTCACAAAAACATTTTTTTTTTTATTACAATCTTCTCCCACCTTTTGTTAAATTAGCTCGTCGCGTGTTTTAAAAATAATAATTCACTTTCTAACTTTGATATTATATTATTTACTTAAGTCATCGTTAATAAAATTAGTTTTTCAAATAATAAAAAAAAGCCCTTTTGTCCTTACTATGGTTAAAAGTAAGTTTATATATATATATATATATATATATATATTGGGAAGCCACCAACAACAACAAAAATTTCTTTATGACAAGGATTGAGTTAATTTGGATTTATGAAAAATCTTTCAACAAATTTTCTGACTCCTATATTGTATCTTTATTAGACAAAAAATAGAAATAGAAAACAAGATATAAATATATTTGAAAGTAAATCATAGACGTTAAAAACATTTCTATTTTATATGTATTTTTTTCTTACAAGATAAGGAATCAAATATTAATTATTTTATATTTTATTGGACTTTTGTATAAACCTAAATTTAATTATGTTAATTTTTAAAGTTTCGATAATCTTACATGAATATTTATCAATTTAAATTTAAATTAAAAAAGTATTACAAAAAATTTAATTATTAAATATAATATAATTCCAAGATTTTTAATAAGTTAAATGAATATAGAAATATAAAGAAAGTGAAAAAAATTAAAAATTGGAATTTAATTTGTCATACTAATTAAACATTCTTTCTACTAAGGTGAAAATCAAGCAGAAATAGCGGAAAGAGTGGTTCGTGTCATGTATAAAATGGAATTTTCCAAATGCATTGCTTATTTGAAGTCTTATTGAGTTATAGTTTTATTTTATTTTTTTACTTAATTACACTTTTAGTCTCTTAATTTTAAAAACACTTTAATTTAATTTTTTCATAATTTATAATATAAATTTGATATTTTTAATTTTAATAAATACATTAAAATATTTATTAGCTCAATTTACTATTTATTTTATTATTAATTTATTAGTATATATAACTAAATTTATCATTAATATTTTTTTAAGTGACTCAATATAACACATATAATTTAATAATATACACAAGGTGTATACATTATAAACTAACAATAGAATAGAAAATGAATTTAATAAATTACCATTTGACTCATTTGTTAAAATTAAAGAAATTAAATTTATATTACAAATTATAAATAAATTAAATTTATTCATTATTAAAAATAAGATAATCAAAAATATAATTAAACCTTATTTTTTCAGCAATAGTAATAAACAATTATTAAATTAAAAATTTCTCATAAATTACTCGGACTAATATTTAATTAATGATTTGTGAAAAATTACATTGTACTCAACATTAAAAGGGGCCAAAAATAGATGTTCTCAGCAAAGGTTATAATAAACTAAAAAGATATAAAGTTGCTTTAATGACCTAGATACCTTCATAAGATGATCCAAAGGGAATATGTATGTTTCCCTCTCTAGGAGATAACCAATTGACGTAAGCTTTGGCAAACCAAAAATATGCTGATAAAAGGATAAATAAAATACCTCTACAAATCTATATAAATAAATAAAACACCTCTACAAAGAATTTTATCAAGATGCATTACTAGAAAAAGTATCATATTGCTTAGGGAGGAGGACTTTTTGAAAACCATTTAACCTCTCAAAAGTTCTCCTACCTTGCATGTTCTTAGAATCTTTTTATTCTAAACTTCAACCAAGTCAGTTAAATTTGCAGAGTCTTGCTGCAAGTTATCATTGTATTCGGATGCCCCAGGCAACCAAATATATATTAGAAAAAATGGATATTTTTACACTAGTATTTTCTTTTTGTAGATATTTACACTATTATTTTTATATCTCATTTTTTTCCTTTTTTTAATATTTATTTAATATAAAATAAAAATAATATAAACAACTTTTTATTATAGAATATTACATATACAAGACTATGAATTCAATTTAATAGTATGAAGATAATGCAACTCTAAATATTGCCTATATTACCATTTTTATTTTTATTTTTTCTAATGATATTGATATCATTTATAACTTGATCATATTTTATTATAATTAATTAAATTTATTTTCAGGTTAACCACAAAAAATTAACAACATAATATTTGAGTTAAGTATGTATTAATTTATTTTTTTAATTATTTATTCTAATAATTAACATGGAAATATTTTGATTGATTAAACAAAATTGTAATTAAGATATTTACACTAGAAGGGTTGTACTTTGTTAATTGAGTAAATATATAATTTAATTTCTAAATTTACTAAGTCATTATACTTTAATCTTTGAATTTAATTGATTGCACAGTTTAGTTTTTGAATTTATCAAACGTCGGACAATTTAGTCTTTTTATTATCATTATATTAATTGCTAGCTGATGTGGTCCATTAAGTGCTTACGTAGCATATTAAATACCAATTAATCATATTATATCAGCACTAATTCAGCCTTCAAAAATAATAAATACACAATTTAATCTTTGAATTTATTAAATCTTAACAATTTAGTCATTGAATTAAGTTATTGTATAATTTAATTTTAAATTTTACTAAGAATCAAACAATTTAGTCTTTTTATTATTTTTACAATAACTGCTTACGATATAATCTATTACATCAATATTGATTTAATTTAAAAAAATTTCAAAATACTTTGTTTTCTACTTTATTTTCTCATTTTTTATATGAAAAATTCTATTTTCTATTTTTAACTGATAATGCCATAAAACACCTCTTTACTATAAAATTATTATAATAAATTTTTTATGATTAAAAATAAAAAATTTATTCTAAAATTTATAATATTAATAATCATGGGTAATTAGTTTAACATTTTACACATTTTAAACTATAAAAAGATATCATAATTTCAACGTTTTTAATTCTTTTTTGTTTAATGTTGTAATAGGTCTTATAATTTTTACTTTAATTAACATATTTTAATATTAAAAAATTTATAATTGATATTTATTTGTTAGCCTTCATGATCGTATTTAAATGTTGTTGTATATTTTAATAAAATATTTCTTTTTTTACATATATTTTTATTTATCATTTTTTTTCATTTGAAGATAGAAAAAAATATGCTTTAACTTATGAAAAATATTGTCACTCTGCTGCTAAATAGTTAATAATATGAAAAAAATTTTTATTGAATTGTAAATACATTTACGATAGCTTCCCTTTTATTTGAATACTTCTATAGTTTCCATTGCTCCATAAACGAATGTAATAGTTAGTTTAATAATTTGAAGTAAATAATATTATATGAAGTTGAGAGAATAATTTTATTTTAAAATTTTATGGATGAGTCAATATTAATATGATATGATTAGTTAGCATTTAACGTACTACGTAAACACTTAACATGTTACATCAGTAAACAATTAAGATAAAAATAATAAAAGAACTAAATTATTTGATATTTGATAAATTCGAAAATAAAATTGTGTAATGATATGAATTTATGGATTAAATTATTGGAATATAATAAATTAAAGAACTAGATTATAAGGACTTAATAAATTTAAGGATTAAATTGTCTATTTACTCCTTTCTTTAAAATTAAGTCAATGTTAATGTGACATGATTTAGACTAAATTGTAGAGATATAATAAATTAAAGAATTAAATTATAAGAATCTAATAAATTAAGAGGCTAAATTGTGTATTTTTTTTTAAAGTTGAATCAACACTAATTTAACATGATTAATTGATATTTAACGTATCACGTAAACACTTAACGGACCATGTCAATAAATAATTAGTATAGAAATAATAAAATAACTAAATTATCTTACGTCAAATAAATTTAAAGACTAAAATATGAAATAACTTAAATTTATAAATTAAAATATAATAATATAATAAATTTAAAAATTAAATTATATATTTACTCTTATTAATTTAAAATATATAAGTTTTATAATCTCTTTTTCTCACAAATAAAAAACTCCAGATTTATTTTTCTCCAACTGGATGATTTGACTTTTAAATCATAAGCTCTTTTTTTTGTTTGGTACGAATCATAAGCTCCTTTGATAGAACTGTAGAAGCAATCCTTTTCCTCAGCTCAACCCAAGCAAGTAATATTAATGTCCCTATTTTTTAAGAGCACCACCAATCACCGCCACTTCCCATTAGGCTTTGAATTGAAAATTTCATACTTTCTCCCTTCTCTCTCTTTCCATCAGGCTCTCTCTGCACGTTGAAGAAGAAAGAAATGGCGGCTCCTCCCGTGGTAAGGTTCTCGATCTTCCCGACAGTGAGAGTGGTTGGAGTTGTGGTTACGCTTCTTCTTTTCACCTGGGCGCTGCATTTCAGGGGAGGGCTTGCTCTCGTTTCTGATAACAAAGATCTCATTTTCAATGTAAGCTATCTCTATTGTTCTTTGCCTACTTTGATCTTCCCCAGTTTTTATTGTTCATTTTGTTATGGGATCGAATTCGATGATGCTGTAACGAAAAATAAATTTTTAGAAACTTTGGACTGATTTATTGAATTTAAAGACTTTTTGTAATGTTCTGCTTAATTGATCTTATTTTAGATGTTGGGTATGATTTCTTTTATATGGGTTGTTTGCTCTCATCGTCATCAGCACTCGCACTGAATTTCGTTTATTATTTATCTCTTGATAATAGTTCAGTTCAAGGAATCATTCATCCTTAAAGAAAACTATAAATGAAAAATTGGGGAAGTTGAGAAAAGGGGTAGTGTGTGAGTGTGCCTTAACTTAAAGTAAGCGGTTAAAATCGATGGAAACTTTTCGGAATATTTATAATGTGATCAAGATGAAAAAGTATGCTATTATTGTGCTTTCAAGAACAAGAATATCACTATAGAATGGATGGGCGGGTCCAGAATGCATACTTTCTTCCACCTAACTGGTCAAGGGGTTGTTTTGTGAGCTGGCATTCCTTTGCTTGCGTAATTAGACTGGAAACCATACGAGTCAAATGTTTTAGTATTTTGTTGTCCGCAACATTAATTTGGCTGGTATTTTTTCTTGGCAAATCAATTCAAATAAATTGTTTTCTTCAAAAACTTCTATACATATTTTAACTCTTTTTGTACTCTCACAAGATTGTAACTTCAACATGATATATACATATTGGCATTTGATCTAACTGGGGTTTCTTACCCCGTGTTTTCTCAAAATGACTTTAGTGTATCCTGCCCTCTATAGGTGCACCCGGTGCTAATGGTGATTGGACTTATTCTAATCAATGGCGAAGGTAATTGGACTTTCTCTTTTAATACTTTTGAAGAGAGAAAGTGGAGATGTAGTTTGTTGTTAGCAAATTAATATCTTTCTGCAACTTTTTGCTGTCATTCTGTGAAGGTTGTTCTTGTTCACTACATTAATTGTGAACTAGTTATTGCCCTAAACCGTTTCTTATTATTGCTTATGCTTCAGTCTAAGTGTGTCTATTTCCTAATAGGGCTATGTGCTTATTGTTCTGACTTTAGATGGCGCTTGACTCCTAAGTTCAGGACCATTCTTTTCTACCAAACAATCAGTGACCTATTTTGCAGCTGTACTAATGTAACACTTTCAATACGTTAGTGTAGCATGATATCCAAATGATGATGCAACCATAACTACTGTGTACTACTTGTAAGATTTGGTTATTCTTAAGTGCACCCTACACTTTAAAATGTAAAGTGCAAGTAGATAACTGTTTATGAGAAAATCAATGGCTTAGATCTTTCTAAATAGGAGCAATTTGCTAACTACCTATGGTATGTGTAAAAATCAGTTTCCATCAATGGTTACATATTTGCATTTTACTCTCTAAAGTTTAGGGTGCATGGAGTCAGATTCCTATTATTATAGCCATGACTTATATGCCTGTACCATGCCAGAATTTTTAAACTGGTTCACCTCATATCACTATTATTATATGCATTTTTGAATCCCATCTGATGGCATCTTAAAAGTAAATGTCGTGTTTTGTTTGAAATATTCAATGAAAGAGAAAAAGTTAATCAATGTGTATCACCCCTGTCTAGAGTGATGAGTTCATTCCATTCATAATTTGTTTTCTTGATTACATATAGAGCCTTTTACATGTTATGATTTTTCAATCATATTACTTTGTGAAACTTATTGTATATAGTTATAAAAAATGGTAGCTGAAAACGAGAGTCACCTGTTGTTTACTCTGCTTTGAATATTAAAAGTTAATTGGGTCTTATGTAACGTGCAATATTTTTACCTTTGAACTATGGACACACAAATAACACAAGATCTGAATTGATATAGCATGAAGTCATGAACAGAGAAAACACAATGGTTAGAATGTTAGATTGTTTTATTTCCATTTATGATCTTGTATTTTGTAAAGTACTAGTCAACTCGCCTACTTTTTCAAGCAAAAGTCACGAAACTAGATTTATGTGAATTCATCTTTGTTATTATTCTAGTAATATGACATCTTCATTTTAGACTTTAAAGTCACATATCTATTAATGATACCCTATCATATGTTTGCAGTGCTGGTTGGTGTATTTTAACTTGGCAGCATGTGAGCCCTACATTGTTCCCATAAAACACCTTGATTGTAACCCTTGATTTTGTAAAATGAACAAATGAACATGTTTCCTATCATTTTCCTGATTACTTTCTGCATCCAAAGGGTTAGGACTAGTTTAGTCTTCCCTAATCTAGAGAACAAACCCCATTCCCTACAAAAGAAAATGCACAAGATAAGGATGAAGACTGGATTTGGTCCTTGTTCTAGTATGATAACTATAGACCACATTGGTCAGCTAGCTAGTACTAAATTCCCTTAAACAGCTTTCTATGTGTTCCGTGCAGTGGTTTTCTTACCAAGTTATCCTCCGATAATTATGTTTCTGCCAAATAACATATTATATATGTGTTTATTGCATTGTGCAGGAATGCTTGCCTATAAAACAATATCGGGAACCAAAAGCTTCAAAAAAGTAGTTCATCTCACAATACAATTTATTTCTTTTATTTTAAGCTTGATTGGTGTCTGGGCTGCTTGGAAGTTTCACAAAGATAAGGGCATTGACAATTTCTATAGCCTGCATTCATGGTTGGGTCTAGCTTGCCTTTTTCTATTCTTCATCCAGGTATCTTTATTATCTTCATGACCTCTATCTATAACTTACTATATATTACTATAGAACTTGGATTCCATGATTCTATTTGTTCAACTTCTTGCTGAAATGTTTTTCAGTGGGCTGCTGGATTTGCAACTTTTTGGTATCCAGGAGGCACAAGAAATAGTAGAGCTGCCCTGTTGCCATGGCATGTCTTCTTTGGAATCTATATATATGCCTTGGCTATAGCTACAGCTACTACTGGTATTTTGGAAAAGGTTACATTCCTTCAAACCAGCAATGTAATATCACGCTATTCCAGTGAAGCTTTGCTGGTCAATTCCTTGGGCATTCTGATTGTCATTTTAGGTGGTTTTGTTATTCTTGGAATCATTACGCCATCTAATGGTAAAGCTGATACCAAAAGAGGACATGAGTAAATGTCAACTGCCTTATCAATTCACAATTGTATAAGGCAAACATTTGTGTGCAGTTTCTACAACAGCTCACATGGATATATCAAAATAGAATTCAAATATGTACAGGTTTCTTTTTCCGTTTGGTTTGCTTATACTTATCTTTCCTACCAATGAATCTTGGTTTATTTTTTAGTGCCTCAAGTGTATTTAACCATGCAAGACTTTTTTTTTCCTCTCCAATTTTTGAAAGGAATTTGTTTACCACATGAATGTCTGGCTGGGCTGCAATTTTGTATAAGTGTGCTGTGCTAGATGTAGTTTTTCTGATGGTAGAGGGAATTTAGTACAAAAAAAAGAAAAAGAAAAAGAATACAGATGGTAGAAGGCATGAAAATAAGGGGATTCTATGGTACGGCTCCCAAAAGAGAGGTACGGTGCCACCTAGGGGTGGCAATTTAACTATACTAAACTAACTCTATTATGACCCAATCAATTAGGTTAATGGTTGAAGTGAGTTGGGTTATTAATAAACTATTTAAGTATGGATTTTAATAGGTCAAATCAATGGTTAAACATTAACCCATTCTTAAGTTTGTTACTCTTTAATTATTCGGATCACTTTTTTTAAAGATTATTTATATAAGTTTGAAATATTGATAACTTAATAAAATTTAAATAATATTGATAGAAAAAAAGAGAAAATATATAAAATCTAAAAGCATGTTGTGAATCATCTTTAGCTAGATTTGAATCACATATGACACACAATATGATATAATGTTATCACAAAATAAAATAGTATTTGAGTAAAATTTAAAGTATTGTATCATATTTAATATGTGTATTAGATATGTATTAAATACAATAGATATAATTTTATTTTTAAAGTATTAATATTTTATTTTATAACCATATTTATCAGAGTGTCTAAGAAGTACAAATATGGGACATAATGCAAATCAAACTATTTGATTGTATTTTAAAACTCTAGCAACCTTATACGCTAGAGAATAACTAGGAAACGTACGACTAAAATCAGATATATACAAAACATTAGACACTGTTTTCATCGTGGAGATTCTGGAGAATTTTGAATCCATGGCTCAATGCAAGAAGAAAGAGTCATCCTGATCCCGTGAAAGGTGAAGTGAAGGAAGCAGTAAGGATTTGAATATTCTTGTTTCTTCCTTCTTTTGACATTGAGCTGTTTGTAAATTTTTTTTGCAGACTTATCATATCTTTGATTTTATTTTTGTTACTTACTTTAGAGTTTGTGTAAAATTAACTTAAAAAATTATGTATTTTTAATATAAATTTCTTGCTACAGTCACTCCCGAAGGAAAATGTAATGGTAATGTTTGTATCACTAAATCTTAATTTTAATTAATTAAAGTATTTTTAATAGGAGTTTCTAAATCATATCTCCACAGCATTTCTTGGTAAGCAATGCATCTTACCATTGAAGTACTCTACCATGACACCCATATATAAGCGCCATTATTTCTATAAGCAATGGTTGCTTAAACCAAAAATCATAAAATACGTTGTGTTTACAGAGATGAATCACAACCAAAATTGAAAATCACTTGATTTTTTCTTCACAACCAAAAATCACAACCAAATCCAGAAAATGAATTAACCTGATTTCCTTCAATGTGAAGGCGTTGTGCCTAGTCAGAGTCTCCACGCACAGCGATTTTGACTCCAGCAAAAGATAACCTTTGGATATCAGATCTTGAAACACGGATGAGTAGCAATGCACTACCTTGATCCAATCCTTGCTTTTGTACACCTCTAGCTGCAGCCTTGGCCACATCGTCGTTGCACCAATAGATCGAATGGCATCATTGGACGCGATGGCCAAAGGTCTGGCGCTGGTGCTAGCTATCACAAGGTTGAAACTCTCTAAAATAGAGAAGAAACAGAAGTCACCGATGATACAAGACTCACCGACAATGGTGATGATGTAAGCAAACTGGACGACTATGATGAAAACGTCAAACAGAAGCAACTGTATCAGAATGTTGAAGGGAAAGGGAAAGGGAAAGCTAAGTTGCATGAGGAAGAAACCTAAGAAGAAAAGAGAAGCTAAAACTAAAGGGAAAGGAAAAGGTAGAAAACGAAAGAGAAATCTTGAAACTATTAGAATGACATCGAGAATGGCATCGGTTAATAGGATAAATAATATAAAAATTATTAGAAAAAATAATAAAAAATGTTTAGTAATGAAAAAAAAATGAAACTACCCGTTATAATCGTTATACATACAAAGGATTGCCCCATTATAACCGTTACACATACAAAGGATTTTATCGTTGCAATATTACCGTTGAAAATTTATTCTATAAATTGTGCCTTATTTTGAAAGATTTTACACTCAACTTATTAACTTCATTTGTAATTTCCTTCAACTCACAATTTCATTTGTTTTGACAAATGAATTCTAATCAATTTAATTTAAATTTTTTCTTAAATTTTATGCAAAATTATTAACCTCCCACTAGTGAAAGTTCTCAAATTTCTCTATTTTTTTCAAATCCACAAAGTAACCCAAATATTGAAAATTTTCAATTTGTTATATTTCATTCCAATTAAACAATTCTGCCATGTTTTATAGGCCTCCAATGAGTACTAGTGGTATAGAGTCCACTGATCAAGAACCTAAAATACCAGTTGGGTTCATGTTTGAATCTCAAGTTCTACAGTTTCCACCCAAGTCGATTTGGAAAACATTATATTTGATGAAGGAGGAGGAAGTGCAAGTAAAAAAAATATCGAGTTAGGTTCACAATTGAAGATGATGCACTTCTTATTCAAGTATGGTTCAACATTTCAAAGGATACAGTTGTTAGAGTTAACAAAAAGCAAATGATTTTTAGTTAAGAATCAAAAATAATTATAACAACCATCGTGGTCAATTATGAGAGAGAGAATCCGTTCAACTAAAATCTTGATGACATTGATTGAATAGTGATGTTCAAAAGTTCGCTGGGTGCTACAAATAAATTGTTCATAGAACAAAAAAGTGGAAGCTTAGAGAAGGACATTGTGGCTGATGCATATATTATTTTTTTCAAGATGAAGGTGAACAATCCAAATTTTAACATGCTTGGTGACTACTGAAAGATAAGCTAAATGGATAGCAGAATCAAATAAAAGTTCTTCAAAAAGAACAAAGATTTCTGCTTTTGGAGTATACTCATCATCTTCTAACTCGGAGATACCATTTGAATGCACATACGATCCAACATCACCTATTTAAGTTCGCCCAATGAAAAAAAAAAGGAAGGAAAAAGGAAGGAAAAAGAAAAACTAACTGAAACTTCTTCTGACAATGTCAATTTTATTGTAATACAAGAGGCACATACACAAAGAATAATTATCATGGCAGAATTCACATGAGTTAAGGATGAAGAAAACAAGTTAAAAGAGAAAGAGTTAAAGTTGAAAAAGTTGGATATCCTCTTTAAGGATATATCTGGGATGATAGAAAGACAACGCCAAGATTATGAAACATTATGTAACATGATTAGAAAATAACATGGAATTAATTAAAATAATGTTGTAACCTAATTAGAATTTATATGTAACTTAATAATATTATTTTATGCGTTGTTATTCAAACTAGCCGTTATGTTATACTCTATATATAGTCTTTACATAAGAAAAAATTTTCACACCATTCAATTGTTCAATCTTCTCTCATTTTCTTATCAAATTATGCTCTACTTACACTCTTGAATTATCCATCAAGTATATCCAAACCATTCAAACAAATACAACATATTTGAGTGGCAAATTATAGTAGCAAAAATTATGGACAACTCTGAAAAAGAATGCATGAGGACAATATTTGAAAGGCGAAGGCAACAACAAACTGACAACTCTAATAGGCGTATCCATACAAGAACAGTTATAGACCAAAATCGTAAAGAAGTGCATAACTGATTGTTCACTAACTACTTCTCTAAAAATTCAATTTACACAAAGGCTCAATTTCGACAAAGGTTTCGAATGTGAAAGCATGCGTTCCTTCAAATTGTAGAAACTCTTGGCAATCACGACGAGTATTTTCGAACAAGGGTCAATGCAACCGGTACAATGGATCTTTCACCCTTGCAAAAATGCATTGTCACTATTCGTATATTGGCATATGGATTGCCTACTGACAGTGTAGATGACTATGTACAAATTGAAGAAAGCACTGTAGTAGAATGTTTAGAGAGATTTGTACAATGTGTGAATAAGGTATTTGGGTTTGAGTACCTAAAAAGGCCTAACAACAATGGCATTGAACTCTTATTGCAAATAGGATAAGCACGTGACTTTCCTGAAATGTTAGGTTTCATTATTTGTATGCACTGGGAATGAAAAAATTGTCCAATAGGATGGAAAAGTAAGTTTTATCGAGGTGATCATGCGAAACCTGTAACATCCTTAATTTTATTTTTTTTATTAATAAAAGTACATAAATATTTAATGTAACATCCCTAATTTTATTTTTTTAAAGATACATAAATATTTAATTAAGAAAATAAAATTTATTAGACAATTTTTAGATATCTAAAGAAATATAATTCTTATAAATTCTTCACCTTATGTGTATGCATAAAAAATATTTCTAACATTAAAGGAACAAGTAAAGAGATAAGGTTAGGAAAAATTAGAAGTAACATATTAAAGATAGGTGAAATTCTTTGGTAAGGAAGATAAATTTTTGTAAAGTAAAGGTTTTAAAATTTTAAGAAGATTGGATTAGCGTAATTTTTCTAATTCAAGAGTTAAAAATTTCTAAGTTTAATATCTCCACTCATAAATTGGGCTTTCACTTATGGACACTTCATATAGAGTTTTTTCGCTTCACATAAGTTTCTAGCAAACCCATTGGATAACCTAAACAAGAAATAAAACATAGACTTGGACTAGGATATAGAAGTTGAACCGATAGCCCAAAAATTATGAAAATGTGATCAAGCCCTTCAAGAAAGGTAGAATTTTATCCAAAGCAAAGGAAATGGGTAGGAATGAGCCTAAATCTAAGAGGAAAAATAAAATAAAATAAATCATGTGATGAAATAATAGTGTAATAATAATAAAGATTGGGTTACATGGCATTAAGACAAAAATTCAGCAAGTGATGTGATATCTTACATTCATAATTTTAGCAAGTAGTATGATAATACATGGTATTAAGATAAAACATTTATATCCTACACTTATAATTTTAGTAAATGGGTAATAATACATAGCATTATAACAAAACTTCCTTATCCTACACAAATAATTTTAACTAAGTAAGAAAGATTCAAGGGTTGAAAATTTGCCACATAAAAAGACAAACCTATTATACTTGATTAAGACAAAAGAAAAAGGAAATGAATCCCTAAATCAAAGGGACCTTATCCTTTGTCTTAAGAATATATTATCATAATTTTCAAAATACAAATATCCTTTTCTTATACATATCTTGTTGACTAAGGAAGAGGAAAACAAGAACATGAGTTGTTTGTTTAAAAAAAAAATCAACCAAGTATATCCTAATTGTGATAAGGTAGACCCATGATCATGAAATGTGAATTATTTGATAGTCTATTTAAGAAAAACCCACCCCTATAACATTATAATTTCGTCCAAGTGAGGGAGAGAAAAAATAGAAGAAAGGTAGAGTGAGGAAAGAAGAGAAAGAGAGAAGAAGAAAGGAAATAAAAAGAAGGAGAAGTCTAGAAGACTAAGTACTCAAGGTAAGTTAGTTTAATCTCCACTTGAATCTATCTTCATCATCATTGGGGTTCAAAAAACTCACCCTCCTTCTCTTATTTAAGCTGCTAGAAAAGTTAAGGGAAGGGAGGAATCTTGCTACTTCCTTAAAGAGGAAACAAGAAAAAGAATTCACTAAGTGAGCTAGGGAGATATTTAGGTAGGTTTAACAATATTTCTTTTTGAAATTTTTTTTTAAATTTGTAATATTTATATGTGATGTTGATTTTAAAACTTTGATGATTGGTCATGGATGTTGCTATATCATGTTACATATTGATATTGCATGTGATGCATATTTGAATACTTAGGCTGGTGTAGATAGTTTTGCATAGCTATGGCTATGGGTGACAAAATTTTAAGTTTCTATTTTTAAAATTCTGGGAAGAATCGGTAAGGAATTAAAATAAATGGTTAATATGAAAAATGTATATCTATGTCTCACGAATTTTTAAGCACTTGAATCACTCAATTTGAAGTCCATATAAGTTAGATATGATCCGATTAGTAAGCAGTGGTCAGAAAATTGTTAATCAGGGAAGAATCTGTTAGGAAAGTTTCTGTACTTGAATTTTTGAGAACATTCTGTAGGGAATTAAAATAACTGGTTAACATAAAAATTGTAGATATATGTGTTACGGAATTTTAACTATTGGAATCACTCAATTTAAAATTCTTATGAGGGATATATGGATAAATTAGTAAGTAGAGGTCAGAACTTACCCGAGAAGAAATAACTTGTAATTTGAGGAAGTAATATCACCAAGATTCCTTAATATTTAGTTAAATTGTTCAACATAATAGTTTTAGATAATTTTTTATCTTTAAATTGACATCAAGATCACCTAAATAGGAGTTAAAATGATGGAGTTATACTCCAATTAGTGAGAGAAGGTCAGACAGGATGAAAACCTGCATAAGGGAATAACTCAACATAAAGTATGGTCGTGTTTTGTGTTAGAAATGGCATTTTGAAGCCTAAAGGATGGTTTGTTTTATAGTAAATGGCCAAGCCTTGTTATAGGATACGTTTAGGTCGGTTTGGAAACTAGTAAAACTTATTTTCAACATTTTATCTACCCTAAATAAACCTAACTATTGAATATTAGTAGAAATCAAATTGATGAAGAATGATGTATTAAATTTGTAAGAACATGTGTTGAAAATGATATAAGTAGGAGAAAAGTGACTAGAGGCTATGCATAAAGAAAATGAAGAAATAAAAATAATATTTAAAAAAATGAAGAATCTTATAAATGACTAGTATATGCCATAGCCATTGTCGTTGCATGAACTCCTTACCATCTTAAGTGTGTAATTTTGACATGGAAATATTTTGATGAAATATTATAGTATATGAGTATCATGAACATACTTGTTATTGATTTTTGGCTATTAATGTGAAAAAAAAAAGAAATAAGCATGGTTACATGGCGATCCGTGTGGTGCACCAGTAGTGGACGCCCTACCAACAGTTATGATTATGATAATGAGAAAAGAAAGAAAAAGTATGCCATGTCGGACGGAGTGAGAAAATTCTGTACCGGAGAGTAAAAAATACTCACCCTGAGTGGGGTAGCTTGATATGAGAATAAATTAATAGTCATCATATGATATTCTGAAAATAGTTAATACTGCCATACATGTCATTATTGTACGATTTTCATGGGTATAGATAAAGTGTATTCATGTAACCAAAGATTTTTACTGTAACTTATACAGATGAACATGATGTGATGAGCTATATTGATGATGATTATGATTTATTGTTGAACCTACTGAAATTTAATTCTTACTATTTTTTTCATATCATGTTTAGAAGATTAAATATGCAACTATTTTCCATGACTCTTATTATTGCTGTACGTTGGATCGAGGTGCTCTACCTTGGGCAAATATCGATTATATCGGATGTATCAGTAGTAGACGTGACTGAAATTTCAGTGGAAATGCCACCACCCGCACCAATGTCTTTGAAAATAGTCTACGTGGATGATTAGGCCTCATATGTACATGTATATGTTAGACTTTTTATGGATGTTTATAAGTTAATGATGTGTATGTAAACTCAGTATTGTATAAATTAAATAAATGTTATTTTGAGTTAAGTTGTAATGAGATAATAACTTCATGAAATTTTACAAATATAGAAAAAAAATTGTTACATAAATGGAGTTGTTACAAAATCCACTATCATGCTTGAAGCAGTGGTATCACAAGACTTATGGATTTGTCATGCATTTTTTGGCATATCGAGTTCAAACAATGATATCAACGTGTTAAACCAATCTAATGTATTTAATGATGTTTTGGATGGATAAGCTCCCAACGTGCAATATACAATTAATAGAACCCAGTATAACATGGGGTAGTATTTAGCATATGGTATTTATCCAGAGTGGACTAAATTTGTCAAGAGCATCTCAATGCTGTAAGGAGAAAAGAGAAAATTGTTTGCCCAATATCAAGAAGAAGCAAGAAAGGATGTGGAGCGAGCATTTAGAGTACTCCAAACTCGATTCTCAATTATACGTGGCCCGACGCGTGTTTAGCATATGGATACGCTTAAATATATAATATATGCATGCATCATATTGGATAACATGATATTTGAAGACGAACAACACACATATGGTGGTAATTTTGATTACTCTTATAATCATCTAAACAATGACATCTCAACAGCTGAAATATATAATAATATTTATCTCGATTTTACAACATACCTACAAATGAAAGCACTTGTTCGTCAAAGACAAATTCATCGTCAACTATAAGAATACTTGATGGAACATATTTGGGAACGTTTCGAATATAAGAATAACAAATTAAATTTTCTTTTAATTATATCATGTCATGTATTTTTCATTATTTTTAATATGTTTTAAGTTTTTTTACATATTAATTGTTTTAAAATTAAAATATAAATGAGTTAATATTTTAAGTTGAAATATAAATAAATGTAAATAAAATATAAAGATGTGGTAATAAGTGAGACCTATTTAGTAAATTTTTTAGTGTTGTACCATTAGAGTGAAAAGTTACTTAGGTATTATTATTTCAATACATTATGTATATTTTTTTTACCATCAATTAATTATTGATTGAGTTAATAGTTGAGGTGAATTTGACCCTCACTTAATGGGTTAGGGATCAACAATGACCCACTTAAAAATTTAAATCAGTCATAAATGATTTAGTGAATCAAAATTATACAACCATTTGTGATGCAACCCAAACCCATCCATTTTCCACCTCCAACGGCACTGTCCATGTGGTGCTGAGGTGGCAAAGGACAATCAAATAGAATGCCACACATAACAAACATCATTGGGTCTACAAAATTTATTAATAATTGGAATTAGGAGATTAGAAGAAAAGAAAAATATAATTCCACCCTCCAAATATTCCAAACCTCACAAGGCTTCCATAGAAATTTATATTTTAAAAAAGGATCCAACACCCAAAATTCATTATAATAGTAATATAACTCATAGGAAAATATTATAATATAACCCCACAGAAAGTAATATTTGCATAAATGACCATAAACCCAAAATTAAGTTAAATTGTAAGGTAATCCACACCAAAAACATAAATTACATTAGAAATCTGCCAATGAAAAGACTAAAGAGGATTATGTAACACCAAAAATCGAGCATCCTAGGTAAATGAAACCGAAAAGAGAACGGAGAAGCACCCACCTTGATTGTGCAAAGCCCCTGGACAATATGTTAGCAGAGCACCTCCTGATGTGAGTGTCACCAATCCTAAGAGATTGAAGAGCATTATGTATAGAAATTGCACTTTAGGTAGGTATTTCATTATCATGTAGACTATCTATCTTATTTTTGTTGTGTTGGAATGAGTTGTGGTTTGGATTGACCATTGATGGTAGAAGGCTGTCTTTCCTTTAAGGTAATGTGCATAATCAAGTATTTTATAATGTGTTGCTTGTCGTGGGTAGCACTAAATGTCATAGTGTGTTGCATTGAAAGGACAAAATTTTTAATTTTTTGTTTTGTTTTTGTACATCTTGATGGCAGAAGTACTAAGAAAGAAGGAAGATCCTAACTAACGAATAGAGTTAAGGTCAATGGTGATTATTAGGGAAAGTTATTTTTTGTTTGTTTGTTATGTTCATAATTTGACATGATCGACATGATACTTTTTGTTTATACCATACACTTTATTTTCTTTCCATTCAGAGTTGGTTGTTTGTTATGTTCATAATTTGACATGATCGACATGATGCTTTTTGTTTATACCATACACTTTATTTCCTTTCCATTCGGAGTTGGTTTATATGGCTTAAATTTTTGTTATCATAAAAGGAGGCATGAGGCCTGGTAAATAAGCATCAAATTCACATTCTGTATTTCATAGTTTTTGTGGATATTTGAAACCTACACAATATAAGTAGATATTAAGTTGATGCCATCATAGGTATGCACCCAACATATCCCCCTTAGCAGACCCATTTTCATCTTTGTGATGTATGAATACAATCACATTGTTTGCTTCAATCCCACAAAAAATTTCATATTTTTACGAACTGCTAATAATAATTTTGATGGAGGTGAAATTTTTTATATGTGATACTAAGTATGAGTCTAATGTCGACGGACTGATAGAAGTAATATATTGTATTGAAACCTATGCTAAATTTTGAGCTTATTGTGTTTTTTGAATGTTATGGATTACACTCATGTTGAAATTGGTTTGTCTGTTAATGTATGGAATTGTATAAATGTAATGTAGGGTATTCACATGGAGAAATTCATTGTGAAAATTTAGTTCAATAGTGAAGAGCCAATCATATTGCATTTTGTGATATTTAATGATTTAATTAGTTTAAACGAGGTGCTTGCTTAGGGGCCACTAGTGATTATTGAAATGAACACGTTACTTGAAAATACATTGTGCTTGAATGAGAAGTATTGTGATACAAAGTTTGTGATATATATGGGGGTTGAACCCCTAGGGACTAAAGCTAGGATGCAATATAAAAGAAGGCCAAGGATGCCAGCTGAGTTTGGTGGGTCATAACCCGAAGCTGTTAATCAAACGCATCATGCTTTGTCTGAGGTATGGGTACTTGCCGTTATCCAACTGTTTGAGCCATAAGAATGCAAATGTTTGAAGCTTGACTGTTGTATTGTTATACAGCGTCAGGCCTTGCGTGCACATGCTAAGTTGCCAAGTAGAACAAAGGCAAGTATGGCAAGTGAATGTGGTGGGGCATCATAGAAACTAGCACAACAGTCATAATGCGGGTAAGGACATCTATCAGTATTTTTTTTGGTGACTACCAAGGGTACCCCTCATTTAATTGAATGAAAAACTGACCCTTTCAGGTGAAAAGCGCAACAGGTAGAGCTATTCCTAAGTTAGCATATCTAGGAATCGAACCTTTGTCATTTTTTGGGATCAATATTTGGCATTAGTCCATTGTTTGTAGCCAATACAGTGTTAGTATGCCAAACTTATGTACTGTACTTTTTTCAAGCTTTTCAGTAGGGTTATAACGCTCAAATTAGGAGAAATGACAAGGCTTGTAAAACAATAGCAATAGTTACAGGAGGGTGGTTACTGCAGAGGCCATTAATGAGTGAGAAATGCACCATAGGATTAAGTAAATGATGTTTTTGTCATTTAGTCTTGTGTTTGTATCCTCTTTTAGGCACAAGCATGATCCATAAGAATAGTAATTGTCATGTTGTTATCAGTTTGATTTGGGTACGAACATGAAAGTGAAAGCCTCCATGAATTCAAACACTAAGGCTAAAACTTTAATGCCAAAAATTATGTTTGTACTAATGAAGTTGTATATATTTTGGTGAAATAGTGGTTAGCAAATTTATTTTGAAGGAATAGCATGTCTTAACATGATATGATGGTAATCTATAAGAAAATATTAACATATTACATCGACGTTGGATAGAAGACTAAGAGTGCTAGTAATTAACGCAAAACTATAATAAAACAGTGTGAAATGCAATGTTGTGTCATTTCGGTGATTAAATATCTCACAAAAATCAGTATTATATTTGTGAATTCAATGCAAGCAATATGTTTATAGTGAGATGCCATGTGCAAAGTGTCTCAAATGAATCTGTTGTGAAGTGTGTGCTCATGCCACTACTGCAAAAATGGTGAGAACTTGAACATTGGTGAGAACTCATAAGTTAGTAATATTTAATATGTCCTAAAATTAACCGAAAAGGTTGGTTACAAGTGGTACATTTGTTGGTAACCCCAGAAAGAGTAGTTTGCATGTAGCACATTTGGATGGCTGGTTGGCTACAGAGTTTTAATGAAAATTTTGGAAGGATAGTGAGTTACTGTAGAATTAAATGGTTGTGGGAAATAATTGAATGTGTACAACACATAATTGTAACAGTATGAGGCACACAACAAATTGGAAGGTAAGTGAGAAATAGTGAAGCACAATGCACATAAAACTAGCTGTGGAATAGTGATGTACGTAACTAAGATTGAATAAGAGACAATAGTAAATAGTGGACTCTAAATTGGAATAAGTGAAATGATTATGGGTGTTGGATGATTGAGTCTGAGACAATAAGCTAACTATTCATAAAGGACAACTAACAATTAACGAGAAAGTTACAAACCATGACTTAAAAGTTACCAACATAGATGAATAAGGTTACCAACATATTATGATATGTTGCAAACGTGTTGTGATATCTACAGAATGAAGATGCCCAAAAATCCCTTCACTCATATTGTATATATATAACAAATATAAAAAATTCCAAGACAACTGTAAGAAATCTTGCAAGACACGTTGCAATGTTTGACCTTATTTCCAATTAGCCACTTTTTCCCTTTTGTATTACATCGCAGCCTATCAACCCACCTATTCAAGAAGATAAATGAGCTTTCGAGATATGAAGTTGTTTTTCAATATGCTTTATTTGCTTTTATACCTAACTACCACCCTTTCTATTTAATACTTTCACCAAGCCTTAAACCTTGGCATGTCCATCTTTAATACAGTGAATTTCACCTACCATGAAACAAGACCTCATGACTTCATTCATGAAGAGAGCTCTCCGACATTAATTCATAAGAGTTATTGCTCTGCCTAATTAAATGCTCATAATCTTCTCCATTATTGCAAGCTTTCATTTTACTCATAATCACAAACCTTGAATGCCTTTCTAATGGAGTCATTACAGTCATTGAGAATCTATCAACAAAGTTCAAGTCAACGTAATAATTTTTACTCGCTCCACTTGCCTAAAGTGCTTCACCCTCTCTCTACTAATCCTTCTTGTAGATTAGGACTTTTAACTATTCTATAGCTCCTGTTTCAGAAGTAGCTAATTACAAAACTATTTCATGAACAAGCCTTTCACATACACTTAAAAAGCATAATGACAACTTCATGTTTGAATTTCCTCACATTTTACCTCACGTAGAGAGAAACAACATATTCCTAAACCCTTTCATGCACGCTTACATTCCCTCTCCTGCGACCATACGAGTATGCAGGGCCGACCCAACACTTACGAAGGTTTAAAGCAAAATTTAAAGTGAGGCTTTTTAAAATAAATAATAAAATTTTATAAAAATTATTATATTTTTATTTAAAATTTATCTTTCGTACTTTTTGAGATGCAAAATCGTTTATTAAATTATTATAATCGATTTTATTTAACAATTCTTGCTCAATCGATAATAAAGTTAATTCACTTAATCTTTGTTGAGACATTGTCAATTTTAGATAAGATTTTATTAATTTTAGTTTTAAAAAATTTCTTTCTGCCGAAACAACAGTTACGAAAATTGTTAACATTATTCTATAAGCAATATGCGTATTTGAAAAAGAATCAAGTCTTGTTATATAATTAAATATATCAATTGGTGTATTATTTTTCACTTGTATAATTTCTCTTAAAATTTTTAATTCTATAAATAAATCTAATCCATCAATATTAGAGTTGTCATTATGTTTTAACAAATGTTCAAGGTTAATACAATTTTCTTTTAAATTGTTATTATCTAATGACTTTAATTTCTCAATGCTAAATAGAAAACCAAAAATATCTTGATACATTTTAAATTGTTCAAATCTATTTTAAAATGAAGTGATTTTTTATCTATTATGTACAAAAAATAATCAATTTTAAATTATTCTTTAGGAGATTTTACAACTTCATTGTCAATAATTTCATCAAATTGTGTCTTTTTACGAATAGTACGTTTTTCATGGAATTTAGATTCTATATTCATTTCTATAACAATTTCTTTGACAGAAATTATAGCATTTTCAAATCCGTCTTCCCTATATTTTTCAAAAAATAAAATAAGACCTTTCAATTTTTGTATAGCAATATCAATACACATATCATTTGATTGCATATTTTTACTAATTAAGTTTACCGCAAACAATATCTCATACCAAATAATCATGCCTAATAAAAATTCAAAATTTTCTAACTCATAATATGCTAAACAATCAGCTTCACTTTTTATTTTAGGTTCGTCATTAACTTCACCTAATTTCAATAAAGCATCTCTTATTTGTGAAGTTTGAAATCTTAAAACTTTTTACATTTTCAATACGACTTTCCCAACGTGTCTGTGACAATGATTTAAGAGTTAAGTTAGGAATATGATCTTGTAGAATTTTCCATCTTTTAGTAGATGAAGAAAATATAGTATATATACGTTGTAACACTCCAAACAAAGATATAGCTTTAGGACAACAATTAGCTATATCACAAAGTATCAAATTTAGACTATGACAACCACATGGAGTATAAAATGATCTAGGATTAATCTCTAAAAACCTTTTTTGCACACCTTGATGTTTTCCTTTCATATTAGACCCATTACATAACCTTGTCCTCTTAGGTTACTAATATCAAGTCCAATAATATTTATTTCATTCATAATAGCATCAAAAAGACCTTTTTTCAGTTGTATCATATACTTTTAAAAATTCTAAAAAATATTCAAATATTTGAATTGGGGTTGAAGAAATATCTACACATCGTAATACAAAAGACATTTGCTCTTGATGACTTACATCGAGAGTACAATCAAGTATGATTGAAAAATATTTTGCGTTGATACTTTTTTTAATAATTTTTGTTTTAATTTCATTTGCTAGCAAATTTATCGATTCATTTTGTATTCTATGTCCAAGGTAATGATTATGAATTTCATTATCTTTAATTCGATGAATGTGTTCTTGCATTATAGGATCAAATTCTGCAATCATTTCAATTAGATTTAAAAAAATTTCATTATTTTCTTGATAAATCTTTTCGTTTGTTCCACGAAAGGTTAAGTTACTTTTTTCAAGAGTTTTAACAACTGCAATAATTCTAAATAACACATTTCTCCAATGTTCTCCATCTCTATTTATTTGTTCTTGAACATGTTTGTCAATTGTTTTATTTTTTAACAATCTCATTTCTAAATCAATTCATGAACTCATATTAACAATGTGCTCATTACTTATCTCATGACTCTTTAATTGTTTACTAATATTTCTCTAATCCCTACTACCTTCATTGGCTAAACTACTTGTACTAGAAAGAGCTTTAAACAATTTGCAATAAAAACAAAATACTCTATCCAAATCTTGAGAATAAATCAGCCATTTTCTTTCACGTTTTTCATCATTAGTCAACTTTTGAATGTAAACTGATGAAGAAAAGTGTTTTGAAAATTCATCTTTAAGAAATATATATTAATAACTCTAACAGGACCTTTTTCTACTAATAAATCTCTCAAACTTATATCGATATTTGTCCATTGACTTGAATCATATATATTTTTAGTAGTGGATTATTCTAATTTATTAATTTTTATTTCTTGTTCATTAACTAATATTTCTTCTCTATTTTTATTTTCATCCATGTTTACATTATTAATTTGTTCATTCAATGAGCAATCACCTATATTTTCAACTTTCTTATTTGTTTCAAAAAATGTCTCGATAGCCCCTCTTTGTGATTCAATTAAAGCTTCAACTTTTTTCTTTTTTTTTTTAGTTTCGAATAACCTGATTCAAATTTTCTAGTTGATATTTCTATATGTTAAAATAAAAAAAGCAATATATGTTTCATAAAATTAAATTAAACGACTATAAATCAAAACTAAAGAAAAAAGTTAGAACAATAGAACCTGATTATCAAAAAAATTCTTCTAATTTAGATGCTTACTTGTTGAGCCAAATGCAATATTTTACACTAAATAATAGCACACTAAATAGAAAACTACAGCCAAATAAAATAAACCTCCTCAGTTAAAATGCTCTCCTATATCACGTCTCCAACGTTTAAAATCAATGCAACACACAGTAGCAATAACACAAAAAACTTTGACAGTGGACAATGCAAAATACAAGCTTTTGGTGCTGGCACCTAAAGAAAATAGGTCCAGAGTTTTGAAACTCACTTTCTATCTCTTTGGACCCACAAAAAAGTAAATAATTGATGTATTGGAAAAGAAAATGTGGCTAACATTTGGCGTTGGCATCCAAAAAGAATAAGACCATGGTTTTAGTTTTGAAAAGTCTCACTTTTTTTATCTCTATGGATCCACAAAATAGTAAATGAGTGATGTATTGGAAAAGTAAAAAGATAAAACGTGGCTTGAAAATTGGAAAAATAAATGGATTGAAAAAATAAAAACTTTTCAAATTCTAAAAATATTTTTTTAAAAAATAATTATTAAAATTAATTTTTTTTAAGAGGTCTAAAATTCTTGCTTTGTTTGCTTCTAGCTGGGGCGGGCCTACGAGTATGGATGTTTATTGGTTTGCTTCTAGCTGGGGTCTAGCTGGGGCGGGCCTACGAGTATGGATGTTTATTGGTTTGTTGTAGCCAATTTTTTTTTAACTAAACCTTGAACCAACCTAATAAATTTAATAAAATATTAAATATATTCAGTTTGTTTGAAGTGACTCAACTAAAACCAAATGAAATCATAGCACTAAATATCAGTATGGCTTGTTTGTTTTAATCAATTTTGACTTTGATTTTTTTATATTTAGGTCCAATTAATTTAAACTGTAATTATTTAAGACTTATTTTTACCAAAATTTTATATAAAAGTGATTTTGTTAAAAATTTATACATCAAAATTTATAAAAATGCAACTATTTAATCCAAAACTTAATGTTTAATATATAAAAGTAATAAAAATATTTTGTAAATATTTAAATAAAAAATTATATATTATAAAAATATATATAATAGACGTTTGATTTAATTTATTTAATTCTCAATCCAAAATCAAAACAAACCATTCAATTTTCACTTTGGCTCTATTTGATTCACCGGAAAAGAAATTTTGAAGGAAAAAATTTTTGACTCAAAAAGAAATTTGTGTTTGTTTTGCAAGAAAAGAAATTTTTTCTAAAGAAAAATATTCCACCAATCTAAACTTTTCTTGAATTTTTCAAGGAAATGTTTTGAAAAAAACATTAGAGTAAATTATGTTTACCTATGAAGTTTGTGAAAATTACATTTACAACTCTTATAGTTTTAAATTGAGATAAGAAATTTTTTTAAAATTTTATAAAATTTATACTCACATAATTTTTAGTTTTGAAAAAATTACAATAATTTTTTTATTTTAAATTTTTATAAACATTTTGTCAAAAAAAATCATAAAAGATAATATTTGTTAATAATTTTGTGATTAAATGAGAGTTTTCCTATCAAACTAAAAAAATATAAGTATAATTTTTATAAATATCAACAAAATTGAATATTTACTCAAAAATTAAAGAAACCATTTTCAATTTTTGTTTTAATCTATTATTATTAGCTTGCCACTCTTGCCATGGTTATGCTTGAGCGAGCGCTGAGCTTAGGCTTACATAAAAAGGGAAAATGCATTTTGACCACTCTAAAGTATTGGTGCAATTACAATTTGTCTCATCTTTTAATTTGAACAATATCTCTTCTATTTTTTCATATAGTTATAATTCATCTTCTTGTTATTAATTTTAATGTTAAACTCAACTTTTGAAAGTTTAAAATGTCTAAATTATCTTTTAAAAAATAATTTTTTAATTTTTTTTTAAAATAAAATTTAAAAGATAATTTAGACATTTTATACCTCTAAAAATTAGATTTAACATCAAAATTAATAGTAGGGAGGTAAATTGTAATTATATGAAAGAATAGAAAAAATATTATTCAAATTAAAAGAAGAGGGAGTAAATTACAATTACACCAATTCTTCAAAGTAACAAAATACATTTTAAAAATTATTACAATAAAATATATATTTTTTTAGTCAGTGAATTGAATGATTTGAATCTAGATCTATATCCTAATTCAAACATTTTTATTGGGTTCAGTGAGAATTTTAAAACTAAAATTGAGCTCAAACATTTTTATTCAAATTGAGTTTAGACTTAAATAAAATTTTTGAAAACAAGATCAAAGTCTATAATTGAATTTTAGCATTTCTATATAAACAAAAATCTCTGAAAACAAATTAAACTAGGACATAAACACGTCCATTTATCACTGTTGCATCACTGAGTATCATTTTACCATCACTTCCTACCAACTGCCATACATATTTTCATGTCATCCAAAGAAACAAATTTCCATAAAAAGTTTTTCTAATTAAACGAAAGAATAAAAATTTTATTATGAAAATATTTTTTTAAAACAATTATAAAAGAATTTTTCCAGAAAATTTTCTAAATTTTTTTTATTTTCTGCCAAAACAAACTTCGTAAAGTCAAACTCAACAAATTTAAATAAATTTTAATTAAGTTTTTGACAATTTGATTTGTCAACCACCCCTATGTTTGGGATTAAGTTTGACATAAGTAACAGTTAAGTTAATTACTGCATGGCATGCTTGTAACAATATATAGGAAAACTTACGACCATGCCAAGTCTCTAAACCGTTGCCCACAAGTCACAGAAATTTTCTGTAAAATATCTCAAAAAGTAAAGACATTCGATGCTTGCAAATATACCGGCTCAGAAATAGAGATCATCTGAGGAGCTGACGATATTCCAAGTGTAACAGCAGATGCTGAAATGCATAAAATACAACTACAAACCGTAAAAAACTTTGTTTGACCTGATATGTTCTGCTGAGTTTCGAGGGATCACAACATTAATTTCATCCTTAACATGGTAAAATATAAGTCCATGAATATCCCATATGGTGCGCTGAATTCTGTTTCTCTCCAATGAATAATGAGATGCTTTATTTATATAAAACTTGGGCAGACTGGTCCCTCTGACAGACCAAGGCGAACTTCCATCCCATGATGCATGTCCAGTGGCCGGAAAGTTTCTGATTCACGAGGGTCTGCAGGCGCAACATTGAAATTGAGAGAAAGCAAAAGAAACAATAGTGAGCCAATGACATTATGACAACAAAAAACAAACAGCAGCAGCAGCAATAATAAGGAAACCTTGCATTTCTTAATCAACATGGATACTTCACTTCAAAGAGACAGAAAACAGTAAAATGAATATATAAAATTTGTGATTTTGACTTTTTAAGTAGATTGTATCAAAATTGCTCTAGTTATTAATATTGCCAGATTAAAATATTATCACAGGTGAGTATAAAATAAGCATTTACCTTACAGTATCAAGTTCAATTAAAAAATCTTCAATAATTACTACAAGACTGAACTTTAAAAATGTTAGCAAAAATCTTATTCTTGAATCACCAAACCTGACCATAGAATTGCTCGAGTCCCTTTAAGCTTTGATTACCACAACAAAAAGAGAGTGAGTGTGTCAAAAATTCCAAAAATATGATAATTTATTCCCTTTTTACCCTTTTTTATTCTCCTCAGCTCCCTACTCTTGTTCCCTTTCTCTTTGTTTCAACCTACTTTTAATTTCCAGTAAAAGTGGAGAAGCATGCACCGTGAAAAGGTTCTCTTTAGCAATTACCCTCAAGTGGATTTTTTTTATTATTATTTTTATTCCATTTTGTTATTCTTGCAAAACAATTGTGGAAGTCAAGCCAAACAAAAAAATTGGCAGAAAAACAAGATCTTGTTATTTTCTGCAGGGCCCAAAACTAGCCAAATGTAAATCTACTAGACCCAATTGGTTCAAAGTTCAACAGATTGACTGCTGGTACTTATTAAATGTAGCAGCGTCCTGTGTTCAATTAATCGATTGAGAAGCATGACAACTTCAATAGGTAAAATATTAAGAGAATGATAAAAGAAGACAAGGCAAATCATTACCATTTAGATAATCCTCAAAACCAATGTCATCAAGACTTCCTGTAAAAGCCTCCAAACCCAGCATTGAAGATGGAATTATCCCTGGAGGTCTCTGGAATCTACAAGGAATATATCATTATACATCCTGAGTGACTAAACAAACCAGACCAAAGATGGCAATATAATGGACTGCATAAGAGGAAAGAGTGCAAGGAGGACAAGAAGAATAGAGAAATGACACAAGAACCACACAGAAATAGCAAATCAAGTGCCTTTTTTCCTTCTTAATAGAACAAGAGTTAACATGAAAGCAACAAATGGACTCTAGAACTTGGCTTTTATGTATGTGTGTGTCAGGCTGCTGGCCTAGCATGTGTTTCAATTGGCTATGGAAAAAAAACTCTTCCACAAGTAATTCTTCTTTGAAGACACCATGTAAAAACCATCACTGCAAACAAATTTAAACTCCAACGGGGAATATTCTCTCTCAATGCAAGGCATTGTTCAAGGCCTAATCCACTGGACTTGAAAATTGAAGTATCATAAGTTAATTCTCCCACAAGGTCATGAATAAATCCAGCAACCAGCATAAAAGCAAAGATGGAGAGCAATAGAGCATGACTAATTATCCTACATGATAAGAATAACATTAGATAAAAATCACCATGCATCTGGAGAAAAATATAACCCATTCATTGAACATCTAGCTTATTCAGTGAAAAATAATATTCATATGTCAGAACTGGGAAATAAGGTTTGAATCATATCATAAAAGAAGAAGTTCCACGGTTACCTATTAGGCAAGGTACTAAAGAAAACAGAAAATTCCATACCAACCTGTGAGGGCACTTTATTGTCACTTTAGGAAGATGATTTTAAAAGATATACGCTTAATTACCTTAAAATTGATGTCAAGTGATAGAAATAAACTGTTTAGAATCTGTAATACTCTTTATATCAGAGATGTTTCTCTTTGTTCTCTTTATAATATTTACTTATTCATGATAAAGATCTATGAAGCCCGAACACGGAACACGACATGGATACGGACTCGTAAATTTTAAAAAATATAGGACACGACACGTTGAAAATACGTGAATTAAAAAAAATATATATATATATATAGCTAGAAAATAATGTTATTTACAACTCATTTCACAACTTAATCTCAAAAAAATTATCATAAATTTATAATACAATAAACATTCATTTTTTTCAATATATTTTTCATCATCACTATTGTTTTCATTCCTTTCGTCTATGAAAAAAACTTTTTAATTCTGAATTATACAAAGATATATTTATAATTGATAAAACTCTAACATCAACAACAACAACAAAATAATAAAGAATATAAAAATTATGTGTACATACAGCAATAATAAAGAACAAAAATAAGAGAACAACTGCAAAAAAAAAAAATGTGCATTATTATAATTCAACTCTCTCATCGACAAAAGCTACATCAGTTCTTTACCATTGCATTTATGTAAAACATTAAGAGACAACACAAAAAATAGAAGAATTTGGCTTTCTTTTACTTCATAGAAAAGTTTGAACCCCAAAAGCAAATTTTCAAATAGGCATATATGTTTGCATAAAAAAAAATTTCGAAGATTTGTTGAAAAGGAATATGCACATGGCCACACACACATAGACAAATCCAATAAGAGAAAATAGAGAAATTTATTCTCAATGTTCAACAAAAACAAACAATAGAAATGCGATGACTGGAATACAAGTTACGATAGATGATGGGTACCCAACTTCAATAGAAAACATGTTACGATGACTAAGATACAAGTTGCAATCATTGGTGTTGAGTTCTAACTTCAAATAAAAATTTAAAGGGGATGGAGGATTTATGCTTAAAATATCCAAAATAAGTGTCGGACACGTTCAAAAATGTGTCCGACACGAGTTTTTTTTTATAATTTTTTTTAAAAGTTGGTTACGAGACACGCATCAGACACGTGTCCTAAGAGTGTCCGAGGAGTGTCGGTGTCCGTAGAGTGTCCGATACGTCGACACGCCTTAAAATGAAGTGTCCGTGCTTCATAGATAAAGATGCAATAATCATACTCAAAATTATCTCAACGTTTCAAATTACTTAAGAGGGGATGCAGTGTGGTCAATTTTATGATGAAAATAATAAGGTGACGACATGGACACATTGACACGTCAAAGTCAAAACTTTAAAAAAATAAAAACTTCTAATTTTTTTAACTTAATATTTAGTGATCTACTTCCAAAGAAGAGCATAACCAACTTTATCCTATATTCAAAGTACCTAAAACTAATCCTTTTCAAAAAAATTTACTAAGCAAGATGTTAAACATATTATTCAAGGACAAAAAAAAACTTAAGAACTTATCTCATCAAGATAATGTTTCTGGTATCTCATTCTATATTTGATTTGGTCATTTTTCTTTCTTTTCATTTTTTTGTTGGATCAGCTGTGTCCAAATTGTGTAAGGTGCATGACGGAGACAAAAAGACACTTCTTTATTTTGGACACATCCCAAACATGTTTGTAAATGTGTTGTCAGCATGTCGAGACTATGTTGGTGTTAGACATGCCTCAAAATAGGCATATCCGTGCTTTATAGAAAACAGTTGACTGTCCCAGCAATTTACAAATTGGTCACTTTCTTGCAAGGTTCTTACAGACGTCTCTTATTCTCTATGACAGCTACAGCCACCTTTTGTTGCATGATATGTTATGATTACTACAGGTAAATACGTTGAATATGCTCTAGAAGATCTGAGCTTCAAGCTAGAACAAGAGGCATGTGATCACCTTGACAACAAGATATTTACTACACCTATGATTACTACAAGAATGGTCTTGCACAGGCAATAACTTTTCAGAAGTGAATTTTAGTAAAGAGTCTTTCTAACTTTCAGATGTTTGGAGAGGAAGAAAAGATTAAGTCATGGAAAATTAAAATTTATCTGATGCAAAATGGAGCCTTAATAAATGGAAAATGACTTCTGTTTTGAAAAAGTGGAAGTCATTTTTAGGGAGTTCATAAGTGTCATCTTTGATTTTTGCCATGTTATCAATGTGGACTAAGGATTGCTGTCAACAAACACAATGTGAAACTTCGAATTACAAAAAAAAAGGGCAAAGTACTATTGGTGCAACTGTGAGTGAAAGTGAATTGGTATTAACTTTTTTTCTTTTTAGGAATGAATAAAAATTTCTTGAAGTTATGACAATTTAGATTTGGAGGAAAAAAAATTATTGAGATTCGTTTTAATAAGAGGCCATTGTATAATAAATTTAGATTAATTTTTAATTATAAATATACAAGTAAGAACTATAATGCTAATTATGGAATTGAAATAAATTATCTCAACATAACTCATTGGTTTTATAATTTTTTTTTCTTTAATCATAAATTAACTTTTATAACTCTGCCTATATTCGTATAGTCGGTCCCAAGTCCGAATAAAAGAGGAGGATTATATTAGGCATGCGACAGCCAACATAAAACTTTGTCGTAACTACATGAATATGGATAAACGAAACAATAGTGTTATGGCTAGGTCGTTGTCCGAATACAACACGCTGTATAGCTCTAGTGCAGTGTCAAAAGAGTAAAAGCCGCTGCATCGACGCCCAGGTGCAGTGAAAAATAAGTAAGAGTTCTCACACTTTAATGAACGGGTGTGGACAAAAAAGTTAGTTCATAAAGGTAAGATACATTTTGGAACTTGAAATATAGGCACACTTACAAGAAAATCAATGAAAATAGTTGATACCATGATTAAGAGAAGAATCAATATCATGTGTCTACAAAAAACTAAGTGAATAGGAGAAAAGACAAAAAAATTAGATTCTTCGGATTTAAAAGTTTGATACACAGGCAAGACAAGAACTAGCAATGGTGTAGGTATAATAGTTGATATAGAGTGAAAAAACAATATGGTATATGTGAAAAGATTACAAGATAGAATTATAACTTTAAAACTTGTAGTGGAGCATGACACTTTTAATATGTTTAGTGTATATACACCTCAAGTTGAATTAGAGGAGCATCACAAGAGAAATTTTTGAGAGAATTTAGAAGCTTTGATTCAAGAAATACCTCTAGAAGAAAAAAAATTTCTAAGAAGGGATCTAAATGGACATGTAGGGAGGGAATCTAAAAGATACGAGAGTATACATGGAGGTTTTAGATTAAGAAAAGCAAATAAAAAGGATAAAACTATCTTGAATTTTTCTTTAACCTATAATTTTACTATAGCAAACACTTGTTTTAAGCGGGTAGAACATCTTATCACATACAAGAGTGAAGGAGTAAGCTCTCAAATAGATTTCTTCTTAATAAGAAAATCAAATAGAAAGTTTTACACAAATTGCAAAATCCTACCTAGAGAGAACGTGGCTACCCAACAGAGTTTTAATTTTAGACGTATGAGTTAAGAGAATAGTAGAAAGGAAGAGCAAGAAAACAGTTTTCAGAATTAGGTGGTGGTTTTTGAAAAATGAACAACAAAAGAGTTTTCAAAGTAAAGTGGGGGAAGAGAAGCTTTAAGAGGTTCAGGGAAATGCTAATAATATATGGGACGAAATGGCCAAAGAGATCAAGAATATAGCAAGAGAGATACTTGGAGAATCAAGAGGCGTTGGACTAAAGGGTAAAGAATCTTAATGGTGGAATATAGAAGTGCAAAATAAGATTAAGGATCAAAGAGAATGTTATAAGACGTGATACTTATGTGATAATGAAAATTTGAATAAATATAAAGTTGTTAAAAAAGACGCTAAGAAGACTATGAGTAAAGCGATATCTAAAGTTTTTAAGGGACTATATCAATCTTTAGGAACTAAGGATGGGGAAAGAAAAGATACAAGCTTGCAAAAGGTAGGGAAAGAAAGACAAGAGACCTAGTAAAATGTATTAAAGATGAAGAGGATAATATTTTGGTAAGGAAGCAAGATATTCAAGCATGATGGAGGATTTACTTTCAAGGACTTTTTAACGAAGGACATGAGTTTGACCTGTGATTCTGACAGACTAAATGTTACAGAAGAGGACCATAATTATACTTTTTATCATAAAATTTAGGAGTTTGAAGTAGAGAAGGCTTTGAAGAGAATAAAAAATGGTAAAGTAGTAGGATTCGATAATATATCTATTAAGGTGTGAAAAAGTCTAAGAAAGAAAGATATAAATTGACTCACTAAGTTGTTTAATATGATAATGAAATTCAAAAAAATGTCGGATGAATAGAAGAGAAGTTCTTTAATCCCTATCTATAAAAATAAGGGGGACATACAGAATTGTGCTAACTATTGAGAGATTAAGCTTATGAGCCACACTATGAAGTTATGGGAAAATATCATTGAACAAAAATTAAGACAAGAGGCTCAAATCACAGAGAATCAATTTGGTTTCATGCCAAGAAGGTCAACTATAGAAGCAATTTACTTACTACGGAGATTGATGGAAAGATATCAAACAAGATAAAAAGATTGGCATATGATTTTTATTAATATAGAAAGAACATATGACAGAGTGTTAAGAGAGATTTTATAGAAGGTTTTAGAGAAGAAAGGAGTATGTATTGTGTATATTCAAGCAATAAAAAACATGTACGATAGGATCACAACTTGCGTGATAACATAAAATAGAGACACGGAGGATTTTCTCACAACTATTAGACTACATCAAAAGTCTTCCCTGAGTCTGTATCTTTTTAATTTGATTTTGAACGCAGTTACTAAACATATACAAGATTTAGTACCTCGATGTATGATTTTTGCAAATGATATAGCTTTAACTAATGAATCGAGAGAAAAAATAAAAATGAAGTTAGAGTCATGAAAACAATTAAAAACACATTATTTTCATATAAGTAAAAATAAAACAGAATATATGGAATGTATTTTAAATAAAAGACGAATAAATACAAATTTAAAAGTAAAACTTAGAAATCATATACAAGTTTTAAATATCTTGAGTCTATTATACAAAATGACGGCGAAATAAAGGAAGACATAAACCATAAGATTCAAGTGGGATGGATGAAATGGAGGAAAGCATCGAGTATCATTTGTGATAAAAAGTGCAGCTTAAAGTTAAAAAAAAATTTTACCGTACAGTTATAAGACCTAACTAAATGTTGGACGGTTGAAAGACAATATGAAGATAAACTCAATGTTGCAGAGATAAAAATATTGTGTTAGATGTGTGGACACACTAGAAGAAATATGATTAGAAATGAATGCATTAGGAAGAAAATTGGGATAACACCTATTGTGGAAAAGATGGTAGAATCTTGCCTAAGGTGATTTGGACATGTGTGGAGAAAACCTACAGAAGCCTTTTTTAGAAGAGTAAATCAGATGAAAAATAGTTTGATAGTTAGAGATAGAGAGAGGTCAAAGAAAACAATAGGTGAAACTATTAAAAATGATTTAATAGTTAATAATCTATCTATTGATTTCATTCATAATAGGCTACTGTAGTGTCGTTTGATTCATGTAGCCAACCCTACTTAGTAGAAAAAGACTTAGTTGTTCTTGTAATTATAAATTAACTTTTATGTACTTTCTCAAATGTCATTTTTTTTAAAAAAAAGTCCCTTGTGAAGGCATTTACTGAAGTTGGAATGGAAGGACATCTAAATCTTTTTTGATAAAAATATAATTACAATTGTTGTGGATTACATATTGATTGATAAATTATTTAGTGAAAGATATTGTAAAATGCCATTGGTTGGGGGTTGGGGTAAGGATCACAAGTTCAATGAGCATATAAAATTACAAAAAATAATACAAATTTAAATAAAGAAAAAAAAATCTTGCTACCATTAATGATGAGTAAAAATATTTTAGGTACTTTTATATTATTGAAAACTACAACAATATTTTAAAAAAAAATCACTTTTAGCTTTGAATTTTAAATTATGGAATTTTTTTTATAATGTACTAAACAAGAGAAAATGCTTTTGTCCACTTGTCTAACCACCACAAAATTAAGTTACTTTCTAAGAAAGTATTTCCAAAAAAAAAACTTTTTGAGAAAAAGCAATTTCCACCTAAACAAGCGAACCCTAACATACTATGACAAGGGACAGACCTATTGATACATATACCCCATTTGTTTCCAAAGGAAATGAAATTGAATTAGTTTTCTAAATATGTACAATATAAGAGTACATTAAGTAGAATCTATAGTTTTTCCATAGGAGGAGATGAGCTCTTCTGTAATCAGAGCGTAGTCAGTATTCAAATTTTTAACATATACCATTGGCTAAAGGAATTTGTTCTGCACTGTTCACTAACCCAAACATGGAAACAATAGATATATTAAAGCGTGTCATTTAACCACCTTGTAATTATTTTCAAGTAAATTACATATTAACCCCCTATGATTTGGCCCTAAATCAATTTGGCCCCCTATGATTTAAAGTGTATTATTTAACACCCTGTGGTTTGTTATGTAATCACTTAGCCACCTTATAGTAATTTTTATCTGAATTTTAACAACATAATCAAGTGAAGGTAAAAATAATGAATAGTTTCATTGTTTGAAATATGTTTCACTCATACTTTGGACAATTTCATAGTCTTTTGAAGTTGTTATTAAGATTAAGATAACATATCGGAATTGAATTCATTAGTTTAGTCTCAGTAATAGCCTCATAACAATATAAAACTTCATAAATTAACTATTAAAAAAAAATTATTCATCATTTTAACATTTACGTGATTAGTTTTGTTAAAATTTATATGGAAAATACCACTAGATGGTTAAGTCATTACTCTCAAACCACAAGGAGTCTCAATGACACACTTTAAACCACAAGATGGCAAATTGATTTTGGGTCAAACCACGAGGGGTAAGCCTACGAAATACAAATATTGACACAAACAGTCGATAAGGCACACATCGATACTATGACAGTGACACAATAAAGTTTGAAGTGTCCATATATAATTTGAAAAATTATTTCATGTCTAATACACATGTTCAATACACGTTGGACACAGACATGCTCATTTCGTGAAGTGTCCATGCTTTAAGGTAAAGTGTAATTTACCCATTATTTTTAACTAACTACCATTTTATGTGGAACATTCAATCTTCCCAAAGAATTCTACCAATTTGTTATTCTTTTCCATTTCAGCCACTTTAACACAACTTTCATAAGACAATTTCAGACCACAGGAGCAATGGTTTATTGATGCAAATGATTTCTACTGCAGACTTAACTAGGTTCAGAGACACTTCGAAAACAAACAAGGCCCTAAGTCTAGGAGATACCACGCACCAATACTATTGGCAATTAATAGTATTCAAAAATTTAGAAGAAACTAAGTCATTCCGAATACACTGGAACCATTAAGTAAAAAAGATAGTACATATTCATACCGGGACAATATTTGCCTGTCAAGGCCCACCTTCAGTGGAAAAGCAGTTCCATATAAGTTCGCTGCACACTTCCTTTTCATCTCTTCATTGATCCTCCGTACCTAAAAATAACAAAGAGAAGATAATGAATTGCAGAGTAGGCCAAGAGAGAGACATGCGTTCAATACCAATACAATTACAAATGAAGGGATCTATTAGCAGGAGAAGAAACAACCTTACACAGACAATAGTTCACAATCCCTAAGGTTACGTTACTTCACAACAATTATCATAGATTTCAAACTTAAACCACTGAAAAAAAAAAAAGCTTGCAAAGACATAAACCCTCTTTCGGTAAACAAGAAAACCAAAGATTCTGTTTCATTCAGTGGAAAAGGTTTCCACGAAATTTAAATTATTTTCAACGGAAGGGATAGCAGCTAAGCTAACTATTGAATATTCAAAATAACCAGCGCCCACGTAGTGAATTAGGAAATGGCAGCATAATTCATTAATAACTGGAAATTGAAACAGAGCATGCAAACAAGAATGCCAGAGAAAGCGATTACAGATTCCTGAGCAGATTCGAGAGGATGCGATCCAACAATATCGCTCTTGACGCCATGCAGTCCGAAACGAAGCGCATCATTTTGGACCCCTCCGATTTGGTGTGCTATGGTCTTCGGTGCCTCCTCCATGTTTTGTCTCTTGGCTTTCCTTCTTCGATCTCCACAAGTCAGTTTAGCAAAATCTTCTGTACCAAGCAAGGCAAATGAAATAGATTGGCTTTATTGACAGGGAGATGGTTACACGACGTCGTCTGCTTTTTTTACCATAGCGGCATAGCGTATGCTTGGGCCGTAATAAACTGCTCCAAAAGGCCGAAAGTCCTAAATCGGCGGCAGTCCAGTTTTGACCCAAAGACTATAGGTCTTATTTTAAAAAAAAAAAAAAAGAGTTTGGTGTGAGGAAAAAAAAAACCAAAATATTGTCTCAGTTGCATTTTGGCCTATGTGAATAAAGTCTCAATTTTTTTTTCTCGTTAAGGAGAGGTCGTTTTTCTCTTGATAATAAGAGGTTGTTCCTCTCTTTTTCAGAAAGAGAATTTATCTATTGAAAAAGGATCAAGTCTTTGTGTTAATATCTTCGCTTTACAGGAGTACTAACCAATATAGAGAAAATGCATAAATGGAGCAAGGAGAAAATAGTAGAGTGGAGAGTTGGGGACTGAAGGGGAGTTATTGAATCTGGAAGCTAATGATAGCCAAGTTCAGAACCTTGTAAAAAGAAGTCTAGTGAGGAGAATCATAGTAGATAGAACAAAAAAAATCGTAAAATCAATTATATGCAGGGGATGGGGAGACCCAAAAGGAATGAGGATCGTAGATTTTGGGGTAAATACATTTCTGTTCAATTTCGAGCAGGAAGAAACTATAAAAAAGGTGATGGAAGAATCTCCTTGAAACATTATGGAGCACCTACTTAACCTACAGAGTTGTATACCAGAAGTTGCTTTTCAAGAAATGGAGTTCATCTATGCTCCATACTAGGTCCAGGTACACAAACTAATGCTGGAAAACTTGAATGCCAAAAATGGCAACATTATAAGTAACCAGTTGGGAGAGGTACTCGAAGTAGAAGATCCTATAATAAATGGAAGAATCATGAGATACTTCTTAAGAATCAAAGTGCTAAAGAACTTGAAGGAATCTTTTACCCTTAAATTTTGGGTTTCCAGAAAAAACTTACCCATAACATACATTAGACTAAAGTGTGAAAAGCTTTAGAAGTACTGCTATAAATGTGGGAGACTAGGACATGAGAAAAAGGATTGCAGAAGTGAGTAGAAAATGTCCATGAATGAAGACAACAGAATAAGGCATGGACCAGGTTTAGGAACCCAACTTGCAAAACCCCTGAATAGAATAGCCAAGGAAAGCTAATGGCGAAGGAAACACGGTGGAGAGTGGTGGAGCTCAGGTGAGCAAGGCAGGACAAAGAAGGAAAGAAATGTCAATAGCACAAAGCACAAAGGCAACAATAGTAGAGGAGAACTGAAAAGCTAGGTGGCATATAGTCAAAACAGCACTCTGGATAGAAGCGGTACACTTCTAGAAGGGGGAAAAGACAAACCAACCAATCAATGAAGCAGAAACTGGAACAATTGAAAAGAAAAAAAAAGGACAGTTGACACGTAAAAATAAAAAGTCTAGGGCAGAGGTAGGAAAGCAGTGTGAAGAGAAAGATCGAGTGCTAACAAAAGTTGGATAGAAGGGGATGTACTAGCAAAATATAAAAGAACTTTCTAGAATAAAAGAGAAAAGCACAGGAGATGAGGGCATAGGGCCCAGTGAAACAACTAATCTAATGGGCCCCCATGGCCCAGTAGAAGAGAAGTATGAGAAAGACATAGAAGAAGTATAGAACGAGCCTAGTAATTTAAAATATGCAAACATGCCCAAATTTGTCCTAGCCCAAGTAGAGAAAAGAAAATATCAATTTAAAGATTTCAGCCAGCATGGGGACACTGAGGAAAATAGGATGGAGGATGGAGACACAGCCATGGGGGAAGACATAGTTGCTGGACATCAGGGGAATAACAGCAGCAGCAATAAATACAAACAGCAAAGAATCATAGAAGGAAAAAAGTGAAAAAAGAGAGGAAGGAACTGGGAAGTCTATCATAACTACTTTATAAAACTCCCCAACGAGGATGAAGCTAATGAGAATGAAGAAAGAGAAGAGAAGGATGGAAGATGAACTTGGGTGTTAGCTATAAATGACTTAGCAACAGCAGTGGCCAAATTCATAAATCTGAAGAAAGAAAGAAACACAATAGAGGATAGCACATAAGACTAAGAAAATCAAATGGTAGAAGAAAGAGAAAAGATGAAGAAAGAAAAACATATGGAGTAAGAAGCAAGAGAAAAGGAAGGAGATTACCCTTACCTGAAAATCTGCATGGCTAAGGAGGCGGGTCTAACCATGCCCCACCCCTCAAAATGACAACTATTAGCTGGAATTGTCAAGTGGTGGGAGTTGCATTGATAGTTCTAGAGCTCCAAGACTTATGTCTCAAAAATAAATCATCAATCATATTCCTCATAGAAACAAAAGCTAAGGAGGCAAAGATAGAGAATTTAAAGAGAAGACTGGGATTTAAAGAGATGACAGTTGTCAAGCCTGTAGGAAAAGCTAGAGGCATATGTTTAATGTGGAGGAATGGCTGTGAAGTGGAGGTGATTGATAAATGCAAAAACTACATCCACACAAAAATCAAATTGGAAGATGAAATAAGGGACAGCTTCTGCACATTTATTTATGGCAACCCAAATGAGAAAAGCAGAAGGCAACTATGGAGAGATATATCAACTTTAAACCTGGGTAAGTTTTTTGCTCAGCAATAAATAAGAGATTGTAATGAGATTTTATATCATTATGAAAAAGATAGGGGTAGGCAACATAATAAGAAATAAATTGATGTTTTTAGAAATTTCCTGACTAAAAATGATCTCCTAGATTCATATGTAAAGGGTTGCAAATTCACATGGTATAATATGAGGAAAGTGGGAAGGGTAAAAGAAAAAAATAAATAGACATTTAGCAAATGAAAAGTGGCGTAATAAATGTAAAAATGCCAACATTATTGCCCTCCCAGCTATGGGATCTGACCATAACCCCTATTACTGTCTATTAATCCCCCTAACAAAAAAAAGAGAGAAAACCTTTAAGTTTAGGGCATATTGGGCAAACCATGAAGACTTTAAAGGTAAAGCAGAGAGAAGCTGGAACAGCAACGAATCAGCAAGGAATCTTGCAGGATTTGCATCAAAGATTAATAACATGGCAGGGCATCTTGAAGAATGGAAGAAAAAATCTTTCAAAAGGGCTGATTTCTAGATCATTAGACTTAAAAAAGATTGCAGCTGCTGCAAAATGGAATCCAAAGTAGGGGGCTACAAATGAAGGGAAGAGAATTAAAGAAAAGATAAACCAATTATGGAAGCAAGAAGAAAAACACTGGGCACAAAGGGCAAGAATCAAGTGGCTTGAATGTAGGGATAAAAATACCAAGTTCTTTCATTACACTACTATACAGAGAAAAAAGACATAATAGGGTTGTAAGAATTAAAGATGGAGAAAGGAAATGGGTAGAAGGAGATAACAATATACAAGAGGCTTTGCAAAACTTATATAGGAAGCTTTTTGAATCTTCTTACCCTAATAAAATACCAAACTTAAAAGAGGTAATCCCCAAGTACATTACAAGAGAAATAAGTGAAGGCTTAGCTAAAGAGGTAACAGAAAAGGAAGTGGAGAAGACTATTTTTAATTTAGGACCTATGAAGGCCCTTGGTCCTGATGGTATAAATGGCTCCTTCTACCATAAGGCTTGGGATGTGGTTAAAAAAGATGTTTTCAGTGCTGTAAAGAGTTTCTTTGAGGATGGCCATCTACCCAGAGAAGTTAATGAAACTCACATTACACTCATTCCTAAAACCTAACACCCTGAAACAGTGGGACAATTCCACCTTATTAGCTACACAAATTTTAACTATAAAATTATATCTAAGATCATGGTTAATCGGCTGAACCTTTGATGAATGGGTTGATATCACAAAACCAAAGTACATTTGTAAGCGAAAAAATAATTCAAGATATCCTACTTGCCCAAGAAGCCTTCCATGCTTTGAAGCACAACAAGTAGGGGTGTTCATAACCCGATCTATCCGATTCAAACCGTTTTAACCCGATAAAAAATAATCAATTCGGGTAGACTAAATCGAATTAACGGATTTAATCGGGTAAAATGTAAAAGAAAAATCAGGTTTATCGGTTCGGGTCGGGTTTAAAGTGTTTAAACCGATTTAACCCGACTCGACCGAAGTTATATATTAAACTGAAACAAACCTTACATAAGTCGACAGCTACAGCTTAGTGGTAAGATTTTAACACTCCTATTTAAAAGTATGGGGTTCGAATCTGGACAGCAACCCATGAGTTGCTTTTCACTTTTTATGCTAAAAAAAAAAATTAAATGACGTTTTATCTCCTCCACACATTACAAAAGTTGACCCTCATCTCAGAAAATAAAAAAGCTGACCCTCATCTTAGAAAATAAAAAAGCTGACCCACATTACATATTTATCACTCATAAAATAAAAATCGCAGAGACGCAAACCTTCATCTCCCTTTAATCCCTTTGCTTCTCAGACTCTCTCTCCACCGTATCTCGTTCGTGCGTCTCTCTCTTTATCAATTTTTTGGAAGTCTTTGGAAGCGAAAGTATTTGGAAGACTTCGAAAGCAAATATTCAAACTACATAGATGCAACGCTCGGCGCCTCTCTCTATCTCTGGTCTCTCGTTCTCTGTTGGTTTCTCTCTTCCTTTTTTGCCGTTGCATCTTGTCGTTCGTCTCCTTCCAGGCTTCCACCAACTATGCTGTCGGCAACCATTGTGGAGTAGATTTGAAGCAAAATTTGTCCCTTTTTTTTCTTTGTCGTTCCTCATCTCATCTTCCTTTTATTTTTTTCTATTTTTATTCTGTAATTTCTCTATTTTTTTTAAATCTATAATTGATAGTTGCTTAAAAATTGTGGAGTCTATTTTTTGAAATTCTTATGTAATCATTTGCTGAATAACTTTTGGTTATTTTCGGGTGATTGTTCAACCCGATGAACCTGAGTCCACCTGAATGAATCCAATATCTTCGGTTCAATCATGTGGACAGTCGATTTCGGATGAAGAGAAGACAACCCGACGAGTGTTCGGTCGGGTTGAAATTTTGCCTCAACCCGACCGAACCCGACCCGTTTACACCCCTAACAACAAGAATAAAAAGAAACACGATATGACTCTTAAGCTAGATATGAACAAAACCTATGATAGGCTGGAATAGAATTTCTTGAAGAAGGTGATGGAGGCTATGGGTTTTGAGGAAAGGTGGATTAGGAGGATCATGCTATATGTCACTTCAGTTAGCTATAGAATTAAAGTGAATGAAAGCCTAGGCCCAATTTTCTGCCCATAAAGTGGGCTAAGGCAAGGGGACCCCCTTTTTTCATATCTTTTTATCATGGCAGTTGAGGTCCTTTCTAGAGGAATTACTAAAGCTATAAAGAACAAGGAAATCAATAGGCTCAAGTTAGCAAAAAATACCCTTGAATTAGCCTACATTTTTTGTGCTGATGACTCAATTATCTTTATGGCTGCAAATGTGCAGTATGCAAAAAAAATGAAGGGGATCCTAGAAGAATATTCTAAACAGTCGAGTCAGCTGATAAATTTAGACAAATCTAGGCTAATCTTCAGCAAAGGTACACCAAGCGATATAAAAGATGAAATATAAAGAGAGCTCAACATTTTTAAATAGTATAATCAAGGAAAATATCTAGGAATGCCAATGGTATGGGGAAGATAAAAAAAACAAGCTTTGGATTGGATTTTGGAAAGAGTGAAACAGAAACTTACTAGTTGGAAGATGAATTTCTTATCCCAAGGGAGGAAGGAGGTGCTTATAAAAGTAGTTATCCAAGCTATCTCCACCTATGCCATGTCTATCATTTTACTCCTTATCAATTTATGTGCTAAACTGTGTTCAGAGGTTACCAGATTCTGGTGGAGAAACAAAGGAAGTGATAAAGGCATACAATGACTGAGTTAGGAGAAGTTAACAATGAGTAAGAAGCAGAGAGGAATGGGGTTTAGGGACTTTAGAAGTATGAATATAGCTCTATTGGAAAAACGGGCATGGAGGATATTAGAGGATCCTAACTCCCTATGGGCAAGAATCATTAAACAAAGATACACAAATCTTCATAAAGTAAAAAGAGGCAAATGTAACTCCTAGGGGTGGCTGAGTTTATGGGAAGAAAAAGAGTTTATTTTTAGGCATGGAAGATAGAGAGTGGATAGTGGGGAAGACATCAACATATGGGAGGACAGCTGGCTCAGAAGTGGTGAATTGATAGAAAATAACATTAATAGCAGCTTGCAGAATGTGGCATCCCTTATTGACCATGAATCAAAGAGTTAGAGAATAGAGATTCTCTTAGAAATACTTCCTTATCACCAGATCAGGTATGCACTAGCAATCCTTATCCTAGACCAGAATCAACCGAATAAATTTATTTAGCATTTGACATACAAAGATCAATATAAGGTCAAGAGTGGGTATGATATTGTTAAAGAATGGGGACCCAAAGCAAGCAGACACAAGGGATCCACTTCTAACTCTATTAATACAAAAGTCTGGGGGGAAATTTGGCAACCTTTAATCCCTCCCAAAATAAGAACCTTTATTTGGAGAACTCTCCATAATGCAATACCCAATATGGATAATTTGCACAAAAGAAAAAATTTTCAAGACCCAATATGCCCAATTTGTAATGAAGTCCTAAAAACAATTGAACACATCTTGTTAGAGTGTGAATGGACAAGACCGACATGGTTTGGTGCAGACTTTCAAACCCATATCGGCCCCAATAAAAGATACAGATTAGGAGAGTGGATAAGAGCGAAGTTGGAACAATATAGCAAGGCATGTGGAAATGAAGAGAAAGAAGCTATGGCAAAGTGTTTCATGATGATGTGATTCATATGGAAGGAAAGAAACAAATTTGTCTTTGACCAGACAAAGATTGTCCCTAATAGACCTATACAAAAATCACTTTTCTAGTTAGCTAACAAAGCTAGCCTAAAGCACAGAAGAGAAGACATAAAACGAAATAATAGAGAGGGAGAAGGAGATGAAGCAGTGAGGTGGAAACCCCAACCGAAGGGATGGATAAAGTTAAACACTGATGCAACTTATCCAAAACAGGGTTCAGAATGTTACCTCGCTGTCGTAGTTAGATTCTAACATCTCTAATTTTGTTTTATTTATTAATAAAGATACATAAATATTTAATGTAACATTCCTAATTTCGTTTCTTTTATTAACAAAGATACATAAATATTTATTTAAAGAAATAAAATTTATTAGACAATTTTTAGATATCTAAAGAAATATAATCCTTAAAAATTATTTACTTTATGTGTATGCATAGAAAATGTTTCTAACATTAAGGGAATATGTAAAGAGAGAAAACTTAATAGGAAAAATTAGAAATAACGTACTAAAGAGAGGTGAAATTCTTAGGTAAAGAAGAAAAATTTTTAGGAGGTAAGTAAATGTCTTAAAATTTCAAGAAGATTGGATTAAGATAATTTTTCCTAATTCAAGAGTTAGAGTTATTAAGTTTAACATCTCCACCTAGAAATTGGTCTTTTACCTATGGATACTTCATATAGAATTTTTTCACTTCACATGAGTTTCTAACAAACCAATAGGATAGCTCAAGCAAGAAATGAAACATAGACTTGGACTAGGATATAAAAGTTGAATCGGTAGCTCAAAAATCATGAAAATGTGACCATACCCTCCATAAAAGGTAGAATTTCAGCCAAAACAAAGGAAATAAGTAAGAATGAGCCCAAATCCAATAGAGAAAAAAAATAAGAATCATGTGAGGAAATAATAGTGTAATAATAATCAAGTTTAAGTAACATGATATTAGGATAAAACATCTATATCCTACATTCATAATTTCAACAAGTAGGTAATAATACATGGCATTAGGACAAAACATCTATATCCTACATTCATAATTTCAACAAGTAGGTAATAATATATAGCATTATGACAAAACATCATTATCCTATATAAATAATTTTATTCAAGTAAGGGAGATTTAATGACTAAAAATTTGCCACCTAGAAAAGCAAACATATCATACTTGAGTGAGATAAAAGAAAAAGGAAATGAATCCTTAAATCAAAGGGACATTGTCCTTTGTCTTAAGAACATTTTATCAAAATTTTTAAAATCTCCTTTTGCTATGCATATCTTAACTAAGGGAGAGGAAGACAAAAAATGAGTTGTATTTTCTCAAAAAACAACCAAATGCATCCTAATTGTGATAAGGTAGGCCCATGATCATGAAAGGTGAACTACTTGATAGTTTATTTAAACAAAATCCACTTTTATAACATTATAATTTCATCCAAGTGAGGGAGAGAAAAAATAGAATTAAGGTAGAATAAGGAAAATAGAGAAAAAGAGAAGAAGAAATGAAGGAAGAAGAATGAAAAGTCTAGAGAACTAAGTATTCAAGGTAAGTTAGCTTAATCTCTACTTGAATCCATATTTTCTCTTTATTTTTGAGATTCAAAACTTATCTTCCTTCTCTTATTTAAGCTGCTATAAAAAGTTAAGGGAAGAGAGGAATCTTACTACTTCTTTCGAGAGGAATCTGTGAATTAGAGAAATTTTTAGGTAGGTTTGACAATATCTCTTTTTGAAGAAATTTTTTGAAATTTGTAACATTTATATGGGATTTTGATTTTAGAACTTTGATGAAATATACAATATTTGCTACTTTGATGATTGGTTATGGATGTTGCTATATCATGTTACATGTTATCTTACACATGATGGATGTTATGAACATTTCGGTTGGTATAGAAAGTTCTGCATAGATATGGCTATGGGTGGCAAAATTTTAGGATTTTTATCCTGCTATTTGTATATTTGATGTGGTGAAAAATTGATGAAATATGATTACATGTAAATTAGAAAAAAAAATAGAAGAGGATGTAATATAATGATGAACTAAAACCTTAGGAAAGGTTTGGTTAGGATACTAGATTTCAGAGTAATTAGGAAAACTTCTATTTTTGAAATTATGAGAAGATTTGGTTAAGAAGTAAAAGAAATAGTTAATATGATAAATAAATATATATATATATATATATATATATATATATATATATATATATATATGTCTCATAAATTTTTAGCCACTATAATCATTCAAATTAAAATCAATATGAGGGAGATATGGTCAGATTAGTAAGCAGAGGTTAAAAATTAGCTAATCAGGAAAGAATCTGTTAAGTATGCTTCTGTATTTGAATTTATGTGCAAAATCTGTAGAAAATTAAAGGAAATAGTTAACATAATCAATATGGATATATGTATCATGGATCTATAGGCTCTTAAATCACTTAATTTGGAGTCCATATGAGGGAGATATGTCTGATTAATGAGTAAAGGGCAAAATCAGTCCAGAATTCAAGGTGGTAAATATAAGCATTTTTATTTTTGATTTTCTGAAAATAATTAGTAAGGAATCTGAAGAAATGATAAATATGAAAGTTGTATATAAGTATCTTAACTTTTTATAGGCTTTATAGTTACCTCAATTGGAGTTCGTATGAGGGAGATATGGTCAGATTAGTAAGTAGAAGTATGAACCTACCTGAGAAGAAATAATATTAAATTTGAGGGAGTAGTAACACCCTGATTACTTAAAATTTCACTAAAATGTTCAACATAAGGGTTTTATAGAATTGTCTTATCTATCAATTGATATTAAGATCACCTTAATCGGATTTAAAATGTGGGTGTTATACTCTATTTAGTGAGAGAGAAAAATAATATTTAAAAAAAGAAGAAGAATCTTATAAATAAAAATAATAAATGACTAGTATATGCCATAACCATTGTCATTACATGAACTCTTTACCATATTAAGTGTGTAATTTTGACATGAAAATATTTTATAAAGTAATATTTGAAATGATTATATTCATGGCATAATTACCAATGATTTTTGATAATGATTATATTTTGAAAAAAAATTATGGCATGTGAGTATAATGAACATACTTGTTATTGAAATCATATTTTTGGCTATTAATGTAAAAAGAAGAAGAAGAAATCAGCATAGGCACATGGCGGTCTATGTGGTGCATCAGTAGGGGACGCCCTAACAACGACTATGATTATGTTAATGAGAAAATAAAATGTGCTATGTCGGACGGAGTTAGAAAAGCCAGTACCGGAGAGTAGAAAATACTCACCGTGACTGGGCTAGTTTGATATGAACATACGTTGATAGCCATCATATGATATTCTAAAAATAGTTATTTGTGCCATACATATCATAACTGTACGATTTTCATGTGCATAGATAAAGTGCATTCATGTGACCTAAAGATATTTGTTATAGTTTATACAGATGAACATGACATGATGAGCTATATTGATGATAATTATGATTTATTGTTAAACCTACTGGGATTTAATTCTCACTATATTTTTATATCATATTCAGAAAACTAGTTATATAGATTTTTCTATGACTCTGACTTTTAGTGTACGTTGAATCGAGTTACTCTATGTTGGACAGAGCCCAAAAATTAATAAGATGTTGATGATCGAGTTGGCTAAGATTTTGGTGAAGGTGTAACCACCCGCACCCATATATCCGAAATTGGTCAATGTGAATGAATAAGATGTAGATATTTATGTGTCTGATTTTTGTACGTACGCTTTTGATTAATAATGTGTATGTGAACTCAAAATTGTAAACCTTAAATTTTAATTATGTTTGGTTAAATTAATTGAATATTATTTTGAGTTAAGTAATTATAAGTAAATAGGTAATGACTTTATGAGATTTTAAATAAATAAATAAATAAATATATATATATATATATACATGTAAAAAAAATAGAATTGTTACAGAGATGATAGAGGATCACTTCTTATCGGCCCAGCAAAAAAGTGCTTTGCCCATTTAGCACTGGAAGTAGAGTGCAAAGCTTTGGAGGAAGCTCTGCTCCTTATCAACAATCTGCAGCTTAATAAGGTCATAATAGAGACGGATTGTAAGCAATTAGTGAAGGTTTGTCACCAAGAAAGGCAGATCTGGAGTATAAATCATATCCAAAGCAAGATCAAGGAGATTACCTCATGTGGTAGACAAATTAGGATTTCTTTGGTTCAGCGCGACATAAATGAAGTGGCTCACAAGGTAGCGAAGCTCTTCGCAAGTCAGAGTCTTCAAGGTAACTGGATCATCAACCCTTCAAGCTCCCTCAGGACGATATTGAAGAAAGAAACAGGGGAAAGGAAGAGTGATTCCCCCAGCTAGATCTACCCTCACTCGAGAGCCACCGTAGAACTTTCTGGGGTTTTCGCAAAGTGTGTCGCTTTGTTTTCATTTACTTATGTGTCGTTATCGCTTTCCAGAGAGCCAGACTTGATTATGCTAACTGGAAAAAGGGTCTCTCGTGTCTCTTTGCCTGTGGGCTTAGACCCAACATATGTACTTTAGGCCCCGGCCTACGTTCAAAAAAAGAAGAATAAAGTCTCATATAAGAGAACGGAACCCTAGCAGAGTTGGCGGAAAGCTCTCCCTCACATTGCGAAGCCTTCCAAACCAAAAAATACTATGCAAGGCCTCCTTCTCTTCATCTTTCTTCTTCTTTTGTTCTCATGGTTATTTTGTATTTGCTTTCTTTAGGAAAGTTTTTCCTCTCATTATGAGAGATTTTTACTTCCATCAGGGAAACTTTTTCCTCTCTCTTTAGAAGAGGTTAAGAGGTGAATGTTTTACATCTCTTTTATCCAGATTTACAACATTGAGTTTTAGATCTACATATTTGAATTCAGATCTGAGTGAAAGAAGATTAGATCTACAACACTGTTCTTACGAGGAGTAGAAGAATACTGAAGAGAGTTAACCTTCATAAAAAGTTGGGAGGTGTGTTGCCTCCCTATTGTTATATCTCTTTTTCTTCCTATTTTTAGTATGTTGTAATAGCTGTATTTTTGAATTTTGAGATGTAATATTTGGTAGATTAAAGTTTAAGATGTATGTTGCCTCTATAATTTATAGTCATAATACTAATTTTTTTGTATTTTATCTTCAGAAGTTGTAGGATATGTTTATCTTACCTTTCTCTTCTGTTTGCTGGTCTTAATGCATATCTTGATATATGAATAATGGTATTTTACTTGACCAAAAAAAAAAGTCTCACATTGTTGCTCAAAATAAAATAAAGTCTCACACACTTGCCTTAAGGGTTCATTCCGTTAACATATATCCACTCTATGCTATTATTCATCAAAATTTCTAATGAGAATGGAGAGAATTACTCAGAGAAACGAATCACATAAAGATCATGAAATGCAAATAAATCACATCAAATTATGGTTAATTGGGGGTGAGGCCGAACTTGGGCTAAAGCTAATCAGGCATTGAAGTGTTGGGCATAAACTAACTTTAATTCCGAGAAATTTTTTTATTTTTTATTTTACTTTTATTATACATTTTTTTATTTTTAAAATATATATAAATCTCTTTTAAAATTAATTAAAGGATAAGCTATCATTAAATTCATTTAAAATATTTCATTCATTATTATGATATTTTATTGTTTACTTGTAATTGTTTTAACTAACATATCCTCTTTATTATATTTTTATTTATTTTTATTCTAAAAAAATACATGGAAAATTAGATAACAGTTTCAATTTTTTTATTTTTATTAAAAATAGTATTATTGTTTAGTTTTTTTAAATATATTTCAATTACTTTTAATAATTTAATAGTATAAATATTACTTTTAATAAACATTAAAAAATATATCTGTTTGAAGAAAAAAGAGTATAAATATTAAAAAAGTATAAATAACCTGTGCTATTTTTAATTTTATGTGATGATAATTTAATTAAAGATCCAAGTCTCCAAGAGATTTTGAAGCCATCGATAAGAAAATTAATTTTTTGAATATTTCAAAAGAAATAATTTATAAAATATTCATGCGTTATCTAAAAATTATGAAACTTGCACAAAATTAGATCGTATGTTTCTAAACTTGCCTACAAGAATTCAATTTCTATATCCGAAAAACATATAAACAAATGTTTATACATTAAAAAATATTTTTAATATATATGTTTTTTTTCTCTAAACATATGAACCTCTTAATACTCATTGAAAGTAATATTTAAAAACAACTAAGTAATACTTTTGTTTTAATTAAAAATTTTAAAAACTGCAAAACCACTATTCAATATCACATACATTTTTTTAAATGAAAAAAATATAAATATAAAAATATAACATTGTATAAGAGTATTTTAGTAAAAAAATATAGGTGAATAGTAAAATAACAAAATAACTAATAAAATATATTAAATGTGTTTAGTTGTAGCACATCTTTTAATTTCAAAAGAGATATATGTAATCTTAAAAATAAAAAAAGAGAACTGCATAATAAGAATAAAATATTTTTTTCTAAATATTTTTAACTGAAATGTTAGAAGCCAATCAAAATTCAAATTTGGAAGTCAAATGTCTGAAATATTCTTCATTTATTATGAATCATAGCTTTTATATATTACTAGTCTATATTTGAAATTCCAACCAGTTTTTCTAAAATTTGAATAGTAGTTGTAGGTTCACTCTGAAGTATGTCTAAAACTATAATGTACAATAAATTAAGGACGTTTTGGGTATTTGACCACTAAATGTGGCCTATGAGCTTTAAAAGAATATATTAGAATGAGAATGTGTTTTTAACTAAATGGATGTTGTTTATCATGTAATTTCTAAATCATATATCACATGTAATTCTTTTGTATTCTTGTGAAGTAGTATTAAGGTCAACTTGTTTTCTTGACAAATTTTAAAAAAGACTTTAGAGCTTAGAAGGTGGGAAATCAATATTTTTGCCAAGATAATAAATGATATCATAAAATTACAAAAATAGGTGAAAAATGAAGGGTACTTCTGCTAATAAACGATAAATCTATAATGCCAAAAAGTTTTGGATCAATCGAAGGCGTACACAAGTAAAGATGTAATTTGTTGACTGCGAGGATTGGGAAGAGCTTCCACGTGTTTCTACTTCCATCATTAATTTTTAGGATCTATATAGAAAAGTTACTTTTATTTTTCTATTCATAAAAATAAATTATTAAAATTGTAAGTTATTATATAGATACATGATTTGAGAATTATTTCTTCGTATAAAAATAATTGGCAAGTTTATTCACTTATTTTAAATGTTATTTAAAATAGATTTATTTTAAAATAAAAGTTCAAATTAAAAGTTTTTATTGTATATAAAAATTACTTATATTTAAATTAAAAGAGTTGTGTAGATGTGAAAGGTGAGTATAATCCGATCATCTAACTAAATTTGATAAAAAAATTATTTTGAACTAATTAAGTATGGTTAATTGAGTTAATATGGGTTAGTTTTTTTCAAAAATAATTTAAATTTTAACATGTAGGTCAAGTGACTTCTTTTTTTTATAATTTTTTTAGATTTAACTTGGTCAACATGACATAATAGAGTTTTTTGAATTGTTTAAAATTTTAATTAAATTTTAATATTAATTTTTTAATTTAATTTTTATCAAATCAAATTAATAATCTAAATAACTTGACTTGATTCATTGTTCATTGCTGAATAAAATAGTGTGGTAAAAATTTTAGATTTGGTTACTAACATGCCAAAAAAATGTTATATATAAAAGGTTTATCATGATAAAAATGTATGAAATATAATCTATCTAATATAAATTGTTAGGTATTTTCATTAGATTGAAAATTCAATTACTTAACTAAATAATTTATTTATTTTATATGTTATTAATATATCCTTTCAATGTACCCAACTGCATATCTTAATATACATAATCATCGATAATTTCTTATGCTTTGACACATGTATTTTTATATTTTTTAAATATAAGATTAATTTTTTTAAAGATATAAAAATTATTCTTTTTACATATATATTTTTATAAATTTAAATTTTTAATATTATATTAGTGTTGCAACTACAAATTTATTTATCATTTAATCTACAAGATAATCACCATTAATTTAAATTAATAAGTTAAAAGGAAAACTATCATTTAGAAAGACTTTGGCACTCTAAAATACAATTTTAGTATCCATTTTTTTTATAATGAAAATTTTATTTCCTCCTTTGTTTTCAATCTTTGCGTAAACAAATGACCATGTGGAAGTCGTGTCCATACGGTCACGTGGTTAATGGAAGTTTAGGTAAAAATGGAATCCCTCATTAATTCTTACGGCTGTTAAGCTCTCCAAAGAAAACATGTACTTGTACCAAAAAAAGAAAAAAAAAGAAAACATGTACGAGCGCTCCAAATTCCAAATTTCAGATAGGGTCCCAATTCCAATTTTCTATTCTTTTCAATACCTCCCGCCATTCCACCATTGAAGGAGGGAACTCAGTGGGTAAAATTTCAATCCAGATATAAAGTTCAGCACTATTCTTTCTTTCCACCTTTCTTTGGAGAGCGAGATAAACTGAAACCCATTTTTTTGAGAGATTTCATAGATTGGTTTTGGTATAAGCATTCTTGCGCTAAACCAGTGGTAGCTTTTTCTTTAAGCTTCTCTTGTACCAGCATGGAAGTCTCAGCTAAGCAACAGAGGGAGAGCAACCAAGTGAAGAAGGGGGCTGAGGTTGCCAACAATGGGCTAAAAGCTAAGGGAGCTAAGTGTCCCGGTGTTCGAGTTATTGGAGGCCGAATCTATGACTCTGAAAACGGGAAATGTTGTCACCAGGTATTTTCGTCTAAATTCTAATACCCTTTTCATTTTCTTCGTTCTTTAACCTTCTTGTTGTGTGATAAATCGTGGAAATAACAAAAGTTGACGTTTAGTATCTGGATAAAAGGTGAATATTATGGGAATAAGTGAAAACATTCACTTTGTATGTGTCCTAGTCTATTTATGGAAGTCTGTATATTTGTTTCTAGCTTCTAGTTTCTTGTTCTTTTCCATGATACCCTTTTGTTGCTTGTATTGCTTTTTGAAGTGCCGTCAAAAAACGAGGGATTTTACTGCTTCGTGTAAGAACCTGAGGGGGGACAAGCTTTGTACCATTAATTTTTGTCACAAATGCCTCTTGAACAGGTTGGAATCGTTGATATATAACGTAATTTTTCGTAACTCTTATTTTGTCAAAAGTGCAACTGTGCAGTATTTTGTGCAATCTTCCAAGCTGAGATTTTAGTCTTGTGTTGAATTAGATATGGAGAGAAAGCAGAAGAGGTGGATGTGTTGAATGATTGGATATGTCCGAAGTGCAGAGGCATTTGCAATTGCAGTTGTTGCATGTAAGGGTTGATGATTTGAGACGTTCTATTTTTTAAATTTGCATCTTTTATGTTTTGGAATTTCTGAAAGAAGAGTGATCTTCTAGGAAAAGAAGAGGTCAGAAACCTACAGGTCAACTAGTGCACACAGCCAAAGCATCAGGTTTTGCGTCTGTGTCAGAAATGCTTGATGTGAAAGTTCCAAATAATACAGGATCGCACAACATTAAAAAAGTTGCTGTTTCGCCTAAAAGGGTTGCTACTTCAAAAAAGGTCTGCTAATGTTCTTTTCATCCTCCTTCTCAACTTTGGTGCAATTGCCAGATAAAGGTTCTATCTACTTACTGGTTAATTAGGCTCCTCTTTGTCTATGTAATCATACTTATTTCAGGAGCAAATGATTGGCTTTGATAATTCAAGTTCTGATAAGGCTGTTAAGAGCAATGCTGCTTCACCAAAAATGACAGTGGTCAAAGACAAGGTTTGATGGTTATTTTCTACCTTAGCTCTTCACAGATATATTTAATCCATTAGGGCCTGGTTTTTGAGATTTTGGTTGATATTTGTAAAATTTTTGCAGGAGCTTGTAGTTATTCTGTCAGGGAAGCACGGAAAAGAAAATTCTTTAGATGGAAATAGTGGCTTGAACTTCGATTCTCAGAAGGCTCAGAAGTCATTTCCTAACATTAAGGAGAAACCTAAGAAAACAAGGCGGGATGGACTAAAGGAAATATGTAATGGCAATCGAGTTGATGATGCTTGCCAAAACAGGAGCTCAAAAAGGAATAAAATTTGCAATGGAGTGTCAGAAAGGGAAACAAAAATAAATAAGAGTCATGACATCATTCAAGTAGGGAAAAAGGTTTCCAAGACACAGGCGTCAAAGGATGTTTCCTTAAATTGTAATAAAAAGGATGTGAAAGAAGAAATGAATGAACAGAAGTGCAAAGGATCTGAAGTGATCAATGATAGTGATAATGCTGTTGTCAAGGCCCAGATAGCCATAGAAGAGTCAAAAAAATTTAAGAAGTTTACTGTGAATCCTGAGATTGAAGAAATTGACAATAGCATTTCTTTGCCCCTGGGCTCCATTTTAACTGATATATTAGACATTGAATTTCCACCTGAAGATGTTGGCCATGTATTGCAGTTCTTAGAGTTTTGCAGAGTGTTTGATAAGGTATGTTTTTTATGTTGACTTGTGTTAACTTGGAATAGATGGCAGTTGATGGCTGTATGGAGCTTTTTGGTTTTGACACTGCTTTTTCTCTTAATTCTCTGTTTAATAAGTTGTAATTTACTGTTGCCTGTAGGTAGTTGGCAAATTGAACGTAGATTGTTAGAAAATTCTTTCGATGCTGTACTCATGTTACCAAATTGGGACTACTTCCTATTATTAATCACATAATTTACAAGTCTTTGGCAGAAAGAAAAAAATCATGTAATTTACAAGTCAAATGTCAAGTCTATCTTTTGGTCTTCTACAAAGCTAAAAGCATGTAAATCACATTCCTATTTGACACATTTAATTGATTATTAGATTAGCAAGTGGGAGAATATTTCATTGCACTGCATGAAATTTTCAAAATGTAATAATGTTACTTTTGAAGATATAACTCTGTTTTACATGTAGAATGTGCTGCATTTATTCATAATTGTGTTTTAATTACTGTTTCATTTTCCTCTATTTATCATCAGGTTCTTGATATGAAGAAAGGAGAAGCTGAAGCTATACTAGAAGAATTGTTAATGCATAAACCAAATGTTCGCCGAGGACCAAACTTAGTAGCTCAGTTCCATGTTAGATTGTTGACTCTGATACTTAGTGAATCAGGAAATGGGTATGGGTTTATTCCTTCTAGCTTTATTTTGGAAAGTCTTATTTTCTTATTTACTTGGATGAAATTTGATCATCTGGATTACCTTGTTGTAGGTCTCCATCCTTAAAACCAACCAGTGCAAAAAATTCATGGTTGAAAGCTCTAGGAAATTTAATCACTGGATCTGATATTGTACCAAAAGAATTGCAGTTAAATTTTCTTGAGGAAGGCAATGCTGGATATTATAATTTGGATTTGTCAAAAAAGCTTAGACTATTGAACTTTCTTTGTGATGAAGCTCTGGGCACAGAGTAAGTATTTTTCTTTCTCCCCTTGTCTTTTAAATTGTCTTCATTTTGTTTAGAGTGTTTAGAAACTTACTCCATCCGTCCAGGAGGATAAGGAGTTATATTGATGATCAAAATTCAAAATTTGCTGAAAGAGCAAAAAAAGCAAAAGTAAAGTTTGCTGCAGCTAAGGAAAAGGTAACAAAATACAATGTGGTAATCCTTTGTATATATATAGTCTTCTGTTGAATTGCCTTCATAATTTGTAGTTTTATTTTATTTGCAGGAAAAAAGTGTTAAGCGAAAATTGCAGGATGATTTGGCTAAAGCCATTATTTCAAAAAATGGTGCTTCTCTTTCAGTTTCGGAGCATGAAGGTCTTGTTTCAAAGATAAAAAGTGAGGCAGCTCGTGCTCATGCTGAAATGCTTGAGGCAAAGGGCATGGTTCCTAAAGGTATGCTGTTTTAAGTTTGCTTATGATTTTACAAAGTTTATGCCTAGGTCTTCTATCTATGCATAGTGTTTGGGTGGCATGCAGGGTTCTATAATTTCATAGATTTTCTAAGTTACAATATAGTATTAATTAGCATTAACAAGCAAAAGAATTGAGATGCTTATTTTGGATCATGACTTCAACTAAATGTGTGTACATATGAGAAACATCTGTTGGCATCTCATCATACACTCGAACTTTTTTATAAATGTGCAACTTTTTCAAGGTATTTTGATCTTCAATGCTGTTATTATTGCATCTGGTTTCCTTTCTCACAAGACAAACGTGCTTGGAACATCATTTTGAAAGTACCTTTCTCTTTCTGGTGAAATCTAGTAGCCATTATGTACTCCAAGGTCAAATTTGTTGAGACCTTTTAACCTTAAAACCTAAAGTTGAAAAGCTTGCTCGTTCATATCACAATTAGTATTCTTAAGCTGGGTTTTTGAAATAGCTTATAAGCCCTGAATGAGTGGTTTTGAACTTATTTTCTGGGATTGAGACATTTAGATGTTTTAAAGTGAGTTTTAAATTTGCTAAGTTCTTACCAGAAATGTGATCACTGGTTACCACATAAGTACGTATCTTTCATGAACCAACTGGGCCTATTTGGGTAAATCAAGAAATGCATTTAATGTGGCCAGAAGAGAAAAATGCATCTAAATTAGGTTTCTTCATGTCTTGTTAGAGATTATATATAGTTAAGGATTGGTTCTTTATTATAGTAATTGACTTTTTTGCCTATAACTTCACAGGGAGACAAAGATCTGATGTTATCAGAACTGAGCCTCTGTTTCTGGATGGTAATGGTCGGGCATTTTGGAAATTAAAATGTTATGCTGCTGAATATGCTGTTTTATTGCAAGGTAATTTTCAACATTAATTCTCTTAAATTTTGTGGATAGTCCCATTATGATTTGGATTCTAACAAGTTTATGAAAGAATGCAACATACAGATATCAAAACCAAGGATGCAGCTGCAGCTGATGAAAGATGGTTTGTTTATGGTGCTGAGCAGAAACATGAGATTGAGATGTACATTTCTTCAAGGTGAGCTCATTTATTAAACTCAAAGTGAATTATTGTTATGGTTTAGAAATATGGTACTCAATGTTGGACATTATGAGCTTTTGATGTTGTCCAGGGATATGATTATAAGTTCATTAATAAAGAGTGAATGAACAAAGAAACACTAAGCACAATACAATAGAAGCAAAATGTTACGTATGATAGGGTTCCAAAATTCAAAATACAGGGACACACAAATTAATATGAATTCTTCACACAATAGTATAACAAGTAGTACACAAATCTGGTAGGAAAACTCTCTACCAGCCTAAGCCATAGCTTTCTTCTGAGAAACAGTTCCCAGACCCACAAACAATCAGAAAATAACAATACACACTCCCCCCTGCCCCACTCAAACATTAACTTATACATATGTTTCTCACTACACACACTTGGATAACTGCTCTAAAACATGCTAAAATAACTGCCTCTTAATGCTTATTTACTAATACTGTACTGTTCAGGCCCTAGTTTGCTTCTTGTGCCTCCTAGAATAAACAAGCCACTTTTTGGGTTTGTTTCCCTCATGACCCAACACCACATGCTCGACATTTGGGGTCCTATCAACATGCACGTTATATTTGTAAACCTTGTTAGACTTACGTAGATCATTGATTTGATGTAAACAAATTATGGATGAAATTGACAATGGTTAAAAAATTATGCTTGAGGAGGGGTGTAAGGAAAGGGTGAAAAAGGTGTTGGGGCAATAGCATTGCTCATAGAAGAATGGCACTGACCTATATGGAGTTAGGAAATAGATATAATAAAAGATAGTTAGGGAGAATGATTACTCAATGTATTCCAAACACATTTGAAGTGTATAAAATGACTTGATTGTTCATTCTTCATGCCACTATTTGTATGTGTCCTTTTGATGCTATGGGCCTACATTTATAAATAATACTACGTGCATAATATTGCAGTCACAATTACACACAATTAAACACAATGGCTGTAATAACTGAATAAGTTTAAATGTGGCATTTAAACTCGGAGCCATCAGTTGTGACTGCAGCAGTTGGGGCAGTATCTTTATTCCACATTCATCAATCCTGTAAGTTGATGGTCAACATGCATAATATATATTTTTTCATTGGTTGCAGGGCTAAAAGACCAAGAATTTGAAATGTTTCTTGCCCTCTTCCAAATGAAAGCAGGGAAGCAAATATATAGGCTATTTGTATGGTTAGTATTGCCATCTTTGACTTGGACTTTACTGCTATTCTGCTGAATATCTCTATACTTGCTTCAAGTTCAAAGTATATATCTATCTGGCGAGAGATTGAATTAGTACTGCTAAATAGTGATAACATAATATGCAACGTTTGTGCTGAGCTTGGATACATGTAACTTGGGAAGATTTTCTACTTTCCTCTTTTGGGTGGGAGGGGGGCGATTTGCTCTATTCTGGGAGTGCTATTTTTTCTTCTTGTGCCGACAAATATGAATTAATTGTTGGTACAATAACCAGACTGAGGGAAAAGGCCATAATATGTTGTGAAGATTGTTAAGTTCATTATCTTTAATAATGAATCATGAAGCTTATGTTGATGTTAGAAAGTAATATCATTTTTTTTTTCAGTGGACCAAGAAGACGAGAAGATAAGACAGTTTCTACCGTCCTTGGCTGTGTTTGATGTTTGGCTTCCAATTTTTCGATGACAGAAATATGAACCACAGTTGTGTAGGTTTCTTTTCTTTTGCAATGTAATTACAAGTTAGCTTTTGTAATATCCAGCATTGTTTATAGCTACTTTAGGCATATGGATAGACTCTTGATAGCTAGCTATATGATGCATGCAATCTGCTTGGATCCTTAAAATGATTCAGAATGCCAAAATATTGACATTAATGTAATGTTAAAAATATTACTATTTTCAAAAAATATAGAATTGTTACAAATTAGTTTTGTTGTTAATTGTTATTTTTTTTGTCCAAAAATGTTGACATGAGATGTTATAAAGCTATTTGAAAGACAATTCATCTTATGGATTAGGGGTTTTGAAACACTCATGTCAAAATTGCTTTATATTCTTTTAAAACTTTTTTTTTAATTAACTATTAAGAGAGTATAAATTATTTGCTAGGTGATTTTATAATGTTTCTCATCATTCTTTTAATAAAAAATGTGAGAGAATTAGCGGTGGGATTAATTTGTAATAATTTTTTATTTTTTAATTACTAAATATTTCAAAATAATATTTTTGAAAAATAAAATTTCAGAGTGTATTTTTAGATAATTATTTTGCATGTTTAGTTTTAATGTAATTGACATTCTTAGGTCAATATTTCGATTTTATGAATTATATTATCCACGATTTCATGTGTGTCGGTGATAAGTTCAATTTAATTAAATACCTCCTGGAGTACTAACATTGTTTTCCTTTACACGTTTCCTTTTTCCCTTTAGATCTTGATTTTTTTTTTTTATTTTCCCCCCCTAAATTTGTATCAATCCAAAATTGCTTCAATGTTATCTCTCCGTTCAATTGACTGACGGTGCCATTAATGAAATTGTGGCATGACTGTTTTTCTCTGATGTGTTGTCACGGTTGTTAGGCGATATAGCTAGATAATATGTATTATATAAATATAATGTACTTTATAAAATATAATAATTTGTATAATAAAAATAAACAACGTATTATATATAATATATATAATCATCTCCTTTTGATAAATAAATAAAAATATAATTTTAAGGAATATTTAGTTTATAAAAATATTTTTTGTTTTTATTTTTCAAAAATAATTTTTTATTGTATTTTTTTTATTTTTATTTTTTTATTTAATTAATTTATATTTATATAAATAATAAAATATTGTTTTATAATGAATTTAAAATAATTATAAAAATATTATTGTTATAATGTATTACAGTATTGAATATTTTAAAAAAGAAGTGGACTAAATATGTAAAAATTGAAAATGGCCAAACAGCTTAAACTTATCCATTTGTGAAAATGAACGTGGATGGAGCTTTACTTCCGAAGAGGAATGGAGTGCTGGGTGGCGGGTGCTGTGTTGCATGACTCAAATGGGGAGGTTTGTAGGGGGCATGGTCAAAGTAGTGCTTAATGCCATCTCTGTGGAGGTACTTGAGGCATTGGCAGCTCTTTATGGGGTCCTTCTTGCGGAGAGGTTGAACATTCAGTTTTTAAACATTGAAGGAGATGCCCAACTCGTCTTCAAGTATGGTGTAAGGGCGCAGGAGGTGGAGGTGATAAGTCAAGATTTACTCCAGCATTGCAGCAGCTTTCAAGACACAATGTTTTCCTGGTGCGGGCGCAATCTCAATATGGTTGCACATAGTATTGCACGACATGGCAAAATCTTGCTTTGTGATGTGGAGTGGGTGCATGAAAACCCCGGCCTTTTTGCTTAATGTACAGGCTACTGATGATTTTTAATGTTATTTGCAATGGTGCTTTTTAACAAAATAAAAAAAAAAGAAAAGAAAAAAAAAGAAAAAAGCAATTTTCAACCTAAATTAAATATGATATTAAATATATTTAGTTGCCTAAATTACATTTTTGAATATGATATTAAAATTGTGTATAAAATTTTATATATACTAATTATTATTATTGTTATTGTTGTTGTTGAATTAATAAAATTTAATTTTAAAATTTGTAATAATATTGATAATTTATGTAATATGTATCTAAATAAAAAAATTTTAAAATAAAAAATATTACATTATACATATTTTCAAATATCCAAAAATATTAAAAAAGGAAATCTTTGGCCCATTCCATACCCGAACATATAATATATTTAAAATCTATTTCGAATTCTTAAATTCTTGGACACATACTCGTTTACTTGAAGAAATTTTAAAATAAAAATTTTTTTCAACTCCTTTACACAAAATCTTTCATATAAAATAAAAATAAAAATAAAGTGCCTCAAAAAAATTTCAATATAAAAAATTCACATAATTAAAAATTATTTTAATCAACATTATCCTTAAATAGTTATTCAATACAACACATTGTTCTCAAATATATCTTAATATTATGGTAAAAATAAAAATAAAAATTTAATATATATAAAAGCAATTATTAAAGTTACCCACATACTATCCACTTATCCCACATTACCAGGTTCAAATATAAGCAATTAACAACTATCACAATACGTTGATATGATGACGTCCAAAATAGGAACTGTTAGAAGACACCGCGGACTGTCTTAATATTTTCTTGAATTGAAAATTTTGTAAATTTAGAGCTGTCCACTCTAATGTAAATCTATTACAGATTTTATAAATAATAAAATTCAGAGAGACTTTTGAGAAAGGAACCCATTAATCTTTGAAGATAATTAATTTAAATTTGAAAACAATAAAATTCGAAAAATTTTAAGAAGCTCCACTTTGTTTTGATCCTGATACAAAATTTTAAAAACAACAAACGCAGAATAACTACCCATTCTACATTAGTTATTTGAAATTGTGACCACACACCATAAGACGATAATGGCCCAAAAAAGAAAAAAACAAAATCACCGTAACTACCCACCATGAGAAAATTTTAATAAAAAAAAAGCCATAAGAAGATAATAAAAAAATACCACTCATTAAGAGAGTTAAGTTAAATAACCACCGTAGTCGATTTAAATAAGATAAATGTGGGGGTTTTTTTTTACACCACATCTGTTAACACCAATAAAGGAGTAAACCGTCGAATATGTTTTTTTTTCTTTTTGGTACATAACCGTGGAATATGTTTGAATTGTCGAATTCGAGCATTTCCATTTGTTCTGTGTAGTTGTTATACTGTGGGATATAACTAAAGTCTTCTGGTTGGAAATCTCCACAGATATTGCAGATACATTCGTTTCATTTGTTTGACATAGTATAGACCGTAAAATTAAATATTAATATCTTTATTGTGTTTATTGTAATCTCATCACTTGGATCAGGTTGATAGAAATTATAAAAACTATTGATAAGTCATTACTCATCAACTATTGATATTAGTTTAAAGTTTTAAGTTGAATTGATTATTGATATGATATCAAAATTCTTGTATCCAAATGGTTAAAGTTCAAATCCTATTATATCCATGAACTCTCAAATAAGTATAAGAAAAAAAAAATCGTGGAAGAGGACATGTTAAAAATTATAAAAATTATTGATAGACTATAACTAATTAATTATTTATAGACAATAATTTATTAATTTAAACTCTTGAATTGAATTAATTTTTAATATAGGCGTATATAACTTTTCCTTCCTTTTACATATCTTTGAAACTCTAGTAGCGACAATTGCTCATATTTGAAGGTTAATATTTACTGCCATATTATTTGTCTATAACTATAATAATTTCATAAATCTTTAACACTTAAAGAATTACTTTGGAAATACAAAAAAGAGATACACATGATATTAGTGGTGGGTTCCTCCAATGGAGAGTTCACCACCTTGACAATTTTGGTAAGAAGCATTGAAAAATTGTGAAAAAAATACAACAAGAATACAAGCATAGAATAAAGGCATGCCGAAATGTTAGGCACCGAATAGTTTTTATTCAATAATTGCAAAAAGGAGTATCATTTCTTCAAATTTTTGGCTCATTCTTGCCTATAAATAGGCAAGAAATAGAATCCTCAAAACACTCTAAGGAGAAGCAGAACATGAAGTGTTCTATAGAGAAGTTAGAGAAGTTCTTTGAAGAGAGAAAAATAAAAAAAAATTGGTATGATATTTGAAAAATAATTCCTAAAGAGTGAGTGACAAAATAGTGAAGAAATAGTTTTGGAGTATTGTAAAAAATACTTTGTGTGTTACTATTTTGGTTATATATCAGTTGTATCCTCTAGATTTATTAGAAGACACTTTTTGTACATACTATTTTTATAGTGAAAGTTTATTTAGATTTAGTTTCGTGGACATAGCCCAAAAATCAAAAGTGAATCACGTTAAATTGTTGATATTATTTTTATTGATTATTCTGTATTTATTTTTGCTGGTAATATCTGCTGTGCCCAATAAGTGGTATCAGAGTTGTGGTGATTATTCCTTTAAAATTTTTAGTATGTTCTATGGTTGCAGTATTGATTAATTTTTCATATCAAAATTTTTTTTATTGAAATTACTATTGGTTGAAAGAAGCTATACGAATACTATTCATACATATTAGTACTTTTCATACATACTGTGCACTATTCATATATACTGATACTATTTATACTACTTAAAATAGAGGTAAAGACAGACAAGATGATCAACCTAAATAACACAAACTACCACATTTGGAGAAAGAAGATGAATAATCTCCTGTTTGTGATGAAATTCCATCTACCGGTGTTTACTACAACTAAACCCAAAGATAAATCGAATGAAGACTGAAAATTTGAGCATGAGCAGGTGTATGGATTCATTCGACAGTTCGTTGAATATAATGTGCACAATCACATTTGTAATTAGACTCATATACAAACACTGTGGCAGAAGTTAGAAGAGCTGTATGCTTCAAAGACCAGTAACAACAAATTCTTTTATTTAACAAAATTGATGCACGTGAAATACTGAAAAGGTGCTTTTGTAGACGATCACTTGAACAAGATGCAAGGGATCGTGGACCAATTGTTGGAGATGAACATAAAGTTTGACAACGAAGTACTTACCTTCATGGTGCTCGTCTCCCTACTAGAGTCGTGGGAGACTTTGAAGATCTCAATTGCCAATTCAGCACCTAACGGTGTTATAAGTATGGAATATGTCAAAAGCAGTATTTTAAATGAAGAGATGAGAAGAATATCACAATATTCAACTTCTTAATCACAACCAGATGTTCTAGTTACAAAAGCTAGAGGGAGGAACTAGTTTAGGCATACAAAGTCTAGAGATAAAAGTAGAAGAAAGTCGAAAAAATATGCCAACATTAAATGTCATTATGCAATAAAAAAGGGCATATAAAAAGATTTTGCTAAAAGTTCAAGTAGGATAAGAACAAAGGCAAGGAAGTGAAGAAAGACGACAGTAGTAATGATGAACAAATAAATGCCATAGACGAATTCAATGTTGTTTATGATGAAGATATTGTCAATCTTACATCTCATGAAACCAGTTTGGTGATTGACAATGGAGCTACTATTCATGTCACACTGAGAAGAGAATTCTTCTTATCTTACACAGAAGGAGATTTCGGAGCTGTTAAGATGAAAAATAACAACTTACTAAAAGTTGTTGGTAGATGAGATGTTTGCTTAAAGGCAGAGAATAACACCAGATTATTGCTGAGAGATGTCAGACATATTCTATATATTCGCCTAAATTTGATTTTTACGAGCAAACTTGATGATGCAGGTTTCTGCAACATGTTCATGAATGACCAATGGAAACTCACTAAAGGTACCTTGGTGGTGGCCAAAGGTAGAAAAGATTCAACGTTGTATGTTATGCATACAAATCTCTCAAATGAGATTGTGAATGTCATGGAGAAAGAAAATATAGTTGAGTTGTGACACATGAGACTTGGGCACATGAGTGAAAAAAGTATGCCATGTCTAGCAAAAAAAATGCTATCTAGAATGGATCAAATATATTTGGAGAAATGTGCTTATTACTTGGAAAAAAAGTAGAATAGAGTTGCTTTCAAGAGTTTTCCTCATTCCAGAATGAAGAATGTGTTGGATCTGATACATTTAAATTTATGTGGTCAATGCCAAAGTCACTTGGTGGTGCTCAATATTTTGTAACTTTCATTGATGATCATTCTAGTAAGACGTCTGCATATACTTTGAAGACAAAAGATTAGGTGTTAGATGTCTTTAAACAGTTTCATACCTCAGTTGAGAGACAGATTGGGAAGAAATTAAAATGCACTTGAACAGACAATGGTGGAGAGTATATTGGACCATTTGATGCTTATTGTAAAGAGCATGGTATTCGGCATTAGACAACACCTCCAAAAATACTGTTAAATGGTTTAACTGAGAGAATGAATATAACTTTGATGGAGAGAGTAAAATGTTTACTCTCACATACAAAGTTACTAAAAACCTTTTAGGGTGAAAGCCTTGCTTACAGCTGTACACATACTGAATATATCACTGTGTGTTACTCTACATCATGATATACCAGAGAAACTGTGGTCAATAAAAGATGTTTCCTATAATTATCTGCGAGTGTTTAGCTGTATTTGTGCATATCCTTAAGGATGAGAGGGTCAAACTTGATATCAAGACATGATAGTGTATATTTATTGACTATGGTCAATATCAATTTGGCTATAGATTCTACAATTTGGTTCAAAAAAAGTTCATTAAAAGTTGTGATGCTGTATTTGTTGAAGATCAAACCATTGAAGGCATAAACAAAATAGAGAAAGATATTCTTGATTCCAATGGCAGCTCAATAAACTTGAGGTTAGTTCCTCTAACAGTGGTGCCAAGGCAAGTTAAATATGATGATTAGCCTAATGATACTTTCATACAGACTGAATCAGAAGAAGATGATGATGATGATGCTCACCATCAGCTACCAACATTTGTGCTTTCCCCAGATTGATTGAAGAGAAGTAGTAGAATAAAATAACCTTTTACTAGATATACTAATGATGAGTATGTAACAGTTACTAATGGGGGAGAACATGATAGTTTTGAAGAAGCTATGGAAGATGAGCACAAATAAAAGTGGAGAGAAGTCATGCAAGATGAAATGAAGTCCTTGCATGAGAACAAAATGTTTGTGCTAGTGAAGTTGTCAAAAGGTAAGAGAGCTTTGAAAAATAAATGGGTGTTCAAGATCAAACATGATGAACACAGTCCCCATTCGAGATTTAAAGTTAGGCTAGTTGTTAAAAGATTCAACCAAAGAAAATACGTTGATTTTGACGAAATATTTCCACCAATTGTGAAAATGACATCCATCCATACAATACTAGGTTTAGCAGTAAGCCTTGACTTGGAAGTTGAACAAATAGATGTGAAAATTGCCTTCCTTCATGGTGATTTGGAGGAAGAGATATACATGGAGTAGTCAGAGGGTTTTAAGAAAAAAAGAAAAAGAGGGTTATGTTTATAAATTGAAGAAAAGTCTTTACAGCTTGAAACAAGCACCAAGATAATGGTACAAGAAGTTTGAGTCTATTATGGGGGAGCAAGGCTACAAGAAGACTACTTTAGACTATTGTGTCTTTGTGCAAAAATTCTCTGATGATGATTTTATTATCCTTTTGTTGTATGTGGATGACACGTTGATAGTTGGCTGAAAAGTTTTCAGAATCAATTGTTTGAAAATACAGTTGAGCAAGTCTTTTGCCATGAAAGAATTAGGGCTAGCAAAGCAGATTCTTGACATGAAGATTACCATAAATAGATGCGCTAAGAAATTGTGGTTGTCACAAGAGAAGTATATTGAAAAAATACTTCAGAGGTTTAATACAGACAAAGTTAAAGCCATTAGTTGTCTTCTTGCTAATAACTTTAGACCAAGTTCTAAACAGAGTCCCTCTACATATGAGGAAAAAGAAGAAATAGATAAGGTTCCATATGCTTCAGCAGTTGAGAGTTTGGTGTAGGTATCCACACGATCAGATATTGCTCACTTAGTTGGAATAGTGAGCCAATTTTTTTATAATCCTACTAAGGAACACTAGGCTATAGTAAAATATATTTTTAGATATCTTTATGGTACTTTCAAAATATACTTATGTTTTGGAGATATCAAGTCTGTGTTAGTCGCCTACACAGATACAGATATGACAGGCGATATAGACTCAAGAAAAGTCTACTTTAAGTTATCTGATTACATTTGTAAGGAGAGCTGTGTCATGGAAATCAAAGTTGCAAAAATGTGTTACTCTTTCAACTACTAAGGTAGAGTTTATTGTAGCAAGAGAAACATGCAAAGAACTGATGTGGATGAAGAAGTTTTTAAACAAACTTGATTTTCAACAGGATAGATATAAACTATTTTTTGATAGCCAGAGTATTATTCACCTTGGGAAGAATTCCTCCTTTCATTCAAGATCTAAGCATATTGATGTGAGATATCATTGGATTAGAGATGTACTGAAGAAGAAGTTACTATAGTTTGAAAAGATCCATATTGATGAAAATAGATCAAGCATATTGACAAAGATTTTACCAAAAAAAGTTTGAATTTTGTCGATTAACTGTAAGAATTGTGGATCTTTTTATGTAGTCGGGAGGGGAAGATTTGTTAGTGGTGGGTTCTTCCAATATAGAAGGCCCACCACCTTGACAATTTTGGTAAGAAGCATTGAAAAATTGTGAAAAAAATGCAGTAAGAATACAAGCACAGAACGCAGTAGAAAAAGGAATAGAGGCATGCCGAAACGTTAGGCACCGAATAATTTTTATTCAACAATTGCGGAAAGGAGCATCATTTCTTCAATTTTTCGGCTTCTTCTTGCCTATAAATAGGAAAGAAATGGAATGCTCAAAACACACTAAGGAAAAGTAGAACGTGAAGTGTTATGCAGAGATGCCAGAGAATTTCTTTGAAAATAGGGGAGAGTTTGGTGTGATATTTAAAAAATAGTTCATAAAGAGTGAGTAACAAAATAGTGAGAAAATACTTTTAGGGTATTGTGAAAAATATTTTGCGTGCTACTATTTTAATTAGATATTAGTTGTAGTCTCTAAATTTATTTTGAAAAATACTTTATTTATACATATTATTTTTATAATGGAAGTTTGTTTGGATTTAGTTCCGTGGATATAGCCCAAAAATCAAGAGTGAACCACGTTAAAATGTTGGTGTTATTTTTGTTGATTATTCTACATTTATTCTTACTGGTAATACCTCTTGTGCCCAACACATGATTTATCATTGAAACTCACCATTCATTCCACTAAATTTTGTGGTTGTTGTACTGTAGGATATAACTCATGTCTTCAACTTTAGAACTGTCACAGATATTGTACGTATCTTTGTCTCATTTGTTTAACTTTGTATAAACGGTAAAATTTAATATTTTTATTTTTATGATGGTTATCGTAATTTGAATAACAACAATTCTTCATCTTCAAAGGTTAATATCTAATGTCAGACTATTTGTTTGGTAGTATTAACACGATCAAAAAAATCTACTGGTGGTGAGTGTATTTTGATTAATTGTAAGATAACTCATTATATATTGAAGGTTTTGTAGGCCTTCCATCATCTCAAAAAATAAAAATTGAGTCAGAGTTTTTTATTTATTTATCATTTTCATATTTTCAACTACAGAGTTAAGTTGTCTTGATTTAAGATTTGTAAGTTACAATGATGCCTCTTACCCCACATTTAGTTTTACCACTTCTTTCTCAATAATATTTACAAAAATCATTTTGTGGGAATTTGGTTCTTTTATCAAAAGAGCTGAAGCCACTAATGAAATATTAAGAGTACTGTGTTGAAGACAACAAAGAAGAAACAAGGGTGTCATGTTGAAGGCGCCAATCACGTCATTAGAGTCTTGTTCAAGGTCATCTCAGTGTATATGAGAAATTCATAAAATGTTTAGTCTGAATACATTGTGAAGAAGATCAATATTTGAAAATTTTCATCTCAATTTATACTTTGGCATCCACAAAGTTGGCATCAATGTAATATTCTTCTTTCTTCTTGTTATTACTATTATGTGTTCTTTCTCTTGTACTATGTTTTTAGAGTTAATTATGTTTTAGTTTAGTTTCTAGGAATTCAATGAATCTTTCCATGTAGCTTGTTTTGGATACTTTTCTCTTATTTGTTTTTAATATCATATGAGTTATTTATTTAATTCTATTTTTAATACTTCTAATTGGTTAATCATTAATTAAATTAGGGGTGTACAAACCTGCAAAAATTGATTGGACCAACCCAATTCAAACTAAACCAATCAAAAACTGAAAAAAAAATATTGTATTAGACAAAATCGATTGACTTGGTTTATTTCAACTAAATTGAACTAAACTAACTATCGTTGTGACACTCCTCAGTTTTAAACAATTTTATTTTTTTATAAATAATTTTGTTTTTTCTTTAATACATATGTGGTTTATTTTATTATATGTTTTGTTAAGAAAATTAATGAAATATGAGTGTAATTAAAGTTTTTATAAGAGAATAAATATAAGTTATAAGCTACATAACGGCTATAGTACGTTTTAAAAGCTACATGTAGGCTATAATATGTTTTTTTTTCAAACAGGGTAGTGTCGCAATGCCACACATTCATCATTGTGATGCTAGCTTCCCAAAAGCTTCACCCTAGAATTTAGAAAGACCACTAGTGCAACACTAGCATGCCACGGTTGTGACACCAAGATTATAAAGCACTGTTTAAAAGGCCTAGAATACTTATTGCTACGACAGTAGGATCTCACAATCACAACACTAGAAGCATAACACTCAGAACCCAGTTTCCAAAATGCCCAATGTTGTGATGCTAGGCAAAAAGATAAAAATACCCTTCTCTTTATAAATTAGCAATTGTGGGGCAATTCTCTAAAAGCCATCCAATTTTCTACCTTATGTTTCTCTCTCCTCTATTCTCTATTCTCTCCCTCTAGATTTCTAGCCTAACATGACCTTTGTTCGAGATACCATATGCACCGTTGGGATTAGCACGAAGCATACTCGACTTCTTCCGATTGGTTTTTCTAGAAATGACTGTATAATCACTGGTAAACTGAAGGTAAGTTTCAAAAAAATTACTTAAAGTGCTTTACTTGGTAAAATAACACTGTACATAGGTTCAGGGGTTGTTAAAATCCTAAAAACTGAAGTTTTGTGATCATATGACACCTTTCTCACTGACATGAACAATGTTCTTTGTTTTTGTGAATAGTACCGTGAACATTAACTGACTTTTTGGAAATGCTTCTAGGTTTTCTGAGTTGTCGAGCACGATTTTAAAGATTGTTTAGCTGGTTTAGCTTCAAAATTTGGCTTAAAGAGTTAATCCATTATGTATTTATTATGCTGTGAATAGATAAGATATACTATAACATGTTTCTAATATCATTTCAATTTTTAAGCTATATTTTATATGTTTTGTGAATATATTTGGTAAATTGGAGTTTTCATATGTTTGATATATATTTTTAATTATTTTTTTAGTACTAAGTATTTATTGCTTCAATTATAAAGCCATTAGTACATAGGACAAGCATCTTTTACAGATTAGACTAAAATGGAATTGAGTTTGGAATTATTGAAACATATTGATTATATAAGGAGTTACTCTTTTAAAGAACAAAGCAAAAGATTTGAATTTGATTTGAGTTTTGAATTGTGAAGTATTACTAAATTCGAATTATTTTAAGAGTACCTATTCGTGAAATTTTGAAAGTATAAAATTTGAGATTTTGGATTTCTTATATGAATTGATTAGTAGCAACTAATTGGAAGATATGTTTATTATTTTTTTATGATTTCTTTGATTTGGATTAAGAAGTTGAAATGTATTCCTAGAAGTGAAAATTTTATTGAACAATGTTTTGACTGAATTAAATTATTGTTAAATTGATATTTTATTAGCGATATTGATTGTTTGAGGTCATAAAGGACTAGTTATTTTGATAAGTTTTGAAATATCAATTTATTGATATGTATTTCTGAAGTAATAGATTGTTTATGGATTTTGACTTAATGAGGTATGTTTATAAGTTTGGTACCTAGTGTGGTTAATATATTATTATTTCCGAAATTATGTTATGGATTTGATATGGACATAGATCTAAATATAAGTTTGAATGATAAAGATTTAATGGATTAAATTTTATTCTGATTTTATTAAATCATGAAAGTGTTTTTTATATATTGTTTATTAGCGGTAGAAGATGTTAACCCTAGTGCACCTTAAAACATAAGCTAGCAGAGGTGTTGCTAGTCTTGTGTGTTGGTCAACATACAATATTTGTTTTTTTTTTTTTTTTTCTGTAAAGGAGTGGTAGATGTATCCTATTATTATCAAGGAGGTTGCTATCTAACTATACTAACTATTGATTGGCCTTCTTGCATTGAAAACATTAAAAGTTACTTGTTCTTCCTGCACTTTCAAGTTGAGCTGTCCTTTCTAAATGTCAATCAGGGCCTAGCCTGTTGTTAAGAATTGTCGACCAAGAATAATAAGAATTGCTTGGTCTTCCACAATATCTAATAAGCTAGCAGAGGTGTTGCTAGTCTTGTGTGTTGGTCAACATACAATATTTGTTTTTTTTTTTTTTTTCTGTAAAGGAGTGGTAGATGTATCCTATTATTATCAAGGAGGTTGCTATCTAACTATACTAACTATTGATTGGCCTTCTTGCATTGAAAACATTAAAAGTTACCTGCTCTTCCTGCACTTTCAAGTTGAGCTGTCCTTTCTAAATGTCAATCAGGGCCTAGCCTGTTGTTAAGAATTGTCGACCAAGAATAATAAGAATTGCTTGGTCTTCCACAATATCTAATACTATAAAATCTACAGAAAATATCAATTTGTCAATTTTTAACAAGATATCTTCAACAATACCACAATGATATTTTATGGATATATCTACCATTTGTAATGATACAATAGTTGGCTTGACTTCTTAAATTCCTAATTTTCTGAAAATAGATAGTGGCATTAAATTAACACTTGCACCTAGATCACATAATACTTTATCAAAATAAGTATTTTCAATTGTGCAAGGTATAGAAAAACTCTCTAGATATTTTAATTTAGGAGGAAATTTATTTTGTAATCTTGCATGAATTTCTTCAGATAATGCAACTGCCTCATAATCTTCCAATTTTCTTTTATGAGAAATATTTTCCTTCAAGAATTTGGGATATGAAGGCGTTTGTTCCAGCGCATTTGCAAAAAGAATTTTGATATTAATTTTCTTAAATATCTCTAAAAATTTAGAAAATTGCTTATCTAATTTTTGCTTCTGAAATCTTTGAGGATATGGTAAAGGTAGAACATATAGTGGAGGATTATCAAGAAACAACCTTAGGCTTTACTACCATTTCTTTCTAGCTAGGCGTTACTTCCTCAAGTTTTTTTTTAGATTCCTTTGCTTGAATGATTTCAACTGCTAGTGGCTCATACTCTAGTAATTCCTTCCAACTACGCATAGTAATAGCTTTCACTTGTTCTCTTAGATTTCTGTCTGTATTACTGGGCAATGAGCTTGGAAGTCTTTGATTAAGAGCTTCTGATATTTGGCTTACTTGACTCTCCAGATTTCTAATAGAAGCTCATTGGCTTTGAAAGTTTGCATATGTCTTTGCCATATATGCCCTAGTGTCATCATGAAATTTATCAGCATTTTCCTAAAATTGATCAGTGCTTTTTGTAAGCTGAGTCAAAGCTTCTTCCAGAGAACTAATAGATGACTGAGATTGATAAGGATGTTGATGGTCTTTGGATGGCTGTGTTGCATTTTGGATATTTTTTCATGAAAAATTTGGGTGATTCTGCTACTTAATTATATGTGTTGGAATAAAGATTATTTTGTCGATTTAAAGTTCCAACATAATGAGCTTGCTCCGATTGAGATGAAATGTAAACATTATTAAATTGACATTCAGAGCTGGAATGTCCCTCATTACATATTTCATAGGCTTTAGTTGGGACATGAATATCATTAGCATTAACATTCATGGAATTTAATCTCTTGTCAAATTGGATATCTGAACTATGAGAGTAGTAACAACGTCTACTTCATGAATTCTCTGAACTCTTCTAGGTGCATTCATTTTTGTTGGCCAATGATAAGCATTAGCACCCATTTTTTCTAATAAAGAATATGCTTCCATTGGTGTTTTACTCATAATGCCTCTCCCTACAGCTGCATCAACCATAATTTGAGTAGAATTACTTAAACCATTATAAAATATTTGTACTAATAACCATTCAAGAAGTCTATGATGTAGGCCCTCATCAGATCCTTATACCTTTTTAATGCCTCATAGAGTGATTTATTCTCAAACTGGCCAAATGTAGTAATTTCACTCCTTATTTTTGCAGTTTTTGCTGGTAGAGAAAAATTTAGACATAAATTTCTCTACTAGGTCATTCTAAGTAGTAATAGAACCAGCAGGTAAGAAGTTCAACCAGCTCTTGGCTTTGTCCCTTAGTAAGAACAGGAATAACATCAATCTTATAGCATAATTGGAGACATTATTATGTTTAAATGTTTCACAAATATCTAAGAAATTAGTAATGTGAGTATTTGGATCCTCATTTACTAAGCTACTAAATTGATTAGATTGCACCATCTGTATGATTGCAGGCTTGATTTCAAAATTGTGGATTTCTACTGTAAGACGTTGAATGGCATAATTCATTCCATTCACTGATGGCATTGCATAGTCTTGTAGTACCCAATTATTCTGATTATTGTCTACATTGTTGTTCACAATCTCTGGTTTGTCTCCAACGTTAGTCATGGTTTTTTGAAAATTTCTAGAAGCTTCTCTTTTTCCTTTCTTATTCCTTGGACAGGTTCGTTCAATCTCACTGTTAAGTGGAATTAAATTATCCCTCCCAAATTTTTTCATCACCAATGCGGACACCTAAAAGTTCAAAGGAGACAATTGTAAAAAATAAAAAATAAAAAATAAAAAATAAAAAATAAAATAAAATAAAATTCATATTAAAATTGGAATTAATAATAAGAACAGTAATAAAAATCAAAACAATCTCCGATAATGGCGCCAAAAATTTGATATGCACGAATTATATATTCGTTTGAGTGCAAGCGTACATTGTCGTTGTCAAGTAATAAAATTTCAGAGTATGAGTATCGTTCTCACGAGAATTGTGATTATCAGTAACTATTCTTATTTTAATTTTAACTCTAACTAAATATTCGAAATCTAAATTTTATGATAGATATGAAAATAAATGACAAATAATAAATATAGCCAAAAATGAATATTATGAAGAGAAATTTAGTAAAACAAAACTTTAGAGTTTCTGAATTCACCTTAATTAATTCCCCTTGCATTCCCAATATTTTTAACCTAAAAATTATAATCTAATTGACAGTCGAGATACCTTAAACAATCTACTAGCCTTTATTGAGGTCTAACAGAAATACCTTTCAAATGCTAACTTATTATGTCTCCATGTGAATTATAATAAGTAAAGATTCATTAAGTTTTATAACTCTCAATTAAGACTACACAGACCATATAAGTATATTTCTATCTTACATGTAATCTATGGTTTTTACATAATAAACTAGACACGTAAATCTCCTCTCGGTCTCATTATGATTAACCTCTCATCTAATTAATGGACAATTAATTAGAAGTATTAAGCATAATGTAGAAATTCAATTATGAAAAATAATTCATGCATTAAAAAGATTGAAAATATAAGAGTTCATAATTAGGTTACATCGTAACCTTAGAAAATAGAATTAGTTCATATTTAAATATGAAATCAACTCAAAGTAAAAAGAAAACATTTAAGAATAACAAAAAAGAAAATAAAAGAGAATTGGTGATAGAATTGAAATTCTGATAATCAATTTTCTAGTTAGAATTTTCTTCCCTATCTTCTATCTTTCTACCATTGTTCCATTTGCAGCCTACATTCCTTTTTCAAAGAGATTTATCTGCCCATTGAATCCATGTACTTTAAAATTTAAAATGGAAACTTTTGGTTTGGCGTCGCGACGCCTGTCCTTTAAACTTGCTGGCGTCATGACACCTTGGCCTAGTGTCATGATGCCCATCTTTTCCTTGGCCTAGCATTGTGACGCTAGGTCTCCCTTCACGACGCCAAGCCACTTTTATGGCATTTATTTGTTTCTTTCCTTTTCTCTCGCCTCTTTTTCTCTTTTAATGCAAAAATTAAACAAAACTAAATTATTTTTTAGCTATTTTAGTGTAAAACCTTATTTAAAAATATATATTTATTATAGTATAAATTCACTTATCAATTCTTTTAAAGGTGAAATAGATCTTTAAATTCTTCTCAAACTCTATTTTTAAAAGGTCTTTCAGTCAAACTCAAACTCTTTTAATAAAATATATTTCAATCCAATTCAAACTCAATCTTCTTTTTATTATTTTATTTTTTTAAAATTGCATTATCATCTTCGGATTGCGATGTCAATATCTAACGTCTCTACGCTAAATCTATCAAAAAATAAAAATAAAAATTGTATCTCTTTCTTAACTTTTCATAGCTGTTTGAATCATCTCAATTAGAGTTCGAATGAGAGAGATATGTTTAAATTAGTGAAGTAATATCGACACTGTCCAAAATTTGCAATTCTTATTTTTTTTCTCCAATTTTTTATCTTCTTTCTACTTACAAAATAAACGCACAATCACATATAAATCTAACATAAGTTACTCAAAAACTCACAAAATTTTAAGTTAAATATAATTAATTTATGAGTATAAAACTCACTCATTAATAGAGTTGGTAGAAAAAATATAGTTGGTAATATGTCTATTGTTGAATGGGACCATAGAATTGAAGGGAATGCTAGAAAAGCCAAGTATATTTAGATTTAAGCATCACTTAGCCAGAACTAAAACGGATACAGAGCCTTGTGTTAGTGTTCCTAATGATGTGAAGGCTTTGATGTTACAAACGTTGTTTGAAATTAAAAATTGCATCAAGTAAAAAAAGAAGGCGGTTTGTACTAGTGGCAATGGGGAGGGAAAAAAATACTCAATCTACAATTGTGCAAAGTAATACCAGAGGGGAGAAATAAAAACACTACAGAATTATTTCTTATTCTAATAATCAATTACAAGAGGAGAACCAGAATATATAGTAATATTCTGGTAGGGAATATCCCAATAAATTAAGAACCTAAACAGTAAAAAAATTGAAATAAATCAAACTATATATAACTATTCTGATTTTATTCCCTAAATAAGGATTAACTAAATCAAGCCTTAACTAGAAAGATATCCTAATAAGCTCTCAATAATCTCTGTAATCAGGGACCCGAGATATGGTTTGATCTTCAACAACAATCAATCAAATGCTCAAAAAAGAAGTGAGGGAAGAAGTTTGTCAACAAGTTGCTCAGTTTTTTTTTTATACAAGTTCCTTTCCTTTTAATTGTATAAAAACCCAGAGTCGACAAAAATGTGTGAGATGATGGGGACATTTGGTATTGGTTTTTAGCCTCTTTACTATCACGAGATTACATAGAAATACTTTAATCAAGAAGTAAAACAAACTAAATGATATGCTTGAGGAGTTCAAGAAGGAATGGAAAAGAATAGGTTGTTCCATTATGTCTAGTGGATGGACCGATAAAAAAAGACGTTCTATTTGTAAATTTTTGATGAATAATCCTAGAGGAACAATTTTTGTATTCATTAGATACATCTGATACCTCCAAAACTACTCAAAAGGTTTTGGAGATGTTTGATGAAACTGTAGAAAAAGTGGGGAAGGAGAATGTGGTGCAAATAATAACTGGCAATGCTACAAATTAGAAAGCGGTTGGACAAAAAATGATGGAGAAAAGGAAACATTTGTATTGAACACCGTGTGTTGCCCATTGCATTGATTTCATGTTGGAGGACTTCGAAAATAAAATTAAGTTGCATCAGGTGACCATAAGCAGAGGTAGAAAAATTACAACTTACATCAACACAAGAACAATATCATTAGCTTGTTGAAAGATTTCACCAATGGGAGGGACTTATTAGGCCAAGATTTGCTACTTCATATTTGACCTTAGCTTGTCTTAATGAACATAAAGTAGCATTGGTATGAGTATGTTTGGTTTCGAGCAGTGGAAGGACATCAAGTTTTCATCCACACAAGATTGGAATAGTGAGGAAAGTGTTTTAGATACTAGGATGTTTGAGAACATCATTACATGGCTCAAGGCCGTTGCTCTTTTCATTAAAGTTCTCTTCTTGGTGGATTCAGATGAAAAACCAGCTATGTGGTTCGTATAAAAAGAGATGGATACCATGCAAAGGAGAAGATACAAATGCACTTTAATAATATAAAGAAGGTAAATTTTTGCAGTGCAATTAGTTTCCTTTATTTATTCTTCATAGATATAGACTGATATTTTTATTTTGATTTTAATTGTTGGCACTTGACCATTGTAGTTTTCGACCCATACGGAAAATTATTTATGAGAGATGGGAAGCTCAACTGCATAGACCCTTGCATGCAACTCCATACTTCCTCAATCTTATTATCATTATGCTTCTAATTTTAGAGCTAATTATTGACAAGATGTTGATAAATATGTGAGAAACAAAATTGATATGAAGCTAAATGAGTTCCTTTATGCTAGAGGGTTGATTGGCCTTGATACTACCAAGGCTAATAGACAAAAAAAATGCCCCCAGCAAAATGCTGGAATGCTTATGGAGATAGATGTTCGGAAATGAAAAAACTTTCTATTAGAATTCTTAGCTTAACTTTTAGTTCTTCTAGGTGTGAGCGTAATTGGAGTGCTTAATTTGTAGTAAGTAAATATATTTAATATAAATTACCTCCTTTATATTCGCATTTAATCTCGTCAGAAATTAAGAGTTTAGAATAGTTACGAACCTTTTTTGTTTTGTTTAGGTTAGTACAAAAAAAGAAAAAGAAATCATTTGCACCAGAAGAAGATGAATGATTTAGCATATGTGATGTGCAATTTGAAGTTAGGAAGCAAGAAAACAAATTGGATTGCTATTTTTGACTTTGATAATATCCATTAATAAATAACTAAAAATAGGCCGGATACTACCGAAAACGAAGAAGACGAAGAGGTTCTTCAACAACCTCTTCAACAAGTTGATGTCAATATTGTTAATCTTAGTAGTGGGGTTGGTGATAATGATCATTTCAATAATTTCAATGAGGTTGTACTTAGTGGTTGGCAGTTCAAATGAGGTGGGTTTGGAATTTAGATGACGTTGAAGTAGATATAGAAAGTGATGATAATGATCCATCTTCTCTTATTAACGTTGATGGCGTACATGAAGATGGCGGTGGCAATTCTGGTGAAGGTAGTGGTAACATTGGAGAAGATGACGACGACTATGGGACATTTGAAGATATTTTATTGAATTGTTATTTTAATACACACACACACACACACACACACACAGAATTGGGTGCTTCCTTTGGTGCAACTCCAATGCCTAGTACCTTGCTTGCCACTACTAATGGAGTGGAGCCTCTGGAGGAGCCCAGTGTTGAGTAGGCACTAGACACTCGTTCAAGGGGGGCGAAGTTACTTCTATAATATTGTCACTCCTATCCCCACCACTCTCGGACTCGAACACGTGACTATGAGCTCTGGTACCATACTAAAGATCAGATGTTGACCACTAGATGAAAAGTTTAGCACAGCCCCAATGCTTAGTACCATGTGGGTTTATAAGTTGTGTTAAAATGTTAGCCCCATTTCGAGTTAATTTACTTAAACTCTGGAGTCCTTGATCATTACTATTGCAAAAGAAGTTGTTAGGAACATCTAATATTGTTGTTATTAAAAATGTATTTTGCACGAACAGTTGTGTAGGTAAAATTTTGTTGGCAATTTCACTGACCGCGAGAATGATATTCTTGAATTCAAATATAACTGAAATTACATTATGTTAAAAAATTTTAAAATTTAAATAAAATTGTGGACACCAACAAATTAATTAAACCATTTATAATTGTGCACAATGGTGCAGGTGGCTTTATCATTATGTCAAACTTGCATGGAACCGCCTGTAGAGATAAGCATTCCTGTAATTTACATGGGTTTGTGTAAGCAGCATTGTTCATCAATAATCGCGAGGTGAAATTTGCATAGTAAACTGAAAGCTTGTGTATAATTGAGATTGCGAGTGGGTGAGAGAAAAACCAAAGTGGAGGAGGGAGATATCAGGACCTTTCTATTCATAGAGCAAAAACAAAAGCTTGCACGTGAAGCCCAAGCTGTCAGCCAATTTTAACCACAAGAAAAAAAAGCAAAAAATCACAGAACATTCACCCGTAAACTTAAAATACATAAAATCGAACCCCATAGGCCCCATCCTTCTTGATTCTTCCCAACTGTTCTTCCCTAATTTCATAAAACACTTATTCGCCGTACAAAATGGTTGCACGAATGAGAGAGGAATGGGAATCTCTTCAGCATCTTTGTCCTGAATCCCCCTTTTACTTTTTTATTCTTCTTTTCATTTTTCAGCCTTTTTTGTTTAACAACCTTTGAAATGAGTAGAAAAGATATTATTCCTTTGTCTTGCTCTCTCTCTCTGCCTTTTCTTCCTGATCCATGAAAAACACCCACCAGCATGCCTGCAAAGTTGCTCCTCTTTCTTCTTCCACTCCTCCTTTTCTCTTTCTATTTCCGTTATCTCCTCTGTTTCTTTATCTTTCACTTCCACCTGCGGATGCATTTCCACTCTTACATCAATTTCATACTTGGTGTGATTTTAATAATTTATATTATATTAAATTAAATTATTTATAATTTTTTTTAAATTATAATTCATTCACTCGAATCTAATTAAAAAAAAAATACTTTAAATCGAGTCGAGTATTTAAATTTATACAGATTGATTTTTTTAAAAATAAAGTTTAATCTGACAAATAGTGTGACTTGTTTTTTAAATTTTTTTAAATTTAACTTTATTAATTTATTGATTAACTCGATTTGATTTAATTTAATTTTTTTAAATAATTAAAAAAATTAAATTAAATTCAGATATTATTTTTTGACTTAATTTTTATTAAATTAAATTGACAACTTAATTAATTCGATTTTATTTTTTCGTTTGCTCACTTCTAATTCTTGCATAATTAGACAGTGTATATAAAAGTTTCTCTCAGGTAATTAATCATCTAATTGTACCATACAGCAGTATCATTTGACTGTTTGGGAATCATTTCTATCTCCTAAATTTGAAGTACATCTTTGTTACTTTTGTTACTGCTTCCCTTGCCAAACTCCCCTAATGTTACTATTCTGTGAATACTACAATGCAGAAAAATGTCTAGGATTATGCTATAATTCACCCGCTATTCCAGAAACTCAATGCCTACAGAATATATTCCAAATGAAGGAATAGTAGTATGACAGTGAATAGGCATTTTCATCTGTACCCCAATGATCAAAATGGTGTACTTGGATTCCAGAATCCCTAGTGGCTTCACATGAGACAAGGGGTACAGATAAGATTTAAACATTGAAGAAAACTGGACTAAAAAAGAGTTTGGTTTTGCATTTCTGCCCTACGAGTTTGGAATTGCTAGCTGGTGCAAGGAGGCCAGCCAATAGGATTTTATCTAAATAAGCATGGAATTTTATTATTTTAAATATTTAACTTAATAAATTTTTAATTACTCTTTACATATACGTAATCCTAAATATTTTTTTGGTTTATTGGAATATTAGAGAACAATTTGATGGAAAAATAACGAGTTATTTGATAGTCATGTTTTTTATTTTTATTTTCAATATAAACAGAAAATAGGTTTGAAAACACATTTACTTACCATTTTTTAAAAATACTTTTTATTTTTTATTTTTTGAAAACTCTAAATTTTTTTAAAAAGTAGAATTTTTTTTTAATTATCCTAAATTTATTACAATATGTATAAATAATATTTTATTATTTATATAACTAAGAAATATTTTACTATTTATATAATTAGAAAATAATAAAAATAAAAATCAAAATAAAGTGAAGATATAAATAAAATATATTTTAAAAATTTAAAAAAAAAAAAACAAACAAACAACCCTAAATGTTTTTCAGAAAGATTTTACAATAGAAATTTTGAGGATTTAAACGTTCAAACTCTGATTAACAACACCCTGTTCTAAAACACCAGAAGAGCAACCGTACGTGTAGAAAAACAGTGCTACATGAGGGAAAGCATGGAGGGGACAAGAGGGGCATGTGCACATGAAACGGAGAGGGACCAATATATACAAGTGCCCCACTTTGGAAGGGTACAATCTCATCGAATGACATCTATATTGGATTCTCTTATCTTGGGAACCTAGGCCGAGCGTACTTCTTCCTCTTTCTTTTTCATTAATTTTTGAAAGATAATTCTGAAATTTTGAAAAAAAAGGAGTTAACTTTTGTAGATGCCTTTTTGGATACTTCCTCAGATAGGGTTAAAATTTTAAAACTTGCCTTCAAAATGCTTTTCTTTCACAAGTTAATATCTATATAGGAAGGGAAATAAATATAACATTTCTGCAAAACAGAGATATTCTCTGTGTCTTGGTATTTTTCTCTTGTACTAATGGCTTTCGTAGCTTAAAAGATATCTCTTTTTTTAAAATATTGGAACTCAAGGTTGGCTCAAATCTCAAACTTCTAAAACACATAAAATTTAGGTTAATTGCCAACAACAATCATAGAAAGGTAAAATGCTTATGTCTTAATTTGGTTAAAACAACCAAATAAAGATTTCCATGATTAAAATTAAAAAAAAAAACATCGGTTTTTTCTTGTGTTGTGATTTAATTTAAAATTAGTATGCTTGTTATAGTTTGTGTGTCATTTAACACCTTACAATTTATTCCATTACCACTTAAATGTCCCATGGATTAAAAGAAAGAAAGAAAAACTCGGTTTAAACTATCGAAGTGGCCAATTATAAGGGAGTAAACTAAATTTTTCCAAATGAAAAACATGTGGTACATACCTCTTCCTCAGACTTCGTTTTTGCATTTGAAATTGGCGATTCTTCAGCTCGCTTGATTGATCTCTCTGTGATTCGTGGAGTTGAAGCTGGGCTGGGACTGCTTGAACTAAGATCAGGTGGTGTACTTTGAGTACCCACATCTCTTGTCGTTCCCTCCTTTTTCTTTTCTGCAAAAAGAGTGAGAGAGGCAGTAAAATTTGTGTAGTTATATAACTTGAACTGTTGTGCAAGTAAAAGGAAATACAGAGAAGCATGGCTAATTAAGTATATTACGAACCTGGAATTGGACATTGCAGAGTTAAATCTTCTGGGGTATAAGTTGAGGGCTTTGTTTGAATATGCCTTGAAGAATAAACTAGAGGAGCAGACATAGTAATTCTGTTTGCTGAGTTCCGAAACGATCTTCCACTGAGAGTTTTTGCAGATAAACATTCCATTGGTGCCTTCCCTGAAAGTGGGTTGCATATATATTTCTCTGCCTCATTCCACTTTGAATTTAAAGCAAACCCATCTGGAGATGAGCATTCCCAGTTGTGATAACCTGACCTTGCTTGCAATGCTGCACTAGACCACCATTTTCAGAGATTCAAATTTTGAACAACAAAAACTTATAAACCCATCATTCTCAATTACCTTTAAGAGCAGTAGTGAAAGAATAGGTAGAAGGGTCTATTTCATCTGCAGAGAAAAAAGGGAAGAATTTGAGGGAAATTAACCAAAAAAAAAAAAAAAAGAGAGGGCAAAATCATGAACTTTTTTTAATGAAATAGGAAATTACCTTTCAATGGGTATCCAGGAGAAGAAGTGGTGCTAGAAATGGTTATACAAGACCTTGTATCTTCTCTAAAGCTTCTGATATATGATGCTGAGAACCTTCTGGAATTGGTGTTCTCGCGACTGATTCGTGCCTTCACTGCCCATTCTTTCAAATTGAAGTCTGTATCATCTCGTCTTCTTGAACTATAGGGAGATGGTTCCATGGTGGAGGCCATAAAGGAAGTGGTAATAATGATTAAGAGTTGAATTGTTCTAATGTTCTAGGTCTCCTCTATTCAAATTGGCACAGGGCTTGGAAGTGGGTGCTGCTACAGGCAGAGATATGACCAAAAGGGAGGCTTCAAAAGCTGAGGCTTCTGTCTGTGTAAACTATCCAAGACAGGCATGCCACCCTTCAGCAAGAAGTGTGTCTCTTCCAATTCTGCTCTCACTTTTTGAATCTACTTGATACAACGGCATGGCTCAAATGTCTTTCTACATCTTTCTACATTTTTATCTAGGCATAGGTTGAGTAGCAAGTTTAATTTTTGTCAAATTTTAAGAAATTTGAACTTAAAATTTATCAATAAATTTATTTGTATTTGTTTTCATTTTAATATTGCATTTTTTTTTAGTTTACAAGGGATTGAAGTTTGGAGAAAAAAAAATTACTATCCATAAAAGACCCGACATAATAGTGAAGAAGAATGTACCAAAAAAAAAAAAAAATAGTGAAGAAGAGAACGTGATGTGTGGTTAGAATACTAGGCGCATTGTTGAATATTCGAATTTTAATTATATTAATTTTTTTTAGGATTAAGTTGCAATTTTCTTTTTTGTGAATTGTCTAATTCTTACATATATGGTGTGCTTTAACTAGATTAGAAAGATGAATAAGTATCATTCAAATTAGTTTGAATACCACCTAATTATAATTAAAAAAACTAAATTACTATTTAACTACAATACTTTAATGCTTATATGATCCCCTTTCTAATATCTTTTTAAACTCATTGGAGGCACTAACCCCCCCTTTTTTTGCCTTCACCCCTAACAACTAGATAGAGATATTGATCTTTAAATAAATTTGGATTTTTTAAAGTACTTTACGGATAAATTTTTAAAAAATATAATTTAATAAAATTAATATTTAATAAATAAATAATAAATTTCACGTAATCAATTTTTTAATATACTGCTAGACATTGAACATATCACCACGGTTATGTAGGATTTGTACCTGAACCTGCAAAATGAAAAATGCCATGTGCAAGTGCAACTATTGGGGTGGTCCTTTATGGATGCTACTGTTTTTAAAATGTGACATTCTCTGAGAATTTGAAGAGTAAATTTAGAAAGTTAAATTACGGTTATGTTTGACAAAAATAATTGATAAATTAGTTAATAGTTAAAAGTTGTTAAGTTAATTTATTAAATTAGAAGTGTTTGATAAAATTAATTATTGAATTAGCTGATAAGTATAAAATGACATAAAAATACATATTTATATAAAATTTATTATTTTTTGTTAGTAATTATATTGGATTATATAATCCCAAAAAATACAAGAATATAATTTGTTAGTTTTAATTTTTTTTCTGTTTTACTCTGTGATTATTTTTTATCAGTATTTTAAGAATATAAATTCACTCAATTTTGAGAAGTGTCGCTTGATTAGTAAAAAAAAATGCATACAAAAAATTTGAAAATTAATAAATTACGTCAAGGGTCATGAGTATAATAGTATTGGAATTTAAATAAAATAATAAAGATAAAAAAGGAATAAAATTATAAAAGCTATAAGTTAATAGCTATAAGATACTCAAAGTAGCGTATGATAAAACGTTATAAACTATCTAAATAAGCTCGTTTACCAAACACTTTTAATTTGGTCAAACAAGCTTATAAACTAGTTAAATACGCTATAAGCTAACTTATTAGACTTGTCAAACACACTCGTAGAGAAGCTCCTACATAGATATCCCTGAAGTATTATGAAATTATATTACATCCTTAATTATTAAAAAAAAACTCACACCTACATTTTGTAATTCTATAACAGAATAAAAAAAAATTTAATTTTACATACTTACCCATTTGAATTCAATGTGTATTTTTAAAATTCTTATATGTTTGGCAATGTATGAATTTTACTTTTGAGTTATGATGTAGGAGCTCAATCTTATGCTTCTATATATCTTTCATTGAAGTTTGGCTTCAAAGCGTAATTTTTTTTTAATTAGTATTACAGTCAAATGATATTTTTTTTATTCAGTCAAAAACATATCGTTCAAGTTAAAATTAAGAGATTTACAATAAAATTTTTTATAATTCAAAAAAATTGATAAAATTAAAATTTTAAGTGATCTTACAATATACTTTTATTATGTATTATATGCTCGCTTTCACTGTTAAACCAATTATGATGAAGTTGATGTTCATTTCTTGTTGGTAGTGATGATTAACTTGATATTTATTATTCACATTTTTTGTTGCTGTAAATTTAATATAAATGTGAAACGCACAAAAGTGGATTGAAGCGACTCAAGACTCAATTTGGAATTGAAAAAAAAGAAGAAGAAAAAATCAAGCATATATATATATATAAAAGTGATGCACGAGTTATTATTTTTTGTAAGATTACTTGTACGTTTAAAGTTTTTTAATTATTAAACAATATCGTTTGGAAATTTTCATTTTAAAATATTATTTTTCCCCTAATTTATAATTAAATAATCAAAGGCAAAAATTTCCCCCTCCTTTTGTTGACTTAACTGCGTTGTTAATTCAACTTTTTTAATTAATTTTTGTTAATAATGTTTTTGATTTAGCTTTTTTTAAAAAAAATACACTTTATTATAGTTTTTCTTTAATTTTTAAAAAATTACAATATCTTTCTCAATTTATATGTCTTATTACATTGATAATTTATTGTAATGAGATATATAAATTTTTAAAAAATATTATAATATTTTTTAAATTAAAAAAAATAAATACGGGATGGATGAATTGAGTAAGGGTAATTTCTCTCTCTCTCTCTTTTCTAAATGTCCCAACAAAGCCAATAACCGTCCATTTAATATCTGCATAGAATCTATATAACTGTTAAAAGCTCTGTGGTAGGGAGTGAGCATTCAAGTAAAACATCATTGTTTTAATCCTCTTGTACATAAACAGAAATGTAATTGTTAAAGCAGATGGAAAATTGAGCAAATTGGGATGAATTCCTGGACCAAAAGGAAAATCTGATTACCCAGTTATCTCAATAAAGCTGACCATACAATGAGTTGGGTCACCATTTTGTTTTTGTATTTGTGGCAATCCAATAGAGAGAGGTTGACATCGTCACATCGTCAGATGATCACCCCCTTTTGTTTTTGCATTAGACCTAATTTGTACCACTTGTTCAAACTGATTTTACACCAGCCTGTACCAAATTATCAGTGATTTTCATATAACACTATTTTGAAGGTAGTTTTAAGTGTTTTTATTTTACTATTTTTAATTTTTTTTTTAAAATAATGTTAAAAGCTATTTTTTTAGAACAAAAAAATAAAAAATTTATTTGGATACAAATTTTAAAAATAGTGTTTGAAAATATAATAGTGTAATTTGTATGATGACTGAAGATTAGTTTTGACAAATTATTTATAATTTTGTATAGTTTTATTTTATAAAAAAAATTAAAAATAATTTTACACAAAAATAAGAAAAACAATAAACTAATGTTTATTAAAAATTATTTTTAAAATTTAATTTTTATAAAATAATTTATAAAAATAATATTACAAACTGATTTTTTTTTCTGTAAAATAAAAAAATAAAAAAACTGTTTTGAAAATAATTTTCAAACAATCCCTAACTCTCTTTGCCCAAATTCTGGAAATTCTCTTCCTTACAGCTGTAATCGGATGCAGTTATATCCTTTCGGTGAAAAAGATATATCTCAGAAAATAGTGCTAATTTCTATTTTAGAGTGTAAAATAAAATTATTTTTGAATCAAGTCTACTCAATTAAAACTATATTTCTTTTCGATAATATTAAGGACGCATCTGCCATATTGAAATGTATTTAGAAAAATAAATTTTCATAAATATTAGTCTCAAGATTTAAAGCACACTTCTTTAATTAATAAACCAATCTTTTGAGTAATAATTCTAAAATTTTAATCTTAGGGTCACGAAAAATGCGCTCTTCCCCCCTTCGAATTCGACTGTGACAATAGCTTTTCTCTGTCAGAGAAGTTCACAAGGGAAAGCTTCTATTAATGAAGCTTTTAAATTTAAAGAGAGCGCTCATAAAAGATTTATTTGTCGTACAGGATTCTTTTTCTTCTAAAAATTTGAAGAGCTAAAAGATAAATTAGGGAAAACTGGTTTTGTTAGTATAGCAAAGATGAATGATATAGTTTTATTAAGAGTACATTACTATTTGGTTTTATGCAAAAAAATACGTGTTTCATCCATTTAGTTTTTAAAAGATCATTATTATTATTTAACTTAAATTTTTTTTTTATCAAAGAAAACTTTAGAGTGAAAAAAATTTATTTTAAAGTCAAGACAAACCACAAAATCTTAAAAAGAATTTATAGTAATATTTATAAACAATTTATTAAAAAAAAATTATTGATAACAAAAAATAAATTTAAGTCTTAAATGTAAAATATTTCAATTGTTACTAGTTCAATTAACTTCCAGTAATAATTCTAAAAACTATCATTAATATGATTTTATCACGAACTTCTATCAACTATAAATTTAGTCACATAAGATCATATTAATATTTTTTAAAAAAATTTTAAACTATGTTAATTATCTTCTAAGAACTAAATTGGTAGGATAAGCAACTTTTAAGGAATCCAACTAATAATTTACTTGTTTTTATTAATTTTTGTAACCAAAAGCGTACCATCAGTCTCATTAAAAATAATAATTTAGGTGCAAGTTTTAGGTGGTTACTATCAAATTCTTTCATAAAATTAGAACATATAATTTTTTTAAATGAAGAGTCAATAATGTAACGATGAATTATAAACAAATTAGAGAATTTAATAACAAAACACTTAAGAAACTTTTAATTTTATAGAAAAAGAAGGATTGAACCCATTTTGAATTTAAAAGTGTAAAATGAAGTTTCCCTCCTTTGATATCTCCAAATTTGAGCTACTTTCAGCTTGGCTCCTAGCTAGTGAAAGCCACAGGGGGGTGAATTCATTTGATTATTACAGTATTTTCATTCGAGGACATGGATTTTCAAGTTGATATAGCATAAAATCAGTTTTGTACTGTTGAGTTGCTTTCACTGTGGGCTGGAGGGAGATCAAAAGAGTGGCTGTCAGGAGAGAAGGGAGTGGAGAAAACTGGTGGGTGTGTCTTTGTGGCATTGCATGTGCAAGTCACGAGCTTGTCGTGAATTCTGTGAAAGTGTGATACTGGGGTCCTCACATTATGGAAGCAGAAGGGCCCCAACCTGTACATCATCATAGCCGTCAGCTTTGTCTGATGTGCATGCAAGGTAGGTGTCATGAAAGAGAGCCTCTGAGGAAGTTGCCATCTCTGGGGTCCATTTTAATATCATTTTATTAATGAAAATTGTTTAGTTAAACTTAATTTATAAAATATAAATTAATTATAAAAAATGTGTAAATATGTTTGATAAAATTTTCAGTATAACGTATGGGGATCAGATGAAGTTTTTTAGACATTTTACATAGTGAATTTTAAAAATATTTACTTATTTTTTAAATATTAATTTTATTAAATAGTATCTCTTTCTCTTCAAAATTTATTCTGTAAAATTCTTTAAAAATTTTAGAGAATCTAAATTTATGTAAAATTTACTTGTCACATATTTATTTATATTTTTTATAATTAATTTGATTTATTTATCTTTTACAAAGTTTATATAAAAAAATCTCTCGATTGATAGATTTTTTTTTTTTATGCTTTTTCTAGTTTACATCTTTTATCCACTCTTCTTCCCACGGACTCATCTCAATCTCTTAGGCTCAAAACACTCCTCCGTGGAACACATTTTTCAACTAAGCCGGAGAGTTTCTACTTCGAGTTGGAGACTTTTGATTGCAAATAACTATGATAGTGACATGCTATAAAATAAGTATATTTTTGACATGTTTTAAATTGCTTTTTATTTAATTTTAGTAGAAAATATATATGAATTGATTGAGTGTTGTGTTTTAGGAATAATAAAGAAGAAAAGAAGATAAAATCATAGAAAAATGCTGATTTCTGACCTTTTGTCACTAATTGAGGCATATCTCACTCATTTAGACTCCGATTAAGGTGATTTCAGCGGCTATGGAAAAAAGAGACATAGAGCTACAACTTTCATGTTTGGCACTTTGGCAAAATCTAAAAGATTCTGGGCGCCGCGGCGTTCACAAGGGAGCGCCGCGGCGCCACGATAAGAAAATCCGGAGCGCCGTGGCACCCGATCAAGTTCGACATAGCCCGTCGCGGCGCTGAGAGGGAGTGCCGCGGCGCCCCGTGGCAGAATCGTCGTAGTGCCGCAGCGCCCGTGCGTCGAAAGGGACTTGCTGATTTCGCGATTTTAGGTCGTTTTCGCTCAAAATTGAAGGAAATAGACGGGAATTTGACCTAAAATACGTTCTCACTACGATTAGGAGGGAAAAGTCTATAAAAAGAGAGGAAAGCAACCAGAGAAGGGATCCAATCCTTCACCGAATTCTTCATCTACATTCTTCAATTCTTCTTTTGATTATCTTATGGCCCTGCGTGGCTAATTCTCTTTAGTTGGTTGAGGTGAGTTGATACCTCAAGGGATTTTTATATATTGTGAAATGTGGATCTGATATTATTATTTCAATTTGTTTTGAATATTGATTGTTCATCTGTTCTTATTCTTAATGATTATGCATATGTTTGCTGGGAGGCCTACTAGTATTTCGTCTGTTTTAATCTACCGCTGAATTGTGTTTTGAACAAAGTCTTTAATTCTGCGATTCGTGAGGCAAATAGGTTTGAGGGTTTTGGATTATAAATCATTGAACCTATGATGAATGATTGACTAAATTAGATATAGCCGATGTGTTTATATTTGTTCAGCTCTGTCAGTTTCTCTAATTCTTCATGCGGTTAACAAGTTATATTTTACCGATGTGCTAAAAGATGGCTTGTTGATTAAGGTTTAATTAGTACGATTGTCATTAATTTGCTAGGCTTAAGGAGAAACGGGGTTAAAACCCCAATGATAGATATTCATTTGCAGATCGATTATGTTATCGATGATCAATGTAATCCCTTGACGGTGGATACCAACCGAAACCAACGTCTTTATCATTAATCACTTTCGCTTATTTATTTTCATTATTGTTTACTTTACTTAATTTGCAATTACCAATCTCCCCTTTTTAATCACATAAGGTAATTCCAGTTTCTGTAGAATCGACCCTTACTCCCACTACTATATGTTAGTTTTGAGGTAATGTATTAATTTGAGTGCACCTGTGACAGTGCGCACCAGATAGTAAGTGTGAGATTATATAAATATGAAAATTGAAAATAACTTAGATATGCTTTGGGTATTTCTTATCAAGTTCTTTTAAGACAATTAGAATTTCTTTTAAGAAATTAACGATAGTGTTGAATTGTAAAAAAATATCTAAATTTGTATTTGTAAATCCCATCACTTGATGCAAGTGCATGACTCTGAAATTGTAGGATAAAAAGAATTCACAGCATTGCACCACAACAAAACCTCATTGCAGCTGCAACAAGTTGTAAAAATGTTGCGCAAGTTTGAAAAGATTACGGCCAAAACTGATATCACCATGTTTTTAACACTCGCAATTATAGGAACCACAATTTAAGGCACTTGTAACAACAGCATTTTAAGTTATTTTCCTTTGTTAATCCATCTCCCCCTCTATTTCTGCTATTCAATCCTAGATTCCTGCCTTGATGTAAAGTACACCATAAACACTTCAATTATCATCCCCTCTTTAAAGAAAATATGCAGAATCCACAGCAGACAGAACTGAAAATTTTGCTCTATTTTTATTATCTCTTTCCCCCTTGTCCTCACTTTTCTCTTCTCTACATTCAGCCTAAGAATGAATTCACGCAGTGCCTTCAAATCAAGAACCCATGTTCATCATAACTGTCGATTTAAGAAAAAGCTCAACAGGTAATTAGCATATAACAACTGCAATAATATCCCGCCATACTTAACCTTCAAACTTCAGAAAATATCTGTCACAATACTACCAGAGACAATCCTAAACACGAGCAAATAACAATTTCATACAGACTATTTGCAACAGAGAAATCAACCCAGCTGGCAAAACACGGTGCCTTCTCTGTTGAACTCTGCTTAGTTCTGTGGCAGACAACCAAGACTTCAGCCAACATCCACAAAGATGGGCCAACTAACAGCAAACATTTTGACATGTTGGAGGCAGGCGTCCTAGTCCTGCAGGTTACTGTAATAGGCCTAGCAAGACAGGTGGCCTTGAGTTGTTGAAAGACCCTGAGAATTCAGAACTCCCCGTGTATCTAATTAGTTCCATGATTCGGTCAATCTAAAACAAGATCCAAAATACATGTATAAGCTGGATTCACTCTGATGGAGCAAAAATATGAAACTTTACAATACACTGAGTTAGTTGTAAGACTCAGCCATGTTTTATCCTCTTCCACTAAAAGAACCAATAACTCAATGTCTCCACTATCCGGTAAAAAAAGACTTGACTTTACAACAGGTGGGAGACAAGATAATTTTTGAAATTCTATTTTTCTCCCACAATATATATTCTGTAATCATCACATTATATCATTGATGTCCACTATCATGAAACTGTTCAAGTCTCCTTAGTAACTCCCCACACACCCAAACCAAAAACTAACAAAAACAAAAGTTGGGGGCTGGCATAGGTTACACAGATTATTTACATACCTTCAAGAACTCCGGTATCTTGAGGATGCACTATTAATTGAGGCAACCAGAGTTCCTGGCTCAATAGTTTAGTGACATGCAGCCATGTTAATCAAATAATCCATGATGGTGAGTAAAATTCAAGCTAAGATGAATAGTATTTGTATGTCCCATACTTTGGAGTTTGGAACATTTCATTGTATGCACAAATATATATATATATATATATGTGTGTGTGTGTGTGTGTGTGTGTGTACGCGCACGCGCGCGCGCGCGCGCGCGTGTACATATGTATGTATGTATGTATATACATGAATATATGTATATATATCATAATTGAAAAATACTTACTATGTGAGATAGCATTTATCCTGGAACCCCTTTAGGTTGGCAGTTGATTGTCAATAGAGCCAGGAATATAGATTTCCTACAAAACGAACTTCTATCAAAACTCAGTAGTAGGCAAAACTTACAGTTCACAAATAATAAGGTAACTTCTTACACTGAATAAGATAAAAATGCCCAGCAACTTCAGGAAATCGCATATGCATATAAGCTTCCTGTTAATTGTAGACACAGAATATAAATAGCGTGTAAGCAATAGATTTGAAATGCCAAAGCAGGTACTGCCCAAAAACTAAAAATAGTAATCAAACTCTGTACTCCTTGTAATACTTTACAGTAGGAAACTAGAAGCTAAACTAAATAAAGGATATTTGTGCAAAACAGCCCATTGCAATTTTGTAAGTCTGCATAAATGTCCTTGGAATGGAATCAAATGAGAATCAAAGAGGAATGCGAACATTACCTTGTCCAAGAATCAAAATAGCATTTGAAGCTAGAGAGATGACATCTTGGATCTTTTCACTGGAAAAAATGACTTGAATAACTGAAAGAGAATGCAGAAGTTTAGATTACTCAGGAAAGTGTAAACAGAACAAAATACACCAAAGGGATATGGAAGGAGAAACAGGAGTAGTGGCAATCACTTGTCTAATTTTTATTTTTTTTGGGAGGGGGGGGTAATTAATTATATAAGAAAACATTGAACGTTTCCCAAGTCATATGAGCTCTCATGTGCTAATAAAAATTAAAACAAAGAAAAGATACGAAATAAAATGATAGTAGAACACTAGAACTCCATCAACAAGAGAAAGCAAACTCGTATTAGGAGAAGGTATGTCTATTTTTAATTAATTCAGATGTTAGAAACAAGTACAGAAAAATATATTTTTAATTCAACAAATTTCATAAATGTTTATGTAAGTTCATAAACCTGGTCATGCAGAAAAGGAACCATGAACCAAGAAAAATAAACAAAACCAAATACATAAATCCTAAATTCCCAATTACAAATTCAAAATCCCAAATTACAATTAAATCATAAATAAAAACAAATATCACAATCATTATATCCTCATAAAGCATTACCTGGAAGATGCAGCAGCTTTTCATCACCATCATTTCCATCAGTTGCATGTAAAGCATTATCCACGTCCATTGTAGCCAATACGTGCACAGTATGGCATCCATCTGATATCCAGACAGTCTGGGATCCTGCAAGATAATAACAGCATTTTAGTAGCATATAGAAACAGGAAGTCAAATAGACAGATCATGGTTTCCTGAAAGGGTATAGACCTACAAACTATTTATCATGAATTATTGGGTTATCTAAGCATTTCTCACATTCTGAAATTTGAACCAAGAAGCATATTTTATATCCCTTCAATCTCTTGCCATTCCAGGTCATATATGCCAAAGGTCATGCATGCTAACCTTTCCAATTAAAAAAAATGAAAACTGTTGAACTTTTTTAGCTCCTCTTGGCACATCTTTTAAACCCATGGCAGAAACACCAATGGTTACAGGGAAACCCCATCTTCCAAACATGGAAATGAAACAAAACTATGACCAATTGACAAAATGGTCAATATCCTGTCATCAAACACAACTCCAGCAACTATGAACAAGAGAAATTTGATGTAAGATCATGAACAAATTGAGTCAAACAGCAAAAGACATGCAGTATCTAGTTCAGTTTGGTCAATTTAATGATTGAACACTACGGGGGTGTTTGGTAGGGGGAATTTGTTTGGATTCCTAGTAAACTGAATTTGAAAAAGTTAAATTTTCATGTTTTTTTTTTTAAATTTTAAAACAAGATTCCCAAGAAATATGAATTCCTGAGAATGATTTTTAAGATAGATTTCCACCAAAAGTTTCCCATGTAGGGGGTGGGAATCCAAGTTTTCCATGAAGGTGGGAATCCTGCTAAAAAATAAAAAGACAATTTTACTCTTCATTTTTATCCTTCATCTCTACCCATTTTTATACCTTTTCAACTATCCATTTTGTGTATAACTATTTTGTATAAATTATTATACTTGAGGTATTAACATCATACTATGTATATACTATTTCTTATTTTGTAATATAGTACTATTGTATAATTATATACGTAACATTATCTATTTTTTAAACTTTACACATCTTTTGTCATAGAGGAAGCACTTTTGTTATTTTGAAAGGACAACTATAGCTATTTTTTAATTTAATTTATTTTTTCAATATTTAAATTTTTATTAAAAAAATAAATAGATAAGAGAATTTTTTTTAAAAAAAAGTTAAGGGGCAATTTTGAAAAATTACTGAAGATTTTCAGAAAATTTAAGTATAACCAAACAGAAAAATAGAAGTTTCCCAAAAAATATTATTTCAAGATTCCCGTCAATCTTAAAGTCCAACCAAACATATTTTGCATATTTCTAAAAATTATAATTCTCATCAATCATGTTTTCCAGAAAAGATGATTTTAGGAATAAAAAACTTTGCCTTATACCAAATGCCCCCTAAGATGTCAAAATCAAAATGAGTACCTCTATTCTTTGAGTAACTGTCAAGCAATGAGTCATTTTAACTTATCTCCTTGTGTGTTTAAATTACCTAGTAACATATCCACTTCAAATTGATTTCAAAGAAAGCCTAAGCAGCTTGGTTTACTCCACAATCCAAATTAAGGTATTAGCCAAAAGCATGCACGTTATTTTCATATATGAAAATCATATTCTTATCACTTTACATTATAATATTAGCTATTAGATTGATACATAAATAAAGTATGGAATATTTAATGTCTCTTTTGCTAACCCAAATATGGTGCACAGAGCACACCAATTTCCCAACCTCTAATTTCAACACAAGATTAGGGCAGACTTGTGCTTCCTCCAGTCTCGAGCACAGCAACTTGCGCATGAAGAAGGGTGTCAGATATTGATTGTCACAACAAAAGAATTTGATATCATCTTTATTATAAAAGAAAAAATTTGTAATCTGAACTTCTCAGATACTTCAACAGGAACTTGTATTAATTAGGTTTGCATCAACGTCTCCCAAAGATCCCTCCTTTGTCAAGAAACAAGCTAAATAAACTAGTGTCATTGGATGGTCTTTTGATAAGATACACCATCTGGAATTTAGTTAATGTCATGTAGCCAGCCAAAAGTCAATCCTAATTCTGCAATGACATGGCATCTCATTTTCATGCAAATGTGTACCCATTTATGGTCCCTTTTCCTTCCTTATTAAGCCTAATTCAGGAAGTCTCATAGAATTGTGTATCTTCCCAATTATATGGATTTGTAGATCTAATAACAGCAAATAACAAAGGAAAATAAAAATAAAAATAGGTCATGAAAGCAACATCTCAATTTAGAAGATTCTTAATCATAATGCATCTAAATGAAAAGAACTAACTTTTCAGCACCTACCACATTCCTCCTGCCCATTCTTCTCCTTTTCTTTCTAGACGTTTAATGAAAATTTGTAAACACAATAATAGTTTTACCTGACATCCTTTACATATTAATATAAAAACTTTTGTCTACTGTAAAAGTACATACCATGAACAAATCACAGACAAAGCATATATTGTCTCAGACTAGTAGTCTGGTGTAAACTTTTCAATGATGATTTAAAATGGATTTTCAGTTCAGTAAAGTTATAATTGTTTCCTGTTAAGTATGCATGTTGAACATTAAAAAAAATAAAGAATAAGAAGTACTGTCATGCTCCGTAAATTGTTGGTTTTCATTAATTGAATTTGAAAGACAGGCTGCACTTGTTTAAAAATACATTTATTTTTCACTAGAAATGATTATGCAAATGCCACAATTGATGAAAGGATTTTAATACAATTTATGATCCCACCACAAACCATTCCAAGTTTTGCCAACATCAACCAAGAGCATCACAACAACAACAACAACAACAACAAAGCTTTTTTCCACTAAGTGACGTCGGCTACCTAGATCAAACGACGTCACAGAAGTCTATCATAAATGAGATCAATAGATAAGTTATTAACTATTAAATAATTCTTAATAGTTTCACCTATTGTTTTCTTTGACCTTCCTCTACCTCTAACTATCAGACTATTCTCCATTTGATCTACTCTTCTCACTAGAATTTTTGCAGGTCTTCTCCACTCCACACATGACCAAACCACCTTAAGCGAGATTCCACCATATTCTCCACAATAGATGCTACTCCAATCTTCTCTTAAATATACTCATTTCTAATCATATCTCTTCTAATGTGTCCACACATCTAGCGCAACATTTTCATCTCTGCAACATTGAGTTTATCTTTATGTTGTCTTTTGACCGCTCAACATTCAGTATCATACAATATAACATGTTTTATAGCCGTACAGTAAAATTTTCCTTTAACTTTGAGCGGCACTATTTTATCACAAATATTACTCGAAACTTTTCTTCATTTCATCCATCCAGTTTGAATCCTATGGTTTACGTCCTCCTTTACTTCGCCGTCATTTTGTATAATGGACCCAAGATATTTAAAATTTGTAACTTGTTTTAGTATATAGTCACCAAGTTTTACATCAACCAAGAGCATCCACAAATTAAATAAAAAATAGAAAAAAAGATGCGTACTCGTAGAGACATCAGGAAGAGTAGCCAGATTGTGCACTTTCATTGTGTGAGGCAACTGCCTAATATGACCAGCAATATTTGCTCCCATAACAGAATTAGACAGGCATAGTAAGTGTAAATCTCCAGCTGAGTCCAAGATCAAAAACATCCTCTGGGACAGGGCCTGAATGGTAATTGCCTTTACAGACATTGATACCTTCATCGTGGATTTTGTTTCAATCTCGAATCTCTTCAATGCCACAAAACATGTGCCTCCATCTCTGTCATCTTGTCTAAACTTAGCATTTGTCTGCTTCGCTAAAAGAAAAACAACAAAGATTAGAAGCAATCATAAGGAATAATGGAAACAATTTCCAACTGAATTTAGAACAAGTAATCAGGTAAGAGATTCCTACAGATCTACCCTGTAACAAACTATTCAGATATAATTAAAGTTGATATTCAGATTGCCAGCTAGAGACCATTCGTGAGACAAGATATTCAAGAATAGGAATCCTGTAAAGAAGTCTTCTCAATTTTCAGTTATTTACCATCTAGAGGTATTTTTTTGGGATTAAACAAAGGACAGCACCCTACACTGCACCTGCTCAAAGAGAATATCAAGAAAACAACTCATTGGCAGAAATTACACAAGAATTAATCATAATTAGCCAGGGTAAGTAAGATCTTCAGACTAGTGCCATTAGAGTAGGCCACAAAACACTACACTGTATATTTAGGCCAGTAGTATCCACCATCATCTTGTATTGACTACAATAAGACAATAGCAAAGACATAGTTGAAAAAAGGAGATCAATCCACCACATACTCCTACTAGATGATTGCTAAGTTCTAAAACTGCATTAGATTTCAATGTAAAAGTTTTGTTCCCTCATGACTTATTTATTGTTTTCAATTTTGTCTAAACTTCAGACTAGATGAGCTTTACCTTGACATTCTAGCAAGTGGCCAAGTGCCATCAGAACATTCATTTCTCATAGTTCAACGGGCCTTGCATCCTTGAGATCCAGATATACAAAAGGAAAATGTATCAGTAGTTTCTATCAAACAAACACGTTGGAGATTAAATCTGAAGGTAATGTGGCATTTTCTGCAAAGTTTGGCAAAGTTGTTAAAGAAGAGTAGCATGTATTTGTGACCAATGTGATCTTGATGAATTCTTTTAATAAAGGACAAGTAATTGAGTTGCAACATGAGGATGACCAGAAGTAACATGAAGCTTTATATGTCATGTTGTTTGGCCAAGGTTAAAAAATTATCAAAAGTGGCAAGTGGGTGGAACTTGTGAATCTTCATCATCACAGTACATCGTTGATTATTCAAAAACAATAAATGCAGCTCAAAAGATCAATGAATTAGAAGCTGGTGTCAAATTAAGATGCTTCCAGGTGACATTAGAGAAGTTTAATACAAAAGAATCCAGAGTTGATCATAAAACTCCCTTGGATAAGACACAGGGCAGTCTAAGTGACTTAAAAGAAGATGGATGTTTGAGTTTCTGATCTGTGTCAAGTAAAGCAGAAAACTAATATAGTTCGATTGATACTCTTTTTAAAGAAGTGTACACAAATATGTAACAAAATTTGATACACATTCCTTTTTTAATTAAATGTTGCACATATCTGATAGGTAATATCCAACATTCTCCCTGGGATTTCTTGGTTTGAAGAAAATAGTTTCATTGAAAATGTGTATAAATATGTATTGGCTAGGTATTGTTGATGATTACTATGGCTCATGAGGCATATATAATAGGTGGATACATATTATTAGAGAGGAAAACAATGAGTATAGAGATGAGATCTCGAGGATTAAGACACTGGATAGTTTTAAATGAAGTTAGCTTCAATGTAGAGCGTTGGGGTTGTAGATGCACTAACATTATTTATATTACATTGTTGGTCTGTATTGAACTACCTTCCACCCATAATTGGTAGGACATGGCCTACTACTCCAAAGTGACCTTGAATAATTCCTCACAATGGTAATCAATACCATCCCACATAACTAAAATTTTCAGGTACAAATACTGACACAAACAGAGCTATATGACAACAAGAATGACATGTTGAGATTGCAATAAAGGAAGCTCATGGCTTTCTAGTCTTGCAGCATCATCAGCCAGAAGTGACTAATAGAATCCCAAGAAGATAAGACAAAGAAGCGAAACACAACATTCCATCCTGGAAATAATGTGGGATTATATCCTCACTTCATTCAAAGCATGTAATATGTAAACTAATACATTATACTAATTAATGAGCTCTCAAAGTAAAATATTGTCATGATGTTTCCTCCCATTGAAATTAGCATACATAAGTTGAAAGGTTTGCGTTTATTTTTCTCTCCCAATCCATTGAAACTTCATACAAGTTAAGGCATAACTATGTTATGCACACACAACAGATCCATCGACAAAGTAAACTTTCGCAGAATGGCACTTTCGAAATTTGAATTCATCTGCTTCCTTTGATGCTTCTATAGAAAGGAATCATGAAATTGATGAACCCCACATAGACTTTATTGATTAGAGAATAAATAAATCACAAATCCAATACAGTGGACTTATGTCAACTGTCAAGGGCATTGGTTAGGCTATGTCATCAACATACACCATGAATTTATAATATGCCAATTGGAATAGATCCAAAACAAATAATAAGGCCATTTACATATATATTTTCCAGGAATAACCCCACTAAACTGAAATTTTCTGCGAAATTGAATAAGTTAATATCTATATATTCTTACCAGGTCCACGACGTTTTTCAATTTTGCACTCCCCATCATCATTGCTAGTTAACTCCGAAATCCCTTCAACACTGTAACTTTTACCTCCTCGATCTCTAGGTCCATGTTTCCTATAATCATTACCAATGACTCCATTTGGCAGAGGAGATCCTCGACCTTCTGACTTCAAATTTGAATGTAAATTCTTCCCTTTCTTAGCTCGTCCTTTTACTAGCCGCCTAAGATTGAAAATCCTAACTCCATTTTCTTCCCCTAAAAGCAAGAACCCAAACGAAATGCTGAGAGAACAAATGGGCTTAGAACACTCGATTACAGCACATCTCATCAATTTCACTACCACGCCATCATCACTTCCACCAAAGTCCTCCATCTTCGCCGCAAAAATCCAGATTTTTGAGCTCGAAACTGAGTACATGGCGAAGTAGTTAACCGACCCAGCAAGTTTAATCGAAACCCCATGCTTAACATTGACCAAAACCCCCAAATTCGACTCAAATCGGAGGTCTTTCTGGGAGCAAACAACTTGGGCTCTTGAGAAGACCTTGCTTTTTTGCAATATGTAAAACCGGAGAAGAATCTCGGACCCAGCTCTGTGGGGACCGGAGACAATGAAAAGGACCCGGGAACTAGAATTAGGGTTGGAACTCTGGAGAAGAAGGAAGGTGGAGGAGGAAGAAGGAGAGGGAATTAGCATCTGTGGGGAAGGGAGGGAAGAAGAAGAAAGAGGGGAAAAAGAAGGGTAAAGAGAAAAGGAAGAGTCAGAGTGCATGAGGGCAAGGGAGAGAGAATTGGGTTCAAAGAGAATGGAGTGTATGTGAGGAGAGGAGAGAGAAGGATTGGGGAGGGCGAGCTTGGAAGCTTGGACAACAACCATTAGAGGAGATATAAACCAGTAACCGGAATTTCTGTTACAGAAGGCATTGATTTGGTAGAGAGAGGAGAAAGAAGAAGACGAGGAACATTGCCGCGGTCTGGTTGGTGCTTTTTCCAAATTGGTTTTCGTTTTGGCATCGGGAGATCCAAGATGGAAATTTTAATAGTCATCACAAGTCTTCATTGTTAATTGACAAAACAAATGTGGGATTAGTAGATGAGCGTGATAAGCAAGGATATCTTAGCATTTTAATTAATACTTTAAAAGCAATGCTGAAAAGTTCACCAATGATAAATGTTTATTTTATGGCAAAATATATTTTTCATCGTTTAGTTTAATTTTTAATTTAATTTAATTTTTCAATTTTATTCTTATTCTTTTAAACAAAATTTTAATGTTATCATTGACAAAATAATGCTCATTTGACTCTTGAATCATGATTAAAAACGTGGTTGATTATTCATTAAATTTTTTTATTTATCTTTTTTTCTCTCTCCTCTTCTCCTTCTTTTCATTCTCTTTCTTCCTTATTAGAGTATACTTTTACTCTATGTTTTTGGTTAATTGACTTGTTGTTAATTAAGTAATTAATTTTTGATTAGTTAGTTAAGTGGGAAAAATTAAAATTTTGTTCTTTACATTTCTTGTTATGGTATCAAAGCATAGATTTTCCTGATAATTTTACATCACTTTCTTGAAAGCCAAATGGCTTGAGTCTTTCATTTTCATCGGTAAAATTGTAGATAATAGGTGATTCTTTCATCATCTGGTTCGTGAAAAACATAGTATCATTTTTTGTTCTCATTTCTTGGTGGTTAGTTGAATTTTTTAGAATGTCACAGTGATGTCTTACTCAAATGAATTTAACAACTAGTGATAGATGTCTCCACCTGCTGCAGCCATTGTTAGATAGAAAGAAAGTCCATCTAATCCATACTGTCTCCATCTGAATGAAATTCCATATTTAATTCTAATTTCTCCTGCTTTATCAAGATCTAATTACCATTCTTGGCATCAATCAATGAAGATGGCACTATTGTCAAAGAACAAATTGAAAATTGCAGATGGCAATATTAAAATTCCAAAGAAGGACGATCCTTTGTATTTTGATTGGAAAAGGTGCAACACCATGGTTTACTCTTGGTTCCTTCGGTTTATTTCACTTTCAAATTTCAAAATTTTTCTTCAAAAAGAGATATTGTTAAACCTACCTAAAGATTTTCCTAACTCACTTAGTGAATTCTTTTTCTTGTTTCTTCTTGAAAGAAGTAGCAAGATTCCTCCATTTCCTTAACTTTTCTAACAATTTAAATAAGAGAAGGAGGGTGAGTTTTGAACTTCAAAGATGAAGAGAAAAGATAGATTCAAGTGGAGATTAAACTAACTTACTTTGAGTACTTAGTCTTCTAGATTTCTCCTTCTTCTTTCTTCCTCTCTTCTCCCCTTTTTCTTTCATTTTCTCACTCTACCTTACTTTTATTTTTCCTTTCCTTCACTTGGACAAAATTATAATGTTATAAGGGTAGGTTTTACTTAAATAAACTATCAAGTGGTTAACCTCTCATAATCATGAGTTTACCTTATCACAATTAGGATGCACTTGGTTGTTTTTTGGAGAAAGACAACTCATGTTCTTGTCTTTCTCTTCCTTAGTCAAGGTATGTATAGTAAAAGAAGATTTGTATTTTGAAAATCATGATAAAATATTCTTAAGACAAGGAACAAGACCCTTTTGATTTAGGAATTCATTTCTTTTTTTTTTGTCTCACACAAAGTATGATAGATTTGCCTTTCTAGTTGACAAATTTTCAGCAATTGAATCTCCCTTGCTTGGCTAAAATTATTTGTGTAGGATAGAGATGTTTTGTCATAATACCATGTATTATTACCTATTTGTTGAAATTATGAATGTAGGATATAGATGTTTTGTCCTAATGCCATATGACTTAATCTTAATTATTATTACACTATTATTTTCTCACATGGTTCTTATTTTTTTCTCTTGGATTTGAGCTCATTCTTACCCATTTCCTTTACTTTGGCTGAAATTATACCTTTTATGGAAGGTTTGGTCACATTTTCATAATTTTAGGGTTATCGGTCCAACTTCTATATCTTAGTCCAAATCTATATTTTATTTCTTACTTGGGCTATCCAATTGGTTTGCTAGAAACTCATGTGAAGTGAAAAAATTCTATATGAAGTGTCCATTGGTGAAAACCCATGTATAGGTGGAGATGTTAAACTTAGGAACTCTAACTCTTGAATTAGAAAAAATTACCCTAATCCAATCTTCTTGAAATTTTAAGACCTTTACTTACTTTTCAAAAATTTATCTTCCTTACCCAAGAATTTCACCTCTCTTTAGTATGTCATTTTTAATTTTTTCTATTAGGTTTTTTCTCTTTACTTATTCCCTTAATGTTAGAAACATTTTATATGCATACACATAAGGTGAAGAATTTCTAATGCTTATATTTCCTTAAATATTTAAAAATTGTCTAATAAATTTTATTTTCTGAATTAAATATTTATGTACCTTTATTAATAAAAAAATAAAATTAGGGATGTTACATTAAATATTTATGTACTTTTATTAATAAAAGAAACAAAATTAGGGATGTTACAATATATTCTTACAAGGCGATGCTATTAGGATTTCTTATTTGCAAGAAGAAATTTATAGTTTTAAGCAAAATTCATTATGAGTATATGAATCTTAGACTAGTCCCATCGTGAACTTGCAACCCTCAGTGTAGCTGTAATGCACTTAAAGATGTTAAGAGATATCAGTAGAATGATTACTCCATCTAGTTTTAAAGGGTTTGAATGACAATTTCTCCATAATTTGGTCATAAATCCTTTTAATGGATCCATTGCCATTTATCAACAAACTTTTCTCCCTGGTTATATAGCATGAAAGACAATATATAGGCTCTTTAGAAAGGTTGAAGAAGCGATTGTTTTTCGTAGTTAAGGACCTAATGCCAATTTTCAAACAAGAAGATACACTAATTTTGGTCCAAAAAGCTTCAATCCTAGTGTGAATTAGAAGTGGTTCTATAACAATCAGGGATCCACACCTCTTTGTAATAATTTAGGCCACACGGTAGACACCTATTACAAAAAAATATGGATATTCTATAGGATATAAGAGTAGAGGTAGATTCAATAATCCCCATGCCAATCAAGTATGCCTCAATGAGTAGTCAACAGAAAATTGTGATACTTGCCAAGATGATTCTTATGCAGCAGTGCCTCATACAATTTCTACTAATAAACCTCAGTGTATTATTCCTTATGAACCAATTATCAATTCTGAAAGTGATGAAAAGTTATCATTTACTAAAGATGAGTATAATCAGTTGTTAGTATTGCCGCAGCAAGTGAATTCAACCATTGGTCCTTCTGTTGAACAAGTCAACCATCTTCTTCAAACTTCTCACCTATGGCTATTAACTAAGGTAGTATTTCTCTTTCTTACATTGTTAAGAATATGCCTCATAATATATGCATGATTTTAGATGCTGGAGAAACATATCTCATAGATTGTTCCCTTACTATTTTCTCCACTTATCATCAAAGTTTTAACACTTTTGTCACCTTATTCAACAACTAGAAAGTCCATGTAACCTATGTAGGTACTATTAACTTCTCTCCTAGCTTTATTTTACACAATTTGCTTTATGTTCTCCATTTTTCTATTAACTTGATTTATGCCAACAAATTCACTTCATTTTACTCATATTGCCTCATCTTTTACAAATACTTTTGTTTCATTCAGGATCTCCACACTTAGAGGATGATTAGGTCAACTAAGAAGCTGAATGGCTTATATAAACTCACCACACCCTATTTTTCAGCATTTCTATCTTCTATTGCCTATAATGTTTCAAAGTTAAATACTACTAACACTTGGCACTTTAGGTTAGGCCATTTAACTACCCCTATATTAAAGCTTTTGAAGTTGATTAATGACTCTATTACAATTTCACTGATCATTGTCACATTTTCCATTTAGCACTTCATCTTCTGCTACATGTTTTGATTTAATACATGTAGATACATAAGGTCCCTCCAATGTCATTTCTCTTTATGGCCATAAGTACTTCTTAACTATCGTTGATGACAAAAGTAGATATACTTTGTTTTTTATTTATTTTGAAAACCAAGTTTGAAGCTAAAACTCTTACAAAGTTTCTTTTTTTTTTTGTGAAAACCCAATTCTTTGTGAAAATCAAAACTGTTAGGCTTGACAATGGGCAAGAGTTTAATATACTAGATTTTTATGCCTCTAGAGGAATGATACACCAAACTACTTATGTACATACACCATAGCAGAACTCCATTGTTGAAAGAAAGCATTAACACATCCTCAATGTAGCTTAGTCTCTTAAGTTCCAAGCCAATTTACCATCCATATTTTGGTTTGATTGTGTTTTTCATGCAGTATATCTCATTAACAAAATCTCTTCCCTTATCATTTCTAATAATACCCCTTTTCAAGTCTTGTATGGGGTCGCTCCCACTTATTCTCATCTCAAAGTGTTTATTTGTTTATGTTATGCTTCAACTCTTTCTCATTCTAAGAGTAAGTTTGATTTAAGGGTAGTGCAGTGTGTTTTTATAGGATATACCTTCACCATTAAAGGGCTTAGAGTCTTTGTGATGTGTATAAACATCGTTTTCCTTTTCAATCTTTATCTCTACTCTCCTCTACCAATTTTTATTTTGTTTTTCCAACCCCTTTTTCAACTTCCTTTGTTAGAACCTTTTATTTCTTTTCTTGATCCTCAGTGGCCTAATTCTGCATCCTCCTCCTCCTCTAATCAGCCTTCTTTCATTGAACCTTTGGAATCTTCTACTTCTTCATCCATATCCCTTCATTTTATTACCAAATTTTAGTTTCAATTCTATTATTTAATTTTTTAGTACCTATCCTATTTCTGCATATGATTCATGCCATAGGTTCACCTTTACTCATAAGACTTTGTAACTAAAATTAGTCAACCTAAAGAACCTAACTCCTATAATGAGGCTATTAATTATCAATGTTGGAAGGATGCAATGTAATTGGAAAAATGTAACCCTTTAGCAAAACAATACATAGATCCTTACTGATTTTCCTCCAAATAAAAAACTTGTTAGATGTAAGTAGGTTTTTAAAGTCAAGTATAATGAAGATGAGAATGTATAGAGATATAAAGCAAGGTTGGTTGTAAAGGGGTACACTCAACAAAATGGGGTTAACTACTTAAATATTTTCTCACCTGTGGCTAAGTTGACAACCATAAGAACCCTCCTTGCTCTTGCTACCATTGACAGTTGGCATCTACACCAACTTGATATTAATAATGCATTTTTACATGGCGATTTACATGAGGAGGTGTACATGACTGTTTCCCCTGGTTTCCATAGTCCCACTTCTCCTAAGGTTTATGAATTACTAAAATCTCTATATGAGTTAAAACAAGCCAACATGCAGTGGAATGCTAAACTGACTGAGGCATCGATTGCAAAGGATTTAAATAGCCTTCCTTCGATCCTTCTCTGTTTATCAAGTGGCATGGTGCATCATTTATATCATTATTAATATATGTATATGATGTTAATTTGGAAAGTTATGACCTACCCATGATTGCTATAGTTAAGGAGTTTTTATATTACCTTTTCAAAATTAAGGATATTGGTATTTTGAAGTTCCTTTTAGGCTTTGAAATTGCTAGGTCTAGTTTTGGGATTAATATGTGTAATATCCTATAATTTTCAAATAATAATATTTTCTTATAAAAAAGTATTATTATTTTAAAAATAATTATGCATGTTTTGTTGAAATCAAATATACTTTTAATTAAAATAATTTTTTGTGTGTCTAAAATAATTATATTTGGCTCTAAATAAATTTTTGTTTTATTTTTATAAATATTCTTTGTTTTAATGTACATGAAGATATTTATTTATTAAAAGTTTTACCAAGAAAAATCATGATTTAAGATTACAACTAAATTTTTGCAAGAATATAAATTTTGAGAAATTTTTGAGATGCTTTAGGATAAAAAACAAAATTTATATGTATATATTCAAAGAATAAATTTTAAATATGCAATTAATAAATAATTTTTTTTTAAAAAAGGGAGATGAAAGCGTGAAAAAGTAGAAGGTCGACTTACAAAGGAAAAAATATTTCATCTTTCTCTTTTTCTCTCTAAAATCAAACTTCTCTCTAAGATATCTTCCAACCTAGATATCTATTTGAGATGCCAGAGGTACCATTGGACTCGTGACGACGAGAGTTTCAAATAGCCAATTTCTCTTTTATGAAACTTTCCCATCAATAGCTAATTTTTAAGCAATCCTAACGTATCTTACTTTTACCATTCTTAACATATTTGTTACCTACCAATTTCAACTCACTTCTCACACATTCATACATTTTAGTGACATACTATCCAAATCTCAAACATTATCCAAGTCACAATCTCAACATACAAAAATAATCATAAATTTACATTACATAATCACATTATATAGCTTATAAATTTAAAGACAAATATATAATTTTTCTCCATGCTATAATTTATGTTATTTACTCACCAACTTCGAGCTTCAATAGGACTAGCTTTTTTCACCTTTTTTTCAAATAAAATTGATCACAAATGCCTTCAAATTATGCTCTTCAACTTAGCTATTTCAGAATCTAGAAATTCATCACGCAAGACAAAATAAGGAAATTTACGATTCCAATTTGTTGAAAGTGATTAATATGGGAAATCTTGGAGGAAGTTGGGCATTAAACTTTTCATAATTTAAAAATAGTGAGTTTGGACACCGAACTATATAAAAAGTTTTAGGTGAAAGGAATAGATGGATGATGGCTTTGTGTTGCTTTGAGGAATGTAATCAAAGGAATTAGGAGCGTCAAAGTTTCTTGAGGGATAAAGTATAAGAAGTAGAATTTAATTTAATCTTTGCCCTATTAACTTGGAAACTTATGTATAAATAATTGTTGGGAAAAATATTTTTTTTTAAATGATTGGGTTAATTAAATGTGATTGATATAAGTTGGAATAATATGCTTTTAAAAATGAAAGTAAGAGAGGCTTGAGATTCATGGGGTAAAGTTGACATGTGAGAATTAAGAACAACCTAGTAGAAGTTTGTAATACCCTATATGAATTTATATATATTCTTTTATGTGTATGGTTCCTAATATCGAGTTATGGATAAATGCATGAGAGCTTGAAGATGTAAAGGAATAAGATACACAATGGTTTAAGAGTTCCTTTTATATCTATATATATAATCTGTTGAGTACTTTGCATAAAGTGTATAAGATGGTTAAAGTGTGACACTAAAATTTTATGTAATGCAAGATGTTTGAGAGAGAGAGAGAGATATATATATATATATATATATATATATATATATATATATATATATATATATATATATATATATATATATATATATATATATATATATATATATATATATATATATATATATATATATATATATATATATATATACGAATACAAATACATGTATATGTAACAAAATCTCGAATATGACCGAATGAAATCCCCAAATAATATTTAACGATGGTAACCCTAATAGATATTGAAATAATACATAATGATACAACATTATAAGGTTAAATGTAATAAAAAGAGGTACGACTACCAAATTGAAATTTCTTTATTCAAATAAGCACATGATATGTGTACGTACACTTTAAAAATATAAATGAGTCAAAAGAAAATGAATGAATGAAAGTGATGTGACTAAATGTAATAATTATTGAATTTGATGTTCAGTGATGGTAAAGTATCCATTGTGGATATAATGAGTATGATGATGTGATCACAATGGGTTATTATCAAATATTAATTAAAATAATATTTTATCTTAAAACTTGAAAAAAAAATAAGACTAATAATAATTACACTAGATTCTTTTTCAAAAACGCTGTCAGCTAGTGGCAGAGATAGCTAGCGGCAGAGATAGCTAGCCTTTGTGTATCTTGTGACCCTAGCTATCAAGGGAGTTGCTAGCCTTGTGTGCAGAAAGACACATGAGGATTGAAGTATGAATAAGTATGAAGTTGAGGTATGTTTCCTCCAGTAGCCAGTGGCATTTTGCCTAGTTACCTATATGAATATGGTGATTTACCTGTCTATTGTTGTGTGCTTAGGATAATCATCATATAGAAATGTTAAAGAGTTGAGGGGAGCTCCCTCAACTTTATGATATGAATGATGAGAACATGGTGATTTACCCGTTCTATTGCTATGTGCTTGGAAAATATCCATATTAGAGTCTCTTCGTGTATCTTCTTGGGCGGTAGTGGGGAAAACCTCAGTTGGGATGCTGAGTTTAGACAAATTCTACACCAACAAAGTACGGAAGATGGCTTAAACTCTGGTAAGACATGTATGTGTTGATTTACCTACCCTTACTGTGTGCTTAGATAATGTGGTGATTTTCTCTTACCAAACTGTGTGCTTGAGTATGTTGAAATGATTTTAGATTGGAATCCTCCAAACTAAATAAAATATGCTAAAAGGAAAATAATAATAATAATAATAATAATTAAAGTATAAAATTGGAAGATATTAATAAAAGAACTAGCCTTATTAGTATAAAATAAATTAATATAATTATTTTACTCTAATTATATTCTTGTATATATATATAGCTCGAGTATTAAATACATATTTATATGTATACAAATATTATATGATATTTTTATATTATATAGGAGTATAATAATACAGTGGCATAATTTTAAAAAAGATGATAAAGTGGATCTAACTCATTTGTTATAGTGTGTGCAAAGGTTTGCACGTAGAAATGTTCAAGTGTCTACTTAAAGGAGGAACAATAAAGGAAAGTGATTGAGAAAAATCAAGGGGTCTCTTAGAGACTTATATGTATATGATGATGAATCTAAATATGAAAAAGTTTGAGATTGGGTTAAACCAAGGTAAATGAATGAATTAGTAATTTTCAATAATGTTGAATAAGTTTTAAAATTTTAGTTATCAATAGTATGAGTTAGAAGTTCAAAGATAAAGATACTATTCATGACTTAATTCTAATAGAAATAAGTAATTAAAAAAAGCAAGAATACCTTAAAATATTTATAATTTAAACAATATAATATAATTCATAACCTAATAAGTAAGACATTGTTTTGCATGTTATAATTGTGTTATTTACTCGCTGAGTCGGAAGACTCATTCCTTTCTTTATATGTTTTTTTTCTAGTTAGTTGCAGGAAATCACAACAGAAGCATGAAGAGGCTAGTTTACCTTTGGTGAGCCTAAATTGTCCTTAGGACTTTTTCATTTGTTTACTAGTATGCTTGTTGTATTCTATAGTATGCTTTATTACCACAGGTAGGATCCCCTTTTCCAATGCGTGAAAAGAAAAGGTAAAACCTATGTAAAGCAAGAAATGAAAAATGAATTGACATCGCTTAATAAAATTAGATCTTTATTTATGATTTATATGTGTTTAAAATTTTTAAGAGTGATTATGAGATCACATGCTAAACCAAGGTATCTAACGAGTTTAGATTCAGAATGTGACGGTTAGGCTTATGAAGTGGGGAAAAATCCTCATTTCGTGTCGGTTTCATGCTCGAATAAAATTCGAGACGTGACAATATGTGTCAAAGAAAATATACTTTGGATCTTCTACTAAGCCTAGTTTTCTAGGTGCCAAAACTGCCTCCACTCTTATGATTGTCACTTCTAAATTTTCTAAGAATATGGTGCTTAACTTACTGATGTTAGTTCTTATAGAAAACTTATTAGAAAGCTATTTTACTTATGCAACATGTGGTTAGACCTTAGCTTTGCCATTCAAAAACTTTCCCAATGCCTAGATTGTCCAACCTCTTTGTGTTTAAGAGCTTTACACCAAATTTTGAGGTATTTCAAGGGTACTTTTCGCCAAGGAATATTTTTCTCTCCTTCTGCTTCTAAGAATCTTACAGCATTTTCAGACTTGGATTGGGTATCATGTTCAAACACTAAGGGGTTAGTTATTAGATTTTATGCCTTTCTTAGTAGCAGTTTAATTTTGTGGAAGTCCAAGAAGCAATCAACTGTGTCCAAGTCATCTTTTAAGGCTAAATATAGAGCATTAGTAGCTGTAACTTGTGAGATACCATAGCTTCAATTTCTTCTGCAAGACTTATAGATTGCACATAATATGCCTGTCTCTATGTATTATGATAATTAATTAGCCTTGCATATTACCAAGAACCTTGTTTTTCATGAAAGAATAAAGCATATCGAAATGAATTGTCACATAGTTCGAGAGAAGGTTCAACTTGGGCTTATTCGCTTACTACTTATTAGTTCATCTAACCAACTAGTGAATTTATTTATAAAACCTTTGGCTCTTGCCATGTTTAACAAATTTATTTGCAAGCTGAGCATATATAATCTATATGCTCCAACTTGAGGGGTGCTATTAGAGTGTATTTTTACTTTTTGTTTTTTGATTAGTTGACTAGTTGTTAGTTAGGTAATTAGCCATTTATTAGTTAGTCAAATGGTAGTAAAACTAGCACCCTAGCTAGGATAGGAAGTTGTTGAAGTTAGTTTTATTTCTTTTTGTATAAATAACTATTTGTACACTTTTTGCAAGTTAATGATAAAAATCAGTTTCTTGTTCTCTACATTTCTCGTAACTTTTCTCTTCTTCCATTATCCACCTTGAATGCCTCCATCTTCTATTGCCTTTTTCTTTCTCTTCTTCCTCCATCTTCTTCTTTCTCTTCTTTATCTTTCTCTTCTAGTTATGGAATAAGTTTGAATTTTAAGCCTCAATTGTTCTAGTTTTTGTTAATAAAGAAAGCTACAAATGAAGCATTTTTTTGGTAATAACCTTAAGTTTAATTACTTTTATTTTGATCATAATGTGGTGTATTGCTTGATTTTGGTGTGAATTACTCTAATTGGTAGTGTTAAGGACAAAAATATAGAATTTTGATTATTGAAAGCAAAAAACACGAGGAACCTTTAGCAGGTCTCATTGTCGTGGTGGCAAAAATGTGCCTAAAATGTTAGCGCTGTGGCATTAGAAGCCCAACACTGTAGCAGAAGAGGTATAGCTACAACAGTATGAAAACTTAAGAGGTACAACACCGCAATGCCAAGTCTTCACTATTACAGCGCCACAAGTAGAGTTTGGAATTCTTAAAACCAAAATGTTTAGTAACACTACTCCAAAAGCCCAGTGCTGCAGTGGTAAGTGAAATTCCTAAAACATCCTCATTGTTTTTAATTTGCTCCATATGCATTTTCTCCCCATCTAGGCATTTAATCTTGCCACTGGAGGCACCATTGAACTCATGGCAACAAGTGTATTGTTTCGCACAGAATGTTTTCACTAGATGACTATCAAATTCTCGCTAAAAAGTGTAGAATGAAAGCTTAAGAGGTGAGTTTTAAATAAGCATATCTAAGTATATCTAATTCAAAAACTAACATCATAGGTAGTTCTAGGAGTAGTTAAATGGCTAGGGTTAAAATTTTCATGAGTATAGGACAACATTCTGGCTGGCGTAAATAGTGATTCTGGCCAGCATGAACAATGAATTCATGGTTTGCTTAGAAATTTATTTTCCAATGTTGTTTTCTAGGTTTTAAGGTCTCTTGTGATTATAATTAAGGCCTATTTGGTTAGTGTGACCTTAAAAGTTGGTGAAGAAGGATTTACCAACCTTGAACCCTTATTACAATCGAAATAAACTATTCATTATTATAAGTCTTGATAATTTGCTTATTTAACATTGATCATGAAAAACTTTCTTCTTTTACTTTATGAATTTGTAGTTTAAAGTCATAAATGCATGTATTCATTATTTAAATTTTCATTCTTAGAGTCCTAGGTATGCAAGGCAGGCCTCTAGCCAAGAATTCCTCTATTTTGTATGCTGAAGCATGAAAGTTACTAGTAAATTGATATTGAAACATAAACGTGGAATGTTATGTATTTGTAGTTCACTTATTTGATGTAAGAGGTTCTATGATATTGTAGTCATGATGAATTGAATTAAGTTTTGGCTTTGGATAAGTATATATATCTAAAGAAGTTTTGATGGCATTTGGATTGTAGTTTAAAAGATTGTGATTTGGAATATGGAATTGAATTGATATCCATTTTTTGTTTAAGATTTTGGTTGGAAGGATTCCTCCTATGAGAAATTTTATCTTATTTTCCTTTCTTTTCTTGATGTAGTAAATTTATTTTATTTTCATGAATTTTCGGTTTATAAGAGAAATTTTAGTCGTAAACATTGCTAGCTAGCAACAGTAAATGCTAACCTTAGTGTACCTTGACAAACCTAACTATCAGGGGTATTGCTAGCCCTGTGTTTGGATCAACACATGTGGATTGAAACTTTTCTAGTTAAAGAGCTGAGGAATGCCTCCTCCTTTGACTATGGCAAAATGCCTAGTTACCTATGATTCAAAGATGATTATCCTCCCTTGTTGTGTGCTTAAAAATTGTAGGTTGGTTTTGATATAGAGTCATCTTATATGTGATTTTATTTCATGAAATCTTCAATTTAAACACTTGTATTTTGATAATTATTTTCCTAAGCATTTTAACTAACTTTTTCTTATATTAACTGCTTATTTATGTTAATTTTAGTTTTAGTTGTTGATTGCTTATGATTTAAACATCTTAATTTTTATATTTTCACTGATCTTTTATCACGACATCTTTTATAATTTTAAAGTACCTTTATATGAAAAACTCGTGTGTAGGGCCTACTTTTGTTTCTATTATAGTAGGCTGTATCTATTCACTGAGTTACAAGGCTTACTCTTTTTTTATTTATGCTCTTCATATTACAGTAAAGAATTTGATCCGTCACCATTAAGGTGTGAACTAGAGGACATAACATCTATAGTGAGCAAGTTTATGAATAATGAAAATATGTGATACATTGTGTTTGTATTACTTGAAATAAACCAAGAATTTTGTTATATACTCTGTTATTAACTCATAATGAATTTGAATTTATGAAGCGATGTTAAAATATTTTGTATGAAACTTTTTTGAAAGATTTATGTTGGCAAATTTTGATTTGATCTATTCTACTTTGAGGCTTACGGGTTGGGGAATGTCCCCCATATCTATGCCAGTCGTGCATCCCAAAATGGTGTTGTGGCATTTTTAATAAACAATAGAAGGGAAGAGGGTCAAAGCTGCCAAATCTACTAAATAAGTTGTGAATATAATAAATTACAGTAATGACATTGTTTTAGTCTTTGATCCTCTTGGTGAATCTAGGTTCAACAAATTCTTCCTGACCTATTTATCATTAACATTCATAGTCATTTCCTCAATAGCATATATGTCTTCTAACTATCAAGCACCTATAAATTTTAAGGAACTATAGTTCCCTTTGATTAAATGCACTTAGCAATGTGCTCTCTAACTCTACAAGATAAAAATATTTTATAAATGAGCATTGAAACACACAAGAAAAAAAATCATTGGTAAAAGCAGAGAAAAAATAAAATCCAAACTTGCAATTCAAAAACACAAGTGAAGAAGCAACACAGTTGAATCCAAATAAACTATAATAATGTCATATAACATTGAAACAAAAATTGGGTCCCAAAAAAAATTCTCTTTTTCTTCTAAAAAGGGATTATTCTGGAGTTTCTAATTCAGTCTATTCCAACTCACTAGAATTGGCTTGCCACAGCTGGGCAACATCGACGCTGTATAATACAAACTTAATTCTTGTAGATGGAGGGGGAAGTAGAGAAAAACATTTTCTCAGCTATTTCACTTTCCAAATTTTGCAGCATTGGAAAATTCCAATATAATATTCTAAACTATCAGGGATTATTAGCTTTGTTTTCATTTGTTTCTCATTTATGTCATTCAACCCTACAAGCCATTGGGACCTCTTTTTACATAAAGTTTGTTTCTTGATTCGATTTGCAGTTACAGAGCTCTTGGAATTCATAATAAAGGAAAGAAGAGGGAGTTGGAGTTAAAGAGAGATAAGAAAATTTGTAGAACTGGTAAAAAAGAAATTTTGAGAGAGAAAGATGCATAAGAAGAAGGAGGAGGACTTACGATAGATGTAGTCATGTAGCCAATTAGGATACATATATGAGCCAGTCAGACATTTTCTATCAAGGTAGTTAATAATATTAAGGTCAAATATAATATTGAATATTTTTTTTAAATAAGGACAAAATTAAAGAAAGTAAAATTTTGGGAATGAAATTTAGAATCGGATTAAACTTTAAGAATGAGAAATTTTAATTTACTATTTATTTCTTCTTATAATTTTCTTAAAAAATAAAATACACTTTTCTCTCCTAAGAGTTGTTTTGATTACATTGTCATTTTTCTAATTATGATAATATTTGTGTCATTCCTTAAAAAAAATATTACAAGTTAACTCAAATATAAAATTGATGTTAACTATTCTAGCTTCTTTTTTGTTTATGTAGTCAAGACCTAATTCTTTCTTATGGAAATGAAAATACCTTATGGCGAGCGAAGTGAAAGGTGAAACACCAGCTACGGATTAGGCTTATACCCTCTATAGAAATAAAAAGAAAAGCAAGAATGAAAATCAAGATTTCTTTGGGATAGTCTATGTGTAAACAGGAAGGAAAGAATGGATGGAAGAAGTAGGAGGCGAAAACTCAGATCATAATTTGAGATCTTTATACAAGGAGCTATTGATTAAGGATCAAATGTATTCTAAAGATGAAAAAAATTAGAGGTAGAAGAGGAACAATATGCAAACAGTGAGTAGGAAATCGATACAAATTTTGTTACAATACCATATATGGATAGCAGAGTCATTTTAGAAAACAACAAAAACCATGCCCGAATTACATCTTTACAGAGAAAGAGCATTTGAGAAAGCCTTTTGGGAAGACTCTAATCATCAAACTTCTAGGGAAGAATGTCAGATACAATTATTTACACAAAAAATTAACAATTATGGGCTAGTATTGGGAACCTCAAGCTAATGGATGTGGGAAATAACTACTACTTAGCCAAATTTTAGAATGTTGCAGACTAAGGTTTTGCATTAATGAAGGGACCAGGGATAATACTGGACTATTACCTTTTTGTGAGTACATGGCAACCATACTTCAACCCTAAAACTACTCAAATTTAAAAAAATCTTAGCATGTGTGAAATTGTCAGACTTATTCACCAAATATTATGACAAGAAATTCTTTTTTAATCTAGGAGATCTAATTGGAACTACTATAAAGGTAGACATTGCTACAACTAGTCAATCAACGTGAAATTATGCTGGAATTTGTGCAGAATTAGTCCTTACGAAACCTCTTTTAGCCCAATATAGTATTCATGAAGTAAAAAAGAGAATTAAGTATGAGGGTTTCCACTTTATTTGCTTTTATTGTGGTAACTATGAGTATGATAAAGGCCTTTTTCTAAAAAAATTGACTTCACCTAAGCCATAGGTCAGGAGGAAAGAGGTGAATGTGCTTTAACAAACAGGGGAACGATTAGTAGATATACTAAAAGCATTATAGTAGTATGCATCACAACAGGGAAGGGTAGATAGAAAAAACCACTAAAGAATTTTCGGCAAACAGAGGGTAGGGGTTATGGATGATAGTCTAGAGAAATCCTCAACCCAGTAAAGTGAAACAATATTAGGATAAGGATGGCAAGCAGAATCTACAAAAAATTAACCCCAAGATAAGTTGAACTCCTAGCACTATGAAGTTCTAGGGAGAATATATGATGAAGATAAAAGGAAAAGGGCATAAATGAAATAACCAATACTAATGCATGCATAGGACAACAATAATCTAATAGCTTCTAATCTAGCAACAAGGGCAAAGGTTTCTTTATTTCTTCTTGATTGTAACATTTAGCAATTAATCTAGCTTTGATGCTTATGAAAATACTAGATTCATCAAGCTTATTTTTAAAAACCCATTTTGTGCCAATTATAGGATGATCATTTAGTTTAGGAACAAGTTCCCTATAAAATCTCCATTATATATATATATATATATTGACTTCACAAGCTAACATTATCGTTAGTATTGTTTTGAGTTTACCTACATTTCATAGTGTCCCAGGTATTATCTGATACATACCAAAAGACAGGAGAACACCTGGACACCATGCCAAAAGAATATAGTTAGCTTTTAGGTGAAGCTAGTCAAAAGCACCTGGTCAAAATTCAAACATACATATATCTATGCCCTAATTGTCCACATTGACCACATCCAAGGACACTGGTACGGGTAGTGGCACCTCCATCGAAATCTCGATTACATATACAACAAATACATCATTTGTTATTGGTATTTGCCCAAAGTAAGACAATTCAATCTAGCGTACAATAAAGACAAGAGTCATGAAGAAGATCTGCATAATTACTTATTTGAACATAACATGAAAATATAGTGAGAATATGAGTAATTATTTTAAAATATAATAGGAATATATCATCAATTCATATATCAAGGGCAAGATCAAGTGATAAAAGGTCATGGTATGTCAAATTCACAACTTCATCATATAATGGCAATTAGTAACTCATATCAAACATAGCTACCCCAATCAAGACGAGTACTCTCTACTCATTCGATACAGGCCTCTCTTGCTCCATTCGACATGGCACAATTATCTTTCTTTTCTCATCAACATCATCATAACTGTGGAATAGGGCGTATCCTATCTAGTGTACCACTCATGGAAGCCATGCGACTGTGTGATTTCCTTTTTTTCCTTTTCTTTTCACATTAATAGCCAATATATGATTCAAAAAAATATGACCAATATGCCCACATGCCAAAATTGATTAAAGCATACTCATTTGAAATATCATTTATAAAATATAATCATGCCAAATAAAACAACATGCATAGAATGGTAAAGAATTCATACAATGGCAATGGCTAGGGCATAAATTAAGATTTTCCAAAGCCTTTTTCTTCTTTCTTAATGTTATTTTATTTCTTTATTTTTTCTATTCTTCGCCTTCAGCCCATTTTCTCTTTAAAATAAATCCTACTTAATTTATTCTTCAACACGTGCCTTTAAATTCTTGTTACTAAAATTTCTTTTGAAACCTCTTTACTTAAAATCTTATTTATTGCCTCATATACTTCTTATCCATTAATTCCTCAGAGTTTTGGTACTCTTTTTTATTATAAATTTTTCTCCATTCAAGTACTAAGGCTCAAAAGACATTTTGGATTTCAGGGCCCAGAACTTTTGTTTTTTTTAAGCCATATATATTTTATTTGTACTCCAATTTAGGTTATTCTAGAGCCTAAGGAAAGATAAGACAGAAAACTACAACTCTTATGTTAATAATTTGGGCAAAAACCTACAAAATCTGGGTGTTATTGAGCCCTCAAGTTCATTATTATTTCACCTCGGGTGGATTCTGACATTTGCTTATTAATTGAGCCATATCTACCTCATATGGACTCCAAATTAGATTATTCTAGTGACTAAAATTTCATAAGACATATAGCTACATTTTTTATGTTAACCATTTCTCTCAATTACTTATAAATTTTCCCTAAAATTCAAAAACAAAAGCATATCTTTGCTATTCTAACCAGCTTTCTTAGTTCATTAATTTTCTTTTTGGCACATTAGATTTTCCTTCAAGCTAAATTTTAATTTTCCAACCTATTTATAATGTCTTTAATTACTTCTAATAACTTATTATGGCATATTTAATCTTCCCTTAGTCACTATTAATCAAATTTTTCAGTAAGCATATACAAGCTCAACATGTAGCAAGATATAAAAACATCCATGGCCAACATCAAAGTATCCAATTATTACAAACTTCATGAAAGTCCTAGGATCAAAGTCCTATATAGTATTACAAAAATTTCAAAGTTTCTTTCAAGAGAAATATTATTAAACCTACTTATAACTCTTTATAACTTGCTTACCCTAGCTTCTCTTCTTCCTTCTTTCTTTGGGGTGGCGACACACCTCTTTCTCCTTGCTGTTCCAAAAGTAATTTTTCAGGGGAAAGAGTGAGTTCTAGGTACTTAAGATGGTAAGAAAGAAAAGGAGAGTGGGAGAGCACTTCCTTACCTTGTTTCCTAGGCTCTCCTACACTTTCTTCTTCTTTTCCTCCATTCCTTTCTCTTTGCTTATGCTCCCTTTCTATTTTCTCTCTTGGCTGAAATGCTCCTTGAGGTAGTGGCTATTTGTTTTATTTATTTTATGGTCAAAGGTTTCCCAAACATGAAATCACTTCCTTTCCTTATGGAATAGTCACTTAGGACATCATCATGGCTTGCATTAAATGTTTCTTGTGAGATGTTTTGCTTAGTTTTCCTCTCCTTCTTGCTCTAGCCGAAATGCATATTCAGAATGGGGTAGGTTTACTTAAAATTTTGTGATTTAATTGGCTTGAGACAAGTGGCATAATCCCCTTACGTCTTGAAATTCAATCCCCTTTCTTTTGGCTTATTCAATAGGGCATGATTAGGGTTCATTAATTCTTCAAGAATGGCACTATTCTTGGTCAGAATTTTTTAGCATTCCTCACCTCCTTTGCTTGTCCGAAATACATGTTAAGGGGTGGATACTTTTGCCTCAAAATCCATGTGACTACTTGCTTGCTTATGGAATACTTATACATTAAATTCCTTAACTTTTATGATTCACCAAAGACTTGCTTAATGTACACTCTACAAAGGTAATGATTGCTCATCATTAGGGGTTACTATTGCATCATGTGACTCTAATTTTCCCTCTTGGATTCGGGCTGTCCCCTTTCTTTCTTGCCTTAGCCAAAATTTTCAACCAAGAGTGGAAGACTTGGCTCACATTCATGTGGTTTGGGTTATTGGCCCATCCTCCTTAATCTAGTCCAAGTCCATCATATGACTCTTTATTGGGCCATCCATATGGCTTGATAACAACTCATGTGAGATGAAAAAATCATAGTTGAAGAGTCTATGAGTTGATACCCTAGGTGGAAGGTCAATACTGTAAGGTGAGGGGTCAAACTTAGGAAATTTAGTTCTTGAATTAAGAGAATCCCTATAATCCAACTTCTTGAAATTCCAATACCTCCACCCAACTTCAAAAATTTTATTTACCCAAGAATTTCACCCCTCACTAGCTACTATTTCTAATTTTTTCCTCCCCTTTTCCTATTCCTTTAATGTTATAAAAATTCCCTATGCCTACACATAAGATTAAGAATTTCTAAGGCATAACTTCTATTAAACTTCTATCAAATATTTGTTAGTGAGTCTTTATTCTTTTATTTGTTCATTCAATTTAGTATTTTACATGCCTTATTTTTAAAGGAAAATTTGGGGTGGTACATTCCCAAACTTGATTTCTTTCAATTTGATTTAACTCTTCTTGCATAGTTAGGAACCAATATTCATCTTTTAAGGCTTCTTCTACATCTCTAGGTTCAATCTGTGAAAGAAAAGTAAGATTATTACAAATATGTTTTATGGAACTTCTTGTTCTCATCCTTTGATTAATATCACCAATTATTTGATTAATGGGATGGTCTTTCACAACCTTCCATTCTTTTGGGATATTGTGTTCATTCCTAAGTTCATCTTCTTCAAGAGAAATTTCCTCAACCAAAGTTTCAATATTATCATCTACTTCCTTATGACTTTTGTTATCATTTGTGTTATCTACAATTTCACATAATCATACATTCTCCTACTTAAGTTGGATTCATAAAAAAACCATACGTATAGATTCTTCTATTACCAGAGTTTTTTTTATTATAGACCTTATAGGTTTTACTAGTACTGGAATAACCTAAGAAGAAAGCTTCATTAGATTTAGCATCAAATTTGTTGAATTTTTTTTTTCATTATTTAGCACAAAACACTTGCATCCAAAGAGATGGAAATGACAAATATTTGGTTTCCTTTCTTTATATAATTCATAAGATGTTTTATTTAAAATAGACCTTATCATAGCCCTGTTCATAACATAGCAAGATATATTCACTGGATCTGCCCAAAAATATTTAGGAAGGCAACTTTCATTGAGCATGGTTTTAGCCATTTCTTCTAGAGTTCTATTTTTTCTTTCCACCATGCCATTTTGTTGTGGTGTTCTAGAAGTAGAAATTTTTTGCTCAAGGCCATTCTCATCACAAAAAGATTTAAAATCCTTATTTCTCTTCCATGGTCACTTCTAATTCTTACAATGGTCAAGCTTTTTTCTTTTTGAATAAACTTTGCAAGTTTTCTAAAGGATTCAAAGGCTTGATCTTTGTGAGAAAAAAGAGTGTCTAAGTAAATCTTGAACAATCATCTACAATAACAAGCACATAGAGATTTCCTCCTAAACTTATTGTCCTAGATGAACCAAATAAATCCATGTGTAAGAGTTGCAAAGGTTTAAAGTTGGAAACAATGTTTTTAGAAATAAAAGAGTTTTTCACTTGTTTCGCTTTTAACAAGCATCACAAAGTCTATCCTTTTCAAAAGTAGTTTTAGGTAAACCAATAGCTATATCCTTTTTAGCAAGCTTGTCTAATAGGCTCATACTTGCATGAGCAAGCCTCCTATGTCATAGCCAACTATCATCATTTATGCTTATCAAACATTCGGGGTCATTAGGGACTTCTTTATAATTTTATAAAAATTATCTATTATTTGTCCTACAAGCCTAATTTGATTGTCTTTTTTACTTTCAATAATGCAAGGGTTTGAATCAAAGATTACTCTGTTGTTCTTATCACACAATTGACTAATAAAGACAAAGAAATTTTTACCAACTTTTCCTTCTCAATGATACTCCCTTTGTTGTTACCTCCAAATATGATGCATCCTTTGCTCATAGGTTAGAGAAAGATGAATTTATATTTGTCACCAGTAATGTGTTTTGAACATTTATTGTCCAAATACAATTTTTCACTGTATGCTTTGAAGCATTTCTCATGTTCTCTGTTTGCCAGAAGAAAAAAATTGTCTTCTTCATTTTTCTTTTTATAAGCAAATCTTAAAAAATTATTTACTGAAGAGACTAGTCAAAGGGAATGGCATATCACACAATGTAATTAGAGACAAATAGAAAGATGCCAACTTGAATAACTAGTAACCCTTTCTTTGAAGAAGAGATAAAAAGAGCAATTTTTAATATTAAAGGCTTAAAGTACCTGGAGAGGATGGCTTTTGTACAATTTTCTATCATAAAAACTAGAGCATTATGGGCCAAAGTGTGACTAGATTCATTCAAAAATTTGGAACAACCCCAGTTTAATCAAAGAAGAAAACAACACTATTATTTTTAATTCCTAAAATGGAGAAACTTGAGTTTATTAATTAGATAAGGCTAATTTTACTTTGCCATGTGATCTATAAAGGAGTCACTAAAATTCTGGTAAACTGTCTAAAGTAATTATGAAGAAAGTGGTTTCTCCTTTTCAAGCTAGTTTTTCCATGAGAAGAAATATACAAGAAAACATAATTATTGCATGAGAGTTGGCTCACTCTATGAATAGAATGAGAGGAAAAAAAGGATTTATGGCTATGAAAATTGATTTAGAAAAAACTTAAGATTTCCTTAACTAGAGCTTTGTTTAAGAAGTTTTACAAGAAATTAGCTGTGGCAATGTTTTCACAAAGAATATCATGGAATGAATTTTTACTCCTTCTACCACAATATTATAAAATGGAGAGAAAACTGAGATGTTCCATCCTTCTAGAGGCTTGAGATAGGGTGACCCATGTCCTCTTACCTTTTTGTCTTATGTATGAAAAAATGATCTCATATCATTATTGATGCAGTAAAAAGGTAAAAGTTGGCACTCGATTACAGTTGTGAGAAATGACCCTTTGATTTTGTATTTAATGTTTGCAAACAACCTCTTTATTTTTGCTGAAGCAAGTAAAGAATAGTTGGAATGTATTTTACAGTGTTTATCAACCTTTGTTGAGGCCTCAGGACAAAATGTTAGCATAGAAAAAAATTTCTTTTATTTTTCAAGAAATATGAGCATCGTAAAGAGAGAAAAAATCATTAACAAAACTAGGTTCAAAAAAGTAGAAAATTTAGGAAGATATTTAGGCTCACACATTGTAAATAGCTGATACAATACCCACTACTTTAGACATATCATTGATAGAATGAAAAATAGATAAAATGGGTGCAAAAACCAATGCCTATCTGTTACAGAACGAATGATGTTAGTAGAATCAATGACTTTAAGCATGCCCATATTTCACATGTAGCACAACAAGATCCCTAAAAGAGTTTTTTCATGAAATTGAAAAGCTGCAATGCAATTTTATTTGGGGTATATTTGGTATTAAAAGATGATGTCATCCAGTGGCTTTGAAGGATATATGTTTCTCACAAAATTTGAGTGGACTCGAAATAAAAAAGATGGAGTAATGAATGATGCTTGATTATGTAAAGTAGGCTAGGGAATGATTACTCACAGTGACAACTTGTGGGAAAGTGTTGGAGGAACAAGAATCTTATGCAAGGGTGTAGTGCCAAACCTATTAACTCATTATTCTAGAAGAATTTAGCGAGACTATGGTCATCAATAATGAAGAGCTGTTATTGGAACTTAAGAGATGGAAGAATAGTTTCCTTTTGGAATGATAGGTGGTTAGAAGGCGGGGAAGTTCTAATAGATGCTTACTTAACACACATAACTGAATTGAAAGGCTTTAAGTTAGCTTGCGAATATGTTAATGAAGGGGTTATATGAGGCTTTCAAAAATTTTAGCACTTACTAAAACCAAAACCATTGCCACTATTACATGCAACATTTCCCCCAAATAACCAAGATCGAAATGATACAATCACATGAAGTTGTGAGCCAAAGGGAGTGTTCACAGTAAAAGGCATGTATAACTCACTATGCAACTTTAACAAAACACAGGAGGAGGTATGGGAACTCATCTGGAAATGGGAAGGGTCGAGAAGGACTCAAGTACTCATTTGGTAGGAAACCAGAGATAGGATTCTAACAAAAAAGAGAGTTAGTAGATGAACACAGATTGAACCAAACTGCCACTTATGTTTGCTTGTAATGGGGGACACAATTCATATTCTTATGGACTGTCAACGAGCTTAAAAAATGTAGAGAACCTTCCTTAACTTAGCAAAAACAATGACATTTCACTCATTACAATCCAAAGAACTATTTAGGAAGAACTTTACAGAAGAGTTCAGTTGGAACTGACAACACAAATGGAGTATCACTTTTAGAGTCATTTACTGGTGGCTGTGGAGATAGAGAAACATTGCCTTGTTTGAAGAAGGATCCCAAAAATTGGAGCAATCCAAACTAGTAATACAGAAAATAATAGAAGAAATATATAAGGCGTTCAACGAAGAGAAGCCCAAAGAATAAAAAAAGTCCACGATTCAAATTTGTTGGAACTTTATGTTGAAGGGGTGGGTAAAACTTAACATCGACAGGGCTACTAAAGGAAGGTTAGCTATGGTATGTTGTGGGAGACCTCTTTATGAAAGTAATGGCAGTTGGTTAAAAGGCTAGACTTAGAAGTTAGGCAAATGAAATTTAATCAATGCTAAGCTTTAGGCGGTTCTCATAGGTCTTGAAATGGGAAGAAAGCTATAAACAATTAATAATGGAAAGCGATTCACAAGCATTAATCTAGCTAGTGAATAAGTCTTCCACAAGACAGGAAATCAAATCGAAGCTTCTATAGTGAATTATCAACTGAATTAAGCATCGGTGGACTATAACATTCTGACATTCTTATAGGGAAAGGAACAAATGCACATATTTTGAATTAAAATTTCCAGTTTGACTAAGGTACTCATATTCTGATTAAGCTCTTTAGTGACCTTAAGGTCTTACTACTTGACAACATGATAGGTGCAACAACCCTTAGAGTAATATCTTAGTTCTTTTGTTTTTTCTTTTTGGGCTTTGGCCCTTCATTATACAAAAAAAAAGAAAAAAAAAATGAAAATACCTTCTCTTTTTTGTTTGCTAGCCCTTATTTGCCTTCTCTCAATTTCTTTCACACACTTTATTTCAAACACAAACACGCTAAACCCCTTATGTGAAGCTATTACCTTGGATTATGCACTTCTATAATGAGAGGACTCTCCATTGTCATAGCCTTAAATCTCTTTCATTTCTTCCATAAATTGTCAAACTTGAATAATGATGAGCTTCACATTATACCATCATTTTATTTTTTCAACTCTAAAATCACAGTTTTGAGAAACCTTGCTATCGAAATATTTTTTTTATTTCTACCATATTCATAACCCATGCCTAATAAACAGCCAGATATATGTTGTAGATGTAGAGATCTTGAATAAAAAATCAAATAATTTAAAACTAGGATAGAGAAATTTGGAGAATCAATGAAAGGGTGAACTTTATCACTAGTCTATTTATGCTAAAACTCCATTGTCATTCTCATTTTCACAAGGAGGATGGAATATTTTTTGGTGAATGGGATGGTAGTTCTCTGAAACTCCATCATTGATCTCTTTTATTACTGAAGCTCTGTTGTTAATCATCAGTCTTCATTTATTTCTCTTCAAGTTTAGAGAGAAGTAATTACTAATAACTTCTCTCTAACCTTGAAAACAATTTTTTTAAATATAAATTACATGACTAAGATGCATCTCATTTGGCATTTCATGATCAAGTGGTTGTATAGGATCATCAAGTGGATCCTATTTTACAAAAAATGAACTATAAAAAGAACATTAATTACAAATCAATAATTTTTTTCATGTAAAATACATTAAGTAACCTTACCAACAATAATATACTAAAACTGTATTGACTTTCAGGTGTTTGAAGGTACTTAAAAATTGTTAAAGCTCCTGGATGATGATATTTTTTAGTCTAAAACATAAAACAAAAATAACAATTAAATATATACTTATGGCATCATTTTTAACTAACTTATGTATAACTTGATATTTCCTAAAGATATCCAAGTTCAATGTTTATGTGATGTTCAAGTTCAATGGTTGGTTATGTACCTAGAATGTGATTATTCATGTGTCTAGCTTAGTATGGTTCATGTATGGAATTTAATTAAAGTTCATGTAATTAAATTTTTAAAAGTCACCTTAAGTCACTATATATACCCCTTTGTACTTAGCATTTGCAAGTAACAAAGTTAAAAAGTCTCTTCTTAAAGAGAAGATTATATCCTCTTCCTCCTTCCAACAAAGTGGTATCAGAGTTGCCAGTGAAATGAGTAAACAAATATTCTTGATGCGAGCAGCAAATGTAAATACTTCATCACATTGAATTGCATGCTTTTGCTTGTAGCCTTTGACAACAAGTCTTGCTTTGTATATTTCAACCATCCTTTAGCGTTCTTCTTCATCTTGTATACCTATTTAACACTAATGGCTTCATGATCCTTAGGAAGAATTGCTAATTCCTAAGTATTTTTCTTCTCAATTGACTTAATCTCTTCATCCATGTCTTGTCTCTACCTATTGTATTGTATGGCTTCGTCAAAGGTTAAAGTCTCACTGTCTATAAGAAGATAATACAATTCATCATAATCAAGGGTGACTTTATTAGATCTTCCATTAATATCACCTAGATTTCTCATTTTTTGCATCTTTTCAGTTGAATTTTCTTCATGAGAAGTAGGTTTGGAAGTGGTGAAAGAGGTGGATTTATGTCTTGTAGAAGTGCTATGATCTCTTGCTCTTCTTCTCCAAAGTATGAAAGAAAATCATAAGCTTTTTCTTCTTGGGCATCCCAATTCCATGTAGCTTCTTCATCGAATTTGACTTATTGACTTACCACTACTTTTCCATTACTTGGGTTGTATAATTTGTTGTCTTTGTAATGTAAATTATATCTAATAATGACATGTTTAACACTTCGATAATGAAGCATGGATCTCTCTTAGTGTGGCACTTAAACATGTGCAATGCTTCCAAAAACTTGCAAATGATTGACATTAGGATTTCTTCCCTTCCATGCTAGTTGATGAGTTGGATATTTGACATTTGATGTCGGAGAATTGTTAGAGAAATAAACTGCATAAGAAATAGCTTTAGCCTAAAACCTTTGGAATATTTTTGACTTTCAACATGCATCTTGCTATGTTAAGAATGGTTCTATTATTCCTTTAAGCTACTCCATTATGGTGTGGTGATCTAAGAACTGTCAAAGGATGATGAATTCCATGAGTTACACAAAATTCATTGAATTCCATGGAAGTGAATTCTCCTGCTCAACTGGATCTTAAGGCTTTGATTTTATAGTCACTTTCTTTTTTTATAAGTGTCTTGAAACTTTTGAAAGTAGCAAAAACTTCTTACTATTGCTTAAGAAAATAAACCCAAGTCTTTCTACTAAAATCATTAATAAAGAGAAGGAAATATTCACCCATACTAAATGAAGATGGATTGATTGGTCCACACGCATTCGTATGGACAAGTTTAAGTGGCTTGGTTATCTTTATGTGGATGATCTTATTTTCACCTACAATAACCCAAGTTAATTTGAAGACTCTAAGAAGGTTGTGTCATCTAAATTTAAGATGAAAGACATAGGGCTCATGTCATGTTTCTTGGGCCTAAAGGTGAAGCAAATGGAGGAAGGCATATTCTTTTCTCAAGAAGGCTATGCAAAAGAAGTTTTGAAAATTTTCAAAATGTTTGATTGTAACCCTATAAACACATGATGTGTGCATAATTAAGCATGATTTTAATACATTTTAACTTACTTTTTGTTTGATTTAAGTAAAATATGATTAGGATTTCACTTAGTTTTGTGTTTTGGGACCAAAGGAAGAAGAAAAGAAGTGGAAAACACAAGAAAAATCATGGAAAATGCTAAAATTGCAGAGTATCCTGACCTTTCATCACTAATTGGAGAATAAATCTCTCATATAAGCTTCGATTAAGGTGATTCTAATTGCTGTAAAAAATTTAAGATATAGAGCTACAACTTTCATATCAACCACTTTGGTGAATTATCGAAAAATTAGAGCGTCGTGGCATTGTGTACTTAGATCCAAAGTGCCGTAATGCCATGAGGACCAGAAGCTGGAGCACCACGGTTCTCCAGTAGAGCGCTGCAATGCTTGCCGCTATGCAAGAAAAGAAGATAGTGATTTAGGTTTTTCTAATTCCGATTAAAGATTGATAAGCTGAACTGACCTAGAAGTAATCCTACTTCATTAATGACGTATTTATCTATAAAAAGGAGAGAGAGAAAGCATCATGAACATCTTATCCTCAATAATTCTCTCCATTCTCTCTTCTTATCATCTTCTTAGGTTTTCTTATGGCCATGTGCGACTAAGTTTCTTTTGTTGGTTGAGGAATATTGAAATCTCAAAGATTTTTATGCATTGTGAGATTATATTAAGGTTTGATTGTTCAATTTTAGTTGGGTATTGATTATTCATATGCTTTTCTTACTATGATTGTTTTAATTGATATCTAGGGTGTACACTAGTGGTTTAATTGTTTCAATCTACTGTTGAATCACAAATCAACAAAGTTTGGATCTTTTTTATTTAAGAGGCAAATATGATTAATGATTGTATGGTTATGAATTGTTATCCTATGATGAGTAATTAACTAGATTAAATATAGCCAATGTGTCTGTGTTATTTAGCTCTATCAATTTCTCTAATTCGTCATGCGATTAATAAGTTGATATTTACTTATTAGTTAAGGTTGCTTATTAATTAGGGTTAGCTGAAGCGATTGTTATCATTAACTAAATCTAATGAGAAACAAGGATAACACCTCAATGGTAGATATTTAATATAAAATTAATTATATTGTTGATGATCAATGCAATCATTGGTGGTGGGTATCAACTAAACCCAACACTCTTATCATTGAATCACTTTCATATTCATTTATTGCTATAATTCCATTCTTACTTGGATAGTTTATTTACAGTTTTCAAACCCCCCCTTTATTTTGTTCACAAAAAGTAATACTAGTCTATGTGGAATCTGTAACAACCTTCTTTTTTCTTTATTATTATTATTATAAAATATTGAGTTCAAATACACGTCATTAATCAAAACGTACATGCAACATATCAAACACATAGATATTTACATCTTTTTATTTTGGTTGACCAATTCCGGAGATATAGGTGCAGGTGGTTGCACCTTCACCGGGATCTGAGCCAACTCGACCCCAAACATCTTATTTGATTCTGAGATCTGCCCAACATAAAGTAACTCGATCCAATGTGCACTAAAAGCCAGAGCCATAGAAAAAGCTGCATAACTAATTTTCTGAACATGATATGGAAATATAGTGAGAATTAAATCCCAGTAAGTTCAACAATAAATCATCATCAATATAGCTCATCATATCATGTTCAGCTGTATAAACTACAGAAAATATCTTTGGTCACATGAATGCATTATATCTAAGCACATAAGAATCATACAGTAATGATATGTATGACATAATTAACTATTTTTAGAATATCATATGATGGCCATTAACTTATTCTCATTTCAAGCTACCCCGGTCAGGGTGAGTATCCTCTACTCTCCGGTATGGGCTTTTCTCGCTTCGTTCGACATGACCCACTTTCTCTTTCTTTTCTCATTAACATGATCATAACCGTTGGTAGGGCGTCCCCTACTGGTGCACCACACAGATTGCCATGTAACCGTGCTTATTTCTTTTCTTTTCACAATGATAGCCAAAAATATGCTTTCAATAACAAGTATGTTCATCAAAATATAACTATTACCATAAATCATTGGTAATCATGCCATGAACATAACCATTTTAAATATCACTTTATAAAATATTTTCATGTCAGAATTTCACACTTAAGATGGAAAGAAGTTCATACAATGGCAATGGCTATGGCATATACTAGTCATTTATTATTTTCATTTATAAGATTCGTCTTCTTTTTTAAATATTAATTTTATTTCTTTATTTTCTTGATGCAGGTTTTCATCATATCTAACCTTCTCTTTATGCTTGGCCTTTAGTAATTTTCTTTTTATTTATATCATTTCCAACACATGTTCTTACAAAATTATAGAGCATTGTTCTTCAATTTGATTTCTACTATTACCCTATAGTTAAAGAGGTTCATCTAGGGTAAAAATGTTGAAAATAGGCTTAACCAGCTTCCAACACGGTCTGGTCATGTTTCAGGACACGACCATGCTTTAAAAATACTTCAAATGTACTCAAAAACAGCTCCGAACACGGCTATTCCGTGCTTGAAGCACCTAGAACACGGCCTGGCCGTGCTCTGTGACCTTTTCTCACTAAGCAGAGCATAACTCTCTCATTTTAACTCCGATTGAGGTAATTTTGGTGTCTATGGAAAGCTATGACAATTATCTAAAACTATTATGTTAATCATATTAGCAAAATAGTAATAAATATTGGTGATATTACTCCCTCAATGTACATGTTATTTCTTCTCGGGTAGGTTCTGACCTCTACCTACTAATCTATCCATATCTCCCTCATAAGAATTCTAAATTAAGTGATTCCAGTAGCTTTAAATCCGTGACACATATATCTATAATTCATATGTTAACAATTTATTTTAATTCCTTATAGAAGTTTTCCAGAAATTAAAACACCGAAACTATCCTAACATATTCTTCCCTGATTAACCATTTTATGACCTTTGTTTACTAATCGGATAATATCTACCTCATATGAACTCTAAATTGAATGATTCCAGTGGCTAAAAATCCATAACACACATATCTATAATTCATATGTTAACCATTTATTTTGATTCCTTATGAATTGTTCCCAGAAATTAAAACACCGAAGCTAAAAATTCTGCCACCCATAGCCATAACCATGCAGAACTATCTACACCAACTTAAGTATTCAAGCATACATCACATGCAAGATCAATATGTAACATGATATAGCAACATCCATGACCAATCATCAAAGTTCTAAGATCAAAATCTCATATAAATATTATAAGTTTCAAAAGTTTTTTTCAAAAAGAAATATTGTTAAACTTACCTGGAGCACTTAGTCTCTTAGACTTCTCCTTCCTCTTTCTTCATTTCTTTCTCTCCTTTCCTCACTCTACCTTGCTTCTATTTTCCCTCTCCCTCACTTGGACGAAATTCTAATGTTGTAAGGGTGGGTTGTCTTATATAGACCACCAAATAATTCACCTTTCATGATCATGGGTCTACCTTATCACAATTAGGATACACTTTGTTGAATTTTTGGAAAACAAACAACTTATGTTCTTGTCTTCCTCTTCCTTAGTCAAAATATACATAGGAAAATGAGATTTGTATTTTGAAAATTATGATGATATGTTCTTAAGATAAGTGACAAGGTCCCTTTGATTTAGGGATTCATTTCCATTTTCTTTTGTCTTAAACAAGTATGATAGGTTTGCCTTTTTAGGTGGCAAATTTCTAGCCCTTGAATCTCCATTATTTGGTTGATATTATTTGTGTGGGATAGGGATGTTTTGTCCTAATACCATGTATTATCATACCACTTGCTAAAATTATGAGTGTAGGATATAGATATTTTTGTCTTAAAGCCTTGTATTATTATGCCACTTGCCAAAATGATGAATGTAGAATCACACCACTTGCTAAATTTTTGTCTTAATGCCATGTAACCTAATCTTTATTATTATTACATTATTATATCATCACCTAATTTATTTTATTTTATTTTTCCTCTTGGATTTGGGCTTATTCCTACCCATTATGGGCTTATTCCTACCCATTTTCTTTGCTTTGGATAAAATTCTACCTTTCTTGGAGGGCTTGGTCACATTTCATAAATTTTGGGCTATTGGTCCAATTACTATATCCTAGTCCAAGTCTATGTTTTATTTCCTGCTTAGGTTATCCAATGGGCTTGCTAGAAACTTATGTGAAGTGGAAAAACTCTATATGAAGTGTCCATAGGTAAAAGCCCAATTTATGGGTGGAGATACTAAACTTAGTAACTTTTGCTCTTAAATTAAGAAAAATTACCCTAATCCGATCTTCTTGAAATTTTAAGACCTTTACTTACTTCACAAAAATTTATCTTTCTTTACCTAAGAATTTCAAATTTCTTTAGCATGTTTATTTCTAATATTTCCTCTTAGGTTTTCTTTCTTTACCTATTCCATTAATATTAGACAATTTCTATGCATATATGTAAGGTGAAGAATTTCTAAGGAAAATATCTAAAAATTACGGGATGTTACAGAATCAACACTTACTCCCACTACTGCAGGTTAGTTTTGAGATAATAAATTTATTATATTTGGTGTACCTACTATAGTTCCCACCAATACACCTATGGAAGCTAACGTAAATCTATCAATCTTTAGAGATGAAGAAAGGGAAAATCGCACTATTTTCAAAAGTGATGTGGGAAGCTTGAGATATTTAACATGTACAAGGCTTGATATCCTTTATATAGTTGGTGTAGTAAGTCGCTTCATGGAAACTCCTACTTCCATCCATATGAAAGTTGCTAAAAGGATTCTTCGCTACTTAAAAGGAACACTTGACTTTGGGATATTTTATTATTTGTTTAATAATTTCAAGTTTATGGGACTTTGTGATAGTGATTTTGCAAGAGATATTGATGATAGAAAAAGCACAATTGGTTTTGTACTTTTCATGGGTAATTGTGCCATCTCCTGGAGTTCAAAAAAGCAACCTATTGTCACATTATCAACTTATGAATCTGAATATATGGCAACAACCTCTTGTACTTGTCATGCTATTTGGTTAAGAAGGTTGTTAAAGGAACTTCATTTATCACAAGAAGGAACTACGCAAATTTTCATTGAAAGCAAGTATGCACAATCACTTGTAAGGAATCCAGTGTTCCATGATCGAAGCAAGCATATAGACACAATGTATCATTTCATTAGAGAAAGCATTGCCAACAAGGAAGTGAAGCTCAAGTATGTGAAGACTCAAGATCAAGTTGCATATATTTTCACAAAGCCGTTAAAATTTGAAGATTTTCAAAAATTGATACCTCTTAAAAGTAGTATATGAAATTACTTTCATAATCACATAAAAATCAAAAATACCTTTAGTATATCCAATCTTTATCATCAAAATCATATATCAATCCATAATCATCTCATATTACAATTTCAAAATAATGATATAATGGTCGCATCATATGCCAACTTTATAAAAAAATTACACTTACCAAAACAAAGTTTCAGTACGGTTCTTAATCATAAAGATAAGTCCCCATTTTCAAAATTACACATCAATAATTAATATTTCAAAATTTATCAAAGTACTTACTTCTTTTTTACCTCAAAAAATCACAATACTTCAAATGGGATAATCCACTAGGAAGAAAATTTTCCATTTCCAGAAAAACATCTCAAACACTTAAATTTGAATTAGAAAAGTTTTAAACCATTCTATAAATAAATGTATTTTTCAATAATCAACGTTAGCATACCAATTCATATCAACATCCAAAATTTGAAAATAACTAACTTTCAAAATTTCATTAGGGGATGTCCTTAACATAAAATCTAATTTAGAATACTTCACTATTCACAACTATAATCAAATTTAGAGTAATTCATAAAAGATGCTTGTCTTGTTGGTATGTGCTGTCACAAACACATAAAAAATAAATAATTGCCTTACTCTTTTGAAAGTAATGTAGTAGCAGAGTAAGAGTCGATCATACAGAAAGTGACAAATAATATTTATACTTATGTGAATAAAAAGGGGGATTGAGTAATAAAACAAAAAAACAGCTAAAATAAAATAACTAAGAAATTTAAGTAATAAAATAGGCATTGGCCAAAGTCAACTTCCATCATTAGAATTATACCCTAATCATCGATCTTTATAATTCAATTTTCATTTGAATATTTAATATTGGAATCAAATCCAATCTTTCTTTAGGTTTAGTTAATTTTTATCAAGTGTTTCAATTAACTGTAATTATCAAATAATCATATCTCTACATTTAAGATTTAATCTAATAATTACAATAACAACTAGAAAGATCGGTAAGGTTAAATAAACTAAATACATGCGGTTGGATTTAACATAGTCAATTATTCATCCTAAAGTTAATAATTGCTTCTAGCAACAAATTACTAACCTTAGTTGCCTTTTAAGTAAAAGATCAAACAATTATGTATTTAGTATTTAACTCAATATTAGGTTTAATTAATTAATTAATTAGTAGATCTCCTAGCAATTAAAAGACATAATCATGAAAATAGGAGTAGAGAATAATCGATACTTGAATTATAAAATGAATAATTAAAACAAAAAAATTGATCTCACAGGGTCACATAATAAGAATTTTTCGTTTACTAAGATAAACTAAATTTAATAAGCCATGCAGGGCCATAAAAACTAAATAAAGAAGGAAAGATAAAGAAGAAGATGGATGCTCCAAATGATTTGAGAGGGTTGGAGATTCCTTTTGATGCCTACTTGGTTGTCAATTCATAAGCATTAGGAATCGTAATGACCTAAGGTTTCTTCTAATATTTTTTTGGCCCATTAGGTTGTAACTTAGGTCATACTCTATGTTTTATAGCATTTTTATTTTTATTTATTCACTTATCAAATATTTCCAAATTCAACATTTTGCTTGCCCTCAAGCAAAATAAAATCTATAAACAAAAATCACACAAATTCAAAATATGTAATGAGTGTTAGGCTAACTAACTTGTGGCTCAAAGAATTAAATGAATTATAACTCAGGAAAAATTTCAAAATGATGACAATTATGTACAAGACTAACTTAGAATGTAATCCATATTTCATCCTCTTGAATCTTTTGTGTGTTCTTGGATTAATTAATTTTCTCCTGCCAGATGAGTTTATACATCCCAAAAATTTAAAGTGCATATATCTAATTAATTAAGTTTAGGAATTCTATAGGTTTATTTTCATGTCACTATCTACTAATGTAAACTATACACTACACCTAAGAACAAAATGACTTCTTTTAGCTTGTAATGTGGTTGAGCTATAAGGTAAGATAAAATGATATAAATTTAAGCTCAATCATCCAATACCAAATGATTATTCCAATTTCTTCCTTAAGCTTTTCTAAGATTCAAGGGATTTTCTCATAGACTCACTTTCTTGCTCCATTCTTTCTACTGAACTCCAATCATTTTTTCTTTTATATTTCTTTCCATTTCTTTTTCTTTTTCTCTATTTTTGTTTTACTCACTATATACACTTTCTTTCTTCTCAATTTGTTTTTCTTTCTTTTGAATTTTCTTTCTTCCTTTATTCCACCCTTCCACCTTTAGATAGTAAAGCTCTAAATAATATTTTCCAAATAGTAATCATGCAATGAGTGAATATGAAACAATATAAGGATATAATATTATGAAATTGGCTCAAATAATTTTGTGGGTATAGAAGAAAAGTTCAATTATGCTCAAATAAAGGATTTAAAGATATAATCACTTCAAGATAGGCTAGGCTTGAAAATGCTCTAACTATCAAATAATGCTTAAATCTTCTCCTGAATAATAGTGTTAGTCTAAGATTTCACCTCAAGTGGCATTCAATTAAATTCTAGAGTTCTATTGAGTTCATAAAATATTTTTAAGTCATGTAAGCATTCTTTAAGAAATAGAAAAATTTAATACCCAAGGTTTATATGCATAAATTTTTTCAAGATTCTTAAGTTAAATATAAGTTTCATAAGATTCAAATTTACACATAAATATGAATTTTCTACTTTTTTAAGAAAATTTTTTGTTAAATTAGTCAAATCATTGGTTGTTAGTCAAACAAGCCACTCAAAACATAATTTGAATATAAACACACAATCACTCAACTAGCTAAACGCAATAAATGTATATTGATGGTGAACATTAGGCATTTAATGCTCAAATAGAGTTATTCAGTTAATTAGTCAATCCTTTAATTTTAGCATAGTTATTTAAGCAACAATATTCAAGTCTCATATCCCACCTCCAAACTCAAATTTTATATTGTCCCCAAATTTAATTATAAAGATAAAAAATAAGGAGAGAAATAAGATAAGAAAATATGAGTTAAGTAAACTTTCCTGACTTTCTTTTTATTTTTTAGGATTATTGCCCTAGTGTCGCGATGCTGTGGTTATGCCGACTTGACACTAATGCTTTTGGAATTCGAGGTAGCTTTCCTAGATTTTTGATGCCTCAGTGATAGGATGTAGGCATTGGGACACTAGAGCTCTCGAGTATTTCTTTGGCTACAACAATTCTAGCATCACAATGTTGTAATGTTACCATTACAATGTTGATGCTCTCGGGTTTCTGGTATTCCTCTTGCAAGTGCTGGTACTGTGATGGTTAGATGGTATTACCACGGTGCTGAACCCTTTTTAACCTTTAAATTTTTAAATTTTCACTCTTTTTTATATATATGAATACAAAGAAAAACATGTTGGATTGCTCCCAACTAGTACATTTGTTTAATATTATTAACTTGACTTAAAACTTCTTTTAATCAAGAGGTTTGGGGTCCTCCTTTTTCACTTCAAGCCAAAATAATTTAGAAAGTGCTAGGTTTGAAGATTCACATGTACCATGATAAAAAAATGTCATTGGTAAGCATAATTCTAGTTAAATGAGAACTTAACTTACCTGGAAACAACCTTAGTTTTGAGTATTTTTTGGTGTCAATTTCAATTTCATAATTTTGAGACTCAATCAGTCTAGATAATGGCCTTCCTCGGTGTTTAGGTATGTCATGATGCTTGAAGGGATCAATTTTTTTAGGATAAGGTGTGTTCCCTCCTATGACTAGCCCTTCTCTATGTAGTATGTTAGACACCTTGGACATAATCATTGGGGATGGTTCTCCAACAATTCCATGATTTATGTTGCTAGGAAGATGCTGCAATATTTGCCTTAATTCTTACAAAACAAAGGTAGGAAGGTTTTTAATAAAGATTGGTAGATTGATATAAAGTTACATACTTGCGTTTTGCAAAATTTGAGCTTCTTTTAATGCAACCTTAATTTTTTGCACTTCAACATTTGAAGTTAGCTCCTCGACCTCTTCTTCAATAGGCATAGTGGTGGCTGCTTCCAATTCATTCTTTTCTTTTAGTATACAATCATCTTGCACTAATTAATCAACCACATTAATGGAATTGGATGAATGTAATTTAGTGCCATTACCTTGAGGTATATTATCATCATTGGTGGTGTCAGTGGTCTCCTCTTTTGTTTGTGAGGGTGCATGGATTGGTCTCTCAACGTCCTTATTAGCTTTTAAACTTTATTATATTTACATCCTTTACATTTTGAGACTGTACCTTACTTTGAATTTTATGGTTCTAATTGGCTTATCAGGGTTCTCATTTGTCTCATTAGATTTTCCAAATCCTATTGGAGGGTCCCTATCTTTTGAAGTGAAGTATTATTAATTTTAACCAAATCTTCTAATTACATACCTAAATATGGATTTAAGGTTGATTCTTGGCTCATTTGAATTTTTGGATTTTGTATATCAGGTTTCCTCCCTTGTATATATTATTGTGTCTCTTGATGAAATTTCTTAGTATAAACAGTCATAGGATTAACAATTTCTTTTAAAAACCTACCTAAATCTAGTTGCTGAATTAGTTGTTGGTAACATAAGTAGCTTTGAGCTAGATATTCCATTGGATTCCCATAGTTAAGGTGGGAACAATCCCTTCATCCAGAATTATATGAATTTGGATAGGGATTATACCTTCCTTGTGGTGGGTTAAGAAAACCACTTGCCTAGTTTACTTGCTGGAAAGTCCTTTCACGATAAGTAGGGTATCTGTCAATAAAATACCTTATTGCCAAATAATTTGCATAGCCCTTTGTTGCTTGCGTATTTCCTGCCCATTCATGAATAGCATTAGTTAGATTAACCCAAGCACATGCAATTGGATTTAACCTAATCAATTATTCTTCCTAAAGTTAATAATTGCTTTGAAAGATAAATTACTAACCTTAGTTGGCTCTTAAGTATAGGGACTAGATGATTACGTATTTAGTATTTAACTCAGCATTAGGTTGAATCAATTAATTAACTAGTAGGCCTTCTATAAATTAAAATACATAATCATGAAAATAACAGTAGAAGAATAATTGATACTCGAATTGTAAAATGAATAATCAAAACATAAAATCTAATCTCCCAAGATCATATAATATGAGGTTTCTGTTTACTCGGATCAACTAAATAAAATCAATCACATAGGGCTAAAAAATAAAGAAAGAAGAAAAGATGAAGAAGATTAATGCTTTAGATGATTAGAGATGGTTGGAGATGCCTTTTGATGCTTGCTTGGTCGTCTATTTATAAGCCTTGGCAATTGTAGTGACATGAGGTTTCTTCTTATCAATTTTTGGCCCATTGATTTACAAATGTTTTGTTTTCCCTTCCTATCGTACCAACACCATGGTGGTGGTGGATATATATTCTGTAGAATTTGCCAAAATACAAAACATAAAAATTGTAATTCTTTTTCTTAACTTTTCATAGCTACTTGAATCACTGTATTTGAAGTTCAAATGAAAGAGTTATGCTCAAATTAATAAAGTAAGGTTCAGGATTTCCTAAATTTTCATATTTTCCTTGAATTTCTTTTGTTTTTCTTCTCTTTTCCACTTTCTTTGATTCTACAATACAAAACAAAAAATTAAACTAATTCCTAGTATATTTCACTCAAACCTAACAAAATGAAAGTTTAAAAGTATTAAATTTACGATTAATTATTCACTTATCACAGGTAAACTTAGGATTTTAATAAGAAAACAAAAATTATTACTATCACAATGAAATACAAAAAATATAAATATTGGACATATGAAAACTCCAGTCTACCAAACATATTCACAAAACATATAAAACATAACTTAGAGAGATTGAAATGATAATAAAACATATTATAGTATATAGTATATGTTATCTCTTTACTGAGTCATGAGTTCAAAATTGGTTAACTCTTCAAGCCACACTACAAGAAAAGCGGGGAATGGCGACGGGTGTTTAACGACGGTCATAAAAAACCGTCTCTAAAGCCAAGTTTAACGGCGGTTTATGAACCGTCGTTAAAGTTCGACACCTAACGACGGTTTTCCAAAAAACCGTCGTGAAATACGGACGGGTAAGATCCAACCGTGGTCATCTGGGGCGAAGGAAAATATTTGGCGGACATTACGACGGTTATTGTAAAACCGTCGTGATTTAACGACGGTTAAACATAAAACCGTCGTTATTTTACAACGGTTGTTACTATAACCGTCGTTAAATCACGACGGTTTCATTAAAACCGTCGTGAAGTTATAACGTTCGGAATTCAGACCGTTATTCGATGTTCGTGTAGTTTAACGACGGTTTTAGTAAAAACCGTCGTTAAAGTTACACGTTACGACGGTTTTTTTTGGAAACTGTCGCTAAACCCATTTAGCGATGATTTTTGGTGGGTTTAACGACGGTTAATAACCGTCGTTAAACCGCGCGTTCATCTATAAATTGGATGGTCTCCTTTATTTTTCTTACAACAGTTTCTTGATAGATTATTTTTCTATAATATAGTCTCTGAATTTATTTATTGTGCTGGTGAAGTTTTTTGACTGTAGTGTTATCTCCGGCGTGTTTTATTTACTCTCAAGGTATGTCATTTAATTTTTTAATTGTATTTGATTAATTTCTTTTTATATTGTATGTTCAAAATATTTTCTTATATTTTTTTTATTTTATTTTGTGAAGATATTGTGACGTTGGGACGACACTTTAATTTTGATTTTTGTGCGTTATTTATTTAGAATCATTTTGAATGTATGTAATTTAATTAATTAGATTTTGAATGAATTTATTTCAAATTATTATATGTTAGATTGAGATAATATTAGATATTTTATTTACTTACTACTTTTGTTATAAATATATTTGTCATTGTGATGTACATTATTGTATGAATCCTTTTTAAATTTTGTGTTATTTTTGTGATATTTATGATGTTTAATATTATAATATACGTATATTTTAATAAAAATTTAAGAAATATATATAATATTATTAATTTAGTATAAAATGATAGTGAATTTTGTTTTAAATACAAGTTATTTACTGTTTTTCAAATATTATTAAAATTAATGTAAATAAATTGAAAGTAGTTATTATATTGATAAACGTATTTAAATAATATACATCAATTAAAAATAGTCAAATTATATTACAGTTGTTAATAAAATAGTAAAATATTTATTTAGGTGATGAGATAAAATAATAAATATTAATAAATAGACAAAATTAGTATTAGGAATTAGTTTTAAAAAAATAAAACTCATTTAAAAATACACATAATTTTTAAAACATGAAAACAAATTTACAATAACATAATTTTAATATGTATGCTAGTAGTGTAATAATTTTTAATGAATTAATAATAACATAAATTGAAAGTAGTTATTATATTGATAAACGTATTTAATTAATATTCATAAATTAATAATAGTCAAATTATATTACAGTTGTTAATAAAATATTAAAATATTTATTCAGGTGATGAGATAAAATAATAAATGTTAATAAATAGACAAAATTAGTATTATGAATTAGTTTTAAAAAAATAAAACTCATTTAAAAAAACACATAATTTTTAAAAAATGGAAATAAATTTATAATAACATAATTTTAATATGTATGCTAGTAGTGTAATAATTTTGAATGCACTTTGTTGTTACACTAGATTCTCTATTAAAGAACTAACAAGATTTTATATGTAATTGAGTAGAATTATTCTTGAATATATGACCCTTATATGGGCCACAGATTTTAATTTTTTAAATAGGGAATTGAAATTTCAATTCCTTATCTGAATTAGTTAGAATGTTTACCATGTAAATACTATAATTGAAATTTTTGCGGCAGTTGTAAAATAATATTTTAATTTTTTGCTGCTAGTGGTTTTTCCTTTGCAAAAAATTTACATTCGTAGAAATTCGATCATGAAACTCATTATTTTAATTAATTACACTAGATTCTCTATTAAGGAACAAACAATATCTTAAATGTAATTGAGTAGAATTATTCTTCAATATATGGCCCTTGTGTGAGCCACTGATTTTACTTTTTCAGATAGGGAATTGGAAATTTCAATTCCCTTTAAGAGTTCGTTAGAAATTTTACCATGTAAATACTATAATAAAAATTGTAACGGCAGATGTAAAATCATAATTCAATTTTTTTCCTGCTAGTAGCTGTCTTTTCCAAAAAATTCAGATTCGTAGAGATTTGATCATGAAACTCATCCTTTTAATTAATGACAATAACGAAGATTTTTTATTTAGTGCTTCATTAAATGTCTATTATCATAAAATTTGTCAAAAATGTTTTACATGTAAAACATTTTACACCTCTTCAAAATGTGTTGTGTTTTATGCACAATCAATTGCAAATGCTATTTAAGTTAATTGATATCTAAATTTATAAATATTTCAGAAATGGATAAATCTTGGATCAATAAACCTCGACATTCAATAGAGTACCTAAATGGTTTAAACGGATTTTTGGAATTCGCAAATGCTAACTCTGGGGTCGAAGGTAGAATAATATGCCCATGCCCAAAGTGTAGATTCAAAAAATGGCAACTCATCGAGGTCGTGCGCCAACATTTGATCGTCAAACCATTTCCGGAGGGATACACTTTTTGGAGTTTGCACGGAGAAATGATTACAGAAGAACCTGCTGTAGGACATGCTATAATGCCAATTGAGGTCTCAGAACCCATAGTTCGAGATGACCATGTCCAGAACATAGTCCGTGATGCATTCGGGATTCACCCCGAAAATGAGAGCATCGCTTCTGTGGATATGCCAGATCCGCAGTTAGCAGAAAGGATGGATGATAGTGTCAAATATTTTTATGAGTTACTGAAAGATGGTGAACAACCGCTCTATGAAGGGTGTGAAAAGTATTCAAAACTGTCTTTCTTGGTGAAGTTGTATCACATCAAGTGTTTGTGCGGCCTAAGCGACAAAGCAATGTCGATGGTACTTGAGTTGCTTGTCGATGTATTCTCAGATGCCAAGATTCCGCCTTCATTTTACGAGGCTAAAAAAATCATTAATAAGTTGGGGTTGAACTACAAAAAAATTCACGCATGTCAGAATGATTGTATGTTATACTGGGGTGAGCATGAAAGTAGAGAAACTTGTTGTAAGTGCTCAGCACCAAGGTGGAAACCGAAACAAAAGGGGGAGAAGCGAAAAAAGGTGCCTAATAAAATTCTTAGATACTTTCCAGTTAAACCAAGATTGCAGAGGTTGTTCATGTCTTCTAAAACTGCTGAATTTATGAGATGGCATTCTGAAGCCAAAATTTCTGACGGCATCATGAGGCATCCAAAGGATTCTAAGGCATGGAAGAGATTTGATCTTCTGAATCCTCAATTTGCATCAGATCCGAGAAATGTTCATTTGGGCCTTGCAACAGATGGTTTCAATCCATTTGGAAACCTATCTACAAGTTACAGTTTATGGTCAGTTCTGCTGATTCCGTACAATCTTCCTCCTTGGATGTCTATGAAACAGAGTTCATTCATGTTGTCAATGATAATTCCAGGGAAAAAAGCACCGGGGAATGATATAGATGTGTTTTTACAGCCACTAATTGAAGAGCTGAAGAAGTTGTGGGTTGAAGGTGTTAAGACGTACGATGCATTTGGTAAAGAAATGTTCAATATGCATGCAGCTCTTTTGTGGACAATCAGTGATTTTCCTGGCCTTGGATGTTTATCAGGCTGGAATACTCATACTGGATTAGCCTGTCCGTACTGTAACTTTGACTCTACTACAGTCCGTCTCCCTCACAGTCGGAAGTGGTGTTTTACGGGACATCGCCGCTTCTTATCTCTGGGTCACAAATTCAGGCTGGCCCGCAATAGGTTTGACGGAAAAGAGGAAAGAAGAAACCCTCCTCCGCAACTGAGTGGTGTAGACATTTTCTGACAAGTCAATGATATTGAAGTTGTCTTTGGAAAAAATGTGGAAACTGATGTTGGGACTCAACAACGGCGTTCCCGAAGTCAGGGTTCGGTTGATGCTGGAACTCAACAATGGCGTAAGAAAAGTATATTTTTCAAACTTCCGTATTGGATAAATAATATGTTGCGTCATAATCTTGACGTAATGCATATTGAGAAAAATGTCTGCGATAACATCATTTACACTTTACTTAATGATTCCGGCCGTTCAAAGGATCACGTAAACGCGCGGAAAGACTTAAAGGAGTTTGGTGTGAGGCCTGAGCTGTGGCCTGATGATGGCGGTAAATATCCACCTGCTTTGTTCACGTTGACAAATGCAGGCAAGGAAGTATTTCTGAAAACACTTAAGAATGTATCTGTGCCTGACGGTTATTGCAGTAATATCTCCAGATGTATTGATGTAAGACAACGTAAGATCGGAGGACTAAAAAGTCACGACTGTCATATCCTTATGGAACAAGTGTTACCATTAGCCATAAGAAAGACACTGCTGAAGCCGGTATCTGCAGTTCTGATCGAGTTTTGTTCATTCTTCCGGCAACTGTGCTCCAGATTTTTGAATGTTAATGAACTTGATCAACTTCAAAATCGAATCATTATGACGCTGTGCCATCTTGAAATGTTATTTCCGCCGTCTTTCTTTACAGTCATGGTGCACTTGACTGTACATTTGGTCATGGAAGCGAAGTTAGGAGGACCAGTCCAATATCGTTGGATGTATCCCGTCGAAAGGTAAAACATTAAAAACACAGTCTGTCCAATTTCTTGCATTATTGTTAATCCAATTTTATTCATTTAATCTATATTCTCTAGATACTTGGGTAAACTTAAATCTTTCGTGCGGAATAGAGCAAGGCCAGAAGGCTCAATAGCAGAGTTGTATATTGCAGGAGAAGTTTTGTTATTCTGTTCCAGATACATAGATGGTGTTGACACTGTCTTCAATCGTCCTCCTCGTGTGGATGATCGACCCGATGTTGGGACGTCTGACAGGAGTTTATTCCCACCAATAGGAAGACCAGTTGGTGGATTTGATTATTTCACCATTTCTCCCCGGGAAAAATTGCAGGCTCATCGGCATGTCTTAACAAACTGCAAAGAAGTTGATCCTTACTTACAGTAAGTTAACTCACACTTAGCTACATGATTATACAATTTTTCTTCCTGTGTAGCATTAAGTGTTTAGACAATGTTTTCTCAACAGGGAATTTAGAGACTATGTACGACATAGTTTAAGAAGTCGGACGCGATCATCTACCGAAATAGACAAAAAAGTCCACAGAGAATTTGTCTCTTGGTTTTCGCGTCGTGTAAGTATTTCAACATGGTCACATTTAATTCATATGTCAAATATGAGTACAACTCATCCTGTATTCGTTTTCCAGATCGCAAATGATGCTGATGGATCGCAGTGTGCTGATTTAAAATATCTCGCACTTGGTCCACTAGATAGAGCACGTCGATACAGTGCTTACAATGTCAATGGATTCAAATTTCGAACTTTAGAGCGAGACCAAGGGATGACATCTCAAAATAGTGGAGTTTACGGTATTTTCGGGACGAGGAGTTATGCAAGTACAAGTGATACGAATATGCAATTTGGTGGCGTCCCGTATTATGGAAAACTGTTGGACATTGTCGAGTTAAACTACCATGGCCATTTTACAGTCGTATTATTTAAGTGTATGTGGGCCAACACAACTACAACGAGAGGAATTGCAATTGATGACTTCGGGGTGACATCGGTTGATTTTTCTCGGTTGATTCACACTGGTGAAAATGATGATGACGAACCATACATCCAGGCATCTGAGGCTCATCAAGTATACTATGTACAAGATGAGTTGGACAAGAACTGGAGTATAGTGATGCATTTAAAACCCCGTGACTTATACGAGATGGGCGATGAAGATGAAAATCTTATATACGAGAGCGATCCGTTACACACGCAAAATTTAGAAAGATTGTTTCCAGAAGAAGAAGTTAATTTATGCTTGTTACGGTATTAGTTTTGTTGTTGCCGCCTATTTATATATATTTTAGACTACTTATAATTACTATACTATTTTATTTATTTCCATCACTTTTATTAGGCAAAATTTATTTTATAATTGTTTTATTACATTCATTTTGCCAGTAGCAGTGACGATGAAGAAGGCTAGATCAGACATGGCAGGGGCGTCCAGTTCTCAGACTCTCACGCCCCGTGGGGCGATCAGTGAGGGCGGAGAGCCCATTATGGAGTCGGAGGCTGCCGCATCATCAGTCCCTCTTAGCGACTCCCAGCCACTGGATTCGCAGGCCGTCCCCTGCACACTCCCCCCACCTGACGCTCAGGCATCGGATGACGATTATTCGTTCGATTTTGAGACGATCTTTGGCGGTGTAGAGGTTGAGCATCAGCCCGGTGAGCAGGAGCGCAGACGCAGGAGGAGTTGGACAGTTGATGTAGTCGATGAGTATTGTAATCATGTACACTTTATGCGCTTAATAATTTTGTCTTAGTAATATAAATATATAATTGTCACTAATTATTTTGATAGACGGGACCGGGCACACGACGTCCAGACAGTTGACTGTCCACGACGTATGGGCCCTGCCTGAGCAGTCAAAGGTGGTTGTCCAGTTCAACGACAACCACCAGCCTATCGGAGACAGTGGCGGTTTTCTCGGTGTCTTCCTCGGCACCATCGGGGATAACTTTCGGTTATTCCCGATCTCTTACAGGGATTGGAGGAGCATTCCTCAGCAGTCGAAGACGAATGTCTTCGTAAATAATATTCAGGTATGAAAACATATATCTTTTGCAATTAATTATAGATATTCGTAATTTATATATTATTTATGTGTAACTAATTTTTTAATTTCGTTTGCAGACACATTTTATTGTGACGGATCAACACAAGAAACTGATCATGCAGTCGCTAGGAGCGAAATGGAGAGCAGCACGATACAATATATTTCGCCTGGCGTACGATGGTACGAAGACCAGAGATCAGTTGCGGAGTGAAGTCCCGACAGGCATCCCACCTGATCAGTGGGCTACTTTCGTAGACTATCGCCTAGACGCGAAGTCTAGGGTAAGTTGTTAATATATATATTTTTAAAATTTAACTTTTAAATATTGTCACTAATTATTTTTCCTATGTGATTAATTAGGATGTGGCTGCGAAGAATAAACGGAACAGAAGACAGCTGACAATGCTACACACTACTGGATCGAAGAGCCTTGCACGCAAAAAGGCGGAGATGGTAAGTTTAAATCTGATATAAATATTTTGTTTTTTAAAATGTTTATAAGACTATAATCATAAATTGATTGATTAATCATTTTAATATTCAGGAGATTGAGCTTCAGGGTCCAGTGACTCGTGGTGATGTATGGACGGCAGCTCATAAAAGAGCTGACGGATCGTACATCAACGACGAAGCTCGGGCTGTTGCGGTGAGTAATAAAATCTTATCAACCTTAAGTGGATAATTATTTAATTTTTAATAATGTTTAATATTATTAATTTCCTGTTATTGAATGTTAGGAGAAAATTGCTTCGATCCAGCAGGAGGACAGCTCGTCCCAAGAGCTCTCGACGGCCGATTCACTTGCGAGAGCTCTTGGCACTAAGGAGCACTCCGGCCACGTTCGAGGATTTGGGTTGGGTGTTTGCCCAACTCAAGTCTTCGGCCGTAGTTCGTCTGGGTCGAGCTCACAGTCTGGGCCGTCATACCACGACTTACAGAGTGAGGTGGAGCGCCTGAAGACAGCTATGCAGGAGCGGGACGTCGAGCAGCAGCGCCTGAAGACAGCTATGCAGGAGCGAGACGCTGACCTCCAGCGACGAGATGCTGAGATCGCAGCACGCCAAGCACAGATGGAGGCTGCTATGACGTTCCTGTTACAAAAATTTCAGGGTCAGCTGCCACCTGAAATTTCAGGACTTCATAGTCCCGCACCCAGGGTAACATTTTAATACATAAAAATTGTTAGTATAATTTTGTTTATTTTAATAACATTCAAAATTTTAACAAACAAAATTGATTTTTCAGGAACCCAGCGATCGTGGTAGTGGACATCAGCGTGATCAACATCCGTAGGGTCCAGAAACTTGATTTAGTTATTATATTTGTATATGTAATTTCGTCACTTTTGTTACTATTAATTTTCTGTATATAAATTTTTTTGTATATGAAGATTCTTTATAATTCAATAATTTATGCATCTTTAGTATTTAGTTAATAATTCAAACGTTTAATTATTATATAATAAAATATATAAAAATTAATTTAGAAAATATTAAAAATATAAATTAATTTTTATTTTACATAAAAATTTAATAATCAAAACAGCATTAGTAGTTTTATGAATAATATAAAATATTATATTTTAAATTATAAATAAAATTTTTATAAAAATTTTAATTAATTTTAATAATAAAAAATTAAAAAATAAATAGAAATAACGACGGTTTTAGCTCAAAACCGTCGTTATAATTTAAAAAAAAAGAAAATAACGACGGTTTTTTGGTAAAAACCGTCGTTATATAACGACGGTTTTTGTCAAAAACCGTCGTTATATTTAATTTTATTAATTAAAAATAGTTATTAACGGCGGTTTAGAACCGTCGCTATGTCTGGTTTAACGACGGTTATAACAACCGTCGTTAAACCAGACATAGCGACGGTTATTTCCACGGTTGATAAAACCGTCGTTAGACCTAGAGTTCCACGACGGTTTACAAACCGTCGTTAATGGGTTTAACGACGGTCGGAACTGTCGTTAAACCTACTAAAAAACCGTTGTAATGCCGCGGTTTTGTTGTAGTGCCAACTCCCAAAACTTATCTGTCTAAACAGACATCAAAACCATGCTCATTAACTCAGAAAACCCAGAAGATACCTCCAACACGCTAGTACTGTTCGCAGAAGTGAAAACACTGTTCATGTAAGCAAAAACGTTACTAGGTTTTGTTGACTCCGGAAATCATATATAGTATCTATTTTGTGATTAAAGCTCTATAAGTAGAGTTTATGAAACTCACCTTTAGTTCACCAATGGTAATTCAGTCCTTTTCAAAAAACTAATCAAACGAAAACGTTGTAGACTTCGTACTAATCATAATGGTAGCCTTGGTTTCTTGAATCAAGATCCAGATAAGCTAGAAATTCAAGAAAGAGCAGAGAATGAAGAAGAGAGAGGGGAGTGGCAAAAGTATGGCGGTGGTTCTGGATTTCTCCCGTGATTTCTAATTTATAATACGTAAGTGTATTATGGTAATTTTGCCTCACGTCGAGGTGCTGGCCATTCTGGAAATCAACATCTGCTTGCTTTGCCTCTAGCATTGATCATAGTGTCACGATGGTGAGCATTTTGGAGTCTTGGAATAGTAACTCAAAATCATGCCATTGCGACGGTGTCATGCTAGCATCACAACGGTAACGCTTTTGGATTCTAGGCTAGGCTTCCAGGTAATTGGCATCGCGATACTGACTTTATTGAAGGAAAACATTGAAAATCTTCATATAATCTCCATGCAGCCCATATCAGGCTTTCGTGTAACATCCATACAGCTTATAACATACGTTTATCCTTTATGGAACCTTAATTATGCTTCAAATACATAAATTTTCTTAACAAGACATATGATAAAATAAAGCACATGTATATATCAAAACAAAAAGATATTTATTTTAAAAAAAACATAATAACTTAAAAGAAAACATAATCGTTCCGAGCAAAACATATTCATCTAAGACAAAACATAACTGTTTTAAAATTGAGGGGTGTCACATCTAAGATTTTTTTACTAGTCATGTTTTTAACTAGTAAAATTTATGTATTGATTTAAAAGCATGACAAGTGGATATTTTTTTACAGTTTAGTATTACATGATTGACTTTAAAAAAAAAATTCTTCATGTGTCATATTTTTATTAAAGAACCTCGTGACAAACATATAAAAAACTTTACCAAAATTTTTTTATTAAAAAATTATTTAATGACTTATTTTACTCGACATTTTGTTATTTATCAAGAGACATTATTAATCAGTAAACCTTTAAAATGACACGTCTTAATCATATTGATTAAAATATGTCATTATGGATATACATGACACATGTAACTTGTTGTCAAGAACAAATTTGATGGCATTTGGAAATATTTTATTGGCCGTGCATTGAATTTATTAGCGAGACCTTCACTTGACAAACGATATGTTGTGATTGAATTTTTTGGATTATGAGGAAGTATCCTAGATCCCTTCGAATGTGAGACTAATTTTTTAATGAGACGCTATCTCTTCCCATAAAGTATATTTTAATGAGATCAAATATCTAATATTGTAGATAAAGCTTGTTCTACTGAGATTCAACTTATTTAACATTGAACCACGCCCTTGTGGGTATATGTTAATTGACTTAAAACTTTGTTTAAACTACTCTTTTAATAGAATATGGATCGTCTGCTGTGATTAAAGCCACAGAAGGACGTGCGGTGGTTAAAAGGCAGCCTTTGAAGCTGTGTTTTGATTTTTTTTTTAAATTTATTTTTTATTTTAATTTTTTTCAAAAAATTATTTAAAAAAAAGAAAGAAGAAAATAAAGGATAAAATTTTTAATTTTATTTTCTATTTAATTTTTTAAAATAATTTGTTGAAAAATTAAAATTTAAAAATATATTAAAAATAAAAAATCCAAATTATTTAAAACTAAATTTTGAAAATAAATTTAAAAATATATAAAAAAATGAGAAAATAAACTTAAAAATACAAAAATTTGTTGAAATTTTAGATTTTTTATTTTTAAATATATTTTAATATATTTCTAAATTTTAAATTTTTTCAACAAATTATTTTAAAAAATTTAAATAAAAATTAAAAATTTTATCCTTTATTTTTAATTTTTTAAAAGAAAAATAATTTTTTTTACAAAAATTAAAAAAAAAAAAAAAACCAAAACGCAGCCTCAAAGGCTCCGTTTTAACCACGGCATGTCTTGATGTGGTTTTTAATTTTTTTTTTTTAAATTATTTTTCTTTAAAAAAATAAAAATAAAGGATAAAATTTTTAAATTTATTTTTTTATTTAATTTTTTAAAATAATTTGTTAAAAAATTAAAATTTAAAAATATATTAAAAATAAAAAATCCAAATTATTTAAAACTAAAATTTGAAAATAAATTTAAAAATATATAAAAAATGAGAAAATAAACTTAAAAATATAAAAATTTGTTGAAATTTTAGATTTTTTATTTTTAAATATATTTTAGTATATTTCTAAATTTTAAATTTTTTCAACAAATTATTTTAAAAATTTTAAATAAAAAATAAAATTTTAAAATTTTATCCTTTATTTTTTTTAAAGAAAAATAATTTTTTTTAAAAAAATTAAAATTAAAAAAAAATTAAAAAAAAAAAAATCAAAACACAACTTCAAAGGCTACGTTTTAACCACAACAGAGGATCCATATCCATAAAGGTGTCAATAGTTCAAAACTTTTTAGTTCAAAGTCCTTCACTGTATGTGATCGTAACAACCATAGCTGGATCAAGCTGTGCTTCCTTAGCTACACGCACTGACACCGACCTACAAAGAAACAAGTTAACTTTTGGAATTGCTTGCACCGCCACACCGGCCCCATACCCTGCTGAATGATGAATTGTACCTTTGCAAGAGATGGGTAAAAGCGTGTCTTGTTCAATTTGCTTTAAAGAGAACAGCCATAAACAAGAAAGACGGTGGTGAAAAAGTATAACTTTGATCGAAATTTGTAGCTTACAGTAACACAAAACACTTCTCTCTAGTAAAAGGATCTATTGTAATGCCAAAATATACTTTACGTTTCTTTATTTTACATGAAATTTCATATTTGTCCCTTAACTTATTTTGCTCTGATTTCATTTTTTATTTTAATTTTTTTCATATATAATTTTGTTAGATTTGTAGCCCAATAGTGTAGACACAGTTCATAGGATGACTTAGTAGATAATTCAATCAGAGATCTTCAGAGTTAGACTTGGGAACATTAACAACATTTTAAAATATATATGAAGTTAAAACTCTCAAATTTAAGGGGCAAACATAAAATTTCATAAAAAATAAAGGACTCAAGGTACATTTTAACCAAAAGGAAATACAAACAGGTCAACTTCAAAAGAAGGAAGAAATACAGAGTTTAAAACTAAAAATACATAACCTACACAATTTAACTACAATTCGTATGGATGAGGCTACAATTGTCATAATGGATTGGATGAGATTTGTGAGACAAGAATAGATTATTCTGTATTATATACGGAGCACTGTTAGCTTTTACAAGCAAAGGAAAAAACTATAATATTTCATTTTTAGGAGCATTTTCCTCTTAGGATTTTTAGTTTCAGAGATGATTCTAGTACAACTAAATCAATTGACTCATTGGTTAAAGTTTTCATTTTCATTTCATCCTTAGCTAGTTGGGTGATTGTCACTGAATTCTTGCTACTGGTAAAATTGTATTATTAATCTTACGAAAAAAAAAACTACAATGTTAAGTTTCTAACTATGTCTTGTATTCTAAAATGTTCACCCTCATTTTTAAACTTCCTCTCAATTTTAACAAAAGAAAAATTGCTTCTCCTATTTTATAATGTACTGTACACACTTGTTTCAAAATAAAGAACAAATATATCAAAATTTCCTTACATGTTATCATCTTTTTCATCTTATTCGGAAGTAAATTCGTAAAAAAGTTCAATTGAATATTCATTAATTATATTTTTTATTTTTAGATAAAATCTTAAAATTTATAAAACGTAGTTAAAATTATTGTCTGGATTGAATTTCAAAATAATAGAATTCCATTCAAAATTTACAATAGTATATATAGTATCATTTCATTACTTAATAAAGGTTTCAACTTGAAATGACTAGATAAAAAAGTTTTTTTTATACCTATAATGAAATTCTATAAATCTTGATGAGGTCAGAAAACTATAAACAAAAGTTATTTTAAAAAAAACATATTATATTTTAAATAAATCAACTTAAAAAATATAAGAATTCATTTGAATTTCAATTTTCTAATGTTTCCATTTCACATATATTCCTTTCAGATTATTGGAATTAAGTTTCGATAATGTTGTATATGGACTGGCTCAACCTACTAGGCCTAATATGTCTTCAAACTTGGGTTTCATTCCAAGGTTAGAACATGGATGCCACAATTCAACCATCCAGCCATGTGGTTCAATTGGTCCAACAAATTACTCTAGGATTCCAAGAGACCAATCTTAACTATTTGTCACTTGCGATCTACTTTTTCAACATGTTTACTAAAATATTCCTCAAGTAGTTATCAAACTAACTCTATAATTAAGACCTCTCTGATCGGAGAGGTACCCTCCACTCTAGTGGTTTACCACATTTTCTCATTCAGTCTCACTAAAGCAATATTTGATTTAAGAATTGAAATACTGGCTAGAACCCCTAACTATTATACGATACTAACTCTTTCATCCACTATTAATTTGCTTAGAGCATAACTGTCCCACCATCTTACCTATAATCTACTTATCAAGATCCATATTTATAAATATTCAATTTAATTTACCAATTTCTAATAACATTAATTGAATTTGAAAATTTTAAGTTAAGTTAGAAAGCATTCTTACATGCATTTAATATTTAGATCAAATAGAGCTTGAGTTTTGGGATTTCCTTGTATTATATTTAATTCTATAATTCATTAATTACTTTTTTCAAAATTTAAATTCAAATTTCCTTTCAACAAATATTTGTTGAATAAAGAAAAATCTAATTACTACAATTCTGAGTAAGATGTAGTAGATTAACAAATAGGAGGGAGGTTTTTGATATATATATATATATATATATATATATATATATATATATATATATATATATATATATATATCATTGCAAATATTTTAAATTTTTGTTCGGGAATATTTTAGTAATTATTTATTTGTACCTGAGACACCGGATATAACTTTTAGAATGATGTTTCATGGAGGCTTTTCTAGTTCTGCGCTTGCTGTATTTTATATAATTACTTTTTATACCAAAAAATTATCAATCAATCATAACATGATGTTATTAACAATCAGGTAATAACCTAGTACTCATTTTTTTATTATCAATATTTAGAAATTTATCAGCACAATTTTTAAGGAAATAATTAAATTTAATATATAATGATTATATTCTAATCTTATTTAATTTATTAAAAATAATTATTTGAAAGGTGAATTTAAAAAACAAATATCATAGTACACCCCATTAATTAAAATACTTAATATAATTATAGTGTTCATAGATAAAAGAGTAGTTCTATTTAAGTGTTTCGTGAAATATACCATTTTGAAAGCAGTGTCTTATGAAATATTTAAAACTAATTTTATAAAAGTATTACCATTGTAAAGTATAAAGTAAATATAGTTTATTACTTATGTTGTGCGTCATTTCACTTTGTTACATATGATTTAAAAATTGACATTTTGCTACCAGAGATTTGATCCCTTAGCACAACACTACTCAGTGATTTAATTTTGTTAAATATCAAACAAAAATTCCAAAATCCTATTTGGTTTATCTAGATTTTGCTCAAACCCTTCTTAAAAAAAAGTTTCGAGCTAAGAATTTGAGAATGGGGCAGGAAGTTATTAAAGAATGTACAGGGCTCTGTTGGGACGATAGAGATATGGAATTTTAATATAGAATTGGGAGAAATGTGTAGAAATTGAAGACGTTAATTGAACACATGAGGTTAGAATTTGGAGGATGGGACAAGAATTTGAGAGTGTAAGACTTAGTTTGGAAAATAAGAGTTTAGAATTTTAAGATGCATGGAATTGAAATAAAATTTGGAAAATTGGGGTGTTATATTAAATTGTTATACAATAATTTAAGGATGAGATAAGAGGTGTGTTAGAGATTTTAATACAAAATTGAGAAACTTTTGAACAAATTTACGAAGAAAATAGGATTGGGGGATGAAGCAAAATTGTGAAGAGTGTGGGGCTAAGCAGCTGGACAAAATGAGGTTAGAAATTCATAGATGAAATTGAGAGAAATTTGAAAAATAATGAAATGAAATCTTAAGATTTGTATTACTTTCTTTTCTTGTTTTGATAAAGCATAATGCCGACTTATAAACTATAAAGTAACAAAGGAAAAATGGATCAAATTATGAATGTCCATATGGAACCACACTGAAAACGCCGATCTAATGCAAGAGATTTCTTCCTCTCTTACAAGATAAGGAAAGGAAACATTTGGAGCTACCACCATTAACTAGGTCCTTAAACCATGCATATTGATTCCTTCACTCAATCGAGTTTGTTCATCCTGTGATATTGCTGGAGTTTCATCCTTATCCATTTACTAAGACTCCCTTCTCGTGTTGTTAAGGGCCAAGGTATTTGCATGCCTCTACCTATCATATTGTAGCCTCCTTTCCTTCTCTTCCCTTCTCTTCTTCTATTTTATTCTCCTCTTCACCTATCCTTCTTCTCCAAAGTTGATGTGGTAATCCTCTCCATTTTTGGTGGCACTAGAATGCATGAATCTCTTTATTTTTCACCATTCAAAATCTTTGACAACTAGTAATGATTGTATTTTTTTCCATCGCCGACGGCAAATGATAATTGATTTCTTGGTCAAGGATGCCCAAGGTCTCCAATACCTATTATCTTGAACACTCCAATGCTTCAAACATCAAGTATAATTATAAGATAAGGTTAGGACTATGGGAAATGATAGCGACGAAATAACTCTGACAGCTAACTTAGCTTTAAGGGAAAATGAAAGAAAATGGCCAAAGATCTTATTTGAGGGAAGGGTTGAGCTATTTATAATCAAATACACTAGGTGTAAAATAGTAACTTTGATCAATCGATCGGTAAGTGCATAACACCATGTGGCACTTGACCATTGGCTTTGTGTTTATAGATATGGACCATGTTGGAATAAGGAAAGCTTTATAACTTTATTTGCCTCTCCCTAAGCTCCTTTTTAATAATTTCATTGATTATATTTTGATGCGGGCAACCTAAATGTTTAAATATTGTTAATGTGATGAAATGAAAATGAATAAAACTCTTAACTTGGTTAAAACTAATGGAGCAAAATGACAAAGGAACTTAGCCTAAAGGATACAAGAAATATAAGTATGGTTTGGCTATTAGAATTTATTTTTATTCATTTAATCTTGATAGCCAATCTATAGAAACTATTTGTAAGGTTTAAAAATATGAAAGAAGCTTAAAGTAATTGCAAGTGGTGTCTAATATTGTTTCCTAATCCTTCTGCATAGTATGCGTTGAATTTCAAGATTAAAGTCAGCAAATTATTTGTGGCCTCGTCACATAAAAGAACGTCACACCTACAAAAGAAATCACAGGGAAAATCAGTAGAGTAAAATATAAATATGCAAAAGAATAAAAATGATTCAATCTAGTTAATTTGCAAAACAAACTAATATTGACATATTGGTCCCCCAACAACGGTGTCAAAAAAACTTGTTTATGTGTTTTTATCTAAATACCACAAGTGCACAGTATAATTGTAACTAGTCTGGCAAGTATGGATCATGTCCTATAGAAACCAATGTATCAATGGAATTTGAGAGAGGTCTTGAATGGTGATTTGCAAACGATTAAAGTAAATAGATGATGAAATTCAATTATAAAAAAGACCTAGGATTAGGGTTTACCATACTTATGATATTCAATAATCAATATAAGTATTTCCAATTATAATTATTAGAGATATCGGGGATGGTTTAGCTTAAACTCATTATTAGGCTTTTTCAAGGTCTAATACTAGTATCTAAGTTATATAATTGCCTACTTTTATATTTTTTAGTCTAACTTAAACCCTTTAAGTTCTGTGCCAATCAATTGATTCAATTTCTATAGAATTTTAACTTACTTTCGTGATTAGAACGTCCCTAATTAACTATTAAGATCCGAAATTAACCTTCTCTTTTTATTTCATCAATTAATAACCTAAGATGTGACAAAATGATGGCTAAGAATTTTATCAACTCATATCATGCATAATAGTTAATCTGATCACTGACAAATAATCTCAAGGAGAATTCAACAATTCAATTCAATACATCACAAATGGGTTTTCCCAATCTTAGAATAGGATCTACTCACGCATAATTGAAATAAAAAAAAAACTCAATTTCATTAAGTAATTCATAAATTGTTCAATACAATTAAAAGAAAAAAGTAGATAGAGAGATAAAACCCAGTGCAGGAATAGAGATGAATCCGAGATACAATGCTTCAACTTAATGTAAAACCTAATTTAAGACTTAAAAATTGAAAAACTAATAAAACCCTAGCTCTAGTTTGTCCAGCATACAAAAAGAGGTTAAATCCCACTATATATAACTTCATAGTTGCTTAAAACCTTAATAAATACTGTGATCTTTGGTCCCGCAACACAATCGTGTTTCGAGCTGGTTTATGTAAGATTGCAATTCTTCCCGCACAGAATATGGCCAAGTCATGTTCTGGTCCTCCCAAACATGGCCTAGCTGTGTTAGGGGCTACCAAGCTCCATTCTTACTCTTCCGAAACTCATTTGTTCTGTGTTTTCTCCTTAACTTGCTCCTAGTCCAAAGAGCCCATCAAATGTGTTTTTTTTCCTTGATTCTTAGGTCCTCTTGGTCACTTACAAATAAAAAATACAACCAAGTAGTATCCAGAGCAACCAAAATAAAACATAACATAAGTAAACGAATAGTCATAAGTTAACTACGAATTAAGGAATGAAATATAAAAATTAAACACAATTTTTTCTTTTATCAGACATATTTCCTTAATGGCTAATACTCAATTCAAAATGTAGCTTTAACCAAGTTACCAACTTTTGAGTATGATACAATCGGTGGGCCAATCCAAGATTCATTATCAGTCATTCGTCGAATATTATATATTTTATGTAGGCCCGACTTAACAACATCAAATCTATACTATGCAGTTTTTAATAATGCTTGTTGTCATGGCTTTTAAATATTTTATTCTAAAACCAAGTGGGAGATTATGATAATTGCAATGGTTTCAAAATTAATAATGATTCATGAACTTTGGAAAGAGAAAATCTAAAGATATGCTTCAATTCATATAATTAAACAAATTCTAAAAGAATATAATTAATATTGTAAAAATTTAAAATAAGAAATTTTAAAGACATACTTTAATTTAATGAATTGTGAAATTTCAAATAATATATTTAATATCATTAATGAAATTCATTGTTTAATGGTCGTGATTAATGGGTATGTGAATGAATGATGATTTATGGAATGTAGGTACTATGGACAGTGGTATTATTATATTGGAGTTGGAAAGTTTTGTACTCTCCTATGTATACTTTCATTGGTCTTACAAGTGATGCATGAAAAAATATACTGCCGAGTTAAAAGTAGCAAGCTAATCACTTGTAGAAAATTCTATTATTTTATGTTTCTCTTAATTGTATGAATTTAGTTTACACTCCATTTTATAATATTTGGATTGAGGATTTTACAAGAAGGATGGCTTTCAAGTCCTAAAAGGGGATATAATAGAAGTAAAATGACAACGTTAAGTACAATATTATATATTTTTTAGAAATGCAGAATCATATTCTAACAACAAATTTCTAATAACAAAATATATACAAGGACGGAGATGTTTTTTAAGGCAATTAAGCCAATAAAATTTGAGTCTATTACTCATAAGAAGACATAAATATGTGTCTTGGCTTCACAAGGTCTTCAATCTCATTATATTCAATCAATATTGCATACCTAGAAAAATAAAAGTCAAGAAAGTTAAAGTAAAGAGAAATGGAAATAAAGTATGATAAGAAAAAGATAATTTGATAAAGCAACAAGACAACTAGAAAATAAAATATCTCTTCTTTGTCTTTGGATCATATTACTTAATCACTCAATATTCAAATCGACCAATCTTAACTATGGGATGGTCAGTGTCACTTATGGTGGTGGTTTAGTAGCTCATGGGGGCTAGCAATAGACATTGGTGGCTTGAAATTAGGGATGAGTAAAGGGTTTGCTTGCAGAAGCTTTTAGTTTTTCTCCTTGCATGGCATTTGCCTTGTTTAATGTTATTGTTTTTATTTTAGCTCAATTTTGTTTAATTAATGGGTTAGGAAAAATTGGGTTGGGTTATGCCATCAGCCATAAGTGATAAGTGAGTTTTATACTTATAAATTAAATATTTTCATCTTATTTTTTTGTCTTAATTAAATATTTATCTCTCTTATTTGTCTTTAATTTTGTGTATTTTTTTTTATAGATGGAGAGAATAATAGAAAATAGACTTAATTGGAGAAATCAAACTTAAATTGTGATTCTTTGGGAATAATGTCTTTAAATTAAACAGATAAAATAAATTCATTGAGGATAGTTGAATAAGTAACATTATCTTTTTTACTCTTGAGATGCATTCTAATGGATATATGCATAAATTTAATCTTGATTTATGACCACATTTTTAAAATAATTGAAGCATAAAGATTCAAAATAGAACACCCAATGTTAAAAATTCGTTTGTTGTTTGCCTTTTAACTTGATCTTACTACAGTATTTTGGCTGTATCTCACAATATAAGTATATATTATGTACGAGATTTGGTATATGAATAGTTGACACAAATTTATACAACTTTTATATTTATGTGATTAGCAAATTCAGACATCTAAAGGGCCAAAATTAGGCTAAAAAAGAACATGTCTACTATTGTAGTCTAGCCCAACCTTACTATAGTATTTGAGTTCTATTTTAGAAAATACATATTCAATGGATACAAAATTTGGCAGGTGAACAGTAGATACAATTTGATATAACTTTTATGTTCAAATAGTTAGAAAATTCAGATATTAAAAGGGCCAATATTAGGTTAGAATATATCATATTTGTTGTTGCAGTTCAGCCTGACATAGCTTCAGTACTTTGGCCATAAATTACAAAATACATAGCCAATTTTTCTCCACCTTATATGGCTGGAATGATAATAAAACTATCTATAACTTTTATGTTGATGAGATTAGCAGATTCGGTGGATATCAAAGAGATATCTCATGATTACTTTTGGTGCACATAATGCAACACAACTTGTCAACTTTAGTGCAATTTGCTACCCACCATCTTTGTCACCTACTCCCCTTGTTGTGTCTATAAATAAAGACATCTTGTGAGCTAGAGAGGGAGGAGAAAGGTTGGAGAGTGTGCTTGGAAAAGTTTTGTTGGAGTTCTAAGTGCTTGTAATGTTTTTCTCTATTTAGACATTTAGTATTTTTATTTTCTTTCATAATATTATCATGCTTCTTCAACTTTCAACTTTCAATTTTCTTTCTTACCTTGATTATGGAGAACTAATCTCATAATTCTAAGTTGAAAGGGTGAAACTCTTGATATGAAAATAATAATTTATCTAACTCTTAATTTTATATATTTAATGTTGTATTTATCTTCTTATTTATTTTCTTATGTTAATTCATTTTTAGAGGATCGCTTTGTCGCCCATCTGTTGTTATTTTTTTTGTTATTTTCCTTCTGAAGGGACGGCTATGCCACCTCTCTGTTATTATTTTCTTTCTTAGAAAATGGTTTTGTCGTCCCTCTGTTATTTATTTTTTTTCCTTTTTGTTATTTATTTTCTTGTTATTTTCTTTCTTAAAAGATGACTTTGTTGCCATTCTATTATTTATTTTCTTGTTATTTTTTTCTTAGAGGATGGCTTTGTTGCTCCTCTGTTATTTATTTTCTTATTATTTTCTTATTATTTTCTTTCTTAGAAGATGGCTTTGTCACCATTCTGTTATTTTTTTTTCTCGTCTGTTATTTTCTTTCTTAGAGGATGATATTTTTGTCCATCTATTATTTATTTTCTTATTATTGTATTTTTTTAATGGCTGGTTTAAACTCAAAGTGAGTTGCATTAGTTTGTGGTAACACTATACAAGATGGAATACTAGCTATGACAGGTGAAAAATATTCAATAAGGGTTTACTCGTGTACAACATGTTCTTCTATTTTTTTATGGTGTCCCAACAAAGTCTAATATTCCAATTTTAAAATCAATGGGAGATCCTAAACTTTTCCTAACCAAACTATAAGTATGCCCTTATCTTAAATGCACACATTATTATCTTTATCTTCATACTCAAAATTAAGGTGAATGTAGATATGGAGGGAACCACATTTTGTCAATTTTGAAATATTTGTGTCTTTTGTGGTTCTAGTCTTGAAAAAAATTGAGAGTATATGAAAGTAGCACAAATTTTGGGTATGGTATTAGTCAGGAGAAAAATTTATTTAGTCTATAGTGGAGGTTGTTGAGGGTTAATGGGGAGTGTGCCTACATCTGCATATGTAAGAGGATGTCAAGTTCTAGGTATTATTCCTACAGCTCTAGCTGCATCAAACATCATAGAAAAAATAATTGAGGAAGAATTTAGGGTGCCCTCCATGCATGAGCGCATTGTTAAAATAATGAGTAATGCTAATGCCTTCATTACCTTATCAGGTGATTTTGGTGCTCTTGAGGAAATTTTTTAAAATAGTCTCCTGGGCACAACTGAATATTCATCATAAACCGATAGGTTTATTAAATGTTAACTATTTTTTGATGGTTTGTTGTCTTTTCTTGATCAAACAATAGAAAAAAAATGTATCTCACACTCAAAACGACGGATTTTTATCTTGGCTTCAAATACTGATGAGTTGATTAATGCATTACAAGATTTGTTCATGTTCCTAATCTAGCTATAACTCAAATAGATTAGATGGAAGACAAACGCTAAAATTATAAATTGGACTTGGATCTTCATTTATAACACCTTTTATTTAATTGAATAAATTTTTGTTTTCTGTTTAATTTGCTGCAGATTCATCTTTTCCTAGATCTCCTTGTAGGTAATATCTCTTTCAATCTTTGTTGTTTGTTTTTTGTTTACTCTTTATAAAAAAAAGGCACGGGTGCCTAGCCTCTTATCTTTGTATAGGTTCTAGCACTTAGATTTTAAAAAAAAACTGAATGATGTTTTAAGATTAGGTAAAACTAGCACCAATGATGAAAATGGTTTAAAATGCTTGTAATCTTTAAAAAATAGATGAGTTTTGAGTGGTATGTGCGAATCTACACTCTATTGTAACTTATGTTTTACTTGAGAATCCTAATGTCATGAGTATTTAATATTTTACATTTGACTAATTGTTATTTAGAGATGGTTTATGTGATTCAAATATGACTAGTGATCTCATAAAATTTTAGAACTTGTTTGATTGTCACTTTAGATGAAATCCTAAACTATTCTCCATTTAAAAAATGAATTGGACATTATTGGAATCATTTGAGCCTTTCAAACCAATGTATACATTATGCCATCACTAGTATCTCATTTTGAGCCTATATTTATCTTTTCTTATACACTTATATTATTATCTAGTTTTTAAACAAAAATATTTCTAACACTTACCTTTCACTTACAGGAATAATCATTTGAAAAGTTATGGTTCATAGGTGGATGAAAGGAGTTTCAAAAACAAAAACAAAAATAAGAGAAAAAAAATAAAACTTCCCAAATAAATAAATTTGGGGATGTTTGCATTATATATGTGTATATATATATATATATATATATATATATATATATATATATATATATATATATATATATATATATATATATATATATATATATATATATATATATATATATATATATATAGTATGAGCAAATAACGTAAAAATGAAAATAAGGTTGGAGATAGAATTCACATGATAACATCCAAAATATTTAAGATGACTTAAATAATCATTTATGTTGTAGAGTAAATTGAGTCTTCATTAATATCTTTTATCCACATTTAACCTTTGTCACACATTACAAGCCTAATGAAAGTTTTAATGATCTTAAATGTTATGATTAATTTACAATAGTGAAAATGACATGAAAAATAAGCTTGTGGAGTCTTAAATGTATAAATCTGGAGATCTGTTTTAAATATTTGATTACATAAATTTATTTAAATACAAAAAGTCCAATGTCATAAGATTATCACATACACACTTGGGATTCAATAGTAAACTATGTGTTGTATTTGAATTAAAGTTCTACATAACCTTGAGATTATGATATTTTCCTTATTTGCACATTTTAAATTCTTGAAGAATGCTTAATAAACCAAAAATAACTCATCACTCACTCATCTTTTGAATTTTGAAGTTTGTGTGTTTTACTTGAAGACAAGTAAAAGATTAAGTTTGAGGGTATTTGATGAGTGAGTTTATCTCCTTTATTTGTCTTTAATTTTATGTATTTTTTTTTACAAATCAAGAAAAGAATAGAAAATGGACTCAATTGGAGGAATCAAAGATAAATTGTGATTCTTTGAGAATGATGTCTATAAATCAAGCAGACAAAATAAATTTATTGAGGATGGCTAAGTAAGGAGCATGATCTTTTTTACTCTTGAGACGCGTCCTAATAGATATATGCATCAATTCAATCGTAATTTATGACCATATTTTTTAAAAAAATTGAAATATAAAGATTCAAGGCAGAATATCCAATGTTAAAAATATATTTGCTATTTGTTTTTCAATTTGATCTTACTATAATATTTTAACCATATCTCAAAAAATACGTATATATTATATACAAAATTTGGTAAATGAAATTTTATACAACTTTTATATTTATGTGATTAGCAAATTCAAATATCTAAATTGCCAAAATTGGACTAGATATATGCATCCTAATAGATATATGCATGAATTCAATCTTGATTAATGACCATATTTCTAAAAGAATTGAAACATAAAGATTCAAGGAAAAATACTTAATGTTAAAAATATATTTACTGTTTGCTTTTCAACTTGATCTTATTGTAATATTTTGACCATATCTTAGAAAATACATATATATTATGTACAAAATTTGGTAGATGAAATTTTATACAACTTTTATATTTATGTGATCAGAAAATTCAGACATCTAAATTGCTAAAATTAGAATAAAAAAGAACATATTTACTATTGTAGTTTAGCTCAAACTTATTGTAATATTTGGGTCTTATTTCAGAAAATACATATTCAATGCATACAAAATTTGGTAGGTGAATAGAATATACAATTTTCTAAAATTTTTATGTTCAAGTGGTCAACAAATTTGGACATTAAAATGGAAAAAATTGGGATAGAATAGATCTTGTTTGCTGTTGTAGCCTAGCCTGACCTTGCTTCAATTTTTTGGCCATAAATCACAAAATGCATGGTCAATTGTTCTCCCGATTGTATAGTTGGAAAGATAATAAAAATATCTACAACTTTTATATTGATAGGATCAGCAGATACGGTGGATATCAAGAAGATATCTCAAGATTACTTTCGATGCACATAATGCAATACAACTTGTCAACTTTAGTGCAATTGCTACCCACAATCTTTGTCACCTACTCCCCTTGTTGTGTCAATAAATAGAGACATCTTGTGAGTTAGAGAGAGATGAGAAAAGCTAGGGAGTGAGCTTGAAATTTTTTTGTTAAAATTATAAGTGCTTATAATATTTTTCTCTCTTTAGACATTTTATATCTTTACTTTCTTTCATAGTATTATCATGCTTTTTCAACTTTCAACTTTCAATTTTCTTTCTTACCTTGATCATGGAGAATTAATCTCATAATATTAAGGTAAAAAGGTGAAACTCTTACTATGAAAATAATAATTTATCTAACTCTTAATTTCAATGTTTATAATTGATGTTGTATTTATCTTCTTATTTATTTTCTTATGTTAATTCTTTGTTAGAAGATGGCTTTATCGCCCTTCTGTTGTTATTTTTTTGTTATTTTCCTTCTAATGAGACGGCTATGCCGTCTCTCTGTTATTATTTTCTTGCTATTTTTTTATAAAAAAAATGAATTTGTCGCATCTCTGTTATTTTTTTTCTTAGAGGATGGGTTTATTGTCTTTCTATTATTTATTTTCTTGTTATTTTCTTTCTTAGATGATGGCTTTGTTATCCCTCTATTATATTTTTTTTCTTCTGTTATTTAATTTATTGTTATTTTCTTTCTTAATTAAGTGATGGTTTTGTTGACCCTCTGTTATTTATTGTCTTGTTATTTTATTTCTTAATGGATGATTTTACTGCCTACTTTATATTATTATTATTGACTTTGTCACCTATTTATTGGTATATTTTTCTTTCTTTTACATCTTTTCATTTTTAATTTTTTAAAGTACAAATTTTAATACATTGTAGACAATTTTTGACACAATAAATACTTGAATCATTCTTGATTTATTATAGACAATATAATGATTGGCACGTTGTATATTTGAATCCATTTTATAAGAGTTATTTATTATTAGTAATACAATAAAAAGAAGACAAATACATTTTATATGTAAACCAAAGCGAATTTAATGTAACATGTCTTCCGAATGGAATTTCATTTATGCAATGATTCCATTTTAATGATAAAAAAAGTTAAACTTTATTTTTATTTAATATATCAAGAGTGGATCCCCTAACATTAGTATGTTTTTTTACTTTGAATACATTTCTATTTAATTTCAATATTTTAATTCTTTGCATACTCTATTCAGTACTCTTCTGACAAAATAAATATTCTGGCAATTAAGTTAGAAATATTTATTTTGAGTTTAAATTAAATTTTTTCTCAATTGACAATTTTTATAGGATCGATCTTGCATACCACTAAATTTATACTCCAATAAATTTGTGCGCTTGCGAGTTTTAATTAAAACACCAATAATAAGCACAACCATTACTAACATATGCTAGCCTACCTCACTTTATTTATAATACTAGATCGTTCTTGTGCCATATTAGGTGTGGACTGAGATTATAATATATTTGGCTCACTAGATATGAGTTATTTGAGTAGTTTCTTCTTTTAAGAAAACTTGTTTCTTCTATTAGAGAAGCTTTTTCTTTCAATATATAAGTCTTTTTCTTTTTTTATGAAAGTTTTTTTTTTCTTTAAGAAAATTTTTTCCTTCTTGTTAGAATGGATCCAATCCTAATCAATAATTTGAAGTCTACAACCTACTTTTCAAATCTACAACATTTCTAGTTTAAAAGGAAAATTATATTTAGAAGTCTTAGTTTTTAGAGAAGATTTGAAAGTTTTGTTGTCTCTTTTTGAATGACTTTTTTTTTCTTTCTCTATAATGTTTAACCAGTTGTATTTTAGTAAATTTTATTGTAATTTTTTATATTATTGATTAATAATAATTAAAAAATATATTGTCTTTTTATCTATAATTTCTATTTAATTTTATAAGTACATGCTTAATTGTTTTTTATTGTCTTGTTAAAATTTTTATAAGTTTCAAGTTTTTGTACTTAGTTAATAAATAAAATAATTTTTGACCTGTTAAAAAAAAAGTCAAAATCCCTGTTATATATATATATTTCAGTACAATCAAGGATGCCTTGTTCTTTTTCTTACAGTAGCTTTTGTCTTTCTCCACGGTACGTTTATAAAATTTATCGTCGTATTTCTTTCTTTCTTGCTAGCTAAATAGGTTAATTTCAAGCTTCAGTTACACTCATCAAGACATCAATACGTAGCTTTTGACTACAAGCATGGAAGTGAAGACCTTTTAAAAGTAAGTATTTGCAAGAATGAAAAGACAGCCTTCTAACTTAAAGTCAAAATTATACACAATTATAAATTAAAATTAAACGGTTATTTATAACTTTTTAATAAGTTAAATTTTTTACTATTAAATTATCATTTAATTTCTTTATTGATTGAAATATAAAATAAAAAAAATAAAGTAATTATAAGCATATAACAATAAAAAAAATATAAATTATTTGAAACAAATGATAACCTAAGCTACATGTTTATTTCTAGAAAAAAATTTAAGTAGATTTATTTTACAAAAAAATTATAGATAAACTAGCTGATCATTAATTTTTATTTTGGAAACAACTAATCATTATTTTATACGTAAGAATATTAATATATTTTTACTCATAAGATTCGTTTTTATATGTTTATAAATTCATATAATTAGTTTAGTTTATTAATTTCTTTTTATATAATAGAGTTTATTTTTATTTTAAAAATAAAATTAGTTTAATAATTTGTCATTTGAAATCGAGCTTGAAAGCACCCTTGTCACGGGACATCACGAACTTTCAATAATAGCAAATACCAAATAAACAACGTGCCCAATCCTTTGCTCTCTCATCGCCAGCATCTTCCCACTTACGTAACTACTTGGAAGCTCCCCTCATACTTTCTCCTTATCATATATGCACCCACCATCACTCCCTCACTCTCTCGTCCCATTTACCATCTCCTTCAATGGAACAACCCAGCACCACCCACGGCCCTGCTATTGCTCCGGCAACCTATCACGGAATTCGCATGCGAAAATGGGGCAAATGGGTTTCCGAAATCCGTGAGCCCGGCAAGAAAACCCGAATATGGTTAGGTAGCTACGAGTCACCAGAAATGGCAGCAGCAGCCTATGATGTAGCAGCTTTACAGCTCCGAGGACCCGCAGCGCGGCTTAATTTCCCAGAACTCGCCCGTAGCCTGCCCCGGCCCGTGAGCTCCAGAGCTGAGGATGTGCAGTTGGCAGCTCAACAAGCGGCATTGAGGTTCAAGAGACCGATGATCAGAGGGTCATCAGAGGAAGGTGACAATAAGAGTGGCGCACCGGCGACCGTGGGACTGTCACCAAGCCAAATTCAGGCCATAAATGAGTCACCATTGGATTCACCAAAGATGTGGATGCAAATGGCTGCTGAGGCTGCGCTCATGTTGGGGTTTGATGAGTCTATGTCATTTTATGATGATGATGATGTTTTAGAGTTAAGTGGATGGGAAGAAATGCAGCATGAGTCCCTATGGGAGTTCTAATTAAGCTCTAGATTAATTAACTAATTAATATTATACACAAAATAATTGAAAAAAATTCAAACAATATGTACCCCTTTCAAATAGAAGGCCAGTGGGGGAATTAAAAAATGGTTTTACACTGTTTATTACGTAGACAAGTCTTCAAAGTTATGATTAATGAAATTTTCAATGGCAAAATTTGAGTACCCTTTGTTTTCTTTGGTTCTTCGTGGTACTGCCATTCAAAGGATTAGATGGTTCATGGTTACCCCCCAAAAAAGAAAAGATCAAAACCAGCAAAGGAGCCATTGTATATCTCTGACGGTCAAACCTTTGACTTGTATAAGAAATAATTCTGCAGAAAAGTGTTCTTTTCTCTGATAAAAGTACTTTTTTTTTTGAGTCAATAGAATTACTCATGTCTCTAATTGCTCTAAAATATGTAAAAATAATTATTATATTAATTAATACATATAAAATATATATGATTTTTTATATTTCTATTTATTAAAAAAAATTTATAAATAAATTTTTACATACTTAAAAAAAACAAAAAAAACCTAGAAATGCATAATTATTTACTATCCATTAATGTATTCATTAATCTTATTAGTCAGTGTTAAAAAATATTCACTTAAGAATAAGTATTATAAGGTCTTGATTCATAGAGTTTGGATTCCGCATATTCACTTAAGAATAAGTATTATAAGGTCTTGATTCATAGAGTTTGGATTCCGCCTTTCTCTTTGTATCAATATCTTTGAAAAGGAAAAATATTAGCTGAAAGGGAGCCTTAGCCTGATTCAATTGACATATATAGCATTTTGCATTATGATATGCCTTTGATTTTTGAGTGGTGAGTGAGAACTTTTTTTCAATCATTGTAGTGGTGTGATATGATAAAAATTAAGGTTATGGAATAAAAATATTTAAGATATTAATTAGATTTAATGAAATACCAACAGAAATGAGTAATAAAACATTTAGGGACATTAATATAGTAATTAATAGAGGTGATAATAGATATCTAAAATATAAAAGAAAATATCATGAAATTAAGAGAATAAAGTTTGAATTAATTGAAAATTTCAAATATAAAAAATATAAATATTTTAATTAATTTTTAATACTCAGAACAACTTGAAAAATATCTATCAGAAGTTAAAAAGAACAGTTTGAGGAAGTGCCTAATTATCATATGTTAAACTTTTGTTTTTTGTTTTTTTGGGGGGTTCAAAGGTGGTCTTAGCTAGTAGGTAAACTATTCAGGGAGGGGGGAGGTGGGAGTGAGGTTTTAAAGTCAATTAGCTTAATCCTTTGCTAAAGACTTTAAGCAAGGTGTAATTTCTTCTCAAATGAAAAAAGAGTGAGATCAGCAAAGGACTTCAAGAGTATGTCCTTTAAACACTATTTTATATGTAAATGAAATAATTGGATTTTATTTTGGATACCTTCAATGCCTTTGAGAACGAAAAGGGACAAGTTAGCGCGTGCATTCATTTGTAAAAACGATTTCTATTTTTATTTTTTATATTTCGGAAAAAATGTTTAATTTTTATTTTTTCTTTATTTATATTTTTATTATTTTCTAATTACATAATTGTGCTTTCACTATATTTTTATTTAAATAATAAAATGTTATTCATATATTGTAATAAATTCAAAATAATTATAAAAATATCACCTAGTACTAAAAATTTTAAAAAATATTTAAAAAAACAAAAATACTAAATAAATAAATTTGTATAATTTATTTTTTATTTTCAGTAAAATTAAAAATTAAAAACTATCCGACCAAAACCCTTACCAGTTCATCCATTAATTAACAAGATATTTTTTATATAAAATCTTTCATTTCAAGATATAAAAGATTGAGACTTATTTTCAATTTAAGTAAATTTTTCCTTTCATATAAGGCGATAGCATGAAAGTTTGTATTTTTAAACTCTTATAAATATTTTTAAAAAAAGTTTTTGGACATTTTAATCACCGTATATCCCTCCCAACTTCGTTTGTACCGAAGGAGTAAGACTTTCTGGAGACATTGATGTCAGGAATTTATTACTGATAGGCCTACTTTCCGGTGCGACATTCATGGATAGGCCCACATGTTTCTGAACAAATCTGCCGTTGAAAAGGTCGAGGGCAGGGGACTGTTTGTTAGAAATAGGAGCTGTAAAGCAATTCAAAGAACGACTTGTAATCAATGAGTATTTTTTTCTTGGGTACACATGCACCCTTCTTGTTATTATTGGTTAAATATTACATATATATTTTATTTTCAGCATCTTGATGTATTTTTAGACAGGAAATGGATTGCATCAAGATCAGGCCCAATACTATGATTTGGGTTGACTAACTCCTCGGGTGGTCCATACTTAAACTTTCAAACTGACCAATTTCCAGTCCAAAAAAAAACCGACCAATTTGAATTTGATCTCAGTTCAACCCAATGTCATTCACGCCAAATTAAAATAAGAAAAAATAGAGTAGGTCCCATTCTGTTGGGGTTGCAAGAATTTATGTTATCTGCCCCACAAGCTGTTAATTTTACACGTGAGAGTCAAAGCCTATTAGCCTTTCCCTACGTTCATCTCATTATTTAGAGGATTATCTAAACACAATATTGCGAAGGTTTTTTCTCTCAATACGGAGAGCGGTTTTCTCTTCTAAGAAGAGTTTGTTTACTTGAGATAAGCTCAAGACTCTTTTTAATCTCATAACAGAGACTAGAGGGAGAGAATCAATTTGTATTTTTAATCTCACAATAGTTTTTAGAGTGAGAGAACCATTCTGCATTGAGGTAGCATGGAATTCAGGATATTAGAAGAGGCAATAGGAAGCTGTAGCAGAGGGGAAGAAGTAAACAAGACCAAGGAAGGCATGTTGTTGGAGGTAGATGAGCAACAATCTCAAAGCCTGACCAAGAGAAGCTTGGTGGGAAAAATTATTGTAGACAAGCCTCTCAACAAAAGGACTATTAAATCAATGATTAGCAGAGGATGGAAAGACCCTAAAGGCTTAAAGATAGTGGAGATAGAGAATAATTCTTTCTTGTTTAACTTTGAGGAGGAGGAGACAGCAAGCAGAATTATGGAGGAATCCCCCTGGAATATTCTAGGACATCTCTTAAACCACCAGAGATGGAACCCAAACCAAGCTTTGCAAGATATGGAGTTCAGGTATTCACCGTATTGGGTCCAAATCCATGGGTTACCTCTGGAAAATTTAAATGAGAAAAATGGAGCTACAATTGGGGGTAGAATAGGTGAAGTTATCGAAATAGAAAATCCAGTCATTGATGGAATGATGTGCAGATATTTCCTAAGAGTTAGAATACTCAAGAACTTAAGAGGCCTATTCATTAAAGGTTTTTGGGTTCCTAGGAAAGAAATGGTCAGTATGTGGATAAAGTTGAAATATGAGAAGCTCCAAGAATATTGCTATAAATATGGGAGACTAGGGCATGAACAAAAAGAGTGCAGGTATGAGAGGGAGGAAATTTTGAGAGAAGAAAATGAGGGAGAAGAAGACTTGTCCAAATTTGGACTCGGCCTAGGGGTTCAGCCACCCAAACCTCTGAGAATGATTACAAAAGAAAGTGAGTGGAGGAGGGAAGAGGGTGGTGGATGGTGGAGGACGGAAGGGGGTGGAGGGGTGTGGGTGGTGGAAGAAGGAGCTCAAGCGAAACAAGGAGCCAGATTGGAAACATTGGAAATGGTGCAGGAGCAGAGATACATCATGAAGAAGTCAGAAATAAAAGGAGGCTAAAGCAGTGGGCAGATGGCAGCTATGACAGAGCAGAAGGAAGCAATACATGGAGAAAAGAAGAGATTGGAAAAGACAACAAAGGAAACAAATAAAAAGAAACTTTTAAAGAAGGAAAAGATAAAGTAGAGCAGAGGAGACAAGAGAGTGGAACTTACCAGGCAGAGGAGACAGAAAAGCGACTAGGGAGGGAGAATGCAAACTCTGACGCAGGGTTTAAAAGATTGAGCTGGATGGAAGTGACAAATGGTGCAAGTAGGATGAAAGTTAGGCCCGAAATTGCCAAAAGCCCAAGGGAGCTAAATGGGCCTCGGCAACTTATGAAGGAAGCTAAGAAGGACTGCAGACGACTAGGACCAATAGATTTGGGTCCACTCAATGAGAGAAAACAATCAAAAGCCCAGGGAGATTCTGGGCAGGAAACAGATAGAAAAATTGGCCCAACAGAAGATAAGAGAGAAATACAGCAAGGAGGAACAAATGCTGAAAAGAAGAAAGCCATAAACGAAGAAACAAACGAACAAAATGAATCTAACAGAGTACATGGGGATAGGAACAACATAAAGAGAAAATGGAAGAGGAAAATAAGGGAAAGGGAGGTGAACCAAAACTATTACGTAGACCTGCCAAGTAAGGAGGACACATAAAAAGGAAAAAAGGGAGGAATGGAAGAAGATACAAGCACATGGATGCAGGTGGAGTTCGAACTAGTTGCAGCAATAAAAAATTACCTGAATCTGAAAAGGGGAAGAGATACAATAGAAGGTACAGAGCAGCTGGAGAAAGAGTATACTCAAAAGCTTATAGGAGAGGAGGAAATGGTTAGAAGAGAGACTAAGAAGATAAAATGGTCAACAATAGCAGATGGCAGAAAGGGAGAAAATACAGAGAACATAATGGCTGAGGAGGCGGGCCTATTCTTGCCCCACCCCTCCAAATGACAACCATAAGTTGGAATTTTCGAGGGGTGGGGTTCGCCTTGTCAATTTGGGAGTTGAGACACATATGTCTCAAACATAAACCCTCGCTTTTGTTTCTTATTGAAACAAAAGCAAAAGAAAAGAAGTTGGAGAACCTTAGGAGGAAGTTAGGTTTTGAAGAGATGGAAGTGGTAGAACCGATGGGAAGGGCAGGAAGATTATGCTTAATGTAGAAGAAGGAATGTATAGTAGAGATTATTGAAAAAAACCAGCATTACATTCACACAAAAACTAGAAAGGAGGAGGAAGTGGAGGGATGTTACAGCACTTTTATCTATGGGGACCCTGAACCTAGAAGGAGGAGACAGCTTTGGAGATCAATTGCAGACCTGAATCCAGGTAATTTACATGCTTGGCAATGCATTAGAGATTTTAATGAAATTATTAGTTAAAAGGAAAAGGAATGGGTGAAACTTCATAACAATAAGCAAATTGAATGTTTTAAAAAAAAATTTGAGTAATAGCAATCTGTATGACTCTCCTCTTAAAGGGTGCAAATTCACTTGGAACAACATGAGGGAAGTAGGAGGGGTGAAAGAAAAAATTGATAGACATGTAGCTAATGAGGTTTGGCTAGATAGATATAAGGATTATACTGTTATTTCTCTTTTAGCTATTGGATCAGATCACAGCCCCCTCATCCTCACGAAAAATCAGCAAAAGAAAAGAGAAAAGAGCTTCAAATTTGAAGCTTACTGGGTGGAACATGAGGAGTTCAAAGGTGAAGTGGAGAAGGGCTGGAGTAATGGCGAAGAAGTAGAGAATCTAGCAGGCTTTGCGACAAAAATAAAACACATGGCTAAACATCTTGAGGCATGGAAGAGGAAAAAATTCAAAATAGCAGATTTAGAGATTATCAAGCTAAAAAATAGGTTGCAGTTCCTTCAAAACAACAGGCAGAATCAGGAAACTTTAAAAGAAAGGAGGAGAATTTGTTCTAGAATCAATCGGCTATGGAGACAAGAAGAGAGTTACTGGGCTCAAAGATCTAGAATTAAATGGCTGGAATATGGAGACAAGAATACAAATTTTTTCCATAAAGCAACCATGCAGAGGAGTTATAACAGAATAAATAGAATTAAAGATGTAGAGGGGAGGTGGTTGGAAGGGGAGAGTAATCTACAAGAAGTGTTCCAAAATTTCTATAAGAACATTTTTTAGTCCATTGGGCCCAGAAACTTCCCAAGTTTAGAAGGCTTAATCCCCAGATGTATTAGCAATGAGGAGAATGACATTCTTCTTAGGGTTGTAACTGAAGAGGAAGTAGAGAGGGCTGCCTTTAACTTGGGTGCAATGAAAGCACCAGGCCCAAATTGGATGAGTGGCCTGTTTTTTCAAAAATTTTGGAAGGTAGTGAATAAGGATGGGTGCAGGGTCATTAATAAATTTTTTGAAGAGGGGCACCTACCATTGGAGATTAATGAAACACATATTACCCTTATACCCAAAGTTCCTAACCCTAAAAATGTGGGCCAATTTCGGCCCATTAGCTGCACAAATTGTATGTATAAAATTATTGCTAAGATTATGGTGAATAGGATGAAATTTTTGATGAATGACCTTATCTCCCCTAACCAGAGTGCTTTTGTTAGTGGAAGACTTATCCAAGATAACACACTACTAGTCCAAGAAGCCTTCCACTCGCTGAAGAAAAAGAGGACCAAGAAGAATCACTACATGGCTATCAAGCTAGATATGAATAAAGCATATAACAGACTTGAATGGGACTTCCTAAGGAGGGTGTTGGAAATGTTTGGGTTTGATAGCAAGTGGATAGATATGATAATGAGTTGTGTGACTTCAGTGAGCTACAGAATCAAGACTAATGGGAGCTTAGGCCCTTTATTCTACCCACAGAGGGGCTTGAGGCAGGGAGATCCATTATCCCCCTACCTATTTATAATGGCAGCAGAGGTATTATTAAGGGGAATAGACAGAGCAAGGAGGAATAAGGAGATTAGTGGTATTAAGTTAGTAAAAGGAGCCCCATAACTGACCCATCTATTTTTTGTGGATAATTCGATCCTCTTTATAGGGGTAAGTGAACAGCAAGGAAATAACTTAAAGAAGATGCTAGATGACTACTCAAGGATCTCAGGGCAATTGATAAACCTTGAGAAATCAGGAATTATTTTTAGTAGAGACACGACAGACCAGATTAAAGAAGGAGTTCAAAGGGAATTAAATATGGCCATATGGTGAAATCCAGGGAGATATATGGAGATCCCAACTGTATGGGGCAGATCAAAGAAGTAGGCCCTAAACTAGATCATGGAGGCTGTAAGGCAGAAATTGACAAGTTAGAAGATGAGATATTTGTCACAAGGGGGAAAGGAAGTTCTCATTAAAGCAGTAATCCAAGCTATTCCTACCTATGCCATGTCTACCTTTCTTTTTTCCAAATCCTTTTGCACAAATTTGTGCTTTGAAATAACAAAATTTTGGTGGAACAACAATGGAAGAGACAGAGGAATACATTGGGTCAACTGGGAAAAGATGACTAGGAAGAAGGGAGAAGGGGGAATGGGCTTTAGAGATATCAAAAGCATGAATTTGGCATTGTTGGCAAAACAAGCGTGGAGACTACTTGAAAAACCTGAATCCATATGGGCAAAAATCCTAAAACAGAAATATTTCCCTAAGACTAGTTTCCAAAATGCAAGAAGAGGAAGAGGGAGTTCTTGAGTCTGGTTGAGTATATGGGAAGGGAAAGAATTCTTGATGAATCAGGGGAGATGAAAGATAGGAAATGGGGATAAGATAAACATTTGGGAAGACAATTGGCTAAGAAGTGGAACAAAAATTGAAAACAGCTCAAATAGCAAGCTAGAAAAAGTAGCTAACCTTATCAACCAGGAATCAAAAACCTAGAAGGTGGATGTTCTAAGAGAAATGCTACCCCCACATCAGCTAAGGGATGTATTGGCTCTTCCCATTCCCTTTTCCAACCAATCTGACAGATTCATTTGGCCCCGAGAAAATGAAGGCCAATATAAGGTCAAGAGTGGATATGATGTAGCTAAAAGAGGGGAGTGTCCCAGCAATAGATAGAATGCATCTACTTCTGCCTATGTGAACCCGAAATTATGGGGTAGAATTTGGGACTCACTAGTCCCACCTAAGATCAAGATTTTGCTTTGGAAGATCATCCACAATGTCCTTCCCAACAAAGATAATCTATACAGAAGGAAAATTTCCCAGGACCCCATGTGCCCAATATGCAACGAAAAACCAGAAAGCTTAGAACACATCTTCCTAGAGTGTAGTTGGACAAGGCCAGCGTGGTTTGGAGCAGATATTCAGAGTCAAGACAAGCTAGAAGAAGGTAGCAAGAGAAGTGATTGGTTATGGAAAAAAATGGAATTTTTTAACAAGACTCAGGGGGTTGATGAAAAGGAAGCAATGGAGAAATTTTTTATTATGCTGTGGTTCATCTGGAAGGAAAGAAATTCTCACATTTTTGAACAAACAACATATGGCAACACCCACCAGTGGGATGGCTAAAAATTAACATAAATGCAGCATGTCCAAACCAAAGTCAAGAGTGTTACCTCGCAGCAGTAATCAGGGACGAAGAAGGAAAGCTCCTTACTGGTAGCACGAAACAAACTGAAGCCCATAGCGTCTTAGAGGCAGAAGGCAGAGCAATCGAGGAAGCATTTCTCATGATTAACAACCTACAGTTGAATCAAGTTATCAAAGAGTCAGACAACAAGCTAGTTGTAGAGGTATGTAACCAGAAAAGGAAGATTTGGACTATAAACCACATAAGGAGCATGTTCGAGGATCTTACCTCCGAAGGAAGACAAATCAAGGTCTGTTGGATTAACCGAGAGAAAAATGGGATGGCTCACACGGTTGCAAATCTCTTCGCCTAGAGAAAACTCCCGAGAAATTGGGCGTCGAACCCTTCGGACAACCTCCGGATGCTAATAAGAAGAGAAGTTGAAAAGGGGGTGATCTGACCCTAGCCTGTTCTCGAGTACTTAGAGCTTCCAGAATGTCCTCGATTTTTTTTTTGGTTTTTTTACAGAGTGTGTTGCTATGTTTGACCGACCATCGTTTGGTTATCTTTGGTGTTTTCTAAGAACTAGGCCTGGCAAGCAAGGCGCCATGGGCTTCTGTGTCTTTTAGCCTTGGGCTTGAACCCATATTTGTATCTCTTAAGGCTTTGGCCTGATGTCCAAAAAAACAATCTCATTATTTAGAGGCGAACCATGGTCTTTTACCGTTTTGCCCCTAGTCAAACGTCAATGAACAAGAATGCTCTCTTTTAAGTAATCAAGTTGACAAGTCACTAATGTTAAGTCGTTAACTTGATTGTTCGAGTGATTATAAAACCACCCACCATGTCCTTTTTGCTTAGCTATTGGTGTATCTAGATCAAAGGAGCCATATCAGAGATATTCTTGAGTTAATTAAGAAGTGAATAATGGGATAAGCATATAAGAAAATAATAATGAACAAATTTAGGCTAATATTGTTTTGACAAAAATTAATTTTTTTAAGTATGTTTTATGAAAAGTACTTTTTTTTAAAATAAATTAATTTTCTCTTGTTTAGTGTATTATAATAAAATATTTATTATTAACAAATTCAAAGCTAAAAGCAATTTTTTTAAAACAGTTAAAATTAACCACATAGCTAAGTCTCCATTTATCTTTGTGAGAACCAATATTTGGTAAAAAAAAATATTATTTGTAAAAATCACACATTTCCAAGAAAATGAGTTCACATTGTTCGGTACGTTTATAAATACATTTTTTATCATTTAAAATATAATAGCATAAATATTAGAATATATTCTAATAGTGTTCTTAAATTGCATAGGCTTCATCAAGAGTGTTGTGAATTTTGCTTCTTCTTTTTTGTCTTTTTGACATCAACAATCATAACTTTTATGTTTAATCGAAAAAAAATTATGGTGCTTCTTTTTTTACTTTTAAAATCTGCATGTTCTTTTGAGTATTACCCAGTGAAAGAATGTTATAAAATATGGCATTTCATATAATAATTATAAATCGTCTCTTTAATAAAAAAAATTAAATTAAGTTAATTATATATTTATTTTATAATAAAAGAATATTTCACTTAATTTTAACAATATTAAAGTTAAAACTTCTTACAACCAAAAATAAGATTTTTAAAAATTCTTTTGGTTAGCAAAATAGATTTAGAACTCCTAAAAATGAAAGCAGAAATATATTCTCATGTAAAATTTAAATTTTGAGAAAAATGTATTTATCTAATTCTATTTATATTACCAATTGCAATTTCTCTCTCTCCAATTTAATAATCATTGTAATATTTTTCTTAACTTATAAATTTATTGTAAATAATAGTCAAAGTAACATAAATACTCATATTTCTTATTTTAACAGATTCGACCAATTTGTTATTTGATCTTTTAATTTTTTTTTATTTTGATCTCTTAACTATAAATATTTTTTTTAAATCACTTAACTTTAAAAAAAATCATCATTTATATTTTAAATCATAGTTTAAATATAACTGAAAAAAAAATTAAAATTTAAAATTCTAAAAGCATAAATTTTAAATCCTAAACTCAAAAGTAAAAAATCATAAAATCATGTACCCTAAACTATAAACTCAAAAATCTAAAATTTTAAAACCTTAAATTCTAAATTCTTAAAACTAAACCTCAAATCCAAGAACTTAAACCCAAAAATTTAAAATCCTAAAATCTTAAATTTTAAAATCTAAATCATAAAACGTCAAATTCCAAACTTTATATGTCAAAACTCCAAAACCCAAACCCCTAACACCAAAACCACTAAACCCTTAATATCAAACTCCAAACCTCAAATCACAAATCTCAAACTTTAAAATCCCAACTCTCAATACTCCAAATTTCAAAATATCAAACTTCAAATCCAAATGTAATATCCTAACTCTAAATCTCAAATCCCAAAAGTTCAAAATCTCAAAAATCCAAACTCAAAAATCTTAAAATCCCAAACCTTAAATCTCAAACTCTAAATCATAAACCTCAAACTCAAAACTTCCAAACCCTAAGTTGCAAACTACAAATTATAAATCCTAAAACCCTATACTCTAAACCTCCAAACTCCAACTCTAAACTCCAAACATCAATACCGTAAAACCCTAAGTCTCAAACAACAAAAACTAAAATCTTAAAGTCGAAGCTCTACTCTAAACCCCAAATATCAATACCATAAAATCTTAAGCCTCAAACAACAAAAACCAAAATCCTAAAGCCCAAACCCTAAAATCCAAGTCTTCAAACCACAAAAACCCAAACCCCAAATCATAAATCAAAAAATCCCAAACACCAAAAATACAAACTACAAACTCTAAACCTTAAACCCTAAATTTCAAAACTTCAAATGTCAATCCCTCAAACCCCAAAAATTAAACTTTAACTCTAAACTCCAAACATCAAAACCCTAAAACCTCAAATCTCAAATTTTCAAAACTAAAATTCTAAATCCCAAACCCAAAATCCAAAACCTCAAATCAAAAAATTTTAAACCTTAAATCTCAAACCTCAAACTCTAAACTACAAACTATAAACCATAAAATTTCAAGCCCTAAATCCTAAACCACAAACCTAAATCCTCAAAATTTAAATCTTAACCCTAACTCTAAACACCAAAAAACTAAGGATTTGGGGTATTGGAGTTTGGTTTGTGGAGTTTTGGGCCTAGGTATTTTAATGATTTTTGGTTTAAAGTTATGGGATTTGGGGTTTGAAATTTTATGATTTAGAGTTTTATTTTTTTAGGCTTGAAGATATACAATTTTGGTGTTTGGGGTTTGAGGTTTGGCATTTTGGCATTTTTTATTTGGGATTTTAAGTTTGGATGTTTGAGATTTAAATTTTGGGATTTTGTGATTTTAGTGTTTAGAGTTTAAAATTTAAATTTTTGAAATTTAGGGCTTTGATATTTGGCATTTAAGGTTTAGCGATTGGAGTTTAGGGTTTGGGACTTTGAATTTTGGTATTTAAATAAGGCCTTGATGATTAGGCTTTAGAGTTGGGGCTTGGGTTGGAGTTTGAGATTTGAAGTTTGGGGGTTTGGGGTTTAGGATTTGGGACTTTTATATTTGGTATTTAGTGTTTTAGTTTTTGTTGTTAGAGATTTGGTGTTTTAGGATCTTGATATTTAGGGTTTAGAGTTAGGGTTTGGGGTTTGAGGTTTAGAGTTTAGAAATTTAGAGTTTAAGGTTTGAAATTTATAGATTGAGGCTGGACATTTGTGGCTAGAAATTTTGGGATTTTGAGATTTTAAGTTTTTGGACTTTTAGGTTTAGGGATTGGAGATTGCATTTGAGATTTAAAGTTTGAGATTTTGAAGTTTGGGGTTTTGGAATTTTGGGAGTTAGGATTTGAGATTTTAGAGTTTGGAGTTTAATGTTTAGATGTTTGAAATTTGAGATTTTGGAGTTTAGAGTTTGATATTAAAAGTTTTATGGTTTTAGTGTTTGAAGTTTGAGTTTTAGGTTTTTGACATGTAAAATTTGAAATTTTATGATTTATGTTTTAAAATTTAGAGTTTAACGTTTTATGATTTTAGACTTTTTAATTTATAATTTTGAGTTTTATAATTTTTGACTTTTGAATTTAGGGTTTGGAATTTAAAAATTTTTATTCTCTCTTTTTTTTGTTCTATTTAAATGATGATTTAGAATATAGATGATGATTTTTTTTAAGTTAAGAGATTTTAAAAAAACTATTTTTAGTTAAGGAATCAAATTGAAATTAAAAATAAATTAAAAAATAAATAACAATTTAATCAAAATTGTTAGAATAAGGGAGAGAGGGGTAATTGTGTCACTTTGAGTGCTATTTGTAATAGATTCATAAATTAGGGAGATATTGTAATAATTATTATATTGGAAGAAAATTATAATTGGTAGTATATATGAGAGTGAATAAATGCATTTTTCTCAATTTTTTTTTAAAAAAATAATTTTGAGAATATGAGATATTATCTCAAAATCCCTAGTTTTTATTCCAAGAGAGGGTGGGAATATGATATTTGGATGGGATGAAATTCTCTTACCCTACCTACACTTTAAATTTCACTTTTAAAATTTTAAAATTTTAAAGTTTAAATTTTTAAATATAAAATTTTAAATCTCAAATTACAAACCTTAAAATTTTAAATTTCAAAATTTTAAATCTTGAAATCTCAAAGCTCAAATATCTAAATTTTAAATTTTAAATTTTGAAACCTCAAATTTTATATTTTAAAATTTAAAATCTTACACTATAAATCTAAAACTTTCACTAAAACTTTTGACATACCTTGGCTTTAAAGTGGATAGCATTCACTTACCCTAAATTTTTTGTTACTGAAAAGAAAGAAAGTAATAGCAGGTTGGGGTCCTCAACCAGTCTCTTGTGAATGTGGGGCAATAGTTTGGAGAAATTAAAAATTATAATTTCATGTATAACTCATACTATGAAAAAAAAATTCTTATACACATAATCTTTTAGGACTGCTTGGCCATGCTTTTAATTTTTTTTTTCTTTTCAAATTATTTATTTTAATGGGATTTAAAAAAAAATGTTTCAACAAAGAAGTAAAATGCATTTGTTCAAGTCGTCTTATAAACACTTTTATAAATATCATTAGTATTTGGTCAATCTAAAAAAAATTATTATCAAATTACTAAAAAGGACATGCTTAAAAATTATTTTGTAAGTAATATCAATTTTTCCCTTTTTTGTAATATATTAATTTTTTTACTTATCCAAAATATTTTTTTAACCAAAATGAAGGCTGATGTAATTTTAAAATTTTAAAATTATTTTTAATACATACAGTGTTTCTCTTTCTTTTATTAAAAAGAAAAACAAAATGAATTTTAAAAATAAACTTGACAAAATTATATTCTACAATAGCGCTAATGGTAATGGTAGTCGTAAGGAGAGCTAATTAGAAGAGTTTTTAAAACAGATAACGTTAGATAAGTTTGTATACTTCTATTTTAAAAGAGAATATTTTTGTTTATAATGAAATTAATTTTCTATTTTGGCTTTTGCTTCAATAAAGAAGCTCTAAATTGCTGCTTCTCTGTTTCAGTAAAAAAAAAAAAAAGTACTTCAGCTGACATTTAAAAATAGGTTTGAATCTTACCAAAAAAGAAAAAGCAGGTTTGAATCTCGGCTGAACAGAATGTAAGTAGCTTCTTTTCTAAAAGAAATTAGGCCACATGGGCTCTTATGCCAGGTTATGAATCTCCAACTCGACCTCTGAACCTTCTTCTATTGGGTTGTATCGTAAATCTGATACCACATGTTCCAACTTCCAAAAAATTTATGAATGAAAAACTGAAAGAACAAGAAATGGTTCTTTTTTTTTTATTTTCCATGTTGATTACAGTATCCTTAACACTATTTTTAGTTGCTTATTTATGACTTTCATAACAACTCCAGAGAAGGTGAAGAACATCCAGATCCCAGAGAACTAGCGCTGTTGCTCCATCAAGGGACATAGATTTTGTTTAGTCTAGTTTAATTTTTTTTTTTTAAAACTAACCAAGTCTTTGATGAAATCCCTTAGCAACTAATATTTTGAAATGGTTTCATAGCCTTATCCTTTTGAAATGAGCCATCTAGATTTGTTTCGTCCGAAAAGTCCATTTTCAGCCAATAACATTTTTGCCTTTTGAAAGTTCAAAACGGAACAAATTTTATTTCTAATCAGTGCATCATATTACATCACTTTACGTAGCTTCTTTAACTGACTTTGGTTTAGTAGCAGCCATCATAACCTGAGGTTTAGACATTCTTGCTTTTGATTTAGTTACCATAGGGTGAGTGCTCATAGGATGTGTATTAGAAGGCTCGATTAGTGTTTTTGGTTGAAGTTGAAGATTTATAGTATTGGACTATAAGTGAAGAGAGGATGAACTGGTATGTATTCCAGGTTATAATCATAACCTGAGGTTTAGACATTCTTGCTTTTGATTTAGTTACCATAGGGTGAGTGCTCATAGGATGTGTATTAGAAGGCTCGATTAGTGTTTTTGGTTGAAGTTGAAGATTTATAGTATTGGACTATAAGTGAAGAGAGGATGAACTGGTATGTATTCCAGGTTATAATGAAGGCTTGATAGTAGCAATGGATTGTTTATGATAGTAGGTTATTTGAGACAGTAAGAGTGGTGAGATTTTTTTTTGGACAAAATCAAATATCATAATATTCAACAAATAAACATTAAGTCTGAACTTACAAAAGTTTTTAACAAGGTGAGAAAAAGATAAAAATTATATCACAGCCTCCACTTTTGAAGTGTAAACAAAATCCAGATTACAAGACAATACATCTTTTAACTATTACTCATCAATATCATAGAAAATATAACAAATTTCATCCAAATACAACTAACTTTGAATATAAAAAAAGAAAAAAGAATTTTTCAAGAAAAGGTAACACACCTACCAATCTTTTCTAAAGATTACAACTCTTAATCTTGATATTTTTTCTAAATTTGAGATATTGTAGATCTAAAAAAAAAAATATAAATCTTCTGATCATGATTAGCACTGAATCTTCTCTAACCAAAAGAAAAAATTTTCTCTCAATAAAGAAAAATATTTTCTCAATAAAAGAAAGAGACTTCTTTAATGGAAGAAAAAAAATCTCTAATGGAAGAAAATAACTTCTCTAACAGAAGAAAAATATATTAAAAAGTTGAAAGATAAAGTCAAGAAGGGAGGGAGAGAGGAAAGGGCGGGGGGGGGGGGGGGGAGCAACCCCCCGGCATATTGCAGCACGCTGGTCCTAAGAGAAGAGAGCTCTGCGGCTCTAAGGTTATTTCACCTCGCACTACGTGTATTTGCTTTGCAAAACGAGTGTAAGAGTGGTGAGATAAAGGTAGGAAAAGTATTTAAAGATAATTTAGGTGGGTGAAGGGTAGGCGGTGGTACGAGTGTTTGAGAGGAATGAGTAGAATAGTAAGATTTTTAAGAAGAAAAGCAAGACTGAAATAGACATTCCATTTCATTGAAGATGAAATGTCTAAAAGTACATATTATGCCTGATGAGCCTAGACACTTGTACCTTTCTTGATTAGGAGCATAGCCAATGAAAGTGCATCTAGATGATTTGAAGTTTAACTTGGATTTGTAATAGGGTTTGAGGAAAGTAAAAACACTCAAAAACTTTGACAAAAGAATAGTCTGGAATGGATTTGCATAATACCATAAAAGGAGAAACTGAGGCCAAAACTGGAGTAGACAGCCTATTAATGATAAAGACAGAGGTTCCAAAAGTATCCTCCCATAACTTGAGGGGCATAGTTATTGTTGCAAGGAGAGATAAACCCATTGAAGTGATGTGTTTGTGTTTCCCTTCAGCCTTCCCATTCTGTTCAGATGTATAAGGACATGTTAACTTGCAGTCAAACTATAATTCCACCATTTGTTTGAAATTTATGAAAGTTGCAACCACCTTAGACTTTTGTTTTAAATAATAAATTCAGCTAAAAATTGAGTATGCCTCTATGTAAAACACATGGTACTTGTCGCCACTTGAAGATAATATAGGTGAATACCCCTACTCATCATCAAAAATTAACTCTAGAGGTCTTGAATACATTGTCTTAGAGGTAGAAAAAGGTAACTTTTGTGGTTTTCTTAGGTAGCAGCTATCACAGAAGGGAAAAACATTTTTATTGATTAATGGAAGGTTACATTTGTTCAATACTTGATTTACAACTTGTATAGAACAATGGCCAAGCTTGTTGTGCCATATGACATAATTATCTCTTCCAAATTCAGCAATAACAGTATATACAGAAGGTGGGGGTCTTGACAGCCAGTGAAACTTCTCAAATGCATATAATCCATCTACCTTAATGGTTTCTTGCAGCAAAATCTTGTGAGTAGCCTGACATTTCACAAAACATTTGTAAGGCCAAACTTCAAAATACACGCTATTTTCTTTAGCAAACTGAGACACACTTGTAAGGTTCTTAGTAATGTTAGGCACATGAAGCAATTCATTTAGAGCTAAAGCAAAAGAATCAGAAGAGGTTTTTATGAAATAAGAGCCTATATGCTTAATTGACAAACTTGAACTATCTCATATGTATAGTTTTTCACTTCCCAAGAAATTATCACTAATTTTTAGATTATCTAGGCTAGAAGTCACACGAGTAGTAGCCCCAAAATCAGGATACACAAAATTAGTGTTAGAGACTAAGCTTTAAGGATCAAAATGAACTCCACCGCAAACCTAAAAAACTAAAATAGGACTTTACTCGCATATTTTTTATGTATGTCCACATATACTTAGAATATATGCTCTTATTGGCAAAATTCAAGGAGCTACAAGCCTCCAACTATGGCCTTGAAGCAGGTAATTCTGGTGACAGTTCACAACCATCAAAACTTGACCTTTGGATGCATACAGTTCGGAGAAAAAAAAAGAGGGCACTGATTCACAGCCAGGGATTCCAATCATACAACGTAAAAGAATAGCACATCAGGATATTTTACATATACTAGCTCAGACAATCCCTAGATTCAATTACACAATTGAGAGAATAGTCCATTCAAAGAAATAACCAATCTGTCTTTTATCCCAAAAAAAACAACTGACATTTTTCTGGTTGTGCTCAGATTTACGAAGGAAGAGGGAAAAGATAAAAAAACATAGGTCTTATTCAAGTCATGTCAAACTGCCCTTACTACAGACGGTGACTTCAAACCTGAGCATTTAGACAAATTTTTGCATAGAGAATAATCACTCTAAGAAGCACCACATTGACACAAAAACTATGGCATGATAAAATTTAAAGTGTCCAGGTGTAACTTGAAGATTCACATAGTGTCTAGTATGAGTGTCCAACATATGTTGGACCTTTATAGCACTACATTCTTTAAGGTAAACATTTATCCCATGACACCTGCTACAAATTTATTCAGCTTAATTTAGTTTTAGCTTTCATAAGAATTTGGCATTGTGGGAATATGGCAATAAATAATTAAGCATGAATAATGGTAAAGTAATAGGCATACCCAATATACCAACCTTACAGAGAATGTAAGTCAGACATTTCATTTGCACCACTCTTTAAGACCTTAAGATATTCTCTTTTCTTGATCCTTGCCTCAACTGTTAGTTAAGTTGCATGTCGATTAAAATAAAGATGTTCTTAATGCAGGAATTCAGAGTCTAAGCAGCCTAGATTATGTGTGTGTGTGTGTGTATAGCATTATACTCAAGATTGTATGTCAGAAATAAAACTGCCAGCTAAGGAAATTATACATACTTATGTTGGATAAAAATTATATGATATTACTCAAGCATTCCAATTTGTCCTGTTGAAAACCATTAAATACAGAAGCATTTTATTCAATCTTATTAGGTGGTGCTAGTAAAGTTGCTCATGTACGTGATTTCTCACCACAATATTCTAAGGCAAATAATCATGACATATATTACATAGTCAAACCCTTAATTGAACCGTATAAAATTCTCCCTACTGGACAAGTAGGTAATAAGTAAAGAAAGGAAGCAAGTAATCAATCAAATATATCCTGCATACTTTATTGTGACAACTTATATATAAGAAACATCCAGTAGTATCTATATCAATGTCACTGCTTTCTGTTTAATGCCACCTATATTACACTAGTCTTTCTCTTTGTGTTATTTAAGACCACCAAAACCAAGTCCAGAGAAGACTACACCAAACTTTTTCGTTTTAGATTCCACAAAAATGATAGTTTTTCCCTTTTCTTAAAAGCACACTTTATTGTAAGAGAACTAGTAAGAAGAGCTAATATGAAGAAAAACATGTTTGTCAATCCAAGCACATTGACCAGTATATGCCAAAGACCACTTCAGCAAGCTCTGCCTGACTTGAGATGCAATTGATATTGTCCCAAACTCAAATCTTATATTTTATAATTACAATGAAGCAAGATAAAATTAATTTCTCTTTTTAAAAGTTGGGTCCTCAGAATATATAGCAGAGCCACAATGGTGGCTCATAAATTGGCAAGATAGGTGGAGGTTTTCATCAAGAAAGTATGGGGAAAAAGTGGGCTTTCTGGGAAAGACATCAAGTGATCTCTCATGGGGGCTGGCAAACACAAAGGGGATTGGCCAAAAAGTGCAGATCCAGCAAACCCCCAACAAAATTTCCTTTGTTTTAAAATGATACTGGAAAAAAGAAAAGAAAAATCATAACCCAAAAAAAAAAATGTATCAGGGACAACAAAGAACACAGGCCAGAAGGGGAAGCTAGCCCAGTCAATTCTGTTTCACTTGATCCCTATTTCAGGGCCACATATCTTTCCAGCAAAGGAATGGAAAATTTTTCTTACATGAATCCAATTTTTATTTCTTGGGTCCATTATACAAAATGACGGCGAAGTAAAGGAGGACGTAAACCATAGGATTTAAGCTGGATGAATGAAATGGAGGAAAACTTCAAGTGTCATTTGTGATAAAAAAAGTGCCGTTCAAAGTTAAAGAAAAATTCTACCGTACGGCTATAAGACCTGCTATATTGTATGGTACTGAATGTTGGGCGGTTAAAAGACAACATGAAGATAAACTTAACGTTGCAGAGATGAGAATGTTGCGCTGGATGTGTGGACACACCAGACGAGATATGATTAGAAATGAGTGCATTAGAGAAAAAATTGGGTTAACACCTATTGTGAAGAAGATGGTTGAATCTCGCTTAGGGTGGTTTGGCCATGTGTGGAAAAGACCTGCAGAAACCCTAGTGAGAAGAATAAATCGGATGGACAATAGTCCAATAATTAGAGGTAGAGGGAGGCCAAAGAAAACAATAAGTGAAACTATTAAAAATGATTTAATAGTTAATAACTTATCTATTGATCTCATCCATGATAGGCCACTATGGTGCCGTTTGATCCATGTAGCCGACCCCACTTAGTGGGAAAAGGCTTAGTTGTAGTAGAATCCAATTTTCATTTCATCCAGGAAAAGCCATCTTTTTCTCAACAATGTCTTTGCCATTTGATCCAATAACATTCCATTAGATAGAAAAGAAATGATAAATACAGATAACTCTCAGATAGAGTATTAGAATGGAAAAATCCATTAGATAATGAGCTATTGGTTCCAAGTAATTTCTGGCCATGTTAAGTTTGAGTGGCAATAAGAGGAAGACACTCAAGTCATAAAGGTAAGTGATGGTAGGATGTCACAGCTGTTGAGAAACCTAGGACAAGTCTTACAATTTGAGTGGGATTGTTAAAGGATTAGGAATTTATTATTATCTAGGAGTCATGGAATTCATTATTATCTAGGATTCTTTTAGTTATCTCTAACCATTATCTTTAGGAGTTTATCTTGTAGTCAAACCCTTCATCATAAAACACCTTACCACATAAATACTTAAGCTATTGTACCTTCCTTTAGGGAACAAAGAAGGATTATAAGTAGGGAGGAGCTAGAGTTGAGGGTAATTAATGCGAAAGAAGTGTGATTGTTGGGTTTTGCTATTAAGTTGCTAACATCTTAAGCATATGTTTCCGGATCATACACATTCATGAGGGGCTTTCTACGATTGCTTAGGTCTGAGAGGTTCCCAATAAGATACTACTTATTATACTCATGGCTGAACTTAATTTCAACATTGTATCAGCGTGGTTTCATACACCATAGGTTTGGTGCATGAAATCACCCCATTGAGAACCTTTAAGCTCTTATGTCTAAGTGATTCTCTGAGTAAGAGAACAGAGTTGTCATTTTATTCTAAACATGGTGCTTTGAGGTTCTATTCTGTGGTCTCCAACCTCAGTAAAAAAAAAAAAAAATACGAAAATAAAAAAGTCCAAGGATTGGAGTTTTTCTTTCACTGTTATGGAGTTATTGATGTTAATTACTACTATGGTGATTATGGTAGTTTGGTTTCAGAGTCGCATTGTTGGTCGCCTCAAAGAGCAACCCAAGCGACTTGAGGAATCCTAAGAAGTGGAGATTATGAGAGTTTCATATCGAAGATTTGAAAACTAGTTGTGTGTTGTTTGGTGCCTTATGTGAAACCAAAGCAATGGAGACTAGCTGGGAGAAGGTCAAGGGGAAAACTCAAGGGAGGCAAATCAATGACTTCTAGGAGCTGTCATTGTGTCAAAGGAACTAGTTGATAAAATTCTTGAATCAATGTGCGAGTTTGTGAGGTGCCCAGGTGTCTAAGTCTGGATCCAATTTCTTTTTCTAATTGGATTTTACAGGAGCTTGAACAATATTCAGCTTGAGGGGGAATGTTAATGAACCTAGGGTAAGTTTTGCAGTTTAAGTGGGATTGTTGAAGGATTAAGAGTCTATTATTATTTAGGAGTCTAGGTGTTTATTATTATCTGGAGTCTTTAAGTCATTTCTTATCATTGTCTTTAGCAGTTCATCTTGTAGTTAAAATATATTTTCAAATTACTATAAATAAAGGTACAAGGACTGAAGTGTGTGTGGTAAGGTGTTTATCTTCAGCCCCTGAGGTCTGTTAACCCTAAATTTCAACAGTAACCTTTTCTAAATCAAGTCCGCATTATGAAGTGTTTCTTTAGTCTCTTGTCCTATCTCTTCCCCAATGATAGTTTAACGAAGTGATCATTGCACCAAATGGCCTGACCAAACAGAACAATACTATTCATCGTATGAGAAAAACATTTGATACAATGAGAAACAGGAAGTATAACTTGTACTATCTAGTCCAGGCATCTCACAGCATAACATATAAAACATGACCTACTATTATTTTAGGGAAATTTTTTCTGAAAAAAGGAGAAAGACTTGGAGATGCAATGAATGAGATGTACCATTCCTCTCTATTAGCCCATACTTCTACTGCCCCAAGAAATTGGTTCAATTGCTTTGGTCCATATTTATCCTTCATTTCTTTTTCAATTTTTCATCTGTTTTCTTTAGAAGAATTGGAGTCAATGTAGAAAGACACAATAAACTGTTAAAGCATAAAAAAGGTAATCAGAAAGAAATCATTTTTCTCATTAGCAGCAGTCTGTACCTGAATTGAAATAGCACATATTAACAGGACAAAACTTGTTCAGTTGAGGTTTGTAAGGAAAGTGCTGAGAACTTTAGCAAAACCTCTGTACAAAATGTAGCATCAGTGTTTATTTTTCAGTAAAGCTTGAGTATCTACTTATCAATTCTGATTGCATGACTTTTCTGTTTAACTTCTCAAGACGCTTGTTTATTGCCATGTACACCCGAAAATTAGGTTTAAGACCCTTATCCATCATCTCATGAAGAATTTTCAAGGCAAGTAGAACATTTCCTTTCTTGAAATGAAGGGTTGCAAGCAAGCTGTAGTTTTCATTGCTTGAATACCTTTGGTTATTAGCAGAATCAACCACAAACTTATGTGCTTCCTCATATTTTTGTGATCTAAAGTAAGCCTTTATAATGGCAGCATTGGTTGAAATAGAAGGTTCAATACCCTTCAAAATAATTTTATCAAGAAACTCTTGTACTAAGTCAAACTGGCCATGTTTACATAAGAAGTTAATAAGTATATCAAAGGTACTTGCATCAGGTAAAACATAGTCTTTTTCCATAGCTTCCAGCATTTGGCAGGCTTCCACAAATTTTTCATTTGTACATAAACAACTAATCACCATATTATACGTAAATCTGTTAGGGCCACGACCATTTTGCATCATCTCTTTTAGCAATTTCCATGCCCTTTCATGATCACGTCGTCTACAAAATTCCCTCATTAAGATATTATAATGATTCACCTTCCTCCCTGTTGTCTCTATCACAAACTCAGCTAAATCAAAGGAACCAGAAACACTAAACATTTCTATCAATGACCAAACACCTGAAGTTTGACATGACCCACCAACCTCATTTAACACATACATTATTTTCTTTGAAGATTCCATAATAGAAGCCTTGTCCAAACTTAAATTTAGCAAAAACCCAAATGCTTTTTGTCCCAAACGTATACCTTTAAGGTCAAATTCAGCCAAAATGGGAACCATTGCCTCATAATTTTCCAATTGCCCACAATTATCGATAACCAAGCTACATATTAGCGGATCATAACAAAGATCAGGATGTGAAGCCTTGAGCCAATCAAAGAATCGCAACACGGACACTCTTTCACGGGATAATATCCTAAAAATCTCGGCACTTGATGGTAGGGATAAAGTAACATTCATCCTATTCAACTTGGACCCCAAATCATTCACATCCCCTCTAATTAAGTCAATGATTTCAGAAACTTGCTTCGGAGTTGCAAAAGGTGTGTGCCGATCAAAAGAAGCAAAATACGAACTAAAATGCCTACAATTGTGATGTCTATACAAATCAAGCTTCAAGCATATGTGGGCATCATCCATGCAGCAAATGCCTCCAGCATTAATTTGTAAAGATACGGAAGAATTAGCAAATGGGTATTTGGTAGTGCAAACTGAGGAACACCCAGTTGAAGAAGACAAGGAACTTAGAGAGCAGGATGAGTGGAAGAGGCTAGAATGGCTGTATAAGTTTGAAGAAGCTTTGGTTAAAGGTAAGGTCTGGGAAGTGATTGGAGGCATTAGGGACTGAAAAAATAATTTAGCATAGAGATGTTTTAAGTACCTGAGCCTCTTGCAGAAGTTTCGGATTTCCATATGGCCTTTGTGTTCGCATTAGCTGCTTATGTTGTTGGGTCGGGTGTTGTACCTGTTCCCAAGTCGAAATTCCCAATCCCCTCTTTCCCTCAAACCCTAATTCCACCCTCCAAATCTCCAAATTTTATCATCACCTTTGTTCGATTCTTGCCTGGAGAGTCATTTCAAAATCGAAGGACGTTTGAAAACTGTTTTCAAAACAATTTTTTTATTTTTTCGTTTTACGAAAATAAAAAAGTCTGTATGTTTTGTTAATTTTATAAATTATTTTTAAAAATTATTTTGTAAAAATGTAATTTAAAAAATATTTTTTAAAAAATATTTTTTTTATGTAAAAGTGTTTTTTATTTTTTTAAAAAAATAATATAAAATTATAAATAATTTATTAAAATTAATTTTTAATTATCACGTAAATTATATTATTGTGTTCTTTAATATTATTTTTAAAATTTATATTTAAATAAATTTTTTATTTTTTTATTTTAAAAAAATTGTTTTTTAAAAATAATAAAATAAAAACAGTTGAAAAAACTTATAAACAAGCCCGAAATTGCTTGTCTCCGCCCAACTTAACTATGTAATTATCTCAGTATGGGTCCTCTCTCTCCGAGGTCTTGTTTACTATAGCTCCAAATATAATAAACTTGTCACCAAAAAAAAAAAAACTTATTAACAATTCTAGTTGAATAAAATTTTTATTATAAAATATAAATATATAAATTCACTGTATTTATTGATAATTCAAGCTGAACCATCACAGGATTCACAAGCAGTTGGGCTAGGCTCAAAGGAAAAGGCGGTTTGTTGAAATAAGAGCTTTAATAGGGACACAATGACTGTTTAAAAATAAATAAATAAAATAGTGACCCAATCTACATTTAGCAGCCCATTTTGACCATTGGGTTAAGATTGTTCAAAACTGATTTCAATTCAAATCAATTCAACTAAAATTGATTACCGTCCAAAAACAAAAACAAAAATTGATTAAAATTAATATAATAATTGAATTAAGTGGATGAAATTTTTCAAAAATCAATTTAATTGATTTAGTTATTAAATTCAATTTTAGCTGATGTGACTAATTATTTAATTAATAATTTAAATATTTTATTGAATAATTTTTTTTAATTAATATCTTTATTATGCAATTTTTCTATTTATTTTAAAATATACATAAATCTCTCTTGATTTTTGAAATTTTTTATTTCTAAAAAAATTATATTTTTGGGAATGAAATTTTCAAGAATGAAATAAATGAGAAAGTTAAAAAAAATTTGGTTATCATTTTATTTTTCTGTAAATAATTTACTGTATTACCATCAATTTTTTATTTTTATATTTGATTCACTTAAAATATTTTTAAAAATTTAAAATTTTAAAGTTAAATTTAGGATTTAAGATTTAGAAGTTAGTGTTTAGAGTTTAAAATTTTAGAAGTTAGGTTTAAGAACAATTTTACCATTTTACAAAAAAAAAAAAAATTCATTCCTATAAAAATAATTTATTCCCACCCTCATTGGTGAGAATAAAATGGTGAAAATCTTCTTAATTTTTCATTCCTGAGAATAAAGATTTCCATGAATGAATTTTTATATTTAATAACAAACATGGAAAAAAAGAAGCTTCCTGCTTCACTTTCTCAAAAATTCTAAAAGATTTTTGATACCAAACACAACTTTAAAACTAAAAATATAGAGTAAATTACTCTCATGTTTATTGACTAGTACTTTTATTACACAATCATTCCCTCTATTATGTATAAAAGTTTGGAGGGACATCTTCTAAAAATAAAAATTATGCTACACCTTAATTTAAATGTCTCAAATACTCTTTATAAAAAATAAACTAACAATAAAAATATTAAAAGAGCACTTAATTTTTTTCTTCTCCACTATCCCCTAATACTAATTTATAGTTGGCATAGAAAATTGGTTGGAAATTTTCTCCCTCATCATATTTTATCAATATAAGAACCTATTTGCAAAGAAAAATTTAGAAGATTAATATCATAAAACACATGAAGTGAAGAGGTAGAAAAAATAGTTAGGAGTAAATAATTGATATTAGATAAAAGTAGAGAAGATGAACAAAATTTTTAGACTACTATTTTATTTTATTTTATCTATTTTTCTTCCATAAAAGGTATTTGAGACATTTAAGTAAAACAATATATTATTTTTTATTTTACAGAAAGATTTATGTATATTTTTATAATAGAAGAGAGAGATATGTAATAAAGGCATTAATAAGAGGAGATAAGAGTATTTTGCTCATATTTTTAAGGGAGATTCATATATATTTTCTTAATAGAAGGGAGAGTTGTATAATAAATATATTAATTAAGGGAGAGAACAATTTTTCACTTATTTTTAAGAAATTTGTGTATTAATTTTATTTGAATTATTTCATGTATTTTCTACCTGAAAATAAAAGAAATGTCAATGCTTTAACATGTGTTGGCACCAACTAAGAATGATATACACCCAAGACAAGAGAAGAATTGAGTATTTTAAAAAATGTTAAACTTAAAGCAGAAGAAACATATAAAACTTTAAAAAAAATTCAAAGGTGAAAAGTTAAGAAAGAATATTAGAATGTTCAAAATGTCAAGGCAAAGATTATATCAAAAAAATCAAAACCAAACTGAATATTTTAAGAGAAGAGATAATTGCAAGAATTATAAATCAATCACTTAGAAAATAAAAGGGGATATGGAATAAAATACACAAACAATTTATCTTTGTTCAACTCAACCACCAAGGCTACATTCAGTCTCTAAGCCTTAACTTGAGATTTTCATTAAAGCCATAAGTTCACAACTCAATCGAGTCGGCAACAAAGTTCTCTTTCCCTTAAAACACTTCTCCTTATCCCAAAACTTCAAGGGATCGACTTATAAACCAACAAGTTACGAAGAAGAAGGATGAAGGTGTGCAAACTTTCTCAAAGAGTGTACACAATGACAATACCCTTTATCAAAAACTTAGAAAACACAAGAGTTCAAAGAGATAATCACAAAACTTAAAAAGATTTTCTTATTCTTAGAGGTTCAATGAAGCCTGGTATTTATAAGGATTAATCAAAATAGTAGTTGGAAAAAATTAAGAGCCGAATTAAATGAAATAATCTCGTTGGAAAGGATTTAATTAGTGTTAGTCTTTTTGTCCTATGCCATAGTTGTTGATGATGGAAAACGTAATGCCATATATATTGCAAGTGTATGTGCTTATTTGATTACTATGTATTATGCCTAATTTTGATGTTTAACATGTATTACCTTATATTTAATCATGTTCTATGCACCAACTGTGAAATATGCTTACTTATATATTGTATATCCAACAGTGTTGCAATATGATTATTCATATCTTACAAATTGTATTATGCCTTTCATTTGCTATTGTAAAAAATTGTTCTAAGGCAAAGGATATTTATGAAACTCTTATATGCACATATCTTATTAATCTTGAAATGGTTGATAAAGTTATCTATAATATGAAAGAAAATCATATCAAGTTGAGGCATTTATCAATGATGACAAAGATAGTAGTCTGAAAGAAGAACAATTTAAGCTACATTTGAAGAAGTCTTGCCTTTTGGCTCAAATACTCAACTATTTCTAAACTCAACAATGACATACATATTGAAATTTCAATTAGTACTTCTTCCAAGCCTCTTTCAAATGGTTTTCATGGAAATTCAATAAGTTATTTTAAAGCAAATAATTTTAAATGCTATTTTTTCAAAAGAAAGATTTCTCTAAATTTTTCATTTGTAATTATAATGATCATGAAGGATATATTTTTCACTTATCTCCTGTTAGAAGAAATTGTATTAATAAGTAGCAAATATAGGTTTTTAAAGATTTTGAAACTCTTAGTACTAACATCACCCAACTTCTCTAACAAGTACTTCATAAGACATTGTTGCATATCATTGATATAGTCTATATTTCCAGACTTTGGTAAGAGGACATGGCACACTAGATAATGTAGCATAGCAAAGACAAGACATACATCCTTGGAAAGAACTTTTCTATAAGCATCTATTAGTAGGAACCTAAATAACCTACTTTATGCCATAGCTTTAGTGTACCAAGGGAGGTTTTGCTGTAATTCTCCATGAATATCACAAACTTTAGCATCGTTTTCATCTACTTCAGGCAATCTCAGAATATGGGTTAACAAGTCCTTATCAAAGGAAAACTTAAATCTTTTAACAATTAAGCTTATCAGTAAGTTTTCTTCATTAAATTCTAAATTTGTGTAGAATGCTCTAATTGTTATAGGGGAAAAGACTCTTTGCAAGTGATAAAATGCTTTAAGTGATGATATCTAATTAGTTCACTAATTATTAATGACTCATCATCTAAGAACTTCATGTTATAGAATTTACCAAAAATTATTAATCATAATATCAAATTTTAGTAAATATTTTTTTTTTTTGGGTATTGTAGGAACGAGTTTAATTCACAATCACCAACAAATGCAAGTAAATTTGAGTTGCAAAAGAAAATGAATTTCATTGCAATTATTATTTTTTCTAGTTATTATATACACTTTACATATGTTTAAAAAATAAAATTTGTTATTATTGACATTTTTAAGAACATGATTCACATTCTATTTGCCAACACGGAAGTCTCCAACATATTGTATCTCATAACCATGGCCAATAGAGTTTTACCGTAAGTATTTTCTTATTCTTGTTTGTTACTTTTAACATTTTAGATACTATCTCCTATTGTACTCGATAAAATTTACTTTGTTACATGAATTGATGATGGCAACTTCACAAGTTCAAAGAGCTAGCGAAACAATAACTTTTCAAAGTAGTTATAGTTTAGTTGGCTTTGTTTTTATAACTTCTCCTTGGTGGGCACCCCAAGAAATGCTACAATTGTCATTGGATTTTTTGCAATTCCTTTACCACATTTTGCTAGATTATGCACATACTACCTTGGTTTTGTCACTCATTTTGTGCATTATGGGTTTTATGACAAAATTTAAGTTTATTGAGATTTTTTTTTGGTACATAGTTTATTGGGATTTTGAGATGGAAACATTCAAATTATTTATTATCTAGCAAAAATAAATGAGAATATTAACATGACATTATAGCATATATTAGTCTTAAAACTACTCTCTTTATTTTAAGAAAGTTTGAGGCAAACACATGTACATCATTATGCATTGGGTAACCTGAATGACTAGGCAAGCAAATTGTTGCTTATAATATCAATGAGAACATCAAAATCATTACTGCCACATTCTTCTAGCAATGCAATTTACAAGAGAACATCTTGTCCTAAAACTAATTATTGTCTTCAAAATGTGTAGAACTGTAAAACTAAAAACTAAAAGCAGCTACAATGAGCTTTAGGTTTCCAAATGCACAAAACTATAATGAGCATGACATAATAGAAGCATGGGAGAGAAGCACAATAAAAGCAGCTAATAAAATACATATATGGCTTCATGCCTTCTGATTTTTTTCAGAGGAAAAACATTTATAAACTAAATATTTCAAATTCTCATCAAATTTCATGACTTTCAATCTCTTCAACATCCTTAAAAGTGTTATTTTCCATCAAAGCATATTAACTTCATTGCCAATTTACAATTGAATAAAACAAATGAAATTAATTTTATAAAACAAGATAAATTTACAATTCTAGCTCAAATCCTTTGGTAAATGACATGAATAAAATAAAAGTTTAACATCTTGTAGCATACATTCTCAAATAACTTCAATAGTGTTTGAGAAGGAGAAAGGAGGATTTCGTGTGAAGGAGAAAACAATGTTTCTTCTCATTGATTCTTCGTCTCTCGGTTTTTCCTATGTTCCTTCTCATTGGCTAGCTTTGTAATAGCCCTAAATTAAAGGGGAAAAACAAAATACTAAATAAATGAAGAAAAAAAACCTTAAATTAAAGATAAAAATTTTTGAATGTAAGTGAGGATTATGAAAAAGTACCATTGGAAATGTGTTTATTTATCATATTGTTTGAGAAATTATGAAAGTAATATGAGGATTTAAGTTTTGGAGGGCCAAAATATAATTTTTTAAAAGTTTAGGGGTCAAAATATAAATAACAAAAATTGTAAGGACATCCCTCAACAATTAGAATTTTGGTAAAAGGTCCCTAAGATGATTTTTAAGGTAAATCAGCTGCAGAATGACGTAAAATTCTGCAACTTCTTTCTCTATTTCTCTCTCTAAAATTTCTCTCTAGAATTCTAACTCTTTCAGATCTCAAATTTTGACACCACCACTGCCAATGGGTTCAAACCAACAAAAACTATAAATTTTTTTGATTGATTTTTAGAGATTTGGTTGGAAATTAGCCAGAAAATAGAAGAGAAAACCCTAAAAAAGTGAATTTTGAAACTCCTACATAGAGTTCTCAAATTGAAAATCTAACACTATAGATGAATTCAAAAAGTGAAAAATCCTAGGATATGAAATTTCTTAGCCATTTGATAATTTTTGTACGTCGTAAACAGTAAATTCAGCAGACATGAATAGTGATTCCAGTTGTGAACAGTACTTCCGATCGTGAACAGTATCCCCTATAGTTGATCGAGCTCCCAGAGTCATTTCTTAGATTTTTGGACCCTCCAAGCCTGTTTTTTTATGTCTATTTGTCAAATTTGAATTGAAAAAGTATATTTTGGTACTGTCCAACCAAAAGTCTTTACCTTGTGAGTAGATAATTATTGCTATGACTTTTTTATGCTATTCTTGAACTATAAATGTGAACCTAAACTAGCATATAAAATTATTTTTATTTATTTGATAGCGAGAATGATTTATATGGTCATAATTGATTACTAGCTGGTCTAAGTTCAATAACAGTATATGTTTAATTATTACTTTTAAAAATTCTTTGAACATGTGATTTCATACATGACTTTAGAAAGAATACATTTTCGTACAGGTATCATTGATTCATACCTATATTATTATTTGAAAATGAATACGTGTTACACTTTATTGGAAATCTCTAACAAGAAAATTGATTCTAAATCGTATTTCTAATTCTAAATGATAAAGTATGTTATACAAATATTTTTTTTGTGGAAAAATCTTATAGGAAACACTGTTTGCTAATAGCATGATATGTTAACTCTAGTGTACCTTGACATCTTAACTAGCAGGAGTGGTGCTAACTTTGTGTGATGGCCAACACACGGGATCTGTCATGTGGGAAGAGCGGGATGCCCCCTATCTGTTATATGGGGAAAGCGGAATGCCTCCTATCTAATATGTGATTTGTCCTCCCTTGTTGTGTGCTTAGGATTATTTGATGGCTCTGATATAAAATCTTCTTAATGTTTACATGTGAAATACTCTAATATATAATAAGATTTATTTTATGACCATACCGTATTGTATTTGATTTTTGACCTTTGAATATCCTTTGAATTATGAGTATTTGAAATGCGGATCCCATATGGATGTAGTTCTGAACTGTATTTTCTATGTGACAAAATTCTAAAATATGAGTTTATCCATATGTTGACCTAGGAGGTCATAAAAGATTTTATCTGTTCATTGAATTATCAAACTCAATACACGATGTTTATATATTTTTTAGATAATGATATAGAGTCTGGTCTTACAGATACGTGATCAGTTAGGTGACATACTCTCTAGGTGAGTCTACGTTGTTTCTAAAACTCACAGTTTTTTAATCATATTGTACTTGTATTCTAGAGTATACTCTATAAGCCACATGCAGGATCCTTGTTTCTGCTGTAATTTATAAATATAGTGCTGGCATGTATGTTTGGTTATACTAGAAAATTTGTGAACGTATGTGATTATCCCTGTTATGAGATTTACTTGGAGCATGTATGTAATAAATTAAGAGTAAAGTTATTTGTTATTCATGACGATCGTGTTCCCATAAATTGGGGGCATGACACTCTTTTGCCGCTCTTTCTTCTTCTCCCTCGTGATTCTCTTTGTTTCATTCTCCCCCTTGTTCATAAGAAGCCCTATGTCTCTTTGTTTTCTTCACTAACCCTTCATCATCTCTCTCGCAATTCTTTCTATTTTGTTCTCTCCTTCACTCTCTTTTACCACTCTCCCCTTTGTTGGTAAGAAGTGCTCTGTCTCTTTTTTTCTTCACTGATGCTTCATCCGCTGGTAAGGGAGAGCATATGTGGTTCACATTAATAAAAACAAAGAAAAAACAAAGCCTAAACATTAACTTAATTAGAAAAGAAAACACTTCTTTTTTCAAGGAGGCAAATAGCACCTGGTCTTCAGGTGAAAATTGAAGTCCACTGATAGTGGATCAAATATTAACTCTATTTTAAATCATAGAGAAACAAACTAATTTTTGAGACACAACAAATGGAATAAATTGTAATTTGTTCCTAAAAATTTTCTCCATTAATAAATAAATTCTTGAAATAGACATTATTTACGAGACTAAACCAATTATTGTTATGTATACATAGACGCATAACTCCTTACTCATTGATTTAAATTATCTATATTATGGTAGATTGTATCATACCAATAATTTCTATGCACTTCTTTTATAATTATTGTGTGAGTTAACTTTTCCTATAGAGAGAACAGTAACCAACCTGTACGTTATATGTTTCCAAGATCATTATCTGTTTAATCCAACGGCGAAAAAACTATGGATCTGACAGTTGAGGTCTCAAAGTCAAGTAATATAGAAACAAACTTGTGTAACTTAACCCAAAAAATAAAAAAGAGCTTTACTCTTCACAGCAGACAAATCCTTGTTCCTTTTCATAATGTCTTGTATGCAATCTAAGCAACTAAGTACAGTGAACCGTACACTATTGACAAGTTTAGACGCAAATAATCTTTCATTAAACCAAGACAGATTATTACAACATGTTAACTCATATTTAGGGAGCACCAAATCTAGGTTTGTCTGCAGTGATTATCATGAAAGGAGGCAGCCATGTTCCTCACGAGCTTATCACCACAAAGGAACATGGTTTCGCCAAATTTGATATTGTAGCTCTTTAAGAGATATTTTAAACTTTCATATCTTTTCTAGTTAGTCCCTTTCTTCTTCTTCTTTTTTAATAATATTTAAATTAATTTGCATGAATTTCAATTAGTTTATTTTATTAGTCTAATCAAAGTCAAACTATACGCGTCAAGATTAATTAAGAGTATATGTGGATGAAAAAGAATGACAGGGAATGAGAAGTTACATGAACTATGATGTGAAACGCTTACAGAAAAGTTTTTAGATCAAATTGATGGACAAAAGCCTAAACGTACCATCTAATTCGTTGTCCAAACTTCATAAATTTTAATTTAAGTGGAGTTATGAACCCTATAAAATGTTAGCATAAAACTTTTTTCAAGCTCTGTACCATCATATAATTGGGAGAATCTAACTAAGGTTGTTTCGACTTCCAAAATCCATCATTTTGCCACTATTTCGAGCTTTTTTCTATTTTTTGTTTTTATGATTTTATTTTTCTAGTTTAATTATGTTTTCTAAAGTAATTAGGATTCCTAATTATTGCATATAAATGCCTTATTTTATACTTCGTTTAGAACTTTTTGATCATTAATAAAATTTTAGAGAGTTTCTCTTTCATTCTCTGAGTATATTATCTTTTAAGCTTTATCTTTGCATCAAAATATTTTTCTTTATTTGGGAGATCAATTTTAGAAAGAGAAAAAAAAGAAATTTTGGATTAACCCTCTTTAACTTCCTCTCTTTTATTTTTTAATTCCTCCAAATTGAAATATTTTTAAGAGATATTAGTCATAATAATCATTTTTACCCATAACTATTTGATAACACTTACCAACTTATAGTTGCAATTTGAATGTTAATATAAAAATTTATTAAGAAAATTAATATAAATTTTTAAAAGTATCTTATAACGAGTAAACCTTCCATTTTCTTTAAACATTCAAACAAGGGAAAGAAAAATTAACAATTAACCTTCCTTTTTTCTTCACCTTGTTTGAAAATTTAAAATTAACAAGGTATTAAATTAAAATTCTCAGTAAAATAAAAAATAATTATAATATATTGTTACAAATTTATTTTGTATTAAAATGATTAATTATAATAATTTGGTTTATTGGTATGCATTTTTAAGAAAGAATAAATAACATAATACTTAGTGATTGGTTTTTCCTCCAAAATTTTCAAATTAGAAAAACTTTAAAATTTGTTTTTTGTTTTTGTTTTTTTTTTCTTGCACGTTCTTTTTCCTTAACCTTATTGTTTGTTTCCTTGCTATTTTTTCTTTCATTAATATATCACCTTAGCTCCAAAACATTTATCTAACAAAAATCAATCCTACCCCACTTTAGCTATTTTAAAGATATGTTTTGCATTAATGTATATTTTCCTTAAAAAAATTTAAGTCAATTGACTAGGACGATCTTAAATTTTGACTCAATAAAAACAAATTGTCCTCCAAACATATTGCGTTTACATCCATATGAAGGACTTAATTAATTGAATTGAATTTAAAAAAGCATGTAGACGACAGGTGTAAATATTTTTTTCAATACTATTGTATTAAAATAATAATTTATTTCTTTTAACAAAGTAAAATTATAGAAGAGATTACTAATCTCTATGTAACTAGTGTAGAAGTCAGCTCTCTCTCTCTCTCTCTCTCTCTCTCTCTCTCTCTCTCTCTCTCTCTCTCTCTCTCTCTCTCTCTCTCTCTCTCTCTCTCTCTCTCTCTCTGTAATTTGATAAATGAAAGCCGCTATTCTAAGTGATATGGGTGTGGAACACGAGGAAAATCATGTGGGATTATAAACTTCAGTTTTAATAAAGATGAGTTCGTAAATGTTAACATTTGGTCGGGTTTTAAGAAGCCATTCAGATTATCTCAGATTTTGCCACAACTTTGGGGTTTCCAGCTCCCACATAGTACGGTAAGAATTAATTAATGGAAAAATATTGACAATAATAAATAGGAAAAGAGACAAAAGATAATGCATTTCGTTGTGAGAAAAAAAAAAGTTATGACATTTTAGTATCTTTCACATCTGCCTTGAAACAAAATAGATCGAAATTTTTTTTAAAATACAAATTTAAAATTTTATTTAAGAAAGAAAAAAGAGAGTAAGGGAGAGGGACAATCAATTGAGTATAGTTAATAATAAAAAATTACAGTTCTTGTATCGCTTAAAAAAAATGAAATTTCTCGTATGATGGACTTCATCATGTGTGTGATAACTGATATGCTTATGTAGGCCTTGGCTATCCTAAATTAAATGTTTCTTTTGAATCACTTGCTTGTTTAGTTACTAATGCTGCTCATAAATATTAAATTGAGTTGTAGGTTTTAATTTTACTAATTTTTATAGTATTCTCTTTTAAAATTTGATAATATTTTATATAAAATCAAAGTCGAAATTCCAATACAATCAAATTACCATTAGCCTGTCATTAAAGTGGGTATGAACATAGACATCAATAAGTCAAATAATTCAGTGATATTAACATTTTTTTTTAAAGTTAAAAATCTGAATTTGAAGAAGTAAAATAAAAAAAAATGGATATATGATTTTGTTGCAGCAAATAGATAAAACATTTTTATTTAACTTAATCATGGATAGGGTCACATGTTTATTTATTTTTGTCCATTTTTAAATAATTTGAACTTAAAATCAGATAACTTTGTAAAACAAAAATTCGCGAAAGTTAGAATGCAAATTTTCATCTAAGAACTATAGTGATATGGCCCGTAGTACCAAACAATAGTATAGGAAGCATATAATGTAAGAATTTTCTTATTGAATCTAAAACACCTATCATGAATAATATACATATTTTACTTATCTATGGCCGAGGAATTTGTGACATTCAAGTGATCATGCTTAAATTAAATATTCTTCTTTTTGTCTACCCACAATAATTGCTATGATAAAAAGTAATTTTTCAACATGAATTAGAGAAGAGACTTCGTCTCTATTTGATAAAAATAGTTTATAAATTAATTTAAATTTTATTAATTAATTAAAAATTTATAAGTTATACGCTGTTTGAAATAGTATTTGAAATAACGTATAATTTATAAACTTTCAATTAATTTAAATTATTTAAATAAATTTATTTATTAAATACTTTTAATTTGGTCAAATAAATTTATAAACTAATCAAATAAATTATAATTTAATTTATTAAATTTGCCAAACATACTGTTGACCTAATTAGATTATTTTTATATAGACTAACAATTACCCATCCATAATAGATATTCAGCGTATTAGTTCTACACTTTGTCTATTACATCCATGGGATCAAACTGGACAAGGTGAAACCAAACTTAATAATTGCTTTATTAATAGTTAACGCATTCAATTAGTTTTATAAAAATAAAAGCTCCAATCAATCAAATCTAATATAAAATTATGACATATAATAGTCAAAGTACATGACAAGACGAAACTTCATTGTTCCTTCGTCGAATTATAGGGTTCTTATAACTTAGTCATGAAATTAACCATGGAAGCTCAAATATCCAAGAACCTTGGCGTTTTCTTTTGGGTATCATAAGCATTATTATTTTGGTTTTAATTCAATGGCCGACCAGGCATCTTGGTTGTTGATGCTCCATAAATGTTAGTGCAAAGAAAGAGAAAATATGGCATGGAATCCGAGTTGAGGGGCCTAGCTAAGGGCATTTTGTTTTGCTTTGGAACCATGGACCACATACACGAGCTTAGCTTAGCTCTATAAGAAGCCCTCAGTTAGCCCCATTTTCAAACATTGCTTCAACCTTCAAGGTTCCAAGACAAAGACACTGTTCTGTCCCTTTGTCTCTGTGTCTTCTCTGAGTCTCTCTAAGCATAAAAAAAAAAAAAAGGATATTGTGACTTAGATATGCCGAACAACACAAAGATGGGCAGTGAATCCGTGAGAGCTTCAAAGAAGAAGGTACCATGCAGAAGGCTTGGAGGGTATCTTAGAGAGCAGAAAGGAAGATTATACATAATCAGAATATGTGTAGTCATGCTGCTCTGCTGGCATGATTGATCATACTTTCCAATATTGTTTGGTCTTATCAGCGTTTGTTTGCTTCGTTTTTCTCTTTTGAGTCTCTTTCAGAGTATTGACGTTATCTTTCTTTACAAGTGATATTCCATGAACTCAAATCCCTAATATTACAAAAACTCCTCAACTTTTAAATTCAAGTTTATTTAGTTACCATTTGACCTACATTCTTGTGGGTAGCATTTATTTGCTTTGCTCAAATGGATTCAAGTACCTGAAGCATGCAACAGGGGTTCTGCATTTTCGTCATTTTCTTGTTCCATATGTAAATATAGCAGAGGAAGAAAATGCTAGAGAGATAATTGTTCTTTCATTTGACCATGACTGCCTCAAATGTTCGTTCTTTACATGCAAAAGATGAAGTAGCGAAATTGTTTAATTCTTTTATGCATTTGGAAAGATAACTGATGGATTTGTTTCATTCGTTCTTTATCTAACACTATTAAAGCAATAATCTGCATTTGAAAGAGAGAGAGAGAAAGGAGTTTCTGTAGATTCTAGAGAGATTCTTACGGTGACCAAAAATTATTATACACATGTAATGCAGGAATTGAGTATACAGAGTCAATAAAAATAAAAGTAATTATAGTCACTTCTTTAAAATTTGTGAAAATTATATTTATATTTTCTTTAATTTCAAAATAAACAAAACCTCTATTCATTATTCATTCGTTGTTAATGAAATTTATATTTTATATATTATTTCTTTTGAAAATTTATAAATAATTTAATTTAATATATAATATAAATCATCAAAAAATAAAATTGATATATATGTGAAAATTTAAAATAAAGGAAGTACATGTATTTTTTAAAAAAAAAATTTGAGAGGGGTATGAATGTAAATTTTATAAAGTTTAAAGAAAATTTAAATTTCAAAAGCGGTGAATGTAATTTAGTTTAAAAATAATTAGAGTCAGGGTGAAAGGTTTCGCTTAATTAAGTATGCTTCTATCGGATATTAGTAGGACTCGCTCTTGACATATTATCTATTTGCTTGATATATGTATGATGGGAGTACCTTAAAAAAATTCTAAAATTTATTTAGTTAAAAAAATTCTAATTAACTGATTGCAATTACGATTGTCCTAAAAAATAAACTCATTGCGAATTGCAACAACAAACAACAACAATTAAGTCTTTTTCCACTAGGTGAGGTCGACTATATGAATCAAACGGCGCCATAGTGGCCTATCATGAATGAGATCAATAAATAAGTTATTAACTATTAAATCATTTTTAATAGTTTGTGATTGGAACTGCAATCACAAATTTAATGCAATTGCAAAACTAGTTACAAGAAACTGTCTTGTAATCAAATCTCCTAACCAAAGCAGAACATAATGCAGACCTTTCATTAACACTTGCAGTTTACCTACCTGTCTGTGTTCCCCATATCCCATACATCTCAGATGTTGCTGATCAAACCAAATACTAACCATAAACGATGATCTTAAAGGCCTGTAATTCTTCAGAAGTTTTTGATACCAAATTATCTTTAGACCGTCCATAAATATTGAAGGGGCGACTAATGGGATGCTCATACCGCAAATTCTTATGTTTAATTTTTTTTCATCTGAATTGATTCTTTCCATGTTCGAATATATTTTGGAAATCTAGCTGAAATATTCCCCCCAACTTCTATAGAATTCATAGGCTTGTTCTGAAAAACATATTCATTCTCAGCCATTCAAATAAAGTATAGAATCAACACAAAAACATGAAATCCTCAACTATACCTTGCTTACATTGCCCCAGCATGATCAACAACATCTCAACCCATGAACCAGTCTAAGAAGGATCAATTTGGACAGTCCTGATGGAGAGATTAGAACCAAACCAAATGGCTCTAGCAAAAGCACACCGAATGAACAGATGATCCATAGATTCACTTCCTTGATGACATAGCAGACATTTGTCCTCTATAGGAACATGATGATGCCTCAACACATTGGTGACTGGAAAGATATTCCTTTAATCTTACAAAGAAACAAAATTAATCTAGGAGAAATATTCAAAGACCATAAAATTTTCCAAAGATATTCATATCTGTTTTGTTGAAGCATCTGAGCATGGCATTCCCTGAACCACCATTTATACCCATCCTTGACTTTGTAAGACCCCAACATGTTATTTTTCCATATTAACCTATCTTTACCATCTGTGATAGAAAAATTCAATTTCCTTATATGATTACAAGTCGCTCATCATATAACTGTTGTAACCAACGGTGTTCAGTGGCTTGTCTCCTTTGTCCCCAAAAGAAGGTCTTGAGTTAATCTTCGATTCCTTTTAGTCTTTTTAGTGATTAGCACCTCGTTTAGTTAATCAAGCATTTGGTTTGAGTGATTCTGGACCAGTTTTAACCAATACCGGTTTTAGGTAATAAAACAAACTGATTCTCGGTTCAACCAATCAAATTGGCTGATCAAGTCCTGCTCCAAGAATGGTGATTATAGCTGGTAGATAGGTAGGTCCGGTTTTTTTCCAAGTGTTCATCTAAGTTCTGAATTCTGTAGGCTAGGACATAGGGAGCAGAAGGATGAGTGGTTCCCATGTCGTGTTGATGTTTTCCAGAACAGAATTGTTCTGCCTCCTGATGCTGTAATTTCAGCTGGTTCTGTTAACTTTGCATGCACTGCAGGTAGGCTCTATGTAAATTTTCCTCGTTCAATGAGTAATTTTAGCTGATTTTAATATGAAATTCCTTCATGGCTGCCTTTTTTTTTTGTTTTTATGCCTTCTTTTCTTGTGTTGCATCTGTTATGAACTGATGATATTGACAACTTAATGGTTTGTTTACACAATATTCTTACCCTTCTTGCGGCTAACTCTTTATGGAGTTTGATCCTTTAATTTTAATGTTTGATTGTGAGAGTTGGAAACTTTAAGGATGATGCATTTGGACTTACAACTTTTGTAGTGATAGTTTGTTTGGGCATGAGACTTCATCCAGTGGCAAAAAGCTGTTGGTGGAGTGTAGTTTTGATCTGTTCGGGCATGACACTTATTTTATTAAATCTGCTACTCTGGCGGAGGGAAATTGTATACGTGGGGCAAAATAAAGAACACAGTTGATGACTGGATGTATCCTAAGCCTCTATTGGATTTAGAGTTGTGCTTTGTTCCCTGATTTCCAAAAAAAATTCCTTTTTATCAATTTTCTGCCTGATTTTTTTTCCTCCCTTTGATCAAAATGCATCATAATTAGTTGGGTAAACTTTTTGGCCTGTGTTGAACAGTGGCTTGGAACATGCGATGCATGGATTCAGGCAATATGCAACATTTTTTTGGGGTTGATTCTTCATGCATAAGTTGGGGCCATGCTCAGCACGGAGAGCTAGGTTATGGACCTAATGGACAGAAATATGTGTATGCAATTTTTTTTTAAAAATTTGATATTGGTTTTTTTTTCGTTTTTATTTCCTTTTGTTGGTGTTTAGGTCTTCAGCAGCACCCAAAAAGGTCGATATTCTGGAGGGCATGCATGTTATAAGGTATTTGTTAATTGAATCTTTTAATTCTTCCTTCCTTTTTATCCATCTCAATTTTGTTTGGGGGATGTGCTATATTACATATCTCACTTTGAAAGTCTAATGAAGTTCTTCAATCTCTCAAACTTGTTCCTTTGTTTTTGGAAACCAAAATGTTGAGATACCTGTAAGAAATTACTTATTAAATGCCTTTTATTTATTTATTTTTGGTTGAAACTTCAAGATATAATGATGATCTCTTTTTTTTTTTTTTGGAAACAGTGTTGCTTGTGGTATAGGTCACTCCATAGTCATTGCTGAGTTCTGTTTCTCTGTTTTTATCAATCTCATTTCAATGTTTCTTTGAATTATGTTTCACTCTTATCAAATTTTCATATGATTCAATTAAATGCATTGTTGTTGATATCTTTGTTATAACTTTCATCTACTAATATGCTCTTGATAATTTATTTATTTATTTATTTTATTTATTATTATTATTATTATTATTATTATTATTATTATTTATGATCTTCTTGAGGTGGTGGATTTAGCAATTTGGTTAAGCTGGTTGCTTATTATTAAGGGTAAGTTTGTCTTTCGTTATGGTATACCCGTCATTTTTGAGACCTAAAGGTTTTGAGCTTTAATCTTTAATGCTAGTGGCGATAATTTTTAACTCTGCACCAAGTTTCATACATAACACACTCTTCCATAGATTAATGTTGCCTTTCTATTTTGAAAACAGTTACAATTAAATTCTTTATTAATAATTACGTTATTTTTTTAACTAAAAATGCTAATGATCATTAAATCACCACTGTTGCCAATTCCTTTTTAACGTGATTATCTAGATCGCGTTTTTAGTTGGGAAAAAATAGTTTGAGAGAATAATATTATATAAATCAAACATAGTTTTAATTATTCGAGTGCCATCTAAATAGTTTGTGTATAAAAAATAAAAATAAAAAGTGCTATTTAAACTCGTTAACTTAATCCTAAAATAAAAATAAATAAATAAGAATATAAATTTACATTATTATTATTTTTTAAAATCAAATCGTAAATTTAGTACGAATTAGATTATTTGACAAGAAACCACTTGTTTTTATTTTCGGTAGATTATTTGACAAGAAACCACATAAATGCATTTGACAAGAAACCATACAGAGGACCCAAGAACTCACATAAAATTCTTAACGAACTCCCTGAAATGCAGCAGTTGGGATGATACGGAGCTAACGAGCTTGACCTTATAACTTCCATTACTACTATTTTGCACAAAACATCAATATTACCCGCACTCATACGGCACAGTGACAGTACCAGCAAATCCAGAAACACACTATGCCCATCCTATCACCTAAACAATCCTCAATCTCCATTTTCATCTTCCTCATCATCTTTTCGGACTCAATCCCAACCTCCGTTCTCGCTAGCAAGCCCCACAACATCAATTTCCGGTTTCCAAATCTCTACCCAGAAGGGGTTGCTTGGGACCCATCGGCCCAGCACTTCCTCTTAGGGTCCCTATATCAACGGACAATCGCCGCCGTCAGCGACGCCGGAGTGACAGAAATCTTTATCTCCGACTTTTCCCTTCCTGAAAATGTCTCCTTTCTGGGTCTCGCCGTCGATTCCCTCAACAAACGCCTCCTCGCTGTCATCCACGCCGTGGAACCTCTCCCTCTCTTCAACGCACTCGCCGCCTACGACCTCCGTTCCCGTCAACGTCTTTTCCTGTCCCTACTCCCCGCGGCCGACGAGGACGGAGCCACCCGTCCGATTGCAAACGACGTCGCGGTGGATTACAAAGGCAACGCCTACGTCACCAACTCTGCCGGGAACTATATCTGGAAGGTGAACGACAGTGGAGAGTCATCGATATTTTCCAAATCTCCGCAGTACACGGCTCATCCCGTGGTCCGTGACACATCGTATAGTTTCTGCGGGCTGAACGGGATCGTTTACGTCAGTAAAGGGTACCTGCTGGTGGTGCAATCCAATACGGGCAAGATGTTCAAGGTTGATGAGGATGACGGAACCGCGAGGCTGGTGTTATTGAATGAGGATTTGATGGGTGCAGACGACATAGCGTTGCGGTACGACGGCGTCGTTTTGGTGGTGTCCCCTGTTGTGGTTTTTGAAGAGCCAAGATAGTTGGGCCGAGGGAGCGATGTATGACAAAATTGACCTTGATTTGGAAAGGTTTCCCACCTCAGTTGCTGTGAGGGGAAGGGATAGGGTCTATGTGTTATATGGGCATGTGAAGGAGGGTATAGTGGGGAATTCAGGGAGGGAGAATTTCAGTATAGAAGAAAAGAGATCAAAGGAGGGTGAGCATGAAAATATTTGGATGTTCGTCTTGATTGGGATCGGGTTGGCTTATTTCTTGATTTGGAGGTTTCAGATGAGCCGGCTTGTCAAGAAAGTGGACAAAGTCAATTGATTTTCACCATGTGTCAGTCCATTTCTTCTTTTAGTTTTATGTTCTACGAATTACATGCGATCGTGATTTTGAAACTCGTTTGTTTCAAGTCTCAATACATTATTGCAATATGGAGTGTGCCTTTTACAAGTTGAGAAGCAGTGGCTTGTCATATTAGGGTTTGGTGGGAAATATTATAGCAGTTATCAATATCCTATAATATTAAAATCTAAGAACAGTTACACTTATTCATACTTTTAGATGAAATTCTTTTTCTTAATTTAAGAAACATTGCAATGTATTCCGGCCCACCCCTTCCAGCAAAAAGAATATATATATATATATACGTCTTCTTATAATAATAAATATTTTTTCATTCAAATTAAATATTAAATTTGACATTTTAAAAGTTATGTGTATCTATTATTCAACTAATTCAAAAAGTGTATTATACTCATCTCACTACTTGTTTGTACCCCTATAATTAGTGTCAAAATGATTAGAGAAATAAGTAAATAAGAAGAAGGATACAATAAATATTTTAGATTGGTTGGACAGAAATGTCAAACTATACGTTTACTTTATATAGAAAGATGATGCTCATTGCAATGGAATTATAAAACGAGTGTTATATTGTAATATTTTTTAAATTAAAAAAATATAATTAGAGGTATATATATATATATATATATATATATATATATATATATATATATTCTATCAATCCAAATTAAATTTTTTATATTTACTTTAAGGACAAAATTTTGAATTAATTTAAAGAAAAATCTAAAGACAACATAAAACAGGTTATTAATATATATGTTAAAAGATTGCACGCCCTTGAATTGTAATTTATAACCTCCACATGTACTTTGCTCAAATTAGGCTTTCATAAAAAAATATTATAATATGTACCAAATTTTTGTTCAGTTGATAAATTTACTTAATAATTGAATTTAACTATATATTTTGAGTGTCGTATGATTGCTCACATTTAATTTGTTATTCGATTTTGAGGTACTTATCAAGGGTTTAAATATATAAAAATTAATAAAATTTAAAAAATTAAATTAAGTATTGAATATAAAAATAATGATTCATAGTTTATTTATTTATTTATTTGAACTCAATGATTCATAGTTTATTAAGTTACATATGTTTGAATTTTAGTTGGGCTATACGTTTAAGATTTCCAAAATGAGCAACCCAACTTGGAGCCCAAGCCCAATTTACCAATCCAATGGAAATTTTCAATCTAGTTACTACTGTACACACACAAAAAATGCAGCGCATAAAGAGTTAGAAAAAAATGAGTTTTTATGAAAGAAGGCTGACATAGCTGCCTCATCTTTCTTTCTTTTTTTTAATGTATTTTGTTTTTTAATTTTATTTTTTAAGGAAACTTTTTTCTCCCCAAGAGAGATTTTTACACTGAGAAAATTTTGTTCTCGTCTTTAAAATTTTTTTAATTCTATATCTGTGAGATATGTAACCTTTGTTTTTTCTAACTGTAATACCAATTTATCTGTTTAGAAGTTACAAACTAAGTTAGTTAAACTTGTTTCACTATTCCTCTTTTCCACTTCTCTTAAGAAAAAAGTTACCAAATCCAATGCATCAAGATGATTTGGTATAGGGAAGAACTGAGAATGAAAAGTGAATCAGAGGCGACCATTCTCAACACGTGATTACAATTTTGGAAGGAAGTGAGGTGTTAATAAGCCCTTAGAAGGATCCGACATTAGAGTTAGCTAGTAGGAGGGATTGAGGAAGGTTTTGTGTTGTCGTATTATTAATTTTCTAAAGGTTAGCTTTATATTTTCTTTACTATCATTTTAGGAAGGATTACGCTGAATGTTGAGAGGATTTTATATGGAGTGACCTTCCTTACACAAAAAGGAAGTTTATCTTGTTACCTTTTTAAAAAAAATATTTATTTGATAATATTGTTAGCTAACATGGGTGTTTTCATTGAGAGAACACATGGTGAGATTTGAGTGTAAACACTTAGAGAGGTAACAATAGAGATTCGGAGGATACAAGGAAATTTTGACATGAGGCTTACCGGATGGAAGGTTCATTACTAGAGTGTAAAGAATTGATGCAGAAACTTGAAGGAATGATGAGATGCTTATTGCAGCAAAGGCTAATAACGAGCAAGAGGAAAGAAATCAACCAAATGTTGCAATGGAACCTCAATAAGGAAAGAGGAACTGAAAACTCAGGAAAGGAATGAGAATTGATATACTCCGATTTGATGGTGAAAATGTAGAAGACTAGTGTTTTAAGATTTGAGAGTTCTTTGAAATTTGCAATACCACTATAGAATAGAGGATTTCGATGGCATTGTTTCACATGTTGGGACCTGTATGCGCTTGGTATAAATGGGTCATGAAAAATGACTTTATTCATACTTAGGAATAGTTTTTGGAGACTTTGATGCTGAGATTTGGAGCAAGTATGTATGAAGATACAAAGGTAGCATTGAAAGAGCTGAAGCAGGTTGACTCTATAGTAGAATACCATGCAAAGTTTAAAGAGTTTTCTACTAAGATAGTTGGCTTAGCTAAAGAATGGTTGATTAGCTTTGTTATAGCAAGGTTGCATGATTATCTTAAATGTGAATTGTTGCTAGCTTAACCTGAAACATTTTCAAGCTGTCTCATTAGCTAAGCTTTATGAACAAAAGCAACAAAAATTGTAGCAGTCCTTAAAATTCCTTTCCAAAAATTATCCAGTAACCATATTCATTACAAATCATTCTCAAACACTTTCTATCGAGGTTTTTTCCAAAATACCATAAAACCTTTACCTTCACCTTATAATACTTGAAACCAGCAAACACAATCCCATCAATACCCTGCCACACCCAAAGGCTAGAAACACATCCATAAAAAAAATTTACTTCAGCAGAATTGAAGGCTTAGAGGGAGAGGGGGTTGTGTTATTATTCTAACAAGAAGTAGAATCCTAATCATAGGTGCAATAATGCATACTATTTTTTGGTGGGATAGGATCAAATTAAAGAGATATTACAGGATACAGAAGAAGTGCAGGAAGGGTACAGGAGAAGGTGAAGGGGAATGTGATGCTGGAATGCCAAAAATTAGCCTTAACGCTGTAGTGAGACAACTTCATCCTTGTACTCTAAGGTAGACAGGGTAACACAACAAGGTAGAGTTGAGTATCTTGGTGAATAGTGGGAGTATCCATAATTTTATGAAGGTGATTGAAACAAAAAATTGAAATTGTAGCTAATTCCCATATAAAAAAATTTAAGGTTTTTATTGTGAGTGGTTAATATTTGCTTTGTGAAAAAAAGTGTGAGAATGTTTAGCTTGAAGTATAGGATTATCAATGAAGCACGAAGTTCTATATAGTAGACATGGATGGAGTAGAAGTGGTGCTTGGGGTCCAATCGCTTTAGACTTTAGGCCTTGTGACCCCTAAGTACGAGGAGTTAACAATGCAATTTGAGAGTGAGGGGAAAACAGTTTAGCTCCAGGGTAAGGAAGTTTTGGGTTCGAAGCCTTTAAGCTATAAAAAATTTAAAAAACTGGCTACTAATAAAAATTTTTTTGTCATTTTCAAATGGAAAAAGTTGGGGAGGAGGAAGTTGAGCACTCATTACCACTAGGAGCTGAGAAAATTCTGCAGAAGTTTGAAATAGTGTTTCAAGTGTCTAAAGGGTTGCCTCCTAAGTGTATAGTTGATTATGTAATCCATTTAATCCCTCATTCCAAACCCATGAATGTTGAACCTTATAGGTATATGCAATTTCAAAAGGCAAAGAAGGAAAGGTTGGTTTAAGAAATGCTTAATGTGGAAATTATATAAGAGAGTCACATATCCTTCTCTTCTCTGGTACTGTTAGTGAAGAAAAAAATATGGGAATTGGAGGTTTTATATGGACTATATGGCCTTAAATGCTAATACAGTGAAGGATAAGTTTCATATCCCTAACATTGATGAGATTCTTGATGAACTATGTCATGCCCCTAATTTTAGGAACGCGAATAACTCTACTACCCGATAACCTTATCTTTATCTATTTACAGTCAACTTTATATTAATGCATATCAAGATAACATCATACGTTCACAAGTAAGTTTTCAATATAACTAATTATACATGCCAAAGTTACACTTAATAATATTACAACGGAAACAAAGATCCTGTCTGTGGCGTTCAGAGCAACTCTAAAGTACAATTATATTATAATTCTAAACACTGAGAGTTCAGAAACAATTTAGGCTCACCACGAAAGTACAACACCTAATCGATCAAGAAGTCGCAGGACTAAACTCTGGATCTTTATCTGAAAAACATATCAACCACGTGTAGTGAGTTTTACAACTCAGTGAGCAGATAATACCTCCTATGACCTCTTAGGTCAACATATGGATGTACTCTTTATTTTAAAACTTTTTACATTGAAAATTATAATTCAGAGGTACATTCATATGGGACCTGCATTTCAAATAATCTCTGTTCAAATTCATTTTCATATTTATTTCATAAGTAATGCTATAAAACGATAACAATATCATAGTATGCATCAACATAATTCTTATGAAAATATTTGGAGAATCCCATATCAGAATTACCATATTAGAGTTTAACCCCTTCTGTACTTTGGTAGTATAAGATTTGCCTAAACTCAGCATCCTATTGAGGTTTGCCCTACTATCATTTAAGAGGACACGCGAAAGGACTCTATATAGGTATTTCCCAAACACACAGCAAGGGAAGGCAAATCACATCTCATATAGCTGGCATCTTGCCTATATAGGAGGCATTCCGCTCTCCTTCACATATTATCTCCCATATGTTGATCCTCACACAAAGCTAGCACCACCCCTTGTTAGCTGAGGCAATCAAGGTGCACCAGGGCTAACATAACCTGCTGTTAGCAGATAGTGTTTCCAATAGGATTCCTCCATAAAACCATAATCTCATATAATCCATATTAATCAAAACAGAGGTACTATTATAATGTAGCATTTTCATTCTCAGTATACTCCTCTGTCAAAACTTCACAATCAGAATAATCACGTATACATACCCATATCCAAGGCAAATATATCTCTGTATAAAATAATATCATATGCATAACATATTTCCCTTGCCATATAATGAGAAATATATTTAAAAAAATTATATGTTCAATGTGTTTCAAAATTCATTTCAAAAGTCATTCTTCTTGAATCAGATATCATATTGTAATCGTTTCAGATATTCTAAGCCATTTCAGGAACATATAAAAGTATAAATAACTTGCGAACATACTCATTTATCAATTTAAAGTTCAAGAAGAGTAAAGGCAAGTCATAGAAAGAATCATCTACTCACAGGGTAAGAGCCTCAAATTGGATAGCCCTAAAATGTATTTTTTTTAATTTCAATTTGATGAAATAGGTCTCAAAAACGTATCCGGAAGGTCCAAAAATTTAGAAAATGACTCTGGGAGTTGGGTACTGTTTACGACCGAAAAATATTATTCACGCCGGCTAAAATCACTATTCACCATCAGAAAATACTATTCACCCACTGAAAATTACTATTCACGACGAACAAAAGCTGTCAAATGGCTAAAAATATTCGTATCCTAAGGTTTATCTAACTCCTGAATTCATCTACGGTATCAGATTTTCAATTAGAGGTATCTAAGTAAGAGTTTCATAACTTACTTTTTTTTCTGAAATTTTCTATTTCAGATTTACAGTGATTCAACGGCTGATTTGAAAATTGATCGGTCAAAACCGTAGTATTCTCCGTTCTGAATACAGTGGTACCCTCAGTTTTGAGATCGAAAGCCAATAGGCACTCCAAATCTAGAGAAAAAATTGAATGTTATTATTCACACTATTCACATTATTTACTCTCACTATTCCTTCTTTTTTTTTGGATTTTTCCGTCTTCCTTTTACGATTCTCCTTTCCTTTTTTTTTTTTTTTTTTTTAATAATTATTATTATTATTTAATAATTGAATAATAAGATTTTATTTTATATATATTCATATAAATTTCATTTTTAATCCTAAAATATTCTAAAAATTTCTAAAAATTTACATTCTCATAAACATTTAGGTAAACTCTTAAATTATGATTTTTCTTGTTAAAAAAACAAATCTCAAAATAAATATCTTTATACATATTAAAAGAAAGAATATTTCTAAAAATAAAATAAAAATTTATTAGAGATCAATATAATTATTTTAAGCAAAACGATAATTATTTTAATTAAAAGTCTACTCATTTTTAGCAAGACATAATCATTTTTAAACAAATAAAAAATATATTTGTTTATAACAAAATACTATCATTTAAAACTAAAAATTACATCCCAAAACACAAATTTTCATATTTTCTTTATACTTCTTTAACCCATATAGTAAATATACATATTTTCTACGGTTCTTATCTCTATTTTCGAAATTCTCTCTTTTATTCCAATTTTTTTTAATTTAAACTTTATTAAATTTACGGCTATTAAAAACTGCATTGAACAAAAAAATTTTCAAAGCTTGACCTTTGAGTAGGGTACCACCAAATCAGAATGTTTTGTAAGGATCTACATAAAATTGTTTTTAGAACACCCTATGGGCATTTTGAATTTTTAGTGATGCCTTTTGGGCTTACGAGTGCCTCAGCATCCTTCCAAGTCACAATGAGAAATGTTTTTAAACCTTATTTGAGAAGGTTTGTGATAGTTTTCTTTTTACAATATATTGATTTACAACGAAATTTTGAAGGAGCACCTTGGACACTTGGTGTTCATGCTAAAACTTTTATTGCTAATGAGATATATGCTAAAAGAAGTAAATTTTTATTCTATCACAATAACATGGAATATTTGGGGCATATCATTAATGCTGTGGAGTTCATGTTGAACCTAAAAAAGTGCAAGTCATGGTGGAGTGGCCAATGCCTAAAAAATTGAAGTAATTAAGGGAGTTTTAGGAATAACTGGGTATTACTGTAAATTTATAAAAGGTTATTCAGCTATAGCACATCTTTTGATTGAGCTCCTTAAAAAGGACTAATTTATGTGGAATGAAAATGCTTGGTGAGCTTTAGAAGAATTGAATAATAAAATAAATAAGCCCCTATATTAGCTTTGCCAAATTTTTAGGAAATATTTATTGTTGAAACATATGCATCCTCCTATGGCACTGAAGCTATTATATCATAGTAAGGGCATCCTCTGGCCTTCTTTAGTAAAAAATTAATCCTGAAGATGGTCAAAGCTTCTTCCTATATTCGAGAGTTGTTTTCAATCACTTATGTAGTGGGCAATGGAGGGACTACCTCCTTGGTAGAAAGTTCATAATTAAGATTGACCATAAAAGTCTCAAGGAGTTAATGATGCAAAATATGTTGACTCCATAACAATATTTTTACTTTTCAAAACTAATGGATTTTCAGTAACAAATTGAGTATAGGCCTAGAAATTGCAATATAAGGGTTGATGCATTGTTTTGAAAGGAAGAGCATGATATGTAAGTTGTGGGTCTTTGCTGCGTGGATTTTTTTATTGGGGAAACATGTAAAAAAGGTGTATAGAAGGTGTGGGTCCTTGCTAGAAGAGCGGGTGGGTTTATTTGCTAAGGAGATGTGTGAAAGGGAAAAAATTTTGGCGTGTGTTTGTTTTCTAAGGAAATGTGTGAAAGGGGTTTATTTTTGTTTTTGTTTTTGTTTTTAATTTTTTTTTACTTTTCATGGAAACTTTGAAAGTTTTTTGTGGTAACTCAATAATTGAAAAAGTAGCCACTAAAAGTCTTGGATAATATATATCTAACAACCTTTCAGTGGCAACTCCAAACAAGTCGCCACTAAAAAGGATTTTTAGTAGTGGCTTTTTTAGTCACTATCGAAAAGTCACAACTGAAAATTCATTTTGTTGTAGTGTGGACACTGGCTTAGTAAAAATATCTACAATTTTATCACTTCTCTACTTTGGACTTTTTCTCACAAAGAAAATATCCAATTCTATGTGCTTTTTTTTGGTATGGAGTATGGGATTAGCAGTCATAAGAACAATGTTAAAGTTGTCAAACAGCACATTAGGAGGCTTAAACGTTTCAAGTAGTAACTCTTACCTAAGAGATTTCACCTAAGTTAATTATGTTATTGTATTAGTCAAGGATCAATACTTTACTTTAGTTTTGAACAACCAAAAACCTATTGTTTCTTAACTATCCAACAGATTAAATTGTTACCAAGGAATACATAATTGAATGCTTGCCATCCACGTCTGTTGCCTAGTAAGCATTGTAAAAAGTTTTTAAGGACATATCAACAAATTTCTACATATGCAAACCATAATCTAATGTCCTACTAAGATAACAAATAATTCTTTTAGTTGTTTTCTATTGAGAGTGTAAGAGATTTTGCATAAACTGACAGACATAAACCAACTTAAGTCCTATTATAATCATGTATTGTAAGACCCTAACAATTAACCTATACAATTGCACACATTTTACTGGATTACCCCATTGAATTTGGACAATTTTAGTCTAGAGGCCATTGGAGTTTTGATGGGTTTTACTCCTTCCATATTGGCTTTGCATAGCAATTCTTTGATAGATTTGGATTAGGAGAGTTACAAACTCCCATCCTTAAGTTTCTTAACTTCGACCCCTAAGAAATAATTAAGAAGGCTCTTTCAAGGAAAATGTATAATTCAATGTTGCAATAAGATCAAAGATTGCTTTAAGAAAACTACCTATAATAAGGATATAATCAATATATACCAAAACAAAGGTAGTAGGTTGTGATGCATTCCTAATGAAAAGTGAACTATCACACTTATTATAGTGAAATCCCAATCTTTGTAAGGTATATCCAAGTTTCTCAAACCAAGCTCAAAGGGTTAGTTTGAGGACATATAGAGTCCTTTATAGCTTGCAAACTAGCTACCTTCAACTGTTTTGAAACCTCAAAGGCTACTCCTGTTACACCTAGGATCCAAGCACAAAGATGCAGACTCTAACTAGAATAAACACACAAGAAAAAAAGCACTTAACTGAAACACAAACCATTTTGCTTGCAAGAAAGTGAAATGTAGCTCCAAGAACACCAATCTTTCAAGTGTTTTAGCTAATGTGCCTACATCCATTATCTATAGCTCTTATTGCTTAATCTACATAAATTACAAGTTCATTAGGCATGGATTATAGAAATAACCTCACCATTCTAGTGTTTTTTCTTCCTCACAAAATTGTTTCACATTCTTCTCCCTTGTTACACCCGATTTTCCTTTTTCATGTCTCTTTATTTTCTCTAAACAATAAAGCCTCTTGTTCTCTCTTTTTGCCTTTTCTAGACCCTTATATACATATATAAGCTTAGTATTAGTTACAAATAGAATGTACAAAGAATAACCACCTAGGACCCGATTATACATGTTGCAACCGTATTAGTAATTTTAGTGACTTTGGCACTTAACCAATTTCTAGTTTGGTCATTTTGTAGACATTAGCTAATGCAACAATTGATAGATGTTAACATCCAATTGATAGATGTTCCAATATTGAGCCAATGCAACAATTAAAATGGTCCTAATTATGGTAGGCTTAACAATGGGTCTAAGAATTTCATTATAATCAAAACCTTCAGTTTGATGGAAGCATTTTTCAACTAAACATGCCTTGTACCATTACACGTGTCCATTTGCATTGTTCTTCCCTCTAAACACCCACTTATAGCCTATAGCTTTTTTATTTTCCAATAAAGACATTAGCTACCTAGTGTTATTCTTCATAAGTGCTACATATTCCTCTTTTGTTAACCTTTTCTATTCAAGAATTTGTAGAGCTTCATGAGCTAAAAAAGGTTCTTGCTGGACAATGAATGCGTTAGGCTTAAAAATACCTCTCTTGGACCTTGTTATCATAGTGTGCTCATTGTGTATTGAAGGTGCAAAATTCTTATTCTGGAAAGGTTGCAAATTCTACTTAGGTAGTGCATTCTATATATGGTGCATAAGTACTAAATTCAATATTGATTGGATACCAACAGAAGCATTAACAATAGTAGGACTATAAATAAGACCAGTATCAACAGTATTTATACAAGAGAAATGGTTAGTTGTATCAATATATGTAAGTGCAAGTATATTAGTTCATGTAAAGCCCTTAGGTATTCAAGACAAGCATCAATTGTTATACTTTCCATTGATTTGTGAATGGCAAAAATTTGAATTAGTATTGAGTTTTGAATCATTTGAATTAGTATTGAGTTTTAAATCATGTTTTGATATTGGTTATTGTCAATCATATTTAGATTGCTGAAGATAAATTTTGGAATTGATGTTTTATTATTATTGGTTATCTAAGGTCAAAGAAGATTAAAATATGTTCACATGTTATGGGTTTATGGTTTTAAAAAGATATATATTTGAAAATTTTGAATTCGTATTGTGAACTGAGAAATTGCACTAATATTGTAATTTGATTGAAATAAGGATTTTATGCTTGTTGGAAAGAATATTATTTTGATAAAGGGATTTGACACATGGTATGGCCTATGGATTGATGTTTAAAGAATCATGTTACAGACTTGGTATAAGTTTGATTAGTGGAGATACTAATGGGTAGAAATTTCATTTATTTTTATTTAGATGTAAATTTAATTTTCTATGTAGTGTTTTCTATATGGAAGATTTTCATTCAAAAACACTGTTAACTAGTAACAATATATGCTAATTTTGGTACAACTTGAATCCTAATTAGTAGGGATAATGTTAGTCCTATGTGTTAGCCAACACACATGGATGACTAAGTAGAAATTACAAGCTATTTGTTTGATAGAGTACATGTTGTTTACTTGATGGATTGGCGATTACCCTGATTTATTGTGTGTTTAGGATTAAACTATAGTTTTAATATGAAATCATCCTGACTACTTTTAACCTGAATTGATTTATTTTATTTTCACTATTACAAAATTTCTTAGAACTTATTGAATTTTCTACAAATAACCATTTCACTTTCTTTATTAAAAATTTGTGATATATGGATTTATTTAATTTTTGTTAATTTTTTTATATTTATATTTTTTATATTCTTTTCTTGGTTTATAATTTTATTATGCAAATTCTTGATTTTTGTTGGATTGTTATTGATAATTTTATATTTCTGAATATAATTCTTTCTCTTGGATTATAAGTTTATTGTGAAAAACTCATACCCTTAGCTTGTTTCATCATGTTATAATGTGTGTTATCTGTTCAATGAGTCGTAAAGTTCACTCCATTACTATTCATATTTTTTAAATAAAGATAGAGTTTAGTCCATATTCTATAGCAAAGTAAGCAGTTAAACTATTTTCTTGGTGAGCCCAACCTTGTTTCAATGGTTTTTATTTTATTGTCTGTTTGTATTGTAAATTTGTACTCTAGAAACATTATGTATAGAATTGAGAATGGAGCTCTCATATGTAAAAATGTATAAGTATCTAGAGTTTGCTGCAATATAGAATGCTATGATACATCAAGATATTTAAATTATATTTATATCGAATCAAAGGCTTGTGAGATGAGATTATTTTTAATTTAAGAGCTAGTTAGGTACTCTTGATTTGGGGTCATGACAAAGGTTTAATTGTTCTTGTATGAATTGAATAAAACATGATTAGCTGTAGTAGCCAAGTAGTGAATTAATTAATTTTTCTCTATGGATATAACTAAACTTGCATGCCATGTGTAGTCCATTAGAGCTTGATATGACTATATAGATTCATGACTTTGTAATTTGCTATAGAAATATAGTGGACTAATTATGGATTGAATCATGTTTATATGTTCTTGAAAAATGTTTATAAAGAATATAGTGCTCTGGTTAATAATTCAAGGTATTAAAATAAGTGATGAATTAAGATTAACAATGAGATGAAATAATAAGTGAAATTGATTTACTTAAGTCTTATCCAATTGAGTGTTATCTATTTTTGTTAGTTGTTGAGTTTATTTTATGATATTTGCATTTTCTTAATTTTATTCTCTTTCATTTGACTAGTCTAGATAAAATTAATAGGTTGAGTGTGGTAATTAATTATTTCATGTAAGTGTCTTTATGGATTTGATCATTTACTCAAGTCATTATATTGCAATCGAGATGCCTACACTTGTATAATTATAAAAATTGACAATCAATTCATGTTGGAAATAACAAACTCGACATGAGTTTCACACTAACCTTGAGAGTGTTAATCCCTACCATATACGTGACGGTGTAATATTAAACAAACCCCGTTGACCAATCTACTCCTGGAGGATCATTTATAAATAGGGTACTCTCCCTCTCAAGTACGCTTTCTAAGGTCTTCCTCACGTAGCTTCCATCCCTTTGTGATGGCCTCTACTAACTTCGGCATCAGAATCCCAACAAGTGCTTAGCCTCCATTTGGGGGTTCACAATCCCAGCAAGTGCTTGGCCTCCATTTGGTGCCAACCCCTTGTGTAGGTCCATATTGAGCCCAAGATTGCTAGCTACTGAATTTAATTCCACCTTCATCATTTTTTTTAGGAGAAGTTCTTGTATATTTTTATAATAGAAAAATAAAATAAGAACATTAATCAAGATAATAAAATGTATTTTTCTCTAAATAATTTTATAAAAACTCCTTTTTGGGCTTCTTCCCCTAAGCTTATGGCATCAATCTTATTTTTTCTTATCATAATTTTTCAACTATCCAAAAGATGAAGATAACTTTTTATAGTTTAAAGTGTGAATAAAACATAAACTCACTATATACATTGAGTTAAACTTTAAGTTAATTTAGTTGTGAAGAATGAAAACACCAATTATAAAATTTTTAACTATCTTTTTATAAAAAAATCTAATATCATATCAAAGTCAAATTCATGTTAAAAGTTTAAATTGTTAGAAGGGAGGGACATTAGAAATTTCATAAATATCTTAGTCACTCTTTCCGCCTGAAAGTTAAACAAAGCACAAGCTCATTATACTATAATTGAAATTTAATTTAACTAAGAATATAACATGTTAAGAACTAATTTATCCTAAAGCATAAGAACCAATTTGTTCCAAAAGCTTTAAAAGAATAATCATGAAACATTTTAATAAACTCTCGCCCTAATAAACAATGATCCGAGGTTCAGATGACTTATAGAATGTTTGGTTTTGCGGTGATAGGTTTAAAAGCCCGTTTCCATTGGCCAGAAATGGGAGTTTGACCACCGTGACCCCTTTGTAGCTTTTGCAAAAATTACGTTTGGGCAAAAATCACGTTTAACCACTGTCAAACCAAACACACCCTTAGAAAGGCTTCTAAAAATTCGAGTCAAGGTAGACATTGGCCGATAGGTTTTTTAGCTTCTTTTTTTTTTATGTTCAAATTTGAATGTATTTCGCCTATGCACTATTGTGCATCTTTCTTTTCTCCATGAATGGAAAGTTTGGCTGAATAAGGGTATGTTTAGTTTAACGAAAAAGAGAGGAGAGGAGAGGAAAAAAAAATTGTTTGATTTAATTTAAAAGAAGGAGAAGAATAATATTTTTTTTATTTGATTTATAAAAGAGAGAATGAAAAAAATATATTACTATTATATTTTTATTATTTTATTTTCATTAAAAATAAAAAATTATATTAATTTTTTATTAAATTTTTTATTAATGACTAGTTTATAAATTTGTTTGATTAAATTAGAGGTATTTGATAAATAAACTTATTTAAATAGTTTATAATTTTTTATCATATGTTATTTTAAGTAGCATATAACTTTTAACTGATAATTTTTTATAATTTTTTTTATTCTTATTATTTTATTTAAATTCTAGCACTATCATATTTACAATATGATATTATTTTTATTATACTCGAGAACATTCAAATTACATACCCCATGATGAACTTTCAAATATTATTGATAATAACATAAAGAATAAAAATTTAAAGACATCTACTGATATGAAAAAAATTCACAATGATATTACTAATTTATTATAAAACTTTAGATGATATATTTATTTTATATTTTTAAAATTATATAATAAAATATAATTATTAAAAAAATGATAAATTTTATATAAGTATTTTTTTATGTTATTTTATATTTAATAACTAATTTAATAATTAATTTTATAAAACACTTTTAATTCAATAAATTAATTTAATAACTTTCAACTTTCAATTTTCAATTAACAACTTTAAGTTGAAATTAATTTTTTTTAATTTTTAATTAATTTTTAAATTTTTAATTAATTTATTAACTATTTTTATTAAACATAATTTAAAATTTTTTAATTTATTATCTTTTTATTTAAAAAAAATTATATAATTTTACCTTTTATCTTAAAAAAACAATTTAAAAAAATTTCGAATCATCACTTCCCCTCCCTAAAGGATAGACAATTGATATTGCGACCCCTAAAAACTTGGGCGAATGAATCAACTGTATGTCATAAATATACATAAAAATCAATTACTTTAAATAATACACACACACACACACACACACACACACACACAAAATATAAAATACATTTAAATTAAATTTTATTATTTGTATTTTTTTATTATAAATTTTATATTTTAAATATATTTTAGTCTATAGAATGAATATAATACATAAATAAAATATGAAAGAGAAAATATTTTGTATATCATATTTTCAAACATTTTTTTATAAGCTTAACTACTCTTTCACATTCGTAAATTATTATCTATAAATATTATCCGACATTTGGTGGCAACCAACCATGCTCAATACCATGTGTGCGTACAATTTTTTCATAATCAAATGATTTGATGCCATTTCAAGGTGCCTAGTGATTTTCAAGAACCTGGGGCAGGTCACCAGTCTTTTAAAACCCAGTTGGTTATGGCCAATTCAATCTGGTCTAGAGCAGTTCAAAAGCTAAATCGAGCTGAGATGCTGAAGGACTGGTCCGGGTCAGGATTTCAAGACATTGCTTGTAAGTCTCGGCTGTTCAAGATACCAATTCGAGTCTTTGTTGTCATTTTAAAAAAGAAAAATGATATTCAAAGTAATTGAAACAAGTTTAACAAATTGCCGATTTCAAGGCAAATATATAGCAAAGTACAGGATCAATGAAACTTAAATACGTAAACAAAATTAATAGACAAGATTTTGAAAATCTCTACTGTTTACTAATTACTCAGCCTTAGTACTCGTACCCAACAAAAAGACGGAGGACTTAACACTGCTCTAGTGTTCGCCAGGCATTGTCTTAATAATATCCGAGTCACCTGAAAATAGGAATATCAAACAATTAGGACGACCAAAGAAGAAAAACAATTAAATTCATTAGTTTATTGTTATTTCTAGACAAGATCAGATACCGGGATCAATAATGCTGAGGCAGCACACCCTGTAATATTTGCCACATGCAGTGCCCAAATCCACGTTGTCTATTATAATAAAGAAACACTTGATTAAATATGTTTAAATAGAACAGAAATATTTAGGAATCACTCATATTTAATTAAAAATGTTTTGATAGAACAGACATGTCTATGTCCAGAGACAAAATCTACAAGATATAATATTTGACACCAAAAAGATATAAAACACAACGGATTTTAGAAATGAATAATAGAACACCATTGAGGTGCATCAAAGACATTAAACACTTCAGTGGGTCAGAAACCTAGCAGTAGTGCAAACCAAATGAATTCAACAAAAGGATTATATTCAACCTGCAATACATTCAAATCAGCTCCTTTGAATCACTGTGGGAGTGCATCACAATTCAGAAGCACAAGTGATAAAATTCAATCATGTCATAAGACCAACCAATTGTTTTCAAGTGTGACGAGGATACTAAAGCATAATTGTGTGCACTAAATCATGTTATGCTAGTTCATCATGACAAACTTGAGAGTACAGTAAATTTGATAACTAAAGCACAATTGTGTGCACTAAATCATGTTAAGCCACAAGATGAAGAATGAATCATATACAGAAAGACAAAATATCCATAAAGCCTGTTTGGGTGGGCTCTTTGGGGAAAAGCTTGAAGTGCTTTTGCTAATAATTAATGCATATATACATAAATGGTTCTGCAGGCTTAAATAACCCCCATTGAACTACAGAGAAAGACTATCAAATAAATCAAAAACCCAGAAGTTAATGTTCACTAACAAATATGAGAGAAGTTCTGCACTAAGAACTCACTTCCATTGTAATGATGAACTCCAACTTTTGCCAACATGGCATAGTATTCTATTTCTGACTTTCTCAAAGGTGGACAATTGTTGGCAATGATAACCAGCTTTCCTGCAAAGAAGAGAACAACGTTGATAACTATATTTATAGCATTAGCAAATCACTCAACAACAAAAGCAACATCCACCACAGTGAGACTCCAATCCAGATTTATTCACTTCAAATTTAAATTTGATTCCCTTTCGTTTTTGTTAATGGAACTGCTTTTAATCAATCAAAGACAAACGGAAAATTTAACACCAACAATTCTACAGCAGAGCAAACAATTTGAAATTTGACCATGTAACCAATGCTTAACTTTGAGCTCTCGAAGCAATCCAGATTCCCACCTCTAAAAGGGATTACTTTCTATAAAGCATAACAATGAGAACATTATAAATGGCCCAACCTGACAGTACAAAATTCCATTTTCATTGAATATTAAAAAAAAATCCACACCAGAACCAAACAAGTCGTTTTCAATGGATCCTAAAGTGGATAACCAGATCAGAGAAAGCTATTCAGTATGACTCATACCTTTGGAGCTCCTAAGGGATTTGAGGACCGTTTTATAACCCAGGGTATATTTCCCGCTCTTCATGACAAGAGCGAGCCTGTTGTTAATGCTCTCATGCGTCTTCTTCTGGAAAAATTGAAGAAAGGAAAACTATCAACTTCCCGTTCGGATCTTGGTATAGACAGGGGAAAACGATGGAAAAATTCGAATAAGAAAGGAAATGGCAAAGCCAACTAAGAACCAAAGCAAGACAAGTGAGTGTGTAAAGAACGTGCAGAGAGGATGAGAGCTTACAGTTTTCTTGGCGGCAACCATGTTGGGATTCTCTAAAGAGAGCAGATGCAGATGCAGATGCAGAAACCCTAGCAGCTAGAGGCGGAGGGAGGGAACGCTGGGATGAATATATGATAACTTAGTGATTAGGGTTTTTGCGTGGTCTTACCATAATTTTGGGGTGTTTTTTTTTGTCAGATCATAATCGCAGGTCCTTTGGACTAGAAAACACTGAAGCCTGGCCCAAAAATTGGGAAGACAAAGGAAACAGAGAGAGCCCAAAAAGGAGAAATAAAGTCCGCCCACACTTGGAACAAAAAAATACTGTTAAAACCAAAGGGGAAAGGGAACAGTTCCGCACCAGTCTCTCCCCTTCCCCCCCCCCGGTAAACCCTCACCACTACAGTAGCCTTGGGGGTGGCTGCCATTGGCAGCCATCTCCCTCCCCCCTCTATCTCCATTTTTTTTTTATTCTTTGTTTGAATATGAGTTTTGTGTATTTTCTTTTTTAATAGAGAAGTTTTCTTTTTTTAAAAAAATAATTCTTATAGAAGTTTTTTATCTTCTTACTAAAAAAAATTTAGTGCTAATCAAAATAGTAAAAGATTTATAACTTACTCTTTAAATTTACAATATTTTAAGTTTATAGGAAGAACAATATGTAGAAACCTCAATCTTCAATATTCAAAAAAGATTGAATGGTGTGTTGTCTTTTTAAGAATGATTTCTTTTTCTTCCAAGAAAATATCTAACAAGTTGTAATATGATTAAAATTGTTGATTTTTTTTTGTAATAATTGATTAGTTATTGTTAGAAGGTGTTGCCTTTTGATTTAATTTTTTTTTTTTGCAGAAGTGTAAGTTTAATTTGCATTTTATTTTTTTTGTTATGCTTTACTAGAATTTTTGTAAATTTTAAGCTTTTGTACCTGATTATTATATGTAATGATCTTTGATCTATTCAAACAAAAAAAAAAAAACTAAAGTAGCAACACATTTTAGCAAGCTTGTCCCTATCCAAAAAAAGAAGAAGCAAGCTTGTCCAAAAACAAAAAACACACTTTAGCAAGGGAAAGCTTTAGTGACAAGATTCTTTCAAAAGATTAAGAATAGTGTTGTCTTCGAGTTTGTTCATATATATATATATTTATTTATTTATGGTTTTAAGTTTGTAATTATGAATTCTAACTATGAATTCATATATACAAAATCTCATAGCACTTACTAACGAGGCTCTATTGATTAATATTTATTAAAGAAATTAATTATAGACAATAAGATAATTAGATCTATTTTTTGTAAGCAAACTTGACATTTACAATTTCAAGTAAGATCCGTTCAGGATCATGAAATCATTTTTTATATTATTTATTAGCTATAAATCTGGTTACTTTTTTAGTTAATTTTCTTGCTTTTCTTAATAGGGTGTATTTCCCTACCAATGTTATATTTCTTCAGGAAGGAAAGCTTTGAATGGATGTTTATCTTTCTTTTTTTTGGGACTAAGAATGTATGTTTATCTGAAATGCCATTTTGGTAGTCTTACTAATTTTGGTAGGCCCGCATTTATCGACTGATTGGGACACTTCACCCAACAGACCCAACAGAAAGAGAGTTATTAGGCCTCAAACCATCCAAGATCATATTTATTTTTTACCCAAAAAAATTGAGAAAATAAAAACTTTAAGTGTGTGTAACGAATTAAAACTCAAACAAGCACAAGCCAGAAAAACACCCAGATTATAATGTGTGTAAAGAGGTTTCACATTTTACAGTAGACTGAAAAGAAATATTTTAAAATATATAATAAATATAGAAATATTAATTTATGTTCTCAAAAGTATAATAAAGACAAATTATATAATTCAATTTTTGACAAATATGTATGTTTTAAGAAATAATCTAAATACCATTATATTTGTTTGTATTAAAAATAATTTAAATGCGTCTACATTTATTGTCTTTTAAAGACAGAGGCAATTTTTATTTATTTATTGCAAAATGTAAATGCCTATAGTATACACAGGCAATGATATTAAAAACTTCAATAGCTGCTCATCGATTTAATTTTGTCAACAGTTATTATAAGGATTTATTTGAAATTCAGCAAGATTTTATAGAAAATAATATATATTTATTTTGGTCATCAATCAATCAGCCAATGTTGGGCTGCAACTTTAAATAGTAGTAATTATTTCAGACTTCTCAAGTGTCATCTAGCCACGCTGACGTCAAAGGTGAGGGGATATAGTGCTTTGTCAGCAGTTTTGCCATCTCTGATTAATAGCAGATAATGTCTTGAAGGTACCAAAATTCTCGCTTCGCCAGGTGCCAACTTGCCTGAGATGATCGAGAGTAGAAGGAGTATTTTTAAAATTTTGAGAATCTGTAGTTAAGAATCTTAAATTTTTTAGTTTGATTCAAAATTTTATTTTATGATTTTCAAGAATCATCAATTTTTGAGAATTAAATTTTAACATAGATTCCCACTAAATAATTCTTGGGAGAAGGGGTGAGAATTGAGATTCCTATAAAGGTGAGAATCATTTTATGAAAATAAAATTATTGATACATTCCTTCTTCTACCCCTTAACTATACCCTTCTTAGCCGCACCGTGGAATGCATAGACGTTGCCTTCTGTCAGGTACCAAGCCATCAGGTATTGGGTTACATTTAAATAGCACTGTAAATGCTATGCCACATGGTCGTGCTGCACTTACAGGTATGAGACTAACAGATGGTTGTATTGGTTTACAAGACATGAAGCATTTTTATTGTTTTAAGAGGATAACTATATGTATTTTTAAATTTATTTTATTATTTTAATATTTTATTTTTAATTAAAAAAATGGGTAAAAACATTTTTTTAAAAAAAATAAGGGGCATTTTTAAAAAATTACTGAACATTTCCAAAAAAAATTAAGTATAACCAAACAGATAAATATAAGATTATCAAGAAATGTCAATTAAAGATTTTCTACAATTTTAAAACTCAACCAAACATATTTTGTATATTCTTGAGAATTACAATTCTCATCAATTATGTTTCCCAAAAAATATAATTCTTAAAAATAAAAAATTTTGCCACATACCAAACACCCCCTCAAGGATTACCTGAAGGGAAGATTCATCGCATCCTTGCGCAGGAGCAAGTGATTTGAGTCCCGTCTCAATTAGAGTGATTGTGTGAAAATTTTTATTCTATTTTTTTGTTTTATCTATAAAATTAATAAAAAATGTTAGTCATGTAGTTATTATTTTTTATTAAAAAAATTAATATTATCTCAATAAATAAATAAATAATTTAATAAAAAAAATAAAAATGTAAATACATTTGATTATTTTATTTATTTATAAAAAAATTTTATAATTAAAAATATATTATTAAATTTAAATATTAATATTATTTAACAAAATTTAATTCAAAATTTTATATTATTAATAATTTATTTTATTTTTTATTTATAATATTTTAAATAATTTTTTAAATTAAAAAATATTATTTTAATAAATTTATTTTTTTATAATATTTTTATCTATTTTTTTTTTTTTTTTATGTTATACTAAATATAATTTTAATAACAGTATTTTATTTTTTTTTAATTATGATTCATTAAAATAAAAAAACTATTAACCAAACAACACCTTACAATTGATGAGTGTAATGGAAAGAACCAACCATTCTGCACTTTTCCTCCTGCCCTTGTTCTATACAAATATAACGCAAGTATTATAAGATCTGTTACATATTGTTGAGTGCTGTATTGGTATCTTGTCACATTTATCTATGATGGATTTTATATGTTCCATCAAACTGTATTGAGAATGCAACTAATTAAAATTTTGAAGTACTTATCCAAGTGATGGGGCTACTTGTCCAAACAGAACTTAGTTGCGATGATCATAGATGCACTAAAGAAGAAGCTTAACTTCTAGGAAAGAAAATTGCCTTGTAAACCTCCATTTTCTCGATGTGTCAAGAGAGCATTGAACCATTCTGAAATTGATTGTGGACTAATACATTTAGTTCAAATAGTTTAATCAGGGCCAAATCGTCACTCTTGTCAAGTGACAGTTTAGAAACAAATGATTGATGTCTTCACCATGAGGAAGCCAAAATGGGCAAGAATTGTCAATCTTGAGTCCACAACTTCGTAGATTTTGTCTTAAAGGCAACAAATGGTGCAGAATTTTCCAAAGCAGGATCCTGAACCTGGTTGGAAGATGCAGTTTTCATATTTTTTTATTTATTATTTTTACATGTCAATGGCCGGAGTCGATCTTCAAAAGAGCGAATTAATCTTCTTTTACCATAGACTCACCAAAGTGAATTGTTTGTTAGTGGGAGGTCTTTTAACATAGAAAGTTCACTATTATTATTCACTAAAAAACATACAACAACAAGGTGGAAAAAAAAAAGTAGAACAAAAGCTGCATCGAATGCATTTCTTCAGTAATTGCAGAAAGAAAAAAAATATTAGGCACCATATTTTCATCAACTGTGTTAAAATTGTCAATAACTTTAAGCACTTTTTTGCCTATAAATAGGCAAGGAACAAAAAGGGAAAAAACATATCAAACCAGACAGCAAGAAGCAATCTGAAGAGAAATAAGAGAGAGAAAGCTCTCTGAAAAAAGAAAAAATAAGAGAGAGTTTAGTGTTTTTTTTTTTAAAATAGTTCCTAAAAAGTGAGTGACAAAATAGTGGAAAAAAAATAATTTTTGAGTATTGTGAAAAATATTTTTTGTGCCATTATTTTGGTTAGATTTCAGTTGTAACTTCTAGATTTATTATGAAAAATACTCTCTTTGTACTTACTATTTTTATAGTGAAAAATTTATTTGAATTTAGTCCCGTAGACGTAATCCAAAAATCAATGGTGAACCACGTTAAATTGCTGGTGTTATTTTTGTTAATTATTTCACATTTATTCTTACTGATAATACCCGCTGCGCCCAACACTATTAACCATGTTACTTTGTCCATTGCTCCAAATTTAGAGACTAGTAGCAATGAAATTAGGCGTGTTGTGTAGTCATTATAAAGCAGCTTAACAGAATCATTATTCTAATCTCCATTATACTTGATCAAGTTCTTGACCATTGTATAATTACCTGGATATACTTGTTGTCGTGGCTACTAGAAATCATTTAGTAGGAGAATAGATGAGCCATTACCCAGTCACTAGTTAATATGATCAGAAATAAATTCAAATACTAAAAAAAAAATACATTTTTCATGTTGGGGATGTAGTACTTGGACATTGCAACCGGTTCTCCTGATTACCCTTAGCATACTTATCTTAATTACTTGACTATAAAGTGAATTAGGTTGATTATAGAGTCTCTTTCACTGCTTAGCGAGAAGTGCTTGATTAAGAATCCTAAAATTGTCTAATGCCCAATCCGCCCTATTCTTTTGGTTGGCACATTTTTACTCATGAGATCATACAATTTGGCAATCAAAGAGTCACACTTTTCGCTTCCTTGTATTGAAGTTTGCAATAAGACATATGATAAATGGGCATTAAAGACAAGGCTAACTTGATCAAATGTTAGTTTACTAGCCTGGGAAACAACATTTGATTGCTATCCTTGAAGTTTTTTCTCAAGATTCGTAATCATTGTATATCTCTCAACACTTTTTGGGGCAATTAGTATATCCCCATATATTTACCCAGTGATTGTATTACTCGACACTCTTTTTTTTTGCCATTAGTTTCTATAATTGTTTAGGTGTGTGTGGGCTAATTTTTTTTTCATTATTAACATGTAAGCCTGAAAATTGCCCAAACCTATCTAGAAGAGTACAAACCTTCTAACATGAATCCAAACTCACTTTAAAGAGCATAAGTGGATCATCTACATATAATAGATTTTTAATAGTAGGGGATTAGTGAGTCACCTTGATGCCTTTTTTGTTGTTGTCCCTTGAAAACTTTACGAAGAAAAGGAAGAAGATGAACTAGAGTGAATAGTGCTCATAAAGTTTTACATAGATTCATTCATGCATGTTGATTTACATATGATACAGGAATTGGTATATATAGACACTTTACATTCAGCAACTAACCTACTCAACTTGACCTAGTAGCTACAATAGAATAACCACAATGAAAGCTGTATTAACTATATTATAACATTTTCCCATGTTTCCTTGTTCCTTGTTCTTGCTGGAGACTTTACAAAAGTTCTGTTGGTCATATTTTCTACATAGCTGATTATCCTCAAGTGCTTTAACAGTGAGTATATCCCTCAGTAGTTGAAATCGTGTCATAGAAAAAGGTTTGGTTAAGCAGTCAGCAATTTGTTTTGACGAGGTTACATGTTGCCCTAGGAGTTCCTTGTTTTGAACTTTCTCCTGAACAAAATAAAGATCAAGTTCAATGTGTTTAGTTCTTGCATGAAGTATATGATTGCTTGTCATCAATATAGTGCTTAATTTGTTGCAGAAAATAACTGGGATATCAATTAACTGAACCTTTAATTCAGATAGAAGTGACTTAATCCAGGTGATTTCAGCTACCATACTTGCCATGCTGCAAAATTCTGCTTCAGTGCTCGATCGAGACACCACATTCTATTTCTTTGAAAACCACGATACCAGATTATCACCAAGAAATATAGTGAAGCCAGATGTTGACCTTCGATCATCAAAATCTCATGTCCAGTCAATATCACACCATCCACGTAAATCAAGTTGTGATGATGATTTTAAATGTAAGCCCATGGTTAAGGTGCCTTTAAGATACCTGAGAATTCTCTTAACTGCCTTCCAATGCAGTTCATAAGGACAATGCATATACTGGAAGACTTTATTTATAGCAAAGGAGATCTCGGGCCTAGTAATGGTTGCATACTGTAGTGCTCCTACGATTGAGCGATAAGTAGATAGATCAGAAAGTGCATTACTATCAGTTGAGTAGAGTTTCGTGGTTGCAGCCATAGGTGAGTGTAGAGAATTAGCATTTTGCATTTGAACTTTTGTAAGAAGATCACTAATATATTTTGAGATATATGAAGTGATACATCAGGAAGATGTTTCACTTCCACTCCCAAGAAGTAACTCATAGGACCAAGATCTTTCAGGGCAAACTTTAGATTGAGATGGGCAATGAGTTCAGAAATGGTGGAAGTTGAGCTCTCAATGATCACTATATCATCAACGTAAACCAGAAGAATAGTGATATGTGATGCTGTTGTACAAATAAAGAGTGAAGAGTCACACCTGCTGGAAGTGAAACCAAAGTGTAGCAGGGCAGTTTTGAGTCATTTAAACCAAGCTCTTAGAGCTTGCTTAAGTCCTTACAAAGACCTTTGTAGTTTGCAAACTAAGTTGGTGTCTGAGCACTCAAATCCCTGAGGTTGTCTCATGTAGACTTCTTCATGCAGAAAGCCATTGAGAAATGCATTGTTTACATCGATTTGATGAAGATGCCATCGTTGAGCAAGAGCCAAGGTAAGGACTACACGGATAGTTGTGGGTTTTACAACAGAGCTGAATGTTTCATTGAAACCTATGCCCTCTTTTTGGTGGAAACCTTTGGCCACTAACCTAGCTTTATATTTGGCCACGGTTCCATCAGAATTTTCTTTAATACGAAACACCCACTTGCACCCAATTGGTTGTCTGTCTGCTGGTAGCTCACACAAGGTCTAGGTCTGGTTATTTTGTAGGGCTTGATATTCTTCTATCATTGCTTGTTTCCAATGTAGAATTTGGAATGCTTCTTTCACTGAAGTAGGTTCTTTATGTATAGTATATGCTTTAGGTTTAAAGATACCTGCTCTGGCTCTAGTTATCACGTGATGTATGGGAATTGACTGGTTAGATGTAGTAGAGAGAGGTTCTGGTTGATTTGTAGTGTGGAATGTGGGTGGACATGCTGAGTGATTGATATTAGGAAAACTATCTTGGTCATCAACTATAGAAAGTGAGACTGAATTTAAGTCTGCAGTGTGGGATGAAGGGAGATATCTTTCATTTGATGATGTAGTATCAGAATATCTAGTAGTAGACGATAAAAATGGTGGCAGCAGTTGAATTGGATTATGGGAAGTTGAGGAATCTAGAGGTTGTTAAGATTTCAAAGGATGAGAGGAGAAGTTGGAAAAAGGGAAGTGCTCTTCATTGAATATAACATCTCTAGAGACAGATTTTTCTTTAGGGATGTAAACGTTTGAATCCCTTGTGTTGAGAAGAGTAGCCAATGAAGATACATTCTTGTGACCTTAGATTGAATTTGTAAGTAATATATGGTTTTAAAAGTGAATAGCAAGCATAGCTAAATGTCTTGAGAGAAAAATAATCTAGCAATTTTCCAAATAATTTTTGATAGGGACTGTGATTATGCATATTTGGAGATGGTAGAAGGTTGATTGCGTAGGCAATAGTTAAAAATGCATGATCCCAGTATTTGTGTGGTAGAAATGCAACAGACAAAAGTGTTAGTGTAGTATCTGTAAGGTGTCTATGCTTTCTTTCTGCAATTCTGTTCTGCTCATGAGCATATGGACATGAAACTCGATGCTGAATGACATGATTTTGACGGAGAGTGGTGAAGCTTTTGTATTCACCTCCCTAATCAGACTGAATAGCTTGTATTTTGCAACAAAACTGATTTTCAACTAAGTTTTGAAGTGCTTAAAAGTTTCAAGAGCTTGAGACTTGGTTTGCAAAGGAAATAACCAAGTGTACCTGGTATAAGCATCTATGAATATGACATAGTAGCGATTGATACTACTGAACAGTACTGGTGCTGGTCCCCAAAGGTCAGTCAGAATCAATTGAAGGGGACGTGTGTAAATAATGGTTGATGGTGGAGAGGGTAATTTGTGCATTTTCCCAACACAACAATGTTTGCAAGAGCTTAAATTCTTACTACAGCTTATAGGAATGTGAAATAGCTTCATTATGTGGGATAAAGTTTGAAAATTAGAATGAGCCAGCCTCTAATGCCATATGTCAATAGAGGGGCTTTTATTGTTGAATTGAACAATTGGGTTACAACTACTAGGAGATTTAGACCTCGTGTGATGTACTGCAGTAAGTTTCTTTATATGTGTGAGAGGAAATTCTTTGAAGACATAGAGGCCTTGATCAAGCGTCCCTTCTAGCATAATTTGGTGGGTTTTATAATCCTTTACATAGCAAGTAAATGGATGAAATTCAAAATAGACATGGTTGTCTCAAGCAAAGCATGATACGCTTATTAAGTTTTTGGATATAGATGGCACATGTAATAAGTCTTTGAAATTTAAAAATACTGAATTAAAAGGTAAGGTTACTAATGACTGATCGATGTTTGAGATATGCAGTCTAGATCTGTCTCCAATGTGTACTCTCTTACCACCATTGTATGGATGCTACTGCATCAGATTTGAGACTTCTGAAGTGACATGGTTTGTAGCTCAAGAGTCTACATACCAGGCATTATCTGTTACTTTATGGTTGGAAGATGCTGTCATAGAAGAAAAGTTACTCTGATATTTGTTGGGATGAAAATCATTGAAGGTGGAGTTTGCTTGATAGCTGGAGTTGTATCTGTAATAGAATTGAAGAGCAGTATGCCCATTTTTGCCACATACTTGGCAAGCAACTGCATAGCGAAGATTAAACCTTCCTTTGCCTCTGGCTCTGTATCCACGAAAACCTCTTGAATAATTTCCTCTATAGTTAATAAAACCTCTTCCTGAGCTGAAGCCTCTATTTTGGAACTGAGGTTGAGGTTGATTTTTCTGAATCATGTTTACACTTAAGGTGCTTCCAGTACTTGCAGGTGATGTATTGTCTGCAGTGTTCAGGTGTACATTTTGTGCAGTATTCATATTAACTAGATGTGAAATTTTGTGAATTTCCTCTAGTTTGGCTTCTTGTGCTAAAAGCAAGGATTCTATTTCATGTATTGTGTACATGTCTTTTCTGGTGAGTATTGAAGTTATAAATGCTTCATATTCCATAGGTAAACCATTCAAGATAATTTCTAGATTATCATAATCTATTAGAGGAACACCTATTGCAGCAAGAGCATCAGCAGACGCTTTAATCTTAAGCAGATATTTTGACATAGGAAGATCATTTTTCTTTATCGATCTTAACTAAGTCCTCAGTTGACATACCTTGGCTCTAGTATGCGATTCAAAATGCTTAGAGAGCCTGATCCATACCTGGAATGAGTGTTCACAATCTACAATGCATGTGAGAATATTGACATTCATAGATGAAAGTAGCCACAAGAGCAAAAGTTGATCATGCAGTTGTAATATTCCTAATTTCGTTTCTTTTATTGATAAAGGTACATAAATATTTAATTAAGGAAATAAAGTTTATTAGACAATTTTTAGATATCTAAGGAAATATAATCCTTAGAAATTCTTCACCTTACGTGTATGCATAGAAATGTTCTAACATTAATGGAATAGGTAAAGAGAGAAAATTTAAGAGAAAATATTAGAAATAAATATACTAAAGAAAAGTGAAATTCTTGGGTAAGGAAGATAAATTTTTGTAAAGTAAGTAAAGGTATTAAAATTTTAAGAAGATTGGATTAGGGTAATTTTTCCTAATTTAAGAGTTAAAGTTACTAAATTTAATATCTCCACCCATAAATTGAGTTTTCACCTATGGACACTTCATATAGAGTTTTTCTACTTCACATGAATTTTTCGCAAGTCAATATGATAGCCCAAGGAAGAAATAAAACATAGACTTGGACTAAGATATAGAAATTGAACCGGTAGCTCAAAAATCATGAAAATGTGACTAAGCCCATTATGAAAGGTAGAATTTTAACTAAAATAAAGAAAATGGGTAAAAATGAGCTCAAACTCAAGAGGAAAAATAAAAATAAAAATAAAATAAAGTGATGAAATAATGGTATAATCAAGATTAGGTGACATGACATTAAAACAAAAATTTAGCAAGTGGTGTGATATCCTATATTCATAATTTTAGCAAGTGGTATGATAATACATGGCATTAGGATATAACATTTATATCCTACACTCATAATTTTAGCAAGTGGGTAATAATACATAGCATTATGACAAAATATCATTATCCTACACAAATAATTTTAGATAAGCAAGAAAGATTCAAGGGTTGGAAATTTGCCACCTAAAAAGATAAACCTATCATAATTGATTAAGACAAAAGAAAAAGGAAATGAATCCCTAAATCAAAGGGACCTTGTCCCTTATCTTAAGAACATATTATCATAATTTTCAAAATAAAAATCTCATTTTCCTATACATATCTTGACCAAGGAAGAGAAATATAAGAACATGAGTTGTTTGTTTTCCAAAAATTCAACTAAGTGCATCCTAATTATGATAAGGGAGACCCATGATTATGAAAGATGAATTATTTGATAGTCTATATAAGCAAAACCCACCCTTATAATATTAGAATTTTCGTCCAAGTGAGGGAGAGGAAAAATAGAAGTAAGGTAGAGTGAAGAAAGGAGAGGAAGAAAGGAAGAAAGAGGAAGGAGAAGTCTAGAGGACTAAGTGCTCAAGGTAAGTTTAACAATATTTCTTTTCGAACAAAAGTTTTAAAATTTGTAATATTTATATGAGATTTTGATCTTAGAACTTTAATGATTGGTCATGGATGTTGCTATATCATGTTACATATTATGTATGTTTGAATACTTAGGCTGGTGTAGATAGTTCTGCATAGGTATAGCTATAGGTGGCAAAATTTTAAGTTTTTATTTTTAAAATTCTGGGAAGAATTGGTAAGAAATTTAAAGAAATGGTTAACATGAAAAATGTAGATCTATGTTTGACGGATTTTTTGCCACTAGAATCACTCAATTTGGAGTCCTTATGAGGTAGATATGGTCCGATAAGTAAGCTGTGGTCAGAAAATGGTTAATCAGGAAAGAATATGTTAGGATAGTTTATGTGTTTTAATTTCTGGGAACATTCTCTAGGGAATTAAAATAAATGGTTAAGATCAGAATTATAGATATATGTGTCACGTATTTTTAGCCACTGAAATCACTCAATTTGGAGTCCATATTAGGTAGATATGTTCTGATTAGTATGCAGTGGTCAGAAATTGATTAATCAGGGAAGAATATTTTAGGATAGCTTTTGTGTATTAATTTCTAAGAACATTCTGTAGAGAATTAAAATAAATTATTAACATAAAATTATTTTTATATATGTCACGGATTTTTAGTCACTGGAATCACTTAATTTAAAATTCTTATGAGGGAGATATGGACAGATTAGTAGATAGATGTCAGAACCTATCCGAGAAGAAATAACCTGTACTTTGAAAGAGTAATATCACATTGATTTCTTAATATTTCGCTAAACTATTCAACATAATAGTTTTAGATAATTGTTTTATCTTTAAATTGACATCAAAATTACCTACATCGGAGTTAAATTGAGGGAGGAATGCTCTAATTAGTAAGAGAAGGTCAGATAGGATGAAAACTTACATCAAGAAAATAAAAAAATAAAATTAATATTTAAAAAAGAAGAAGAATCTTATAAATGAAATAATAAATGACTAGTATATGCCATAACCATTACTATTGTATGAACTTCTTACCATCTTAAATGTGAAATTTTGACATAGAAATATTTTATAAAGTGATATTTGAAATGGTTACGCTAATGGCATGATTACCAATAATTTTTGGTAATAATTATATTTTGATGAACATACTTGTTATTGAAAGCATATTTTTGGCTATTATTGTGAAAAGAAAAGAAATGAGTATGGTCACATAGCAATCCGTGTGGTGCACCAGTAGGGGACGCCCTATCAACGGTTATGATTATGCTAATGAGAAAAGAAAGAGAAAGTGTGCCATATCGGACGGAGTAAGAAAAGTCCGTACCGGAGAGTAGAAAATACTCACCTTGACCGGGGTAGCTTGATATGAGAATATATTGATAGTCATCATATGATATTCTGAAAATAGTTAATCCTGCCATACATGTCATTATTGTACGATTCTCATGTGCATAGATATAGTGCATTCATGTGACCAAAGATATTTGTTGTAGTTTATACAGATGAACATGACGTGATGAGCTATATTGATGATGATTTATTGTTGAAATTATTGAAATTTAATTCTCACTATATTTCCATGTCATATTCAGAAAATTAGTTATGCAGATTTTTCTATTGCTCTGACTTTTAGTGCACGTTGGATTGAGTTACTTTATGTTGGGCAGATCCCAGAATCAAATAAAATGTTTTTATGGTCGAGTTGGCTCAGATCCCGGCGAAGGTGCAACCACCCGCACCTGTATCTACAGAATTGGTCAATCAGAATAAATAAGATTTAGATATTTATGTGTTTGATATGTTGTACATACGTTTTGATTAATGACGTGTATGCGAACTCTATATTGTATAATAATAATTAAAAAAAATTGTTACAGTAGTTCCCATTCCAAAAAGTCTTCAGATACCTTGTGTGTTGCTGCATTCGCTTGAGATTTGTATTTTTGAGGTACTTCATCTGGATCTAGGAATTTGGCGAGTTGTAATCCTCTCATAGAAGCAAGTACTTGTCTCTTCCATAACAGATAGTTTATATCATCCAATTTGATTGAGAGTGACGACGAAAACGTGGTGATTTTACCTTTTTGATTTGCAGGTATTGTAAGTGGATCTGGAAGTTCATCCATGGTGATTTAGGCTGTGAGGCTTATGGCTCTAATGCCATGAAAACTTTACAAAGAAAATGAAGAAGATGAACCAGGGTGAATAGTGCTCATGAAGTTTTACGTAGATTCATTCATGCATGTTGATTTACATCTGATACAAGAATTGGTATATATAGACACTTTACATTCAGCAACTAACCTACTCAACTTGATCTAGTAACTACAACAGAATAACCACAATGACAGCTGTATTAACTATATTCTAACATCCCTTTATGAGACAACATGAAAGGGGCATTCATATAAAGAATGAACAGATAAGGGGACAAGGGATCACCTATCGAAGTCTAGCTCTAGGATGGATTATGTCTAACAACATTCCATTTATATTGACATGATGAGTTGCCTTATTAACACATTCCATAATTAGTTGCTGCTAGTGTAGAGGGAGGTTCATGTGGAGTAAAATTACCTCCAGAAATTGCCATAAAACTTTATCATATGCTTTGTCGATATCAACTTTCAATGCAAGTCAGAAACTTTTCTGCTTATGACATTTATGGATACAATGCAAAATTTCACATGCTAGAATGATGTTATTTTATATCAATCTTCCTTTAACAAACGCATTCTTAAACGGAGAGATTACGCGATCAATAATGTTTCGGAGACGGTTGGTGATCATTTTAGATATAGTCTTGCAGGCAACACTACATAGACTTATGGGTCGAAAGTCCTTGAATGTCTATAGTGTATCATTTTTTGGTAAGTACAATGGTGGTATGAATATTTAGTTCTTTAACTATATGTCCTCGGTTTAGGAAGTATGCCGCCATGCTAATAAGGTTCCAACAAATTGTTGGCCAAAATCGTTGATAAAAGATAGCCGAAATACCATCAAGACTAGGAGATTTAGAGCCATACTTTTGGAATGGAGCAGTTTCTATTTCCATTGCTGCGAAGGGTTTATTGAGTAATTACACATGCTCATCGATCAGAAAGTGTGGGTTGGCGCTTTCCATTGTCACTTATTTTATTTTTCCAACTAACTGCTTTGCACACAAACCTCATGATCATACTTCGGAATCCCTGACATTATTAATAACATCTTCACATGAAGGATCCTTTAACCACATTACCTCAAGTTTGAAAATGTACCCACTTGTGAAGACTCCTTATTAGAAGAAAAGATGATTGGCGCATGGTCAGCAGAAGCAACACCCAGTAGCATTTTTACACCTCCATCCCTAAACAGCTCTAGGCCTAGAGGATTGCAGAAGACTCCATCTAGCTTTTCCCAAATCATCTGAGTAGATTACTTATTATTAGTCCATGTGAACCAGTTGCGCCTGTGCAAGGTAATTCTACAAATCCAAGCTGCGCAACAACGTTATTGAATGTTAGAGCATCGGGGGTTAATTGTAATTGGCTCAGCTTGTCCTACGTTGACAGTATTTAATCAAGTCTCCACAATAGATCCAAGGAGACATCATACCTTCTCCAATGTAAGTTAAAAAATTCCGAAGCAAGAGTCTCTCACTTAATTTTGGAGGGCTGTAATTAAACCCAAGTAAAGGAAAAACTTTCACCACTATATATATATATATGCAGTTGAATACTACTATGAATCCAATTTGGTGATATATCATGAATTGTAACTTGCACACTATCTAACCAGGAAAGCGCCAGCCAACCCACATTTGTTTTGGACTGCTTCATTACACACGAAGTATTGAAATGGCCATGCTTTCGTTAACTTAGGAATTTCAAATTCAGTAAAATATATATTGGTGATTATACAAAGAAGATATTCATGTATGGTCATGGGTTGACCACTGCATTTGGAAAAATAATTTTATATATTAAAAAATATTTAATAATTTAATAGTGTCTTCAAACTTTATATAAAATTGAATTCCCTTTTCAACCAATCTCAAGTCGACTTTTTAATTATTACTATCAAATGAATATGCATGTGCCTATCACATTATTTTTAAGTGCCTGCCTATAAAAAAAATTCAACTCGATAAATTCATAATGACATTCTAAGTCAATGATTGTATCATATAAATTGAAATTATCAATTTTTGGTAGACTAAATACATAGTATTAATAAAATTATAATTAAGGGTATTTAAAATCAATCCAAATATATTAAACAAAATAAAACCGAACCAAACTGTCAAAAAATATATTTGAATAAGTTTAGTTCAATTTTTTTAAAAAAGTAAAAACCAAGTGGTTTGTAGAATGGATTAAATCAAACCAACCTACCTTTATACATATTTTCATAATTTATAATTTTTTAAATAAATTTGTTATAATATTTTGCTATTTTCATATATTAAACACTAACTTTGAGATTAAATACCTAAAATTTTACAAATTGTGGTAGATAAAAATTAGAATATATATATATATAGTTAAAATTTTCTTTAATTAATTATGACTAAATTAAGAAAAAAAATAAAAACTAATTAAATTAACCTGAATCAAACCGATTGTCAATAGTTTGATTTAGTTCGATCCACTTGGGTCAATTAAAAAAAGTGAATGCCTTTTTTACATAAACCAATTGATTTGATTTACTACTATGATTTATGTTTAAAATTGAATCAAAACAAACCAATAAAATACTCTTAGTTCCAATCAAATGGAATCAAGTTTTAACATATTCAAACTTATTTTATTTAAAATAGGTTGTGTCAAAAATTTATATATATATATATATATATATATATATATATTAAATAAATAAATCAAATCTAATATAAATTGTTAACAAATTAAATTATAGTAGTTGATGAACAACTCATTGTATTTACATCACTGGCAGCAATGTTATATGTTATTTAATTTTTTGTTGTTGTGGTACAATATGTTAGTTAATTTCTTTTAGTGGAGTTTTACTATTAATATGGAGAAATCATTGTTTTTCTATTGGTTTAGTAATCTACAAAATTTGGTATGCTGAGTATATACAAGAATTATTTTCGATTAGGATAATAATTTTTATGGGACCCACTATTCGGTGCGGGAGTTAGCTCCGAATCTGGAAAAAGTCCAAAGGGGTCACACAGTTAGCTATTTAGTTTCGCGGTGCATTTAGTCCATCTGTTGTGCAGTGAAGAAAGTAGCTCGCAACAAAAAAGATCTATTTAGTCTTTACTTCTCTTCAGATGGGGATGATAAAAGGAATGCATGACATTTAATTTCCTTTTGAAACAGCTTTAGTGCTTTCTTACAGAGGGCGGTGGCATTGAATGTTTTGAACTACCAGCATATATCTGTAAGAGTTATTTTCCAAGAGCTCCCATTCTGAGTTCTTTTTTTAGTTAATAGATGTATTTGAAAATTTTTATCTTGATAAATTATGAATTAACAAGAAATGTCAATCTCTACATGAGTTACGTGAAGATTAATAATTTCTACACAAATTATTTTGATAAAACAAATTCATTCTCACTTAAAAAAGCATAATAAATTTTAAAGTTATTAATCATAACTCCTCCAACTAAGGTCTCTTATACTATATCGTGTTTCTAAATAAGGCACTTTGACATTTAAATCAAATAATATGGATAGCATTTGATAAAATAGGCCAAAAGACCTGTACCTAGAGTGAGAGTGCATTATTTATTGAGAAAATTTGAAGACAGTCTAGAGATATCACCTAACACATGTGAGACTTGTAATTAATTCTACACCATATTAATACAACCCATAGGGAACACCGCCGCTCAACAGCGGGCCATGTCGACGCTGATTGCAAGGTGTCAATTAAATATCTCCTCTTATCTTTATCTGAATTAAAATTGTCTATAATCATTTTTATGGTAGGGTCGCCTAAAGTAATTGGATTTATTTGACCTATTAAGATGAGTCACTTGCTTAACAAAATTATATTGGGCCAAGTTTAAATTTTCAGCAAGGTCAATTAATCAATTTGAATAATGATAATTGAGTCGTGTTCAAACTATGTCATTAATTTTTGGCGATAATTTCATCAACAAACAAAATTTTAAATTATTTTATATTTTATAGAAAATGTCTTAAATAACTCTACACGGGCAACCTCTTAATATTATAGAGGTTGATGGTTTGGTTAATTAATAATTAAACTATAAACTTAAAATTAAAAAGCAAAATCTCAAAGTGAAGAAAAATCAATTTCTTTCTATAAAATTAATATATTTCACGTCACATGCAGATGTAGTACGATATGGAACGGGGAAAGTGGGAGGAAGTAGCTGTAGGTGAGCTGTGTTGGATCATTAAAGATGGCCAAGCAAATTCCCTTTAATTAAGAACAAGAGACCCTCTCTTTGGGCCTAACTCAGGATTCAGGAAATACTCTTTGGGAGTGTCAAGCTGAGCGGAGAATGGACAAGTTTGAGGTGGAAGCAGAAGCGGAGAGGCCGGTTAGTCCGACTGGGCAGTACCTGAACAGCTCTGTGCTATGTGTATACATTCTTGGCGTTTTAGAATCTGAGATTCCAATCGATGACTCCCAAACCCTCTCACTGCTTAACCACGTTTTCCTTCCCATCAACACTCGCTTCTCCTCCATCATGGTAACTCACTCTCATTACGCTAACTTATCTTTCATTTTCATTTTATGAATGGGAGTAAATTTCATTCAATTCTTTTTAATATTTTTAAAAATTATATTTATATTCTCTATTTTTTTATTTATACAAAAAAAAATTTGATCACAAAATTATTGATAAAATTTATATTTATATATTTTTTAAATTTATAATTAATTAATTATAAATAGTTGGTTCAAAGTAATACAAATAATCAAAAGTTAAATTAATATTTCATTTCTCCTCCATCAACACTCGCTTCTGCTCCATCATGGTAGCTTGCTCTCATTATTCTAACTTATCTTTCGTTTTCATTTTATGAATCGGAGTAAATTTCATTCAATTCTTTTGAAGATTTTAAAAAATTATATATTCTCTCTAATTTTTAATTTATGCAAAAAATTCTTTCATCACAAAATTATTGATAAAATTTATATTTATGTATTCTTTTAAATTTATAATTAATTATCAATAATCTGATTCAATTCAATGTAATACAATTAATAAAAAGTTGAATTAATATTTATAAAAACTTTAAAATAAAAATAATTAGTGTATTTTTTTTAAAACCATAAGAAACTTGCTCTTTTTTATATAAGTATAATTTTTTAAACCAAAAAAAAAGAACAAAATTTATTCTATAATAATGAGTCGGTCCTTTTCTTGAACAGCTGCACTGCACCTCATGTTTCTTAAAGTAGGCCATCTAGCTAAAATCTTATCTTCAAATTGTAACGCCATTTTATCAATCTCCTAAAATATGAAATATCTTTAGATTAATGCCAGTACAGCGTAGGATAATCTCTTACTAGATCCAAATATAGTGATATATGATTTAATGGTGAGCAATTTATGTAGTTTATAAGGAAATTTAGTTTTAATTTTTCATGTCTCATTTGCACCAATGAAAACTTTTATGACAAGGGATTTATATAATTAATTTGTAAAAAAGTTTCAGGTTTGCTTGTACGCCATGTATTCATTATTTATTTATTCCTATATCCATATTTGCTCCTTGGCATTTTTGTTGAATAAAAGTCTGCAATGCATGTGATAGTATTTTATATGACAAATTTTATGTCACGTCCCTCTTTCACAGTTCAAAAAATCTTCTCTTACATCCATTTATCTTCCAAAAGCCAAGCCATAAAAGATTAGAAAAAAAAAGATGGGTTACGGAGGTAAGAAAAATAAACTCAAGTGGAAACACCCCTCTCCAGGATCAACATAGCATTTCAGAGAGTTTCACCTTCACCAAAAAAAAAGAAAAAAGTTTCACATCTTTTTCTTCACTTCCTTCCACTAAGACCACCTCTCCTTATTATCTCAAGGCTTAACTCAATGGACGTTGATGTTAAGCGTTTGAGGGCTCAGTAGACTTTACCCAACTTAATTAGTAAAAAAAAAAAAAAGTACTCATTAATTATTGTTTCCTTCAGTCACTTGTTTTTAATAAAAGAAAAGATCTGTTTACTTTTGTGTGTAGTAAAAACAAAAACAAATAAATTATTTGGTGAAGTTTATTAAACTAAATTCTATTAAAATTTCTACTGCTTAAGACATTAAAAAAAATAAGCTTCGATATATTTTAAGACTTTATTATAATGTTTTAATTCTTTTTCAATCAATGAGTTACTGAAGTAAAAATCTCAAAATGATTAAAAAAATCTCTTAAAAAGTCAAGCTCTACATATAGTACATTTCTTTTATGGCCAAGTTTATGATACTGATGTATTAATGCACTGGGCTAACAATCTAGTTGGCTATTTATTGACAGTTGGATTGAATTGGATATTGCCATTAAAATAATTATATCATAAACAATTTAATTGTAATATTTTTATAATTAATAAAGACCTTTTATGTAAATATTAGAATTTATTAGATAAATTGATTAATGGTCATTATAGATAAGTTATAGGTATTTATTAATTATTCTAAAATCAAATTAAGATTCAAGCAAAGTCAATAATGGAGACTGCAACCAAGTCAAATTAATTTGGCAGCTGCATCGTTACTTAAATAATTGTTGATAATGAAATTCAATAATCATCCATCATATAAATTCTTCATAAGCTTTTCCATTATATATATATTGACTCCGAATAAAAATATTGCTAAAGATTGCTGCAGATCAGAGAGCGTTCAATTTCTCCGCAATTGGATTTTTCTCAGAGTTTGTGCCTATCTATAATGATATTATTATCGTAAACAGACACAGATCTCGAAAGAGATCAAACTATGAAGTAGCTACTAATTACATTGTGTCTTTTAGCAGATTGTGGACAAAAATGGAGAGAAAAAATGGAAGAAGGTTGAAGTGAAGCTGGAGGAGCATATTAACATTCCCATATTTCCCACTAGCAATTCATCAACTAAATTATATGATGAAGATCTTGATGAGTATATGTCATCAATAGCACTGGAACAATTACCACAAAGCAAACCACTTTGGGAAATCCATATAATTAAATACCCAACAAGCAGTGCAGCTGGTACCGTAATATTCAAACTTCACCACGCCCTTGGGGATGGCTACTCTCTTATGGGTGCTCTTCTTTCATGTTTGCAAAGAGTTGACAAGCCCTCTCTTCCCTTCACAGTTCCTTCAAGCCAAAGATCTAAATCAATTTTCAACACCAAATCCATTTTTAGCAGGTTGCCTATGATTTTCTCCTCAGCATTAAGCACTGTATCAGACTTTGGATGGAGCATCTTGAAGAGCAGCTTGGTTGAAGATGATCAAACACCAATAAGGTCTAGGAATGAAGACAACAAGCTTCGGCATGTTACCATCTCAAACTTCTCCTTCTCTCTGGATCACATCAAGGAAGTGAAATCTAAACTTGGGGTGGTAAGCTTTGGTAGCTTGTTATTTGAAAATTTTGTTGATGTTTAATTGAACTTGAAGTTCTACCCTAATTAATTTCACCCTTCTTTTATCACTTGAGTCGAGCTAGGTCAATTCATCCCTTGATGGCTTGTTGATGACATTAAGAAAAGAACAGTTGAGTTCCTTTAATATTTCATTTTTTTTTGGGGACATAGAAGAGCTTGAAATTCTTATTTAACACTATTGTAACCTGAAGTCCTCTTAAATATCTATTACCTTATATACTAAATCCATAATTATTTCTGTGTGTATATATACGGGATAAATCTTGTGAAAGAAGTTGTTTATGAGGAATCACTAAGTAATTAACTACCCTTCAATAAAAATTTTAAGTCAAAACTAATGACTCAATTGGTTCACTGGAGTGGAGCCGTCTTCAGAGAATTTAGGTTCAAATTCCAGTCACACTGTATTTTTTCGCGTTTTGTCACATTTTCCCCTAGGCACTGCAATGTGAACCAAACTTTATATTAATCTTCTTATTCTCAATAATTGATTTTTTGCTTGTTATTCTTTCCTAAATGCAGAGCCTAAATGATGTCATTGCTGGCATAATTTTCTTTGGCATGAGACTATACATGCAAGAAATAAGCCTGAAATCCAGTAAATCTCAGTCCACAGCATTAGTGTTGCTGAACACAAGAAACATATCAGGTTATAAGTCAATGAAGGATATGATTAAGAACGATGCCAGTAATGCTGCATGGGGGAATAGGTTTGCCTTCTTGCATGTACCAATTCCAGAACTGAGTGATACCAAATTCTCAAACCCAGTTGAATTTATATGGGAAGCCCAAAAAGAAATCAAAAGAAAAAGAAACTCTTTTTCTATTCCTCTTACTGGCATGCTTTTAGATGCAGTGAAGAAACTCAGAGGCCCTGAGGTGGGTAGCTTTCAACTTGATTATTATTAATTCTTCATTATCCTACGAAAATACTTATTTTAGTTTCTTTACTCTCTTTTGTTTTGTAATTTTGTTTCTTTAATCATAATTACTATGTTTTTTAATAAAAAACTAGTACAATTTAATTCTTCAAGTTTTGTTTTGTTTATTTAATTTTAACTAATTATCGTAATTCAAATTTCTAACTTTATGAGTGGGTTCAGTTTCATTGCTCCTATTAAGAAATTTCATTTTTGTTTCAGTAGAATAAAAATTTAAGAGTTAAATAGATTGTTCCAACTCTAAGATAGGGTACCGTAATTAGTAAATGCTTACTAACAAAAGATTATTAATAACTATTGAATTGAAAACCCTTTGTTTGATGCAGTTTAATCTTACTAATTGATCCAATATTTGTCAGCAAGAGTTCGCTTTTTTTTTTTTAAATTGAGTATAGATATGATTGAGATCTTTGCGTGCTCTATGCTAATTTTAATTAATATATGTGACAGAAACTCCATGAATTTTAATTTTACGGAAAGTTAATTTGTCTGAATGTACATTTTAATCTTAACTTCTATACCTAATTCCTACGAAAAAGTTGAAGTGCAATTGAAACCAAATTGTGCATATGACTTGGGGTTAAATGCAGGCTGCAGCTAGATACATACACAGCACATTGAGAAACTCAAGTACAACAATCTCAAGCATAATAGGACCAATGGAACAAATGGCTTTGGCTAATCATCCTATCAAAGGCTTATACTTTATGGTGGTTGGTCCACCAGAGGTGTGTAATTTTAACTACTAAGAAACTTTTCTATAAATTCAATCTATTAATTTTGGTAGATTAATTAAGTAAATAAGAAACATATATATGTTAATTAAGAAATTTTATGGTAGACTCAATCCACTAAATATTACAAGGTCAAACTAATCATAAATAAATATATAAAAATTTCAAAATAATTTATAAATTCGGGACTCAAATAATAAGCAAGTTTGAATTCAATGCTGAAATATATCTATAAGTGGTTTGAGTTCGCACAAAAAAAAAAAAGATTGTTAAAAGAGATAACCTCATTATTTCAAATAACATTAGTTTTATATTCAAAAAGATTAAAAATATTTGTGGCCAGAGCAAAAAAATCTCAAAAGTAAATCCCACTGAAAAAGATGCAACATATTTAATTGTTTTTATGTTAGTCTACTTATCTTTATTAGACTAAGTTTACCTTTAGACTACTTTTTAATAAATTTCACTCTTGATATATATATTTATATAACTTTTAAATTAGCTTAATTTACTAAAAATTAATAAATTGTCTAGTGAAAAATTTCTCCCGTGTTACTCTTTCTTTTGGCTTTTGCTAATTACATTGATTTAATGATCAATTAATTTAATTGGTTGTGGTAGCTGGTGGCATATCTCGATGCGTAAAATGAAATATATTTTTTCAATGAGGTGCATTTGCTATTTGTTGGCAATTTTGCCTTGAGGCAGTAGTATTGAATCGATGCCAGCAGAATTTAGCGGGTGGCATCTTTAATATGGTTTTCTTGGTGGAGTTGCAGAGTCTAACTATAACAGTCATGAGCTACATGGAAGAGTTACGAATTGCGTTTGGAATGGAGAAAGGCTTCATCATCCCTCATAAATTCAAGTCATGTATGCAAAATTCTCTTGAGATGATGCTTAATGCAGCACGAAAGATTCCTACAAAAAATTAATTATAGAAGTTGAACTTTATTATTTCATTTTAAAATGTTTTTACTTTAATTTCTCGAAATGATTATTATGTAATAAAAATATGGTTACCCAATTATATTAAATTTTAATTATTATTGAATAACATGTTTTTTTTAAAAATACATTAATAAAAATATGTACACAGACTCAAATGCCACTTGACTACCGTAAAAAATTTGATTTTTCTATCAAAAGTATGCTTTGATCAGCTGACACATTTTAATAATGCGAAATTTCGTTAAAATATTCCCAAAACTAATATATGTTGAAAGATTGCAGCCCCCAAATTCTTCGACGGTTCAACTTTTAATATATGGAATGTTGTTAGCTTCCTCTCGTTTTTTTTTTTCATTTATTTTATTTTTACTTGAAAAGAAAAAGCTACTCTAATTCAAGTAAAAAATAAATAGATGAAAATAGAGAGAAGAACTAACAAGATTTTTTTAATAGAATCATTTTTGTCCCTTTCCTAGTACCGACTTTTTGGTATAAATGGCCAGAGTTTCAAACTTTCTGCAAATTGTTATAATTTTTTATCACTAAATCACAGCTAATGACTCTATTTTATATGGATTAAATACTTAATTACAACTGTGTGACATTTAAATTCATTTTTTTGTGTTTTTATGATGCTACGGAATTTTGGTGAGGGAGAATACGCAACATTGTTCATGTTTTGAAAAGATAGTAGACGTGGAAGACTCCAATTAGGTCATTGAGTTGAAAGTTAGGATATTTTTAACTAATAAACGATAGATTTATTATACATCTTATATTAAATTTAAAACACCATAGTAATTAAATATCATGAAAACTATAATTTATTTCTAATTGACATTAATCTCAAAACTAGGGACAATCAAAACATCTATACTCGACAAGCACTCGCAAATTTTACCTACTTGAAATTGAGTATGAAGATTAGAAAATGAGTATGGGTCTAAGTATAAAATATTCTTTAAGTATTTTTAAGGGTCCAAGTCCAGGTCATTAATTGTCTTTTCATTAACAAACCTTAACCTAATAAGTAAAGTTTAAATTCCATTCCCCACTCTCCATTTAGCCATTTTATGGCTCTATCCCCAACTTTCAATCCTTCATCTTTAATTTTTTTTATTTTATATGAAAGATTTTATGTAAATGAATTAAGAAAAAATTATTATTTTGTTTTTCAGGTAAATGGGTTCAGGGATTCGACGATTTAATGGAGAGAGAGATGAATATTGAATTTACTACCTATTTGAAAATGGGTCTGTAAGATTAGGATAATTTTTTTTAAAAGGTCCGAGTATGGATATTACAATACTTTACATATATCCTTTCTATAGCTATTCTTACCTGAAACCTTTAACATTTTCACACATTTACATTTAGGATGAGTTTTGTAACATCTAAAAATTTTAATCATCCTAAAATTGACACAAAATATTCTAGGAAAATATAGAAGAGAAAATTTAGGAAGAATGAGAATTTATTGATATAATATAATAAATGTTATATTTTTAAAAGATATGATAAAAAAAATTAATCCTATTTTTACTTAAGGAAAATATTAATTTATGAAAAGAATTAAGAATGCTATACTATGGAATATGTAGCTAATGGAATAAAAAATTAATACATAAGAAAATTGTCTTAATTATACATATAAGATTCATTAGTTATGTTTTGTAAATAAAATAAAAGAAGTAAATAAATGATAACAATCAAATAAAGATGACAATCAGGAAAAAAAAGGGGTTATGAAGCAAAATATCACTAGCAGCTAATGATGGTTACATAGGTTAGGAAGACACTTCACTTTAGTAGAAATAAAATAATAGAGTGGCAGCTCACGGTGCATTTATGGGGCAGCAAGGGTGATATTTTGGTGTGTAGAAATTAGAGGAGGAAGAAGCATAAGTAACAAAAAGAGGAATGTGGATTCAACGGTGAGTATAATCTATGCTCTACTATCTCTTAAATAATTTAGAGAAATATAAAAAAAGAGAAAATTAGAGTTTCATTGATGCTGAAAGAATACAATAGAATATTGAATAATAACCTAAATAAAAAGAAACAATATATATAGGTTAACTAAAATATGAAAAGACTATGCTACCCTTAATAAGTAATAAATAAATAAAGACTCTATATTTTTTAACATCTCTCCTCAAACTCACGATGCGACAGCTACAAGCATCGAGAGTTTGCCAACTAAAAAACGAAATCGGGAAATAGAATGTGATTTGGTAAAGAAATCTGCAATCTGCAAAGAAGAAGAAACAAAGGGCAAAATAATGGTGCCATGCTTGAGATGATGACGTGTAAGATGACAATCGATCTCAATGTACTTAGTTCGTTCATGGAAAACTGAGTTGTGAGCAATCTGAATAGAACTCTGGTTGTCACAATACATAGGAGTAGGGTGAGAAAGAGAAACTCCCATATCGGCAAATAACCATCGTAACCAAACAATTTCTTTAGTAGTAGATGCCATATCACGATATTCTGCTTCAGTTGAAGATTGAGAAACAATAGATTGTTTCTTGTTCTTCCAAGAAATAAGAGAATCACCCAAAAATATACAGAAACCAGTAACAAACTTGCGATATGTGGGATCACTGTCATGATCAGCATCAGAGTATGCACGTAACTCCAAAGAGGAGGTGGATGAAAGTAAAAGACTCTGAAATACTGTACCCCGAAGATACCGCAAAATACGAAGAACAACTGCCTAATGAACTGTAGTAGGAGATGCAACAAACTGACTAACAACATGAACAACATATGCAATATCTGGACGAGTAATAGTGAGATATACCAAGCTCCCAACAATAGTACGATATAAAGTAGGGTCAGACAAAGGTAAATTATCGGAAGAAGAATACTTGACGTTAACCTCAATGGGAGTATCTACAGTCTTATTATCAGTAAGTCTAGCCCGCTCAAGAATATCTTCAACATATTTCGACTGAGAAAGAAGATAACCTCTAGGTGAGTAGGCTACCTCAATACCCAAGAAATATCACAGAGAATCCAAATCCTTCATTTCAAACTGTCTAGCTAAATCTGTCTTCAAAACTGAAATACCAGCAATATCATCACCAGTAATGATCATGTCATCAACATATAAAGATAGAATGATACGTCCTCCAGTAGTGTACTTAACAAAAAGAGCAGAATCATGACTATTAGAAGCAAATCCGAGGGAAGAGATTACAACAGAAAATTTCTCAAACCAAGCACGAGGTGCTTGTTTAAGACCATATAATGCTTTCTTGAGCTTGTAAACATAACCAGATTCATGCGAAACACTAGGAAGTGGTGCCATATAAATTTCTTCTTGAAGATCTCCATTTAAGAAGGCATTTTTAACATCAAGTTGAGAAATAGGCCACTAACGAACATAAGCCACTGCAATAAGAGTATGAATAGTAGTCATTTTTGCAACAGGAGCAAATGTCTCTTCATAATCCATACCATACTGTTGAGAGTACCCTTTTGCAACCAATCTAGCTTTGTATCGCTTAATAGATCAATCAGATGTTGTCTTGATCTTATACACACAACGACAACCAACAACACTCTTACCAGGAGGTAGAGGAACCAAATCTCAAGTACTTGTCTTATGCAAAGCAGAAAGTTTCTCATCCATGGCTTGCTGCCAAAGAGGATTAAGAATTGCCTCTTTATAAGAAGAGGGCTCAGAGAGACCATGAAGGATGTGACATACCTGAAGAATTATGAGGCGACTGACCTACGAAAGAAGAAGCAGACATGGCCTGTGGTTGTAAGAAGAGAAACTGCTGAAATTGCTCAGCCAGAGTACTATGATCGGTGAACTGATCTGATGAAACTACTGCTGCAGTATTGGACGATGAGGATTTGTTGTTAAACTCTGTGACTAGTTGCTAGGCTTCCAAGCTGGAGATTGCTGTTGAGATTGATTCTAATTTCTCAACTTGGGACACTGAGTCTTCCAATGACCTTTCTGCTTACAAAAACTACACTCGTCGAAGGCAACCCTTGTGTAAGGCTTATTCTGATTCTTGGAATGTACTGCTAACACAGAAGGATTAGAAGTAGAAAGAATTCCCTTTTCAGAATAAGACTTAAGACGTATTTCTTCAGCCAATAACTCACTGACAACTGAATCAACGGAAGGAAGTGGAGAACGATGCAGAATTGAACCTCTAAGTCCTTCAAAATCACTACGAAGTGCAGTTAAAAATTGTACCAACCGTTGTTCCTCTATGTGAGCAATATAGGCACCACATGCCTTTAATTTTGTCGATTCTGTAAGGGCCAATTGATCCCAAAGATCAGTCATAGCAGACTAAAACTCCTGAATACTCATATTCTTCTGCTGAAGGGCTCGTATATCATTCTCCAATTGATATTGCTTTGCAAAAATTTGATTGGGTGAATAACCTTTGTAGGTGATCCCAAACCTCCTTTGCTGTCTCATATTTTGCCAACTGTGTATCTATAGAGTGCTCAATAGAATTATTAATCCAAGTAATAATTTTTGCGTTGTTTGCTTCCCACATCTCGATTAAAACAGTATAATTCTCATCAATATTTTCAGGTTTCACAAAAGTTCCACTAACATATCCCCACATCTTCTTACCCTTGAGAAAATTTCTCATCACATAACTCCAATATGAATAATTCTTTCCGTCCAACCTCACACTCACATATTGAAGCGAATCGTCTCTTTCGGTAGCTATAATCAAGATGCGTAGAAAACCAGAAGGATTAGAAGTAGAAAGAATTCCCTTTTCAGAATAAGACTTAAGACGTATTTCTTCAGCCAATAACTCACTGACAACTGAATCAACGGAAGGAAGTGGAGAACGATGCAGAATTGAACCTCTAAATCCTTCAAAATCACTACGAAGTGCAGTTAAAAATTGTACCAACCGTTGTTCCTCTCTGTGAGCAATATAGGCACCACATGCCTTTAATTTTGTCGATTCTGTAAGGGCCAATTGATCCCAAAGATCAGTCATAGCAGACTAAAACTCCTGAATACTCATATTCTTCTGCTGAAGGGCTCGTATATCATTCTCCAATTGATATTGCTTTGCAAAAATTTGATTGGGTGAATAACCTTTGTAGGTGATCCCAAACCTCCTTTGCTGTCTCATATTTTGCCAACTGTGTATCTATAGAGTGCTCAATAGAATTATTAATCCAAGTAATAATTTTTGCGTTGTTTGCTTCCCACATCTCGATTAAAACAGTATAATTCTCATCAATATTTTCAGGTTTCACAAAAGTTCCACTAACATATCCCCACATCTTCTTACCCTTGAGAAAATTTCTCATCACATAACTCCAATATGAATAATTCTTTCCGTCCAACCTCACACTCACATATTGAAGCGAATCGTCTCTTTCGGTAGCTATAATCAAGATGCGTAAAAAACCAGAATGTCAAAATAAAATTGTACGGTACAAAATTGAGCTAAACGAAATTGTACGAACTCCAATTTCAAGGGGCTCCACCCCGAACCTCGGCAGGGGTGCACTGCCCCCTGCAAAGCCCCAGCCAACTCACCGCAGAGTTGGATCTGCGAAAGCTGTGTTTATGATTAAGTCTCGTGCCATGAAATCATACTTTGATACCATGTTAAATAATTTAGAGAAATACAAAAAAGGAGAAAACTAGGGTTTTATTGATGCTGAAAGAATACAATAGAATATTAAATAATAACCTAAATACAAAGAAATAATATATATATAGGCTAATTAAAATATGAAAAGACTATGCTATCCTTAATAAGTAATAAATAAATAAAGACCCTATATTTCTTAACACTATCCTATCTTCGTCTTTTTTTCTTTAACTGGTAAGTTGTTTCTACTTTGAGGAAAACCTGATTTGAAGCAAGAAGAAAACACTTTAGGAGAAGTTTTGGGATAGGGTTCATAGTAATCTCTATGTTTGAACAAAATTTGATATGATGCAAAGTTTGGGAAATCTTGTGATGTTTTAATGAACTTTTCATCTCTTTTTTCTCACTGAAAACTCTTCCACATATGTTGTTAAAATAGTTATATGTAAATTTATGTTTTATATATATATATTGTATTCTATGGTTGAGGCTCTGTTTTTTTAGTTTTATAATTGAAAATTGTTTGGGTTGCTATCTTAGTGGGATAAAAATATAGGGATGTACACACACACAAAGACATATATATAATGATAGAACTAAGTGTAAGAGTTTTGAGAGTTTAAGAATTAAAATAAATGGTTAAAAACTTGGTTTCTCGGGTTGCAAGAGCAAAACAAGGTGCTATCCAAGACACAGCCAAGCCATGTTTCGTGCAGCATAAGGATGTGCATGCCTGGGCAGAACACGTCCAGCAGAGATGGTGGTAAGTAATAAAATATTGTGATTCTCACCTATAACGAGCAAGGATGGTGGTAAGTAGTGAAAAACTCTGATTCCCAACTATGCTAATTGAATCAAAATTACAAACAAAATGCTTGATGAATGTACGAGCAGAATGCATGATGGATTAGTGAATATCCTCTTTTGTTAATTCCTTGAAATTATATTATGGTTTTAATATAGATTATTTCTTACTATTTTTAATAATCTAATCTATTTTATTTTAACTGTGATAAAATTTCTTAAAAATTTGTTGAATGTTCTACAAATAACTATTTAACTGTTTTTATTGAAAAAAAAATTAATTTTTTGATTTATTTAATTTTTATTAGATTCTTATTGTTTAATATTTTTTTTTCTTGATTTATAATTTTATTATGAAAAACTTGTGCCATTAGTTTGTCTTGTTCTAGCCTATTCTTGCTTCAATGGGTTTCATTTTATTGTTCATTGTATTGGTGAATTTGTATTTTAGAAACATTCCTTATATATATATATATATATATATATATATATATATATATATATATATATATATATATATATATATATATATATTATGTTATCATGTTACATCAAATATTCATATGATATTTCTATTAAATCAAATGCTTACGGAATAAAATCATTCTCAATACCCGTCGTGACAAAATATGTTTATTTTTTAATTATATATTATCAAATATAATATAAATATACAATATCACATGTAATAATTAAATACAGCGAGTATGTGTGTGTGTACACACACACACACAAATACTGGCTGTTTACGAATACTACAAATATATAAATTTACACCTTGGTTAATAAACAGACATCCCAACTTATGGTGGCCCATTCTACAAGTTTCACTCAACGTCTCAACTCGACCCTAATTTACGTTAAATCCTGCTCTACTTAAAGACTTGTTTGGCCATACTTAGAATTTCTGTTTCTTTTCTAACTCTTTTCTTTAACGGAGTCTCAGAAAAAGCGCTATAACAGATAAACAGATGGCATTTGACCAAATCATTTGATAAATACTTTTACCAACGTTATTAGTGGTCAATTAGTAACTTTTAATTTTAGCTTGAAAATAACACTTTTCTATTTTAGCAGAAAAATTGCCTTTTCTAAGATTTAAAACAGTTTTAGATGTTGACCAAACAAAATAAAAACATAAAAAAAATACTTACAAAATAATTAGATTTTTGCCCTAAAGAAGTTAGGGAAAACAAGCTCTTGAGTCCGTTAACAGGGTCAATGACTGGGCCAATTCAATGATTATTTGACTGAACTAGCTGGCCTAGTACTTATCCAAGAAAAAAAAAAAAGCTCGTCTAGTCTGATTATAAGAATTATGCTATAATCCCTTGTTAAGTCCATCCCATTGTCCTTCATATATTGATGAATGATGTGTTTGTGCCAAATGTACAACCATAGGGACAAATTTATTACACTGGACACAGGAAATTTTGGCACCAGTACCTCGTTTCCAATCAGTCCTCTGTTTCATCTAGTTCTTAGTCAGTCGTTAGACTCATCTACCTTCCACTCCACGATCGCCAAAGTATGGCGGCCACCACAAGCAACAAGTTTGGCTATCCAATGTCCCTCAGCTGCATTTTCACTTAGATTTTGTGGGGGTGCAATGTTTATGGGTACCTCCATTGGTTGACCAGTAGTAACTTTCCTCCCATATCCAAGACGCCCATGGTCGCCACGACCAAACTGTCAATGGTTAAGTCCATTAACATTAGAACTAAAGCTCATAAACAGCAAGAAATCTCCAAGTGGAGGTGGTTTAATTCAGGTCCAATCAATCAGCAAAATCACTGCAAGGTAAAAGATGGTGTTAAAAATACTTACAGAAAATATGCGCCCATCTCGAGTTAAAGCAACCGAATGAGTACCTCCACAGGACACCTGACCGCAAACCAAATAAAAATTCATCTTAAATTGCAAACGATATAGTTCAAAACATCCTTTTCTTAATCATTTGGCTCTATTTTCTCCTGTTTTTGCTCTTCTTATGACAGATAATAAGTCATGCTTATTAGAGTATAACCATTATAGGAGGTATGAAGCTAACAACTCATTCATATGTCAAAAAGGTTCATATATGAGAAGCTAAAATTACAACTTTAGAATTAGAATAAACGGAGTACGTGTCAAATCATAGTCTGCACAAATATACACTTTTCACCAAAAGACAAGTAATTTTAGCAACATTTTGCTGAAAGCTTTTACTTTTAGAATGATATCAGATATTTCATCATTAAGTAGTTGAAATATTAGTTATAAGGTCTACTGAAATAATCTAACCATAAAGTATCTTTCCATATTCCATCTGCGAATATTATAATCATAGGGCAAGAAATATGTGTCTTTAAAGCAAGTTTACATTAACATTCTCTAGAGACCCAATTTTTTAGTAATATTCGGCAAATCTTGAATATTTCTATAGCTTTTCTTAAGGACCCAACTTTCTAGTAGCCAAAAATTTTAAACAGGCTCTCTCACTTGATTCAAAGATGCTTGACTCCCAAGTAATTGGTATCAGTATTATCAAAATTGTATGATTGACAATTCGAGTCATATGATTCACATAGATAACAAGCCTCATCAGCACACATCATAGGATGAGTCGAGAAGCCACATGAATCGAAGGCTAAATCGCATGAATTGGTGTGCTTCAATCCAATATGGATGAATAGCTTGATTGTGCTATGCAGACAATTGCAAAAAACATAAATAAAATTGACCCTGTCAATCAGGATTGGTAGTTGGTTCCTGTCAATTTCCCATTAATCCAGAGGAGGCAAAGTTGAAAATACCAGTTTTGGACACTGCAGATCATTTCAGGCTCTCAGCCTTGGCCATGCTGATTTGGATTGAAGGAAACTCTACAGAGGAGTGGAAAGACAGGTTGAACTAGACCACCACCAAGGATGCTGAACAGAGGTAAATGAAGAGATGGGCAATGGCCAGGAGATCTCGTTGATCTATTCTGGGCCAGCCAAAGAGATCCTGATCATTCTTGGTGCTCTCAGGCGCTGCTGCATGGGCATTTGGATTGGGACTTCGATCAATGCATGGCTGGATGGTGATTGAACTTAGGGGTCTGGTTGGTCAGCAGCCTCTAAAGGGTTTTCTGAGTGCAGTTTACTGAGATTCTGCCATGCAGTGACTGGAATGAAGCAGTCACTAGAGGAAAAAATAAAGGGCACCGCTGACAGCTGATCACCCAAGATTTTTTCCCTTGGCTCTAATACCATATAAGACTACAAGAAAAGTGAGAGATAAATCCTTTGATATTGGACTGTTCTTCAGTGATTCTGACTTAACACGTCATTGGTAATTATAGAGTTTACAGCTCTGTTCCATAAAAGGTACCGTACAACCATATACAATTTAAACTACAGTTACTTGGTAGTGTAGCTAAAATACACCTAACCTACAAATAGTGTTCACACCTAGCATTTACACCTAGTCTAACACAACCAAATACACCATATCACAATTTTTTTTAATAGAAAAAGAAATTTTACTAAGGAAGAAGAGAAATACAAAAGAGGAGAATAAGATATCCTCCTCCAAGAGCCCACTAAAAGTCTAGAATACAAAAAATCAGAAAAAAAAAACAGAAAAATAAACATGTACAACAGCAGTCTATTCTCTTTCTAAATCTGAAATGGCGACCTCCTTAAAGAAACCATAACAATGCCGGCACACTGCCACACAAAGTTTTGGCCTCTCTTCACTAGCCAAAACCTTTATATCTTATTAAAAGAAACTGTGCCAAGGCTGAGGACACAGACGTTGCTCTCCCAGGACTCCAAATAACTTGTTTCATTAAAAAAAAAAGGTTTTGGCCTCTCTTTGCTGGCCAAAACTTTTATACCTCATTAAAAGAAACGGCACCAAGGGTGAGGACACAAGTATTGCTCTCCCAAGACTCCAAATAACTTGTTTCATAAAAAAATAGCCACCTGACAATGTAAGAACATATGTGCGGCTGATTCTGAGGTAAGCATACACATTATACACGTATAAGAAGAGAGCTTTATTCAATCTGCAAATTTGCAACTTGCCATTAGTATTAATCCTACTCAGAATTCCTTTCCAAGGAAACAACTTGACCTTAGAGGAAACCTCAGATTTCCAAATGGGCTTGTCTAAAAGAAATTTGTCCTTACAAGGGAGAATGAAGAAGAAAGTGGAAAAAGAATTTAAACGAATAAATACTAGAGGAATCAAATGTCCAAATTCTCCTATCTGAATGGCAGCAAAAATTATGGTATCTTATAGAACCAAAAGGGGTTGTAAATCCGGAGCATTACTCTCACAAAGATTGAATGAAATTGGAAACTACAAGAAACATCTGAGCTCTATCAAATAAAGTTAATGAATGAGAGTATTACACAGAGAAGAAGAATTATAAAGGCACGGAAATGCCTACATGAAAGAGATATCCTCTACCCAAATAACCTCCCAAAATCTGATGCATAAAACATCACCCGCATTAAAAGAAGGGCTCAGGATTTGTCATAACCTTGAAAATTGAATTTCCAATGGTCTACAGGAGTTGCAGTGATTGCTGGATTGGCATCCCACCCATTCTCATGCAAATCATATATGCTGCAAATTACCAGGTGCCATAATGAAGTTGACTCTGAAGGAAAATGCAATTAGCCATTTGCTAACTAAAGCAACGATTTCGGACACTAAATTTGCAAGACCCAAAATCCCCTCAGTTTTTGGCCTACAGCAAGTCTCCCAACCGACCAAATGGTCCTTTCTCATCTCTATAACACCAGATCAAAGGCCAAATGCTCCCTACTTTGATTAACCTTTGTAAAAGATTGACAAATAATCATATAGATAGTACCTGGACAATATCTTCCCCAACCAAAAGCTGAACTCTCTGGGGCACCATTTTACTGCTCTTGTCATTATCACCAAATCCAAGCCTCCCATGTTCCCCCCTTCCCCAACCATATACCTGCAATAGAGGACTAATGAAATATTAGAGTCAGTTAACATTGGCTAAATATAATCAGTACAAAAATCAAAAATAAAAAATCCAATATCCATTTTTAGCACTTCAATTTTCTGATTTTATGCATATGCCAAGCAATGCATTATGCCAGTGCAACCATATGTCTTTTATTTCATGATAAAACCAAACATATGCCTTAAGCATTGACTACTTGCAGCTATATTTTCTTGAAATGATAATTATCACCAATTTTTTTGCTAACCAATTGTCTGGTGTCATAATTAATCAGTTGCAATAGGAGATCTTACTGTTGAAAGATATCACTTGGTTAAGCTTTTATGACAATTATGCAGTAACTCATAAGCATAGAACATAATTTCATTCTCATCTCCATTCTAAAATTAAAATCTAAGTGAATGATAATTTATCAGGAAAGCTAAAACTTATTTTATGAAAACTAATACCTGCTTCCAAGAAAAAGATTGAACATCAAACTTGACTTAAGTTTTGACAACCACCAGTTTTATATCACAAGTTGTAGGAAAAGCATGGATGAGAAACCCCTTAAGACATGATAAGAATTCTCCAACCATATCCAGTTTGTTCTTTTAGACTATGCAACTTTTTTTTTCTTTTATTTGCACATCTGAATGCTTGAATTGTAATCATCATATAATCAAAAACTAAAATTCACTTGCTGACTCACTATCCAAAATCCAGCTACAAGCAAGAACTTTTCCAAATTAATTTTACCATCAATAACATGGTTGTTAAAATATTGCTTTAAACCATAAAATTCCACATTCATGTGCTTCTAGTTAGGGGAAAGACTTTGCATTTTGCAACATAACTCACTTTGTTAAAAGCAAGTGGAAACTTACTTTAAAGCCTTAAAAGAGTTAAAAGCATGCTTTTACACCACAGTTTTGTGCTTTCATTTTCCATCAATATTGGGTGATTTCAAGTTTATATCTATAATGTTATTGGTTGATCACTTAAAAGCCTATTTAGATCCAAACCAGCTTAAGTAAAAATCATAGAAAGTAAAGGAAGACAATATTGGCACAAATAGTTGTCCATGAGGGAGAGGTAGACTGAATACACTGATATGAAGATTACTCATGATCTTAATTATTTTGATTATCCCAAAGGCAAGGAGAATAAGATCAATGTTGCTTCTAATAATGCAAATGGGGTTGAATCTTTAAATGGCCATGAGATCATGATGGAAAACTTTTGATCTATTTCTAGGCACCGCTATACCTTTCTGCAAATTGGCTTATAATTGCATAACATTTTTATGTTGTTTTCTAGGCCATTCTAGTCATTATTAATTCATTAAATCTAAGTTGTATCACATTTATCTGTGGTTGGTGACTTGAAATTTTAACAGTGTTCTAATGATCTTTTTAAGTTATACCACATCTTCAAGATTGATAATTATTAACTTTGATGTTTAACCTTGAATTCAAACGTTTATCCATGAATGTTGACATTTATCCGTATATCTTTTAAAACTACATGTGTAAAATCTTTGCTTTTATGCTTCTCCTTTATAGCTCCTCTAGGTCTCCGTTTTGACAAGTTTTCCCAAAAATTAAAAAAATGAAAACCTAATTCCTTTTTTGTATAGCTTGTTAATTTCTTAAGATATTAGCAAATCGTTCAGAAATCTTCCACATTTTTTTGCGAGTCTTTACAGTTATTGATCCTCTTATAATTTCAGTCAAGAACAAAAGATTAATGTATCTATAATTCATTTCTATCTCAATTATATACAGAGGGGAGAAAAGGGAACAATAAGATCTTTAAACATCTATAGTGCTAAACAGAGACTTCAAATATTTTATTAACCTTTATGGAAATTGAAAAATTAGACTTAATTCAAAATAAATAGGAACAAGGATCACCTCTCCTTCATCTGTCAGTGCAGTTGAATGCCATCCACCCGCAGCAATATCTACCTAAAGTTTCAAACAGATTAAGAAAACCAATAAGGTAAGACATTTTACATGTGAATGATTAACAAACACATACCTCTACGTCAGCAGCTAACTTGAGTATTTAGGTTAGAAAGAGCATACGAATTGAATTTTCATTTAAAAAAAAATCCCTTTTGAGCTGAATTTCCTACATTGATCTCCATATAAAAGGACCTGGAACTTTTCTATATAAAAGAAGAATTTATTAAGAGAAAGAAGTACAAAGAAGAACATAAAAAAATCATCTTAGAGCCCCACACACCCACAAAAGACAAAAGAAAATATATTAGCTCAACAGATCTCCTTGTTAGAATTAATATAAATAGATTATGAATCAATTAGAATTATGTGTGATTAAGGTGTATCAGTCATATCCCTTTTAGGGGATAGTAGTAATGGTCATATTCTTTGATTTAGGGATCATAATTATGTTTGTAATTACTAACTTGTCTATATTTTTTTTATAAATATCAAGGATTAATGTAAGTCTCCCTCACGGACCATGACCAAGGCAGGTAACTTGTTCGATAAGTTTGTGAGAGGTTATTTGCAAAGAAGAATTATCAGAGTACATGGTATTAAGAGTGGTAGCTGTCGTTGGGGTCAACTGCAAGGGAACAGAAGTTTCCAAGTCAACATTCCCTTTGGTGTTGGTCATAGCTGTCCCCCTGGGAAAAGTCATATGAGACCTACTAGCCATGGAGGTTAAAGAACAGGCATTGCGGTACTACCACAGACTCTTATACCATCTAAAAACAGAAAGAAATTCTTCTCTTGGTGATCTTATTCATTGGCTAACAGTTGTAGTTTATAGGAAAAACTTGAGAACATGTCTGTCAATGAGTTTCCTAAAATTAAGTACAATCAATCTCTAAACTTAAGAAACAATAAATTCCTAGATTTAAGAAAACAAGAAAGAGGAAACTATAGGAAATAGGAAAGTGCAAGAAATAGAAAACAACAAGAAATAGGAAACTGCAAAAATCTAGGGTTCTATTCGGCCACCATTACATCAAAATCAGCAACAAAAACCCTTTAAAAAAATTATGATCTGGATTCCACAAGGAAGCCACAAAAAATAAAACTATCCCATAAAAGATGCAAGGGAAGAGATCTCTGATAAAAGCATTTCGCACCAGACATGAATATGAGAACCCCACAAAAAGAGCACATTGCACTTCTTCCTTCTACCAAAACCTCTAAAATGGACAGGCAGAAAATGTTCCAAAGATGTTGGAATATTTAGGGAACCCTTTCGAAAACTAATAATGAAATATATATTAGACAATTGATAAAATCTCGAGAATATTCCAATTTCCAAAAGCTAATTGAGAGATATAGGTATACCTTATAACCATATATAAAACAACTTAGGCTAGCAATTGTAGGCAGAGTGATTTAGACTAGACCGCAACTTGCCTTTGGCTAGTTGGGCTATTAGGTGCAATACAAATAAAAAAGAACCAAATAGTTATTGTCCAACTAACTTGAACAAGCTCAAAAACGCTTGAGCCCAAGTTAACTCGTCTCATCAATGTGGGACTTGGGCTATTGCAATCCCCCCTACTCAAATATTTGACACCTTGTCAACCTAATTGGAGACCCCCAAGATCCTCCCTTTAGTGATATGGACATTCAGAGGCAAGACCATGTTGCTAACTGTCTTTGATATCACCACCGCCCTCTTTACCTTATTAGTTCAAATATGCAACCATAGGCATAACCTATAGAACGAGGGTTGTGCCCTAATACCATTTGAAACAACCCATGTAATTGATGTCCACACAACTTGAACAGGCTCAACCACATGAACCAATAATGCTTAAACCAAAGTTATCCATAAGATAGCAAGATACTTAGGCCTTATATACTCCATAGCACTTGTCTCATTTCAACAGGATTTGGGATGTTACACCAGAACTTTTCACTGTTCAACTTATTTATTCAATAGCCTTTTTATATTTTATTACTTAGTTCTCTATTTTATAAAGTAGTAACTTGAATAGAATGTGAACTTTTTAATGACTTAGGATGGCTAACATTAAATGTAACTATCAGTAAACAAGGATAGGACTTAGTGATTGATGGAGACCTAGTTCTCCATAAGCAATTCACCATGACAATAGTAGAAAAATACTAGAATAATACTGAAAAATAAGAAAAAAAAAAAGAAAGATAACCTCTAGCACTTAGATGTCTCCATTAACCCAATTCCCATGAGATTTTTTCCTCCTCTCACCTCTGCCCTCTCCCCCATTTTATAACCAAATTCCTAACTACCCCTATTACAATTTTCCATGTGTCCTAATTCAAAACCCCTAAAACAATCCCTTATTCTTCCTTCTAATTGTGGGGTTCCATGATTATCCCATCCTCGAAGTTTCACCTTGCGAAGTAAGAATTGGTGGCTTCCCAGTGTGAAGTTGTTTTCCCTTCCCTTCCCTTCCTCTTGTTCTCCATTCCTTTGTCCATTTCTAGCTCTTGGAACCTAAGATTCTTGGCTCAATCCATTGTGACCTGCACCATTTTGGCCCAACTCTCAAATCCAAACGTCTTTAGCTAAAATTTCAACCAGCCCATAACTTGTATTAAGCCCTAGTATGATCCCAAAAAAAATCCAAACCATCCTTTCACAACTCTTGCTTTATCCCAATTTGTTCCCTCTTTATAGGACTGGAATAGATTATTGGTAAGTATTTGGGACCCAAACACCTCAAATCTAGCTCTAAATTCCCCCATGTATCTTTTCTGCACGTGTCCCATGGCTAACCCATCTTCCCCTTTGTTGAATAGCCCCTTCAGTACTCCATCACTACTGCATATTCCCCAAACCAATTCCAATCAATTTTGCCTTCTCCCCATCACCTCCTTCCCTTATTTCTATCTTCTACAAGTCTTTCTCTGAACATTTAGGTTCCTCGACTAGCAATAAAACTTCCTTTCCAGCGTCTTCGACCATTAGCAATAATTTGAGCTCCTATTTGCATGAAGCCCCTACCTCCAAAAGTGCTCTGTATTTGGGAAGACAACACGTTGTGCATCTCTGTTTCAGATTCCTCGTTTCTGCACATTGTGGGTTATTATACGCAAGCTAACAATTGTGGTGGTTCGACCTGACTCCAATGGATAGAGACCCACAAAAAACCCAGCCCACTTAGCCCCGATATCTCATTGTCTCCCTATCTGATATTCACAAGAGTTCATCCTTTGGGTTATCTATGTTCAGCCCTCCATTTTTAGGATTTCGCACATCCCCAACCTCCTCTGATTGTCGACGTTCTTTGGATTCCTCCACGTTTCATGTTACTCCCTTGTTCGACCTTGCTTCTCAGCCTTTTCCAGAATGTTGTTCCATGCCTCCACCTTATGGAGATGCTCCATCAATTGCTTAAGATTAGTAATTTTATCCATTTAAATGTCAGTTAGGATTTCCTCCTTCAAACCATTCCTAAATGCTTCCATCAACATCTATTCACTGATTTATCTCAAAGGAGCAAAAAGCAATGCAAATCCCTTACCATACTCAGTCACTGAACCTTGTTTGAACCTCAACAATCCACCATCTTCTCCTTGGGGATTCTATAGCTCATTCAGAGATTTCCTTGCTTCCATTATGTGTTTTTGTACTATGCTCATCTCACCCTTCATCAACTCGATTTCTCCCTCACTTCCCCCATCTCCTCCAAATTCTCCACTTTTCCTTGCATACTTTCCTCGTCCAGAACCATGCTCTAACACCAATTGATGGAGACCTAAATCTCCACCTAAAATTCATTATGAAAATAGTAGAAAAATACTAGAATCATACTGAAATATATAGTAAAAATTACAAGCAAGATAACCACTAGCACTTCAAGGGGCTAGATCCCTCCCTAAGATTTTTTCCTCCTCTCACCTCTCCCCTTCTTCATAACCAATTCCTAACTAATTACCTCCATTACAATTTTTCATGTGTCCCTACTCAAAACCCCTAAAACTACCCCTTATTCTTCCTTATAATTGTGCAGTTCCACTAGTGATTTATTAGTAACTCTCCAATAGAAGTCTCTCTATGAAGTATTTTCAGGCTTCTTTTTCTATATATAATTGAAAAATCAGAGGCATTTCAAACGCTAAAACCCTTACTTTCTTTATAATTTAAGTTTACTTCCTTACAATAAGTAAACTACATTGCATGCATTTTTAGATATGTCTACGCTTGTTCATTAAGTGCGAGTTCATAAACAAAGGAGTCTTCACATGGTCAGCACACAGGCAACACATGTACAAAATATTCCAATAGAATGAGACAAGCTATTGTCGCAGATTATGGATAAAATTTGTGATTATCCTATCCTTGATTTTTTGGCTTTATCTTATCTTTATTGCATATCTTTTATTTCCTTTGTATTATCGGGATTGGAGGGATTTTATTTTTCCAGATATCTACTGGTTTCCTTTTCTGTTAGGGAAAGATATCCCTCGATGTTTTCCCTTTTGTATCAGGATTTCTATTGATTGCCTTGCAATCAACTCGTTCCTATATATTTCCCTTGTATTTCCTAAATAATAAAGAAAATAAGTTTTCTTTAATTCTTTCTACATGGTATCAGTGCCTCCTTTCTAACCTCTATGGTGGGTAGACCTCAGGTGATATTTCCCTTAGGGCACAGCCATGACCGACACCAAAAGGTGTGATGACTCGGAAGGCTCATCTTCCTTACAGTCGTCCCCAAATACGATTGCCACCCTAACATACTCTGATAATTCTTCTCTACAAATTACATCTCACAAAATTACCGAGAAAAATTATCTCTTCTGGTCGCGACTCGTGGAGATGGTTATACGCGGAAAGAGAATATCTAGATACTTGGATGGGTCTGCAGCAAAACCACCAGAAACCCATCCCTCGTTCCTTACCTGGAACACGCAAAACTCTATGGTCATGGCTTGACTGATTAACTTGATGGAGGAGAAGATCAACGAAAGTTTTATGTGTTATAGAACTGCCAAGGATATGTGGGAAGCGGCAAAACGACAATATTCAAGCCTTAAAAATTCATCACAGCTGTTTGAGTTGAGGAACCGAGCCATGAATCTAACCCAATTAGATTTAGATATAACAACTTATTTCAATACTCTTTCTAAATTATGGCAGGAAGTTGATCTCTTTCACAATATCCACTGGTTATGTGCTAATTGCTCTGAGAACAATAAAAAATTAATTAACAAGCAAAAAATTTATGGTTTTCTTTCAACGTTGAACAAAGACCTTGATGAGATCCAAGGACATCTCCTAGGTCCAAAACCCTTACCAAACATAGAAGAAATCTTAGTAGAAGTGCGTAGAGAAGAAACACGTAGAAGGGTGATGCTAGGAACCATGAAAACAACAATAAGACAGCCTTTGTAACTCAGGGAGTTAAGAATCCAAGGAATAAAAGAAGGGATTCGTGGTGTGATTACTGCCAAAAATCTAACCACACAAGGGATAGATGCTGAAACTACATGGAAACCCGAATAATTGGAAGAATGGTAGGAAAAAGGAAACAAGTTTCAAGCTACTATTGACTCATCTTAAAAAATAGGTGAGTCTAATCTCTCCTTTAGCAAAGAACATATGGAATAGTTGCAGCATATTCTAAACTCACAGCTTGCGAACATGAATGTTTCTACGGGCCAAAACCAATCTTCATCTTTAATCTCAGATTCCTCTCTTCTTGCTCAAAAGGGTAACTTCAAAGCTACCCTCAATAGTAATTCTAGGATGATAGAACCATGGGTCATTAATTATGGGGCAACAGACCATATGACAAGGTCTACAAATCTGTTTTTCTCCTATAAACCCCTGAAATTTAAAAGTAAAAATAGAATATGGATCTTTTGCAACAGTTGCTGGAACTAGTAGTATCCACATTGGCCCTAAAATTGTACTTAAAGATACTCTTCATGTCCTAAAACTTTCTTGCAACTTGTTATCAATAAGCAAGATTACTAAAGACTCAAATTGTATTGCCCAATTCTCACATTCTATTTGCACTTTTCAAGATATGAACTCAGGCATGAGGTTTGGCAATGCTAGAAAATGCAAGGGTCTCTACTACTTTGAGGAAAACGCTCAACCTTTAAGTATTGGATATGATTTACCTTCCTCAAGAGAGCAAGAAATCATGTTATGGCACTTTAAGTTAGGCCATCCTAGTTTTTCTTATTTAAGACATTTGTTTCCTTCTCTTTTTAGAAATAAAGATGAATTTTAGTGTGACACTTGTCAACTTGCCAAACATCACATATTCAATTTTCCATCACAGCTCTATAAACCAACAAAACCATTCACTTTAATTCATAGTGATATATGGGACTCTCACGTGTCTCTAATTCCACCAGAAAGAAATGATTTATTACATTCATTGATAATCATACACGAATTACTTGGATTTACCTTCTAAAAAAAAAGTGAAGCAGAGCAAACCATTAAACATTTCCATTCCATGATTAATAATCAGTACAATACTAAAATACAAATTCTTTGCACTGACAATGGAAGGAAATATTTTAACTCTATCCTTGGAACATACCTCTTGAATTATAGAATTGTTCATCAAAATTTTTGTGTGGATACCCCCAACAAAATGGGGTGACTGAAAAAAAAAATAAACATCTTCTTAAGGTATCCCAATCTATTATGATTGCCAATAATGTTCTTAAATTTTTTTTTGGGAGATGCTATTCTCACAGCTTGTTATCTCATAAACAGATTGCCTACCCGAGTCTTCAATTATAAAACCCCTGTCCAAACTTTCCTGCAATCCTATCTTGAAATTAGACTCATAAGTTCTCTGCCCCTCAAGGTTTTTGGTTGTAAAGCCTTTGTGCATGTGCATAACCATAACAAGTTAGAGTCTCGAGCCAACACTTGCATTTTTCTTGGATATTCTGTTACCCAACGGAGCTATAAATGTTATTCTCCATAAAAAAACAAGTATTTTGTTTCTATGGATGTCACCTTTTCTGAAAAATAGGCCTACTACCAGAAAAACTCACTTCAGGGGGGGGGGGGACTAATTATGAAGCTCCTTGGCAAATCAACCAAGAATCAAATCGTAGACCTATACCTAAGACACCAGAACCTTATTATGAAATAATTCTTGACATGCCTTCACCCAATCTAACAGAACACTTACTAGAACTAGAAATACAACACTTACCAGAACCATAAATACATGAAACCGAACAGCCCTTACCAGAACCAGAACATACTATACCTAGAACTGATTCTGTTTTGGAACTAGAAACCAAAACTGAGATCACCAGACAAAATGAGAAGGATAAACCTAATTTACTTGTTAACACTAGGAGAAGGACCCCCAAAGTAGTAGTAAAAGCTGTTAAACATACGACCTGTCATCCTCATGATATCGAGACTTCATCATTAGAGGTAAGTGATCTCAACTGGCCTATTGCACTAAGAAAGAAACTTCGTTCTTACACTCAACATCATATCTCTAATTAGGTTTCATATGATCACTTTTCTTCCAATCTCCAAGCCTTTGTTACAAACTTGGCTAAAGAAAAAATTCCGAGAGACATTTAAGAAGCTTTGAGTGCTCCAAGTTGGAGAAAGGCTATTATAGAAGAAATACAAGCTCTTGAAAAAAACCAAACATAGATCCTTGTTTAGAAACCATTGGATAAAATTCCTGTAGTATTCAAGTGGATTTTTACTTTGAAATATAGATCCTATAGGACTATAAAAAGATACAAAGTAAGACTTGTTACTAAGAAATACACTCAAACCTATGGGATTAACTATAATGAGACATTTGCACCTATTGCCAAGCTAAATACAGGAAGAGTTCTCTTATCCGTTGCTGCCAACCTTGCTTAGGAATTACAACAACTTGATGTTAAAAATGCATTCCTCAATGAAAAGGAAGTTTACATAGATCTCCCACCTGGATTTGATCAAAACCAGCAAAATGGGATAGTCTACAAGTTAAAAAAGGCCCTATATGGGTTAAAACAATCTCTAAGAGTTTAGTTTGAAAGAATCACAAAGGCCGTTCTAGATTAAGGGTATATACAGGCGCACATTGATCATACTCTATTTTATAAACATGAAAATTGTAAGAGCACAATTCTCATAGTTTATATAAATGATATAATTCTTACTGCGGATGATACTCTTGAAATTTCTAAACTTAAAAAGCAAAATTGGCAGCTGAATTTGAAATAAAAGATCTCGGTCCTGTGTTATTTTCTTGGAATGAAAGTTGCTAAAAATAAGAAGGGGATCTCAGTTACTCAAAGGAAGTATATACTGGATTTATTGAAGGAAATTAGGATGCTTGGTTGTAAATCAATTGATACACCCATGGACTCCACTATCAAGATTAGTGATAGCAAGGAAGGAACACCAGTTGACACAAGAAAATACCAACGCCTAGTAGGGAAATTTATTTATCTATTTCACACTAGGCTAGATATTGCATTTGCTGTGAATATAGTAAGTCAATTTATGTACTTCCCCTGTGAAGAGCATATGGAGGCAGTCCTTCAGATATTGAAATATCTTAAAGGATCCCCAGGCAAAAGATTGTTCTTTGAAAAAAATCAGTCCAAGAATATTGAGGGATACACAAATGCTGACTGAGCAGGATCCTCTAAAGATAGGATATCTACTTTGGGATATTGTACTTGTGTTTGCAGTAACCTAGTCACTTGGAGAAGAAAAAACAGCCTGCAATGGCTAGAAATAGTGCTGAAGCAGAATTAATGGCTATTGCTCATAGAACATGTGAAATGTTGTGACTAAAATTATTACTTGAAGAACTTAAAATGAAATTAATTTTGCCTATCAAACTTTACTGTAATAGTAAAGCTGCCATTAGTATATCACATAATCCTGTTCATCATGATCGGACAAAGTATATTAAAGTGTATCCACATTTTATTAAGGAAAAGATTGATGAAGGGATCTTTGTATTTCTTATACCTCTACTAGAGTGCAGACTGCAGACATCTTAACTAAAGCACTTCCAAGAAGAATTTTTGAGCATCTAAAAAACAAGTTGGACTTGTTCAACCTTGGAAGCCCAACTTGAGGGGGGTTCACAGATTATGGATAAAATCTGTGATTATCCTATCCTGCTTTTTTGGCTTTAGCTTATCTTTTATTTCCTTTGTATTATCGGGATTGGCGGATTTTATTTTTCCTGATATCTGCTGGTTTCCTTTTCTGTTAGGGAAAGATATCCCTGGATGTTTTTCCTTTTGTATTGAGATTTCTGTTGATTTCCTTGCAATCAACTCGTTCCTATATATTCCCCTTGTATTTCCGAAAGAATAAAGAAAAGAAGTTTTCTTTAATTCTTTCTACAGCTACCTTATAAAGCCCAAGCAGATGTTTGGCAATAGAAAGTTACTAAAATATATAAGTCTTGGCTCCTAGTAAGTCTTAATAGGGAACCCATCCTATGTGTCACTTCCTACCAAAATTACAATTGGAACTTGCACCATCTTCAAATTACATGTTCACAGTTCATAAAGAAGCATTCCAAATAGAATAGAATTTAAAGCTCGAAAAGTTTCATAATATAATTAAAAAAAGAAAAATATTTCTATTGAACAATAATCAATTTTAAATCTTTAAATGGATATCACACTTTAAAAGCCAGAAACAATATGCACCATGACAACATGTACTAATGAACAGTAACAATGAAAGAAAAATAGAATTTAACAAGATTTTGGAGGATGAAATACAAACCAGAGTAAGTCCAGAAAGCCCTTGGACAGGAATAGGTTGCGATCTCGGTTGGGTATCTCCAGTCCCAAGTTGTCCATATTCATTGTTACCCCATGCCCATAAAGTGCCATCATCTTGAAGAGCTAGATTATGAAATGCCCCTACTGCAATGAGCCTCACATTTTCAAGACCTTGTACCCGAACAGGAACAGAAATCTGTTTTCTATAATATGAAGCAAAACTTACAAGTTATTATTATACAAGATAAAGTCCTTATTTATATAAAATGCACAAGGGCAATCTTATTATGTGAAGTAATTTCAGACTTGGTGATATAATTAAGTGATACTCGGGTAGGAAGGTTTCCCTGATCTTTATCATCTTTCTTCTTTGCATAATGCTCTAGTTCAAGATTTCAGCACTATTCAGGGGACTATGCTTTCTTGGAATTTTCACTTTTCTAGGGACTTAACTGCTAGAGATTGAATGAAATTGAAACTCTTTTGCCTTTTCTTGACAATGTGAGTCTTGTAAGTCCTACTTTCACTTCCTTATCTCTTCTACTACTAGGAAAGTTTTCCTCCTTGAAAAACCCATTTGGAAATTAAAAGCTCCTTCAAAAATCAAATCTTTCATTTAGACATCAGTACATAATAGAATTAACACAAATGACACGTTGCATATTCAAAGACCTAACACAGCTTTGTCTCCTAGCGTTTGTACAATGTGCATGAATAATGCAGAAACTGGTGATGATTTATTTTTACATTGTCCAGGTTTCATGTGGAATAAGTTTTTTACGATCTTTGGTGAAAGTTGGGTTTGTCTGAAGGATCTACAGCATTTTCTCCTTATACGGTTCAAGGGGTTTGGCTGTACAAAGGAATGTACCTCTTTGTGGCAATGTGTGGCTTTTTTACTTATTTGGAATATTCATCAAGACAGGAATGCACAAATTTTAGGCGTGTTTGACTGTCTTTAAATGACTTATGGGCAATGATTGTGTTTGGAGAATCTTTGTGGTGTTCAGCTCAAGGATTTTTTAAGGGAGTGCCCTTTTGGATATGCAGAGAGACAGGGTAGTTTTGCTGCATGCTTAAATTTTAGCTATTGTGTTCTTTTCTGATTTTTTGCTTATGTTTTTATGTTCCGTCAGGCAAATAACTAATCCTCCTGTTTTGTACTTCTCTTCTTTCTCAATAAAATTTCTTCTTTTATCAAAAAAAAAAAAATTAAGTGAATCAAAATGAAGAAAAACAAAAATATTTGATTAAGCAATAACTAATATTCACATGTCACCAGGAGGCCAAGGCTGACCCCATGTCCAAACATGCCCTTCTTGAGTAAGTACCACCGAGTGAGTTCCTCCAGCAGCAACCTGCAAATTAAGCAATCAGGAAAAATATCAGGCACCAATCAAGCAAGAGTATGATACTAAATATGTAAATGATGTGTTCATAAAGATAGAGATGAGGAAATTTCTATACAAACCAAATACACACACTCACCGACCATGCAGTAGAATCAGGTTTCAAAATTGTAATAATTTACTGGGATGGGGAAAGTGGTATCATCAAGTAATGCTTGTATATTTCAGCTATTAGTTATAGGATCCTAAAAATATCTAGTAATAATTCTCATTTCCCAGTTTACTTATTTTATATCATCCACTAAATATGAAAATAAAATTAGAATGAAATCAGCCATTCTGATCTAACTCTTGCCTGGGCCATGTGAATGGAACTCAAAAAGCTTATCGCTGGCAACAACAAAATTTAAAATTTATAGCATATTTAGAGGATGATAACAAGGCAATTCCTGAGTGAACTGAGGAGCTAATTTGAAATCTGTTATGCTTGCAAAAGCTTTTGTATTCCTGTTGTTTCTGCTCTGGTTAGACTTTAAAAAGACTCCCCTCCAATATGATTTTATATTTCAACGAAATGCATTGTGGTGGTTCAAAACAATTATTGAAGAATGTATCAACACTCGACAGAGAAGCATCGGATTCAATTTACAGAGACAGACCCCAGAGGGTAAGGTAACATCAATTTATGACCAGATGCTGCACAAGTGTGCACACACACCCACCCCCGCCCCCAAAAACAAAAAGGAAAAGTACAGTAATAAAAAAAATGGCCAACTAATTCATATCATTCACAAGTAGTTAAGATGATGAGACTATAAACCACTAACCTTTAACTTATAAAATGAAACATAAAAGAAAAGAAGGATCTACTGAACATATTAATGGCATTGGCATATGTAGGTTACCTGGCGAACAACAAGCTTAGGGGCACAACGCTGAGGGATCACTATATCTCTCCTCAAAGGTCTACCAGTGTCATCCTTCCGCTCAGGTTCTTCACCACACTGCCCATATTCATTTCCACCTATCACCAACAATATTTAATATTCTTAGTGTGATATAATATACATTGATAGATGTTTATTAACACTTTCTGACTCTCTGAGTTTTGAAAAGCTAAAAAGAAAACAAAACAATAAATTTATCCTATTCTCCAATTTTCTTTTTCAAAATTTCAAGAAACTTTATATATGCAATCAATTTGGTCTAAAGTTTGATTCAACAAAGGAAGGGGAAACTGAAAAGATGAGAAATTCTTATGCATAGTAGATTGATAGGTATGGGTACAATCCAACCACACCAAGCAGAAGGAAGAGGAAAAAAGAAGAAGAAAAGAAAAGAAGAAAATTCATCAGAAAAGTATACCTAATGAAACTACTTTTGTAAAATAAAAGGCTACAGCCAACATTAAACCAGCATTTAATAAGGAATCACATCCACACTTCACACCCAAGATAAATTAAACCCTTGTCCTCCTTATTAGTGCCATTTAAGCTGTTGCCCTCCAAAATTTCCTTGTATATGATCAATAGACCTAACTTCTATTATTTAGATTCATGAATCATGGATTACAAAATTTATAATCCTGAGTATTCTCATTGGGCACAAATAGATATATGCATATACAATTGATGTTTTAAATACCCCAGGCGTATGCTCTGCCTTGATCATCAACAGCCAAACAATGCCACCCACCAATCGCCGCCTTGCATTAAGAAAGAAAACCACAAGTTAAATATACCAAAACAATACCAGTACCCAAAGTTTCTATATCCAGATATTAAAACACGTAAGAACATACCTGAACAATTTTAACATTGGCAAGTGCTTTAACCTGGCTGGGAATGTTTTCAGTTTTGGTTTCCGGTGGGTGTCCAAGTGTTCCTCTTTGGTTCCACCCCCACGTAAACAGCTACACCAAATAGACACCCATTCAACAAACTAAACCCAGCAACCATGTTAAAAAATTCCCAGAAATGCATTATTGAAAGCAATTGAGCTTCGTGTGTACCGTACCTTGAACAAATATAAAGTAAGCTATCAAAAAATAGAATCCTCGGGAAGAATGAGGAAATAAGAAAATAAAAAGATAGACTGAGGTAAAGACTAAAACAAAAGTAGAATATAGCAAACACGGGAGAAGAAAACACCTTGCCGTCTTCGCATATGGCTAGAGAGTTTCTACTACCAGCGACAACAAAGCGGACTCTTTGGGACTCGAGAGCTTTGACGACGCAGACCCATTCTTTCTCTTCATTGTTGCCGATTCCTAATTGTCCATCTTCACCAGAGCCCCTGAAAGAAAAATCGGAGAAGACAATCGTCACCATTGGATGATCAGCAAAACAGAGGACTGCAGAAGAAAAAGGGGCACAACCAAGCAATAATGGTAGAATTGGAAGCCATGAGAGAGATAAAGGAGTGTGCTTGAAGCTGCGGAGCAGAAGCTTGACGAGAGCAGAAACTACAGAACGTTTTAGTGCCGCGAATAGTTGTTTCACACTGAAAGCGAAGGTGAGTGGGTCTAAACTTAATGTGGTCAGGTGGATCACTGGCTTCGCCGATCTCTCTATGCAGCCACGTTATACGGCAAAATTTATTATTTTTATAATTTTTTTTTATAAATATTATTAATAAAAATAATAATTTTCAAAAATATATAAAATATATTTAATTAATTGAAGATTAATATAATTTTTAAGCTATATTTTCTGAAATTCTATTTCTATAAAGTTTCTTAAAAAATTTAAAAAATTTTCTAAAACTCTTTTTTTGTCTATTTATTTTTTAATAAATAATAAAATGTTAAAAGAAAAAAATAAATTAATAATATAATTTATAATATAAATAAATAATTTATAATATTTCACAAAACGTTTCTTCTTCTTGTTCTACGTATTTGCCAAGCTTTTCCATTGCATTGCAAGCTGGGTGTTGCTCACAGTGGTGGGTGTTACTCGCGATGGTGGGTGTTGTACGCGGTGGGGGGTGCGATGAGGGATGCTGTTCACAGTGGTGCTAGGTGCTGTTGAGGCACAAACGCTTTATTTTCTTCTTCCCACGTCGAGGAGAGGATGAAAATGAGGGATAAAATGTGGTGGGTGCTGCTCGTAATGGTGGATGCTGTGCGGTAGAGGGGAGCTGCTTGCGATGATGTTGGGTACTGCTGAGTTTGGCACGCTCTGCTTCCTTCTTCCCATATAGACGGCGGAGATATTTCTTTCTTCTCATGTAGACAAGAGGGTGAAAATGAGGAATAAAAATAAGGTATAAGTAAAGGGTGAAAATAAAAGATAAATTAATCATTTTATTTTATATAATAATTTTGACTTTCAAGAAAATTTTTAATTTTCATCTCTTTCTTAAGGAATTTTTTTGTGGGAATGTATTTTAAAACTCTATTATCAAAAGTTGAAGTTTTTTAGAAATTATGTTACAAAATTTTTTATTAAACAAATCAAATTAACATTTTCAAATACAAATTTTCATAACTCCAAAAAAAATTCCTCTAAGGAATTAATTATAATAAAGGTTAAATACTATGTGGAGCTGTCTCATCCGATAAGTCATCTAGCAAGCCACATTAGCAAAGTCTAATTGGCATATGATGTGAATCCAAATATCTGTTAGTAACTGAATGCAACCTTCTTCAAACGAAATTCTTATCCCCAAATTTTATTTAGGTTTCCTTCGACCTCCAATCAACCAATTTCATCTCATTTCCACCCATTTGAAGTAGTTGGATGTGGATTTGTTGTCTTCTATGAGGTAATGGTAGGTTAATCAAGTACTACTTCCACGGGAAAATAGCCCTTGCCTGCTTCTTAAAAATTAATGAAAACCCAGGCAGGAGATTCTAAAGATGCAGGAGCTACATGGTATTTGTTTGATTCCTCACTTGTTTAGGTCTGGGTATGTGTTTAAGTTGGTATATATTGTAAATTTAAAGATGATTTTGATATGAATCTCATCAAGAATAGTGAGATGAAAATCAGTAGATGATCAAATTTAAAAATTTTTGTCATAATTAGAAAAACAAAAAAAGTACTTAGACCTATAATCTATAAATAGATAAAAATCAAAAATATTAAAAAAATTATAAACGCCTCACTTAAAAAAGAAGAAAAAAATTGAGAGTAATAAACCTAAATTAAATGACATAAAAAACCTTTAAAGGTTGGTATTTGGTCAAACATGCCGTTTACCTGTTGAACTTGAACATAAAGCCTTTTATGCCACAAGATTACTAAACTTTGATATACAAGCAGCAGGTGAAAAGAGACTCTTCCAAATGATTGAATTAGATGAGTTTCATAACAAGTTATATGACAATGTTTAAATCTATAAGGACCTAGCAAAAATGTGGCATGACAAACACATCATAAGAAGGGAATTTGAGCTAGGACAAAAAGAACTATTGTACAACTATAAGCTTGAACTTTTCCTTGATAAATCAAAGATACACTTGTCGGATCCATTCATAATCACTCAAGTGTTCTCGTATGAAACAGAAGAGATAGTAAAAGAAGATGATTGACAGTTCAAAGTTAATGGATATAGACTAAATCACTATTGGGGAGGAGAAATTGAAAGAGAGAAGACTTGCATGATCAACCTAACAAAAGGAAGCCAATAATCAAAGATAGTCCAACTAACTAAAGCACTTCTTAGGTGTTAACCCAAACGTTTTAATTGTTTTAAATTTATTTTCCTTACATTTTAAATTTCTAGAAAATTTATTTCTTTTTAGTTTCCTATTTAATTTTAGGATATTAAGCCATCTACCTCTAAATTGCAAATATAAAGTTTGAAGAAATCCATTAAGAATGAAGAAAAAAACATCAAAGTAGAAGAAAAATAGCAAGAACCACTTAAAAGGACATTAAAAATCCAAAATGTCATGACATTCACTTTAAATGTCACGACACTAAGTAAGTAGCAAAAAGATGTCTCAATGATAAAACAACACGACAATCAAAATGAGCGTTGCGACGCCTATAAGCTAGGTCCTAAAGGGACACAGTGTATTATTTGGAACATTGCGTAACTCAAAATGAGTGTCACGACACTCATTTCTTAACCAAAAAAAAAAAACTTAAGAAGTCCCTAATTTCCCCCAATTGAATCCTAAACCTTCATATGTGAAGAATAAAACAACTAGATAAAGGAATAGGTCAATTTTGAGAAGACTAATGCAAATCAAACTCAATTTCACTATTTAAACTCCACCACACATCAAATTAGAGTGCCAAAGTCCCTTAAATCCATCCCAATTTATGGAAAATGCCCTAAAGTCAAAGAAGATGAGTTAAGGTTAGTAAATTGAAACTCTTGGTATATTTTGGACTAATGTTGCCGATTAAAATGCTATTTGGTTGCTTTGGAATGAATATATACTTGCTTAGTTGAAATAGGAATTAATTTTGCACAAATCTGGGGGCCACTCCACTATTGGGTATACATAGGCACATATTTTGTTGTTTTCTGAGTATATTTTATTGCCTATTATCTTGACTTGTTGGGTAGTAGTTCTTAAATTGTGTATTTACAAAATATTACCTTATTAAGTAGGTTTTTGATAAGTTTAGGGGTAGATATATTGTCGGGGAATTCTTCTGGAGTGCCTATCTTTAGTATATTGATGGTACCCAAGAGGAATCAAGGAGGCCCTTCTATATCATCTACAACTTTTGATAAAACAAAAAATTCACATATGCCAAGGTAGATAAATTATATCAAACGAGGTTTTTAAGAAAAGGTCCTTTACTAGAGAAAGGTTTTTTTATTCGTCCACTATCTTATGTAGAGATCACTGCAAGAATTATCAAAAGGCAACAGGGTCAATTATGTAGCCACCCTGGAGCCAAGAATCTTGTCAATAGTTCATACTTCATACTTGATGCTATTGATGAAGGTGTTTATGTGAAAGGTTGCAGAGTACATTTCATACCAACTGCTGTTAATCAGTATTATCATACACTATACATTGTGGATGATGGTTTTCAAAGGTCATGAACACTACAGCTCACCCAGAGACTATCCTAGACTATTTATGCCTCCTTGGAACTAGTTGGGACACGACTATTGATGGACGCCCAACAAAAACATACAAGAAGTTTAAGAAGTCAAAAGCAAAGGCTTTGTTTCATTTCCTCATAGCAAGAATAGTCCATGCCAAGCAAGGAAGCACTATAAATTTTGAGAACTCTACTACATCATGGAAAACAAGAGCATAGACATCAGGCAATGCATCTACAATGGAGTATGCCAAGCTGCTAATGCTAAGAGAGAAGGACTCTAGCACTCTTCTTTGATAATAGATTTATACAAGAAAGCAGGGGTTATATGTGCTGACTAGGATGAGGTGATACCCACAAAGAACACACTTTATAACTACCTCCTAGGTGTCAAAACTGTAGATTTTTTTAATATGCCTTTGTCGAAATCTTTACTATTTTCTTATCCTCTTCCTTTATTCTTCAACATACAATAGTTCAGACTTTAATTTTATTATTATAAGCAGTGTAGGAATATATTATTCTTATATAGACACAAGTAAACGACAAACCTGTTAGCTTGTATTAGTTTTTAACTTTTAGTTTTAGTACATCATATCAGCAAACATATATACATGCAATAGTAATTTGGATACTACTTGTAGCTCAAACACAGGAGATATCCGGTTACTACTCCAAAAAGATTAGCTGATGCTCAGACTATAGTCATACATTGTATACTACTCTACTATAGTCTCCTAAAGGATCTCAGTCGCCAACAACATCCCTTTCTAGAGCAACAGGAGCAAGTGGAGGTGCCTCGACTGGTTCTACCATTGTTAGTCTCTGTATAACAGGGACCTGCCCTAAAATGGACAACTCTATCCTATCTACTGTAATCAGCAAGGTCATCACATATATTTGCATATTTACCTATTTCTTTCTGAACACAGCATAAAAATGAATAGTAAGAAATATAATTTTCAGTAAATTCAATAAAGAATAAAAATGTAAATTATACCATGTTCAACCGTATCAGCTAAGAAAATTAGCCATATGGCGCAATTACATATCTATGATGCACATATAATTCATGCATTGGCATATATTATAATATCAAAATATCTCATTTCATGGCTGTTTATGTTATTTTATTTTATGATGTTCATTGATCATGCCACGATGTTCACCTATAACAGACTTTTTTCACTCAGTTCGGATACAGCTAGCAATATCATCTGTGAATAGGGCACCCCTATTTGGTACTGATATGGTAAGCCAATGATCTGTATCTAGTAGAAAGTCATATTTTCAAGGTCTTTTTCCTATAGCTACTAGAGGGTCACCTTTGACAGGGTATTCCCTCTGAAATTCTTTTTTTCTCATAGACAACCAAGGCATGTTATTAAATTCCTAGTCGGAATATCATATTATTGTCACAAAACAAGCCATTGTTGCTACTGACATAATGCATATAAGTTATTTCTCGTTCAAAAGTCAGGCTTTGCATATGTCAGTGTAACATTATTATGTCATTAGGATGCTAGCCAAACTCCTTTTATAATATTAGGCACCCAGATCAAGATCTTTCACAGTGAATATTGGTGGGACTAATTAGTGCTATGGATTGGTGATTAGATAGGGTTTTCATATAATTATTCTTTTTATAATAAACCTATTAAGTTCCAATATAAATTGTTATTATTTTGTTTTATTTTTTATTTTTTCATCTTACCATTTATTCATATATTTTTTTTCTGCATAACTCATCACTTATATATATAAATTTATGATTCCTTTTCACTTTTCTTTTAATTAAGTACTTATTATTCTCTTAGGTTTTTATGCTTTCTTAACAATTTGGTTTTCTAAAATACTTTAATTTGGGTTTAATTATTGCCTAATCCTTTTCTCCATCTTAATTATTTAGCATTACAAATTTTTCTCTATTTTTCCTTGAAATTATGGTTATGAAATTTTTACTATTCATTTTCTAGAAACATTTTGCCCTAGCTTCTTCATAATTTTGGATAATCCCATCTGGAAATTTGACATCAATATTAGCATCAAAAAAACCCAATTAACCAGCCAATCCATGCCAAAAATTTTAATATAACATAGTCACCAACACACCCACCCATATATGCATAAACATGTATCACACGTGCCTGTCACCCAAAACAATTATACAAGCAGAACTTTTGCACGAAAATTTCCAGAAATTCAATTTAAAAATCATAATATTTCCAGAAAAAATTTCAAGAATTTTGGTTGTTAAACTCACCCAAAACAACTCTCCAAGTTCTAGCCTCTTTCTTCTTTTTCTCCTCCTTCCCTGCACACTACAATTCTAATTTTTTTGCTCCCTATTTTAGCCACAAAATAGCCCAGAATTTCATTAAAATGAAGGAGAAAGATGAAGGATAAGAATAGAAGAAAGGTATCCTACTTTGGTTCACAATTTCCCCCTCATTTGCTTCCTTTCTCCTTAGCACTAGGACTGATTTTTTTGCTACAACCTTGCTGCTGTTTTCTCTTTCTTTCTTTTTTAACTTCTCCTCATGGCCGAAGCCTACTTAGGTCTAGTTTGGGTATACAGCTTATTTAAGTACTTATAGAATAAGACCTTATATAAAAAGCGTTTATAGAAGAAGGCCTTTTAAATTAAGTTATTTAGCGTTTCTATACATATTTAAAAAAGTACTTTTTAAATTTATAAACTTTTTTTAAAATATTTGGATATAGTTTTGATGGAAGGAGAAAGGCGAATGGTATAGTTTTGATGAAATTTTAACTTGTAAAAGTGTAAAATAGCTTCTTGGTCATGTGAATTTGAGCTTCCATAAAGACTTTTTTCAATAAGTTTAAAAAATTGACTTATAAAATAAGCTAAAATTAACTTATTGAAAATTGATAAGTTACTTATTTAAACTTATCCAAACACTATTTTTTTAATATAAAAGCACTTATATTAATAGATAAATTATAATATACTATAAGTTCTGCTATCCAAATGGGCCCTTAGCCTTATACAACCTCTTTTGGCTGAGGTTGGGCATCAAGAAATAAAATAATAATATTTTATGCTTATATGATGATTAGGCATTTTAATTCCCATGTTATATGTGTCCCCCCCTTTTTTGGCATGTGTCTAAATCTTCCTTGGCTGAGAATTCTCCACCAAAACTCCTCCCTTGGTTGCCACACCTCAACTAATTTAGGGTTGGAGAGCAAGAAACCTTGTTTGTATATTCCAATTTCACCTTATTTCACTTAATTGTTAATTGGACTAATATTAGTGCTAATCAGGTCCTAATAAAACCATCACCTGAGCTTTTTCTTTTTAAGTCTTTATACCTAAATTATTTAAGATATCTAGAGTCAAATATGTTCCATTTTGAACTGTTTTCTTGAAGTTATTAATGCTAATTTCTCTTATTTTAGTTCATAAAATTTATTCTTACTATTTCCCCCTTTTTATCTCATTTATGCACTTAAGGTTTTGATGCAATTTTTTTTTATCTTTTCCGAAACTATTGCCTTACCATGTGTTTCTTATTTTTCCTTCTCTAATTCATTAAAAAAATAATTCATAGAATACACACTAAATATAAATTTCATTTTATGTTATATTATTATTATTATTTTTGAGAATGTTACACTAGGCACTATTATAGACACCTAGTAGCTAGAGCTAGCCCTGGCACATCTCACGACCTAAATAGAGACATGTAGTATAACCTAACATCACTATAGTTGTACTTGAGCTTGGGAAGATGAGAACATATCATGACAGGTTGATCAAGGTTGCTACCATACTATGTGACTTTTAAGCCATCTTGGCTTAGTAGTAGGGACTTATGCTCAAAATAATTAGGACCAAGCTGGAGTGCGATATGATAAATTTCCCCATAATCTTATGGCTCCAAAGTTCTTCAATTCAAAGGATAATGTAGAAGCAAAGGATAAAGTAGGCAAGACTAATAAAGCTAATAAGGACGATGCATATGATGATTATGCGATGGATGACTAGTCACCACATAAATCAATAAGTATTTTGTATCCCTACTTTTATTATTTAGAACACTAAGGAAAGTGTTCGTTTTAAGTTTGGGGTTGGGAGTTAAAATTTTAATATTTTTGGGACTTATTTATTTTTCTTAATGCTATTGATTTGTACTATTTTAATATTTATAGGACTTATTTATTTTTCTTGATGCTACTTATTTGTACTATGGATTATTTTAAACTTTCTATTATATTATGCATAGTCTAGTGTAGATTTCTATTTCTCTTTGAAAAAAAATGAGAGAAAGAAGCTTTTTGGTAAGTTGGAAAAATTATTAGTAGGTAACCATTTTCCCTTATCTATGATGATATCAATTGCAGCATGTTTAAACTTTAGTATCTTTTAGATATTTTGCTATGATAGTAGAATGCATATTTTATGCGATAATAAGATGGCCTAAAGCTATATTTATTTGCTAGCTAAACATTTCATATTTAGAGGAGATTTATGTTTATTGCATGCATTCATTCTAAAATTGTTATGATCATCCTTGAAGAGATAAATATTTAGGTTACATTAGTTAGAGATATGATTCAGGCAATTTTATTGCATGAGATTGAGCCTTTCATTCCTACCTTGGTTTAATATCCTTAGTTTCCCTTTTGAGCCAATATGTAATTGCCTCCTTTTGTTTAGTTTGCCCATAAGTCAACCTTAGCCTAAGATTGTTTATCTATCTAAATATTTTTCACCTATTAGGAAAGCGTTGAATGCCATATTTAAAGGAAGAGGTTGATGAAATAAAAGAAAAAAAGAAAAAAAAATTATGAAGGGAAATGTTAAAGGGAAGAAAATATACAAACATAAAAGAAAGAAAAAGGGAAGAAGTAATTGAAGAAAAACTATGGTATAAAGAAGGAAAATAAGAAATATTTTGATTAAATGCCTAAAGTTAAGTGAGCCAAAGTTATCCTTTACCTACACCTTTACCTTAGCCCCATTACAACCAAAGAAAATCCTAATGATCTTTGGTTTGGCTATTGTATGCTATAGTTAAAGTAGAGAAGTTGGTGAGAAGCAGGCTCTAGAATTTTGTGTATGCATAAGCATAAATTCATCTAAATATTTTTGCTTTGTGCCTAGTTAAAAATCTTGCATATTGAGGTTGTCCATAATAGTGTAACACTTGTGTTTTTGCAACTATAGTGTAATATCTACATACTAATATGGTTAAAATATAGTTGTAATTTCTTAGACTTGTAGGAAAATATTATCTATGATTATATTTTTCTTTGATTGATTTCAGCTTGTTTTGTTTCTAGCATTGCTTTGTTGATTAAGCCCATATACTTTTTTTGCATTTTTCTTTTCATTTTGGGTTCATTCATATTTACTCGAGGATGAGAGAGAGCTTAAGTTTGGGAGTGTGATGAATGAGTTATTTTACCTTTCAGGTCATCCTATTTTAAGGTTTGTCCTTTTGGTAAATTATGGGCATTTAAGTTAAATTTCATTACATTGATATTTTGATGAGAATTGATCCAATTCTATCTTGTTATGAAAATATATGAAGATTAAAAGAGTTAAGAGCAAGATGAACCAAGAAAGGATGAATATTTGACACAGAGAACTAAAGTTACAGATAAGGACCTAAATGTCATGATGTTAGGAGAGGAATTTAGAAGACCCAAAGAACAAGGAGTGTTGCAATGCTCATATCAACATCAAAATGCTTATCACTATTGCAAATTTTATTTTTTGAAGCTTGGTTTGACTTCAACTAGGTATGCATATATATAATTGAACTAGAGCTTCATCCTAAATATAGAGAGGGAGCACAGACAAATTATAAGAGATATGAAGAAAAGAAAAGTAGCACCTAAGTTGAAGATTAAGTGTTTGCTCAAGAAGAGGATCTAGGAAGGGTGATTTGACAAAAGTCGCTCTATTATTTCATCTTATTCTCATATTTTAATTTATATGTTTTCTTTAATAAACTCAAAATGTTTTTAGGTTATTCTATAGGGTATATTAGTTTATCTAGGTAAACTAATGGATCCTAGTGTGTAGTTAAGTTAAAGCCCTAAATTACTTTATTATTTGAATACCAATTTTTCTATTTATTCAATTATATGCTTTAATGTTTCAATTGCTTGATCATAATTATTTTAAAATGAATATCTTCTGGGTGAATGTTGACCTATTTCATTTGTAGTAATGATAATTGAGGGAAGAAGATAAAGAGAGAGAAGAAAGGAAGAATGAGGGAAAATGAATTCAAAATGCTTCTCATTGATTAATAACAATACATTACTATTGCTATTTATAGAGGTTAGTTTATAACATTGACTTAATTGAATGTTGTTTTAGGAAAACTACCAAACTACCATTTACATCATTTATATTCACATCATCTCATATCCTTCCTTAAACTTAGAATTAATGCAATCAAATGTTATTTTAGGAAAATTGTAACATCTTTAATTTCATTTACTAAATGTTATAAAATATATGCTCCTTATGAGTAAAGAGTGGAAATTAAGTAATAAAAAAAGTGGTGTAAAATTTTAAGAAAAATGGTAAAGAAAAATGCACTAAAATTTTATCGGTAAAGTATATCAGGATTTAAATGACAAAAGTAGTTAGGGAAAAAAGAGATGAATTAATAAGAGCAATTTTTTTGAGATAGAATGAGGTGTTTTAACCCTAATATTCCTAGAAAATAATTTCTAAAAAAGGAATACAAAAGTTTTATATTTTTGGAAAATAAAGGGTTAAAAAGAGAATTTTGAGTAATTAGGTGTGTAATTCTTGGAAAAGGGTTAAGTCATAGAAATTTCCCTAATTAGAGACTTAATTTTTTTTTAATATAATCTTAATTAATAATTAAAATGATTGGGAGAATTAGGAACCACCAAACAAAGCTTTAGAAAATGATTAAAAAACTAACTTGATAATATTATAATTAAGCAAAAATTTATGGACAATTATATATCCTAAAAATATCTCACATAAAATATCTTCAAAACTCATGATTAAGGTGAAAAAGGGAGTCAACAAGGGTCAATGAGGGGCTAAAAAACATGCAATTTGAGGAGGAAGAAAAGGTAAGGGATGAGGATGAGGGACAATGTTGCAATTATAAAAAAGTTGGCATGGGCAAAGATGGAATTAGGAGGTAAATTGTTGTACAAGTAAAATATTTTATTATTATCATATATGAAGACAGTGCAAGGATTTCTTAAGAGTAAGACTTCGGCTAAATAAGGCAGAAGGAGCTAGAGCCAAAACACAAAAGAAAGAGAAAGAAGAAGGAAGAAAGAAAAAAAAGAAAAAGGAAGCTCAAAGGTAAACCATCTCCTCTCTATCTCCATAACTCATCTTTCTCCTTGTCCTAAACTTCATAAATCCTTCATTTCTTCCATGAGAAAGTGTAGAAAAGTGAGAAAAGGAAGATGGGTGGCACTAAAGGAAGAAGACCAAAAGGGAGCTAATGGAAAACTAGCATAGCAAGTTATAGGAAGTTGATTCTAAGTAGGTTTAACAATAGTTTTTCTTGAAGATGGCCATGAGAGATCCATATATTGATGCGTGCATGTATAACATACGCTTGCGCTTAAAAATTTGCATTGAATTGGTTGAGAATTTTGCATGAAGTGAACTGAAATTTTTGCAGAATTTGAAAAAATTTTAAACATAAAAAATGTAGCTATATGTCTTAGTTTTCCATATCTGCTAGAATCACCTTCATCAAATCTTATATGAGAGATTTATGCTCAAATTAGTGATGAAAATTTAGGATTCACCTTGTGATGTCGCGGTGTTGATTTTCAGGTGCCATGACACTCTGATTTCTCCAAAATTGATTAAAGTGGTCAACATAAAAGTTGTATAATATTGTCTTAGCATCTCAATTGGAGTTTTTATGAGAAATTTATGATTTTATTAGTGATGAAAGGTCTGGACTCACTACAATTCAACATTTTTTTATGATTTTCTTCTTTTTTTCTCCTCTTTTCTTTTTCATTTGCTACTTCAACATAAAAAAAAATTAAGCTAATTTCTAATCACAATTTACTTAAATCAAATAAAAAGAAAGTTTAAAGGTACTAAAATCGTGCTTAATTATGTACACATTAGGTTAAAATTGAATATAGATGGAGATTAATTTAGTTAAGTGTTATACTAAGTAATATTGAAATAAATAAGGTAGGTAAATTAAAAATTAATAAGTGTAATTAGCATTACCATGTGTTCAAAAATAAAAGGAAGAAGGTAGTGATACTTAAAGGGCTTGGCCAAAAATGAATTTAAGAGATGTTTAAATTATGCTAAAAATGTTTATAAACACTAAATTTAATATAATTTGGCATTTCAATATGGCCACCATTTCATAGCAGTAATTCTTCCATTCAATGTAAATTGTCTAACATAATGGCATGGATGGTATGGATGCATTGATTTATTTGAAAATGATTGATATGCATTCTAGTGGCAACTGTGATTTATACTGATGTATGCATGAAATGAATCGATTATCATTGAGTTGAATATATGACATGCATGATATCAGTAACAAATTGTGCTTATAATGATTATGTTGTAATATACTGGTTGCGAAAAGATTGACATCATGTCTTGGTTGTTTATGAAAAAGAAAAGAAAAAGAAAATCATAAGAGAAAATAGAGGGATGACCTATGACAGTGAAACTGAGAGAAAAGTCATATGGCTTCCGTGTCAATACTAAATAAGTAATACATGATGTCTATGTGATACATTGATATAACCAAGTATTAAATTGATGGATTTTGATATATATGCCATGAATGCATGGTAATATGTGCGATATATATGTGTTTGATTTACATGGCCAATTGATCTCTGTAAATGATACAACTGAACTTAAAATGACTAGTATTATGTATAATATTTATGGTTATTGTTGAACCTACTAGGAGTTTTAATTCTTATTATTATTTTATGTTGTGTTCAGATAAAGAGAAATAGATGCCAATGTGTGCTCTAACCTTGCTACTAATAGTTAGCTGAATGGAGTTGTCTCACTTAAGGCATGATTCCACAATAAAAGAAATAGTGATAATAACTTTATCAGAATTTTTCAGTACACGTACCTCCACCTCCACCCTTAACACCAAGAGGGGCGTATACAGAGGGAAGGAAATACATGTGATTGTATTATATTTTTGTTGAATTGATGTGACTGGATAATCAGAAATAATGAAATGATCTTAAATGTTTGTGTATATTTACTATAGAATGTATTCCTTTTATTACTTAGTTACTTGTACATGCAATTAATGAATAATGCAAGATAAGAATGTGAAAGTTGGTTAATGGCTTTAGAATAAGTTACAACTATGAAAAAAACATTAACTGAGGTCGTTACAAAAACTACCCAACTACCCCTTGCATAATCTCACATCTCCCCTTAAACTCAAGGTTGTTGCAACAACAATTCTAAGTTTGGATCCAAGAAATAGAAACTAGTTTTGGTAGGGGTTTTGTGAAGATATCAAGAAACTAATTTTGGGAAGATATGTGTACCATTGTTATTTCTTTTTTGATTACATTCTCTCTAACAAAATATAGATCCAGTTCAAGGTGCTTTGTCCTTGAGTGTAATACTGGATTGGAACTTAATAAGAAAATGCCAGGGTTATCAAAGTATAGCCTTGGAATTGCAGCAGAGACTTTAAGTTCAGAGAGCAGTAATTGAATCCAAACCACTTTAACTACCAAGTTTGCAAGGCTTCTATACTCAACTTCAATAAATGATCATGATTTAGTAGGTTGTTTCTTTGAAAACCAAGAAATAAAATTGGCTCCAAGGAAACCACATGCTATAGAGGTGCTTCTTCTGTCATCAAAATTCTTTCCCCAGTCAACGCTATAGAAAGCTACTAAATCCAAAGATGAAGACTTGGTAAAGGTCAGGACAAAGGTTGATGTGTATGAGAGGTATCTAAGAAGTCTTTTTTACAGTAAACCAATGTTCCTCTCACTAGATTTTGCATGAATTGGCAAACCTTTTATTGAATATGCTATTTCTAGTATGGTAATTATGATATATTGTAGTGTACCCACTATACTTATGTGTAATGTAGGGTTGTCAAATGACTTTGAACTAGTTGCTGTCAGCTCTGTACTTACTAATGTAGTTGTAAAGACTTATTTAGCATAGTGTATTCCTACTTTTATCAGTAAGTCTTTGATATAGTTATCTTGAAAGAGAACAAATGAACCATTTGTTGCATTGCATATTTAAGTTCAATTTCCAAAAAATAGTTCAAGTTACCGAGATCTTTTAGTGGGAAAATAGAATTAAGCTACTAAACTAGGTGAGTAATAGAATTAGGACAATCTCCTATAATAATGATGCATCTACATAGACTAAGACAAGTAAAGTAGTGCTACCACATTTCATAAATAGAGAATTATCACATTTGAAGGTGACGAAGCTAAAAGAGACAAGAGTTTGACTCAAATTTTCAAACCAATCCCTAGAGGTTTGTTTGAATCCATACAAGGACTTGTGTAGCTTACAGACTAACTTTTTGTTAGAAGATTCAAACCTTTGTGGTTGAATCATATATACCTCCTTATTCAAAATGCCATTGACGAAGGCATTATTTACATCCAATTGGTGTAATATCTAGCTTTTGACAAGAGCTAGGCTTAGAATAGTTCTGACATCGACTAACTTTACTAAAAACTAAAGTTTTCTATGAAATCCATACCTGATCTTTGATGGAATCCCTTGGCTACCAACCAAGCCTTGTACTTTTGCGATAAGCCATCTGGGTTGGTCTTAACTCTAAATACCTATTTACATCAAATTACACTTTTGCTTTTAGGAAGCTCAACGAATGACCGGGTGTTATTTCTCATTAAGGCATCATACTCGTATCTCATTTCAGCATACCAATCTATACTTTGTAAGGTCTTTTTTACCGACTTTGATTTTACAATAGTTACCAGTGCTATGGGTTAATTTTCTGTAGCTTTAGATCTTGTGATCATAGGATAATGATTATAGACAATAGAAGATGTGGTTGTTTTAGTCATAGACCTTTTGATCATAGGATGGAGAGTATTTGAGACTAAAGGATTTGTATTTATAGCATTGAGGGTAATGTTTGGATTTGAGATAGTGTTCAAATTTGGGATAATGTTTGGATTTATTGTAGTGTCTAGATTGGTAACAACTAGTTTTGGGACTAAAGGAATAAGCTTGTGGATTAAGTGTACATGGTGTTAAGGACTATGAATTAGCAGTGGAAACCAAGTGTTTGAAATGAAATTTAGTTTCATTAGATGTTACATGTCTTGAAATGAAAAGTTTACCAGCAATATCTAAGCAGTTGTACCTTTGTGATTGGAAGCATAACCAAGAAAAATGTATTTAGCATATTTAAAACTTAACTTAAGGTTCTGATAAAGTGTTAACAAAGGAAAGCAAGCACATCTAAAGAATCTAAACTCTAAGTATTTGGAAAAAGATTGAAACAATACCTTATATAGAGAGGCTAATGATATAAAAAGAGTAGGTGGCCAATTGATGATGTAACTAGTAGTTCTTAAAGCATCCTCCTAAAAATTGAAAGGCATGGAAGTAATAGATAGTAAATATAGTCTCATTTCATCTATATGTATATGCCTTCTCTTTGCTTTTCCATTTTGGTCTAAAAGTGTATAAGCATGTAACCTTATGTAAAATACCATTTTGAGTTAGATAAGGGCTTAATGCAACAGATTCAGAGTGAGATAAGGGCTTAATGCAACAAATTCACTCCCACCATCTTATTGTAGCATCTTAATCTGATAGCTAAATTGTAATTTAACCATTTGTTTGAAGTTGATAAAGGCGGTTGTAACATTTAATTTTTTCTTTAGAAAGTAAATCCAATTGACACTTAAAGATGCACCAACAAAAATTATGTAATACTTGAATCCATTAGTGGAGATAGTAGATGAAGGACCTTATGCATCAGAGTATATTAATTCTAAAGGTCTTACGAAGACATTAGTGGAGACAGAGAAGGGCAACTTGTTAGCTTTGCCTAAAGAGCAATTTTCATATGATATTATATTTTTATTCATAGTAGGAATATTACAGTTAGACAAAATCTAATTTATAATAAGTATTAAACAATTGCCAATTTTACAAATGAACTCCTTTTAACAACTAAGTTTACAAAATACTGAAACTTGGAATTTGGTAGCAATTATAGCTTATCAAATGCATAGAGTCCATCCTTTCTAATTGCTCCCTGCAACAAAACTTTTTGTGTATCCTGGGATTTTAAAAAAACAATTATAAGGATGGAATTCGAAGTAAACATCATTATCTCTAGAAAACCAAGACACACTAATGAGATTCTTAGTTATGTTAGGAATATGCAACAAATCTTTTAAGGCTAATAGTGAGGAATTGTGGGGATTTTGAATGAGAAGTATACCAATGTACTCAATTGACAAACCTGAACCAACCCTTATATAAAGCTACTCTTGGCCTATAAAATCATCACTAATTTTTAAAATTTCAACGTCAAAAGTGATATGTGAAATAACACTAGAATAAGGGGAACTAGTGTTGTTGATAATTAGAGAAGGAAAAGCCAATAGCTATCAAGGCATTTAAATTGTACCCTGAACCAAGTTAGCAGAATGTCCACTGAAACTATGAATTTAATTTCCATTAAATTGACTTGTATTATCATTCTTTAGATAATTCCTATTATAGTGATAGCATTAAAGAGCTATGTGCCTAAATTTACTGTAAAATTGGCATTGAGGCTTGTTACTAAAATTTCTGCCAAAACTTCTACCTCTACCCGTTTGATTGAATTGTCTTACATCATAACTTTTATTCCAATTTTCCATTGTTTCCTCTGCCAAAATCAATGTGACCTCTACTAGAACTTTTAGAAAAATTCCCTTTATTATTCTAATTTCTAGTATACCCTTTATCACTTTAGTTATTTATATTTATGTTTGCTAAATGAACCTATGGGAGTGCAAAATCTAATTCTCATTTTTCTTTCTCTAATCTTTCTTCTCGTGCCATTAAAAGAGACTCTATATCATTGACAATGTAAAGATCCAACCTAGATATTACTGATGTAAAAAAAACCATCATACTCACTAAAAATTTCTTCAAAAATTTCTTCTATCTTCTCACACTCATTAACTGGTTCTCCTAATTCTTATGAAGAATTAAATGTATTCTTGATTTGCGCCATGAATTCACTAATCAAATTATTACCTTTCTTGATGATCCTTAATTGGCATTGAAGCTACCTCACATTTGCTTCGGTCTGTGCAAAAAAGAATACCTCTAACTTATTCTAGATTTGAAAGCTTGAGTTACTACTCACCATTTTGGTAAGAATGCTTTCATTCATAGACGACAGCAACCAACTCTTCAAGAGTCTACCTTGCCTTAGCCAATCTACATTTTCTAGATTGACATTTTACAAGACTGTATCTTCTTGGTTCTTGAATTTTGATGGAATGCTCCTCAGATATTCAAGAAAATGTTCAAGACTATAACCAAACATAGCTTAGTACACTTAATGTTTTAAAACTAAGTAATTGGACTCATCCAGTTTGATTAAAAATGAATGGTTGAACATTACCAAATCCTTCTTCTATTGTATGGAATCATGGCTTGATAATGGAACTTTTATTGTTTTGATGCCATATAGAACTATTACATTTGTAATAACAATAATTGAGGGAAGAAGGGAAAGAAGAATGAGAGAAAATGAATTCAGAATGCTTTTCATTAATTAACAACAATACACGGCTATTGCCATTCATAGAGGTTAGTTTATAACATCAACTTAATCGAATGATATTTGAGGAAAACTACCAAATTACCCTATATCATCATCTCACTTGAAAAGGGTTTAATTAGTTTGGATCTAGATTGAATAGCCTATGATTAGTTATATTAACTAAATAGGTGAATTAACTAAGTTGTATATGGAATAGATATATCTATACATATCATTTAGGGCTTAATCTTAGTTTCTAAATTCATACCCTTCTTGTTTGCTTCGAACATGTTGGGAATTATTTGTAATGGAATAAAGTTTGTTAGTTTTGAAAGAAGTTAGCAAATAACTTAGTGCTCGAGTTAATAGGAAAGATATTGAATTAAAGAGACAATTTAAGGGCATTAATCTAGTGAAACATTAAAGGAAATTAATCTATCTAAACTTTCTCCAACTAAACATATTTTCTATACCTACTATGTGTTTGCTATTTCTATCATCTCAACCATATGAATATGATCTATCTGGATAAAGTAACTAGGTTTGTAGTAGTGCTTAAACACTATAGTTAAGTGTCCTTGTGGGAAAGATCCTCTGCTCAATCACTATATTATTTATAATACATGTAATTCTATAGTTGTAAATTTACACAAACACTTCTCCCCCAATGTTAGCTATGAACATGTTTAAGAATAATATCCATGAGTCTTTGTTGCCATAACCAATGTTATTGGTAGCATTTGATCATTTGGATCCTTACCCATGACTACCAATAACTTCCCATTATAATATCATTTCATAAAACATCCATATAGACCTATTATAGGCCAACACTTTTTTTAACATTCTCAAATAGATATATAATTTATCAAAATTGGGTAACATGCATCTAGATGGGCTAAGGGGCGTGTTTTGCTTCTCAAATTTTAGTCATATTTAACTTGACAACAAAGTTAGGGTTTGATGAAGAAAGTTATAGTAATAATCATACATTCATATGTACTACTCTCTAAAGGACCCATCAACCAAATTCATTGCTACCTTTATAGCTCTAAAGGCTTTTGATTTTGTTAATCCATAATTTCACTTCTCATAGGCCTTGTGACATATAGATGTAAGCCTCAATATAGGATTATCTCTTACATTACTCACTAGTCTCTTACTAGACCACTTCGCACACAAGAATTTTTTTTTGAATTCTCTATTACAAGTGTGAGAGTTGATAATCTTCCTTAACTACCTTATTTCACCCTAATAGTAACCTTTCACTCTTAATTATCTTTAAAGCCCTCCCAAATTGGATTACATAGGTTGGTATAGCCTCTTGGAACTCCTCATTATTGGCATACACAATACATATTTTCCACTTATATTGATTCATATCCATTAATATCTTATGTTAAAGATACCTAGGTCTTCAACTAGGCGCTTCATCATCATCATCATCATCATTGTCATATTCATCTAGTTCTTCAAGCATTTATTCCTCTTTAGATAAACATTTAAGGGTTTTCTTCTTATACCCTCAAGTGCATTGGCCACCACATATCCCTTAGCCTTATTTTCTTTCTTTCATAGTTTAGCTAATTTTCTTTCACTCTTGTCTTTCTTCTTTTTCTTTTTCCCAATACTTTCTTTTTCTTTCTCTATTTCATTTATTGGTTAATTGTATTCAACCAAAACTTTAGTATTAAGATTATCATGAACTTCCTCAACTTCTTTTCTTTCTTGTTGGTTTTATTTTGTTGTCTCCATACAATTCATCACCTATTTATCAGAAATTAAAATTTTCAACCTATTCTTACTTTTAATTGTGGAGATTGAAACATATAATTAGCCATGATTGAAGACTAGTTTTGGGAGATACAAACCATCTTTGAAGACATTGACCTTGGCTCTTCTTAATCATCTTTGCAAAACAAATAACTAAGGGATATTATCTTCTTTGGAGATTTAAAGGCCACTTTGATTATGAAGGGGGTGACACCAACTTAGGAATGAAAACCTTGTGCCCAAAGTTTTTATTTGATATCGTCTTTTCTTCAATGATATGATTTCCCAATTGAGTGATTATCAATCTTGTTCCATTACACAATCCACAAGAGTAGTCCACATTTCTAAGCAATGTTACTTGAACATTAACTATGAACTTTAGTTTATGGTCGACAATTCCAAAGCACTGGATGCCATTTAAGAAATAAAGAGTATGTTGTCCTTCATGATTATTAACATCATTTATAGTTTTGCATGTTCTTTCAGAACTAAAATATGTCCTTTCTTTCCTAGGAATTAAAGTGAGATTATATTCATTAACCTTGTGAAGATGGAACAATGATTGATTTATCATGCAATTATTTTAGGTCCTCGTGTTCTACAATTACAAAGAATATGTATTTTCAACAATTGCTACAAGTGGATTAGTTAAGTCTTTGATAGGAATCTTGTCAGGAATCTATTGCTTCTCCATTGTTACACTCACTTTGCTTACCATCTCTAACCTTTAAGATCCAATTTTAGAATGCTTTTATTTAAAGTAGATTAACATTTGAACAACCTTTTTGAAGTCTCATGTTTTTTCTAAGAGGTAAAATTTGATAAAAATCCCACAAATAAGAAGAAATAATGGCTGCAAATATAATATCATCCTTATTAGGAGATAGGACTGGTTTAGACTTGGTAATGCATGTCATGTGCAGATAGTTAATTATGCTGATATGTTATCAAGTTAGTTAGTTATGAAAGTTATACTTGTCACAAAGTCGTTAAACAACTCACATGTGCATTGCTTCAGTATATAAGCATCGCCGGATGTAATTTATTATCATATTGGAATACAATATCTAGACGACATTTCTTCTTTCTCATTTCTTTCTTCTGTTTCTTTTTTCACTTTCTTTGAGAACCATGGAAATCTAACATGGTATCAGAACCTAATTTTCTTTAATTGAGAATATGTCATCTTCTTCCAACTTATTGGTAATGTCACAAAAGAAAGAACTTGTAACATTCTCACACTCTATTTTTGTGAAACCCGATGAGCACAATTTCTTATTGTGGAAGCTACAAGTTCTTGCTATTATATGTGATAATGATTTCTAGAAGTTTCTTGGAGATCCATTGTTTGTCCACCAAAGTTTGAGCATAAAAAAATGTAGCCTTGGGAAGGATCAATAGTCATTGTCTTGACTGGATAAGATAGGACTAGTTACTTATATCCTGTATATAGTCTTTAATGATTGAGAGTTTGTTAACTCAAATAGTTTGAAGCAAAAATTCATACCAGATTTAAACTAAACTCGAGGTATTTTCTCCTCACAAACTCAGTCTAAAATAAAGCAACTAAAGTCTCAATTTAGAATTTTCAATAAATGTGTATTAACAATCAATGAGTATATGTTTAAGATAAAAAAGATCTTTGATTCTTGGCTATTGTTGGTTCATTAGTGAGTGAACACAAGGCTCTAAGTAGTGACTATGATGCATTTATCACAATTGTAATCTCTAGGACATATCCTTATTAGGTTGATGAAATAGAAGCCTTGCTTATGGCTCAAGAAGAGGGAATTTGAGAAAATTAAAATATAATTTGATTCAACTACGCTTTAAGTTAATTTAACAAACACTAAAAGTCATTAATCTCATTTTAGAAATAACAAGAGAGGTTCTTTCTAAAACTATTATTTTCCTTGAGATAATTTCAATTCTGGTATAAGTAATTTAATTCTAACAGAGTTTAGTTTAGTCCTTGAGGTAAATGAAGGTTTGGAAGGCCATCTTGGGGTGGTAACAAGCCTTAATGCTACTTGTATTGAAAACTTGGTCATTTGACTCGGCAATGCTTCCATATATATGATCAACCACACTTTGGTCTCTTTGGTGGACAAGATTATCAAAATTTTGCTTCATTTACTCAATATAAACAACAACAACAACAACAATAACTAAACCTTTTTCCATATAACTCTAACAATTTTAGTGGTTTTCATCCAGCAAGCCAAACATAGGGATACAAGCCCAATACATCAATGACAACTATGATAACTACCTTGACTAGTGTATGTGACCTTAATTGGTAGTCAAACTTAGGGGAAAGCAGCTATGTGACATCAAACGCTAACAATCTAATGGTTAAAAATGACTATGCAGGGCATGAGAAAGTTTAGATGGGAAATGGATAAGTTTATCTACTAAAAACACTATTTTTTCTCAAATTCAATCTCCCTACACCTATATTTTGTTGTCATTAAATGAAATGTTGCATGTGACCTATACAGCTAAGAACCTTACTTGTGTTTCAAGGTTTGTTAAGGAAAATGGTGTATACTTTGAGTTTTATCCTCACAAGTGTTTTGTGAAATATCAAGGAGATTTTGTTGTAGAGACACTTAAGGAAAATGGCTTATAAGTTTTTGAAAACTTGAAGCTGTATGCTGAAGTTCCTAAGTTAGTTAATTTTGTTATATTTGCAAGAGCAACTCTTTTTGTAATTTGGCATAACAAATTAGGCCACTTTGGCTTGCCAATTGTGCTTCTCATAATTATAAATTTTACATCATTTTAATTATTCTTTTACTTATTAAAATTTCTAGTTATTTTTTATTTTATTTTTTCAATTTTATTCCTTTCAATTTATTTTCATTTATTTATTTGTTTTAAAGGAATAAGATGAATAATGCAAGAAGAGCATGTTTTAGTAGATTCAAGAAAGAAATCAAGGGTAAATTAAGAAGAAGAATTACAAAGATAAGGATAGCTTGTAAAAGGGAGCATTAGATAAGTCTAGCCTAGCAATTTTAGAGGAAAGATGTTATCTAGTTTTAATTGGAATGGAAGAGTCATTATCTTTTGCATTAAATACTAGATAACCACTTATGATATCCATAACAAGTTTGTATAGAAAAATGATTCAAGTGGGGACCAATTTATGCTAAACAACTAAATATTTTATCCTAATCTACATAGGTGGTGAAAAGGAAGGGATGATAATCCTAAACTAACATATATCCTTATCCATGTGGTTTTAGGGGCTAGCCAAATGGAGTTAGAATTAAAGTATACAAACTACTAGATCATGAAGTGAAGAAGTTGAAATTGTAATCCAAATCTATATCCTTATCCTTGCATGCAAAGTGGGGCAAGTGGCTGAATTTTATTTTAATTGAAACAAAATAACTACTACATATAAAAAAGGAGCAGCAGCAAAATTGAGAGCTGGAACCGATTGACAAACAAAAGCTACTGGACATGAGTGATTAAAAAAAAACAGAACCAAGTGAGTGGAGCTGCAGCAGAATTAGAACCAAAGGAAAACAGAAGCTGCTAGTGTCAAAACAGAACAAAAAATGGTGAAACAGCAAGCAGCTAAAGCAGGACAAAATTGAAGGGAGAAAAAGCAGGACCCGTGTGCAAAATCTACTGGAATTAGTGGAGTTTGAAGGGAAAAATCAACTTGGAGATTAGAAGGGGCCTAGCTGCACATTCATCAATCATTCAAGAGTTTTTCTTTCATCTCTATTTACACTTATTTTACTTGAATGCAAATCATTAAGACGATGTTTAATTTCATATTTAGTATGGAGTAGTTAGTTTTCGAAGACTATGATATGGCATAACTTTGAAAACAAAATTTAAATTTCTATGTTAATTGATTTTTCTTCTCTTTCAATATCATTTTTTGTAAAATTGTATTAATAATTATAGAGAAAATCTATATTCCTTTTTTAGTTATATATATCATTTTTCGATTGTTTAGTTCTATAATTTTTTTATTTATATATTTGTGTTTATTTATTTATTATTATGTTTATTTTGTAATTTGTTTAATTTTATTTGATGCTATTTTATTTTTTTAATTTACTAAAGTTGATAGTGCATTCTAAAAAATAATCAAATGAATACTTCCATTAAATGCTATTAAGATCTCAAACTTTAATAGTGTAATAGTTTTAAAATTTAAAGGAAATCTTAAATTAAAGAAAAATTTTAAATAAAAAAGAGGATTTTGAAAATAGAGATAAGAACTATTGAAAATATGTTTGTTCATTTCATGTGTTGAAAAATTATAAAGAAAATAGGAGAATTTACGTTTTGGGGCCAAAATGCAATTTCTTACAAGTTTAGAGGTTAAAATGCAAATAAGAAAAATTTGCAAGGACCTCCCTCTAAAATTGAATTTTTACAGAAAAGTTCTTTAGGATATTTTAAGGGCCTCAGCTACCCAAGAAGTAGAAAATTTTGGATTTCTCTCTCTTTCCTCCAAACTTTTCTCCTCCAAAACTCTAAAATTTCTCTCTAGAATTCTACCGCTTCTGAACCTCAAATTTCGACACCACCACCACCAACGGACTCAGGACGAAGAGTTCTACAAATCTATTCGATTGGTTTCTGAAAAATTGGTAAGAGATTGGCCAGAAAATAGAGGAAAAAAGCACTTAAAGATGTAATATCCGAAATTCTTAACTGTGGTTCTCAAACGCAAAATCTAACACCGTAGATCGATCCAGAAGGTGCCGAAATCTTAGGATTTCAAATTTTAAGATCATCCTCCCTTACACGCGCCCCCATGTACCACTTCTCCTTTGGCGAGTGACGCCTACGCGTAGCTCTTAGGGTGGCGTGTATAGTGCGTGATTCCAGTCCCCTGTTGTATTGACTTACATTGACCGAGCTCCCGAAAGCCAAATTTCGCGAATCTGGTGTTATTCTCAAGGCTTTTGGAGCCTCTGGACTCATTTTTGAGGTCTATTTGCCCTGATATGGACTGAAAACGTAGATTTTAGGGTTGTTCAAATTGAAACTCTAACTATGTGAGTAGATGATTCTTTCTATGACTTGCCCTATACTCTTTTTAATCTTTAAATGTGTAATTGATTATATTTATAAGTTATTTACACTTTTATATGTTTCTGAAATGGATTAAATTATCTGAATTATTTACAATCTGGAATATAGTTCAAGAAGAGTATAATTTTGAAAATGAATTTCTGAACTCATGGTATATCTGATATCATATGTATTTTTTATTAAATGATAAAGTGAATATTTATGCACGTGGCATTGATTTATAAAGCTATATGATTGCCTCGAAAAAAAGCATGTATATGTGATAAACACTGATTGAGAAATTTATGACAGATGAGCTGTATTGAGACTGAAAACTCTGTTTTGAATTATATGGAATATATGCATATGATAATTTTGTAGATGAATCCTATTAAAAACACTATTTTCTAACAGTAAGTGATGTTAGCCCTGGTACACCTTGATACCTCAGCTAGCAGGGATGGTCCTAACCTCGTGTGAGGGCCAACACACGGGATATGATATGTGATGGAGAGTGGGATGCCTCCTATCTAGGCGAAATACCAGTTATATGATATGTGATTTACCTTTCCTTACTTTGTGCTTGGAAAATTACTCATATTAGAGTCTCTTCGTGTGTCTTCTTGAATAGTGGTAGGGCAAATCTTGGCTGAGATGCTACGTATAGGCAAATTCTACACCAACAAAGTACGGAAGTGATTGAACTCTTATATGGTGGTTTTGATATGGGACCCTCCTAATATTTTTATAAAAAATGTTTTTAATGCATATCAATGTTTGATTAATGATCATATTCTATCATATATGGTTACAGATATCTGAATATGATTTAAATTAAGAATATTTGAAAATACAAGTCCCATATGGATGTACTTCTAAACTATAATTTCCGATGTGATAAATTTTAATATATGAGTACATCCATATGTTGATATGAGATGTCATAAAAGGTATTATCTGCTCATTGAGTTGTCAAACTCACTACACGTTGCTTACATTTTTTTTCAGATAAAGATACAGAGTTTGATCCTACTACTACGTGATCAGCTAGATATCATATTCTCTCTGTGAGTCTACATTGCTTTCAAGACTCGAAATGTTTAAAATATTATGTCATTGTAGTTTAGAGTATGCTCTGAACGCAACAGGTAGGATCCTTGCTTCTGCTGTAATATTGTTAAGTGTAGTTTCGACATGTATAATGAGCTATATTGGAAACTTGTAAACATATGATATTTTCCTGATATGTGATATTGTGAAGCTGAATGCAAATAAATAAAGGTAAAGTTATCTGTTAGTTGTGTTATTCGCGTTCTATTAAATTGAGGCGTGACAAGTTGGTATCAGATCATTAGGTTTCCTTGTGGCTATCGGAGCAAATGATTCTTTAGTATGACCTTTAGTATGGATATGAGCCGGACATATTTATACTTCAAGTGCTGCCGAGGGATTCTATAGGATATTAACTTCCTTTCTATTCCAAGTTTGCTAAAGTTCCTAGTATAAGGTTTGATTGAATATTATGGTATCTTAAAATGTGTTTTGTTCTTTATAGTCTATGATGCCGCCAAGAACTAAAGTGGTTACTAGTAAAGCTATAGATTGTGCATCCTCTACAAAAGAGTCTGTACAATCTACAATTTCAGTACAAAGAGGTCGTGGCAGAGGTTGACCTAGAGGAAGAGACAGAGGTCGAGGGTGTGCATGGGGTATGAGAACCCCAAGACAAGATGAACAGATCCATGTATCTGATAGAGTTCCTGAGGAGAGAGTAGAACCCCCTCAGGAGCCACATGATAGAACAACTGATATGATTGCTTGCATACATAGGAGTTTAGAGACATTGGCTAGATTTATAGTAGAACAAGACAGAAGGGATGGCCAGCTACTAAAAAAATCCTCTTGAAGCGTAAGAACTGAGAAGAACAGCTAAGCAAGAGGATAAGTTTACAGGGATTGAGGTGTCATTACAGTAATTCCTTAAGTTGAAACCCTCGACTTTTTCTGAATCAGATATTGAAGAAGACCCATAGATATTCATTGATGCTGTGGAACGAGTTCTCAGAACTTTGGGGTGTTCTCTTAAAAGATCTGTTGAACTAGTATCCTTCTAACTATCAGATGTGGCTTAAGTTTGGTTTGAGACTCTGGTACAAGGAAGAGCAGTTACTTTACCACCAATGGAGTGGGAAAAATTTAAAGAAGTATTAATGAATCATTTTCTACCAATGAGTGAAAAGGACAAGAGAGCCAGAGAATTTGAAGAATTAAGACAAACACCAAACATGACAGTTTCTGAATATGACATCCATTTTACTCGGTTGTCCAGATAATATATGTGGTTCCTACTAAAAAATTAGAATTACGAGATTTATTTCGGGATTGATATGTCCATTGTTTAAATCGGTGGGTCCTTAGATGAATCATTTTTTAACTTATTCAGCAACTGTGGATTGTGCTAGAATGATGGAAGTACGAGAGCAAGCAGATATAGAAGGTCTAAGGAGAAGAAAGAGAGAACGAGATAGTAATGCCCAGACTAGTTATAATCCTAAAGTCAGAAGATCAATATTTCAAAATTCACAGCGTTTTACTTAAATAGGATCTGATAGCTCTAACCAGACATTAATTAATATCAATAAGCAAAGAATAAATCAAAGAGATATAAGACCTGTTAGCCAACAGGATTCAAGGTCAATTCCGCCATATCACATTTGTGGCAAGCCTTATACTGGACAGTGTCATAGAGAAACTAGTGCATGTTTTAAGTATGGACAAATGGGTCATTTGATGAGGAGTTGTCTATAATTACGAAATTTTAATCAAGTATCAGTACAACAAGCTTCACCCCCTGCATCTGTACTAGCATAACCAAATAGAGTAATTTTAGTACAAGCAAAAAGTGGTGGTACTGGTCGAGGATCAAGAAGTCGAGGTCGAGAACAAGCTCGAGTTTTTGCCTTAACATGACAAGATACTCAAACCTCAAATGCAATTATGACAGGTACATTATCAGTATGTTCTCATAAAGCATATGTCATGTTCGATCTTGGTTCTACTCATTCTTATATATCACCTTGCTTTGCTAAGAAATTGGATAGAGATCCTACTGGTTTATATTGTTATTTCATGGTTGCTATTCCAATAGGAGAATTCTTATTAGTAAATGATGTGTATAAATGATGCGAGATCTTGATAGAAGATAAGGAGACTCTTGTAGATTTAATAGTTCTATATATGGTAGTCTTTGATATGATACTGGGAATGGATTGGTTGTCATCATGTCATGCCATTCTAGATTGTCACCTTAAGGTGATTAAGTTTAACATTCCTGGGGAGTATTCCTTCTTGATATAAGGAGATCGTAGTGAGGTGCCTAGTAACTTAATCTCAGCTCTAACAACTCATAAGCTGTTATAAAAAGGATGCCAAGGGTATTTAGCAGTAGTCAAAGATATTGATATAAAGTACACCGAGGTAGAGCAGGTTACAATGGTTAGGGAATTTCCTGATGTGTTTTCTGAAGAGTTGCTAGGGTTACCCCTAGAACGAAAAATTGAGTTCAGTATTGATTTATTTATTGGAACTCAACTAGTGTCTATACCCCTGTATAGAATGGCATCGACTGAGCTCAAGGAATTAAAAAACCAGTTACACGACTTGTTAGACAAGGGATTTATACGCCCTAGTACTTCTCCTTGGGGTGCTTCGGTCTTATTTGTGAAAAAAAAATATGGATCGCTACGGTTGTGTATTGATTACAAACAGTTGAATAAGGTGACAATACATAATAAGTATTTATTACCTCATATAGATGATCTATTTGACCAGTTACAATGTGTCCAATGTTTGTCAAAAATTAATTTGAGATCTGGGTATTATCAATTGATAATAAAGAAAGAGGATATTCTGAAAACTGATTTTAGGATTCGGTATGGGCACTATGAGTTTTTAGTAATGCCATTTGGTTTAACAAATGCTCTAGCTACATTCATGGATCTGATAAATAGAGTATTTAAACCTTTCTTGGATCAATTTGTTATTGTATTTATAGATGATATCCTGGTATATTTAAAGAGTTCAGATGAGCATGAGCGACATTTAAAAATAGCTTTGCAAATCCTAAGGGAACACCAGCTGTATGCCAAGTTTTCAAAATGTGAATTTTAGCTTAGTAGTGTTACCTTTTTAGGGCTTGTGGTTACCAAGGATGATATTCAAGTTAATCCTAAAAAGGTAGAAGCGGTGTTGTTACGCCCCTAATTTTAGGAACACGAATAACACTACTATCCAATAACTTTATCTTTATCTATTTGCAATCAACTTCATATTATGACATAACAGGATAATATCATACGTTTGCAAGTGTTCAATATAACTAATTATACATGCCAATGCTACACTTAACAATATTACAACGGAAGCAAATATCTTGCCTGTGCCGTTCAGAGCAACTCTAGAGTAAAATTATATTACAATTTTAAACACTGAGAGCTCAGAAACAATTTAGGCTCACCATAGAAGTACGACACCTAGTCGATCAAGAAGCTGCAGGTCCAAACTCTGGGTTTTTATCTGAAAAACATATCAACCACGTGTAGTGAGTTTTATAACTCAGTCAGTAGATAAAACCTCCTATGACCTCTTAGGTCAACATATGAATGTACTATTTATTTTAAAACTTGTCACATTGAAAATCACAATTCAGAGGTACATCCATATGGGACCCGCATTTCAAATAATCTCTGTACAAATTCATATTCATATTCAATTCATAAGTAATGCTGTAATATCGACAAATCAATCATGATATGCATTAACATAATTTTTATGAAAACATTTGGAGGATCCCATATCAGAACCACCATATCAGAGTTTAACTCCTTCCGTACTTTGGTGGTATAGGATTTGCCTAAACTCAGCATCCCGCTGAAGTTTGCCCTACTACCATTCAAGAGGACACGTGAAGGGACTCTATATGGATATTTCCCAAGCACACAGCAAAAGAAGGCAAATAACTTCTCATATAACTGGCATCTCGCCATATATGAGACATTCTGCTCTCCATCACATATCATCTCCCGTGTGTTAGCCCTCACATGAGGTTAGTACCATTCCCTGCTAGCTGAGGCAATCAAGGTGCACCAGGTCTAACATCACCTGCTGTTAGCAGACAGTGTTTCCAATAGGATTCCTCCATAAAACCAAAATCTCATATATTCCATATTAATCAAAACAGAGGCACTATTATAAAATAATGTAACAACTTTTTATTTATTTATTATTATACAATATAGAGTTCACATACACGTCATTAATTAAAACGTACGTACAACATATCAAACACATAAATATCTACATCTTATTTATTCAGGTAGACCAATTTCAGAGATACAGGTGCGGGTGGTTGCACCTTCATTGGGATCTAAGTCAAATCGATCACAAACATTTTATTTAATTCTGGGATTTGCTCAACATAAAGTAACACGATCCAACGTGCACTAAAAGCCAAAGCCATTAAAAAATCTGCATAACTAATTTTCTGAACATGACATGGAAATATAGTGAGAATTAAATCCCAGTAAGTTCAACAATAAAGCATCATCAATATAGCTTATCACGTCATGTTCATCTGTATAAACTACAGCAAATATCTTTGGTCACATGAATGCACTATATCTATGCACATGAGAATCGTACAATAATGACATGTATGACAGGATTAACTATTTTTATAATATTATATGATGACTATCAATTTATTCTCATATCAAGCTACCTCGGTCAAGGTGAGTATTTTCTACTCTCTAGTACGGGCTTTTCTCGCTCCGTCCGACGTGGCACACTTTCTCTTTCTTTTCTCATTAACATAATCATAACCTTTAGTAGGGCGTCCCCTACTAGTGCACCACACAGATTGTCATGTGACCGTGCTCATTTCTTTTCTTTTCACAATAATAGCCAAAAATATGCTTTCAATAACAAGTATGTTCGTCAAAATATAATTATTACCAAAAGTCATTGGTAATTATGCCATGAACATAACCATTTCAAATATCACATTATAAAATATTTTCATGTCAAAATTTCACATTTAAGAAGCTCATACAATGGCAATGGCTATGGCATATACTAGTCATTTATTATTTTCATTTATAAGATTCGTCTTCTTTTTTAAATATTAATTTTATTTCTTTATTTTCTTGATGCAAGTTTTCATCCTATCTGACATTCTCTTACTAATCAAAGCATAACTCCCTCAATTTAACTCCGATGTAAATGATCTGGGTGTTAATTTAAAGATAAAACAATTATCCAAAACTATTATGTTGAACAGTTTAGCGAAATATTAAGAAATCAAGGTGATATTACTCCCTCAAAATACAATTTATTTCTTCTTGGGTAGGTTCTGACCTCTACCTACTAATCTGTCCATATCTCCCTCATAAGAATTCCAAATTAAGTGATTCCAATGGTAACAAATCCGACACATATAGCAATAATTTTTATGTTAATAATTTATTTTAATTCCCTACAGAATATTTTCAGAAATTAAAACACAGAAGCTATCCTAAAATATTATTCCCTGATTAACCAATTTTTGTCACTGCATATTAATTAGACCATATTTGCCTCATACGGACTCCAAATTGAGTGATTTCAGTGGCTAAAAATCCGTGTCACATATATCTATAATTCTTATATTAACCATTTATTTTAATTCCTTACCGAGTCTTCCCAAAATTTTGAAAACATAAGTTTAAAATTTTGCCACCCATAGCCATACCTATGCAGAACTATCTACACCAGCCTAAGTATTCAAACATACATAATATGTAACATGATATAGCAACATCCATGACCAATCATCAAAGTTCTAAGATCAAAATCTCATATAAATATTACAAGTTTCAAATCTTTTCTTCAAAAAGAAATAATGTTAAACTTACACTGAGCACTTAGTCTTCTTGACTTCTCCTTCCTCTTTCTTCCTTTTTTCTTGTCCTTATCTCACTCTACCTTGATTATATTTTTCCTCTCCCTAACTTGGACGAAAATTCTAATAAGGTTGGGTTTTGCTTATATAGACTATCAAATAATTCAACTTTCATAATCATGGGTCTACCTTATCACAGTTAGGATGCACTTGGTTGAATTTTTGGAAAACAAACAACTCATGTTCTTGTCTTCCTCTTCCTTAGTCAAGATATGCATAGGAAAAGGAGATTTGTATTTTAAAAATTATGATAATATGTTCTTAAGATAAGGGACAAGGTCCCTTTGATTTAGGGATTCATTTTCGTTTTCTTTTGCCTTAATAAATTATGATAGGTTTACCTTTTTAGGTGGCAAATTTTCAACCCTTGAATCTTCTTTGCTTAGCTAAAATTATTTGTGTAGGATAAGGATGTTTTGTCATAATGCTATGTATTATTACCCACTTACTAAAATTATGAGTGTTGGATATAGATGTTTTGTCCTAATACTATGTATTATCATACCACTTGCTAAAATTATAAATGTAGGATATCACACCACTTGATAAATTTTTGTCTTAATGCCATGTTACCTAATTTTGATTACAACATTATTTCATCACTTTATTTTATTTTTATTTGTATTTTTCCTCTCCTTAATTAAATATTTATGTACCTTTATCAATAAAAGAAACGAAATTAGGAATGTTACTTTGAATACATGAAACAAAATTAGGGATGTTACATTTCTCTCGCCTTAAAAGAAATTTTGTCCTCAAAATTTTAGAAATTACCTAAGAATAATTTCAGATATTTGTTCCTCATGACTTCTTCTAGCTCCCAAATTACTTCTTTCGGAGTCAAACCTTCCCATAACACCTTAACCAGGGGAATAGTTTTGTTCTGTAATTGCTTCACGTCAATGTCCAATATAGATGCTGGTACTAGCTGGTATGTCATGTTCTCCTTTATTTGGATTGGTTCATCTCATATCACATGTGAGGAGTCTGGAAGATACTTCCAGAGCTGTGATACATGGAAAACATTATGCAAGTTGGACAAATTAGGTAGGAGAGCAACTTGATATGCTGACATCCCTACTTTCTTCAGAATTTGGTAGGGTCCCAAAAATTGCTGATTTAACTTTTTGGTCTTGAAAGACCTACCAACTCCAGTGGTTGGGGAAAGTTTTAGAAATACATGGTCCCCTTCCTCAAACACCAGAGGTCTATGTCTCTTATCATAGTAACTCTTTTGCCAACTCTAAGTTGTGGGCATTTTGTTTCGTATAATCTTGATTTGTTCAGTGGTTTGTTGAACTAGATCAGGACCCAACAAGTTCTTTTCTCCTACCTCAAACCAACATAGTGGAGATCGGCACTTTCTACCGTATAAAGCTTCATAGGGGGCCATCTTAATAATAGTGATAGCTATTATTATAAGCAAACTCCACTAAAGGTAGATATTTATCCCATCCTTTACCTTGCTCTATCACACAGGCCCTCAACATATCTTATAGGGTTTGAATGGTTCTTTCTGTTTGCCCATCAGTCTAAGGATGGTAGACAGTACTGCGCAACTGAGTTCCAAAAGCTTCCTGCAACGCCTTCCAAAATCTTGACGTAAACCTCGGATCTCTATCTGAAACGATATTTAAGGGAATCCCATGTAGTCTAACTATTTTCTGGACGTACAACTGGGCCAATTTGTCCAGTGAATAGTTAATCTTTATGGGCAAAAAGTGAGCAGATTTGGTTAATCTGTCAACTATTACCCAGATAGAGTCATGTCCAACTGAAGTCTTAAGTAAGCATATGACAAAGTCTACTGAAATACTATCCCATTTCCATTTAGAGATCTCAAGAGGTTGTAAAAATTGAGCTGGCTGTTGATGCTCTACCTTCACCTTCTGACAAATTAGACAATTCGCCACAAACTCAGCAATGTTCCTTTTCATCCCTGGCCACCAATACATTCTCTTTAAGTCCTGGTACATTTTAGTGGATCCAAGATGGACTGAGTATTTACTCTGATGCGCTTTCTGTAGGATCTTAGTCTTCAACTCTCGGTCTTGAAGAACACAGACCCTTCCTTGGTACATGAATACTCTATCTTTTGAAACAGAAAAATCATCCTGATCATTATGATCCCGTAAGTATTGGTCGTGGCCTTGAGCCTATTTAATCTGGGCTCTAAGGTCACACTCTATACTTAACCCATGGATGATTAGCTTCTTTGGAGTAAGAGTAGTGGCTAGCTTCAAATTTCGAAACTCCTCTAGCATCTGCATCTCATACACCATCATTTGACCCATGTGTAGAGATTTTTGACTCAAGGCATTTGCTACAACATTCACCTTTCTTGGATGATTCTTTATCTCAAACTTGTAGTCATTGAGAAATTCTACCCATCTTCGTTGCCTCATATTTAACTCCTTCTGATCAAAGAGATATTTAAGACTCTTATGATCACAATATACTTCAAAGGTTGCCCCATACAAACAGTGTCACCAAATCTTTAAGGCAAACACCATTGCCGCCAATTCAAGATCATGGGTTAGATAGTTTCCTTCGTGGGGTCTCAGTTTCCTAGAGGCGTAAGCAACTACTCTCTTATCTTGCATCAGCACACACCCTAACCCTTTCTTTGAAGCGTCACTATACACTTCAAAATGTCCTATAGGGTTTGGAATAATTAAAACAAGAAGAGTGGTCAATCTTGTCTTAAGCTCCTGAAAAATAGCTTTACATTGATAAATCCATTTGAAAGGACTTCCCTTCTTGGTTAATTTAGTCAATGGCAAGGCTATACGAGAGAAGTTTTGTATAAACCTCCTGTAGTATCCTGCCAAACCCAGGAAATTTCTGACTTTCGTAACCGTCTTTAGTCTCTCCCATTGAATCACTGCTTCCGTCTTGCTAGGATCTACGGTTACCCCTCTATTAGAGATGACATGTCCGAGAAACTTTACCTCTGACAGCCAAAATTCACACTTCTCCAATTTGGCATACAACTTTTTCTCTTTTAGCACTTGCAGCACAATTCAGAGATGTTCTTCATGTTCTTTCTCACTCTTAGAATATATCAAGATGTCATCAATGAACACTACCATAAATTGATCTAGGTAGGGTCAAAAAATGCGATTCATGTAATCCATGAAAATTGCAAGTGCATTTGTCAACCTGAAAGGCATTACGAGAAACTCATAGTGCCCATACCTAGTCCTGAAAGTAGTTTTTGGTACATCCTCCTCCTTGATCCTAATCTGATGATATCTCGATCTCAAGTTAATCTTAGAAAAGATAGAGGCTCCCTTTAGTTGATCCAATAAGTCATCTATCCTAGGGAGAGAATACTTGTTTTTAATAGTCACCTTATTTAGCTGTCTATAGTCTATGCATAGTCTAAGGCTTCCGTCTTTCTTCTTAACAAACAATACAGGAGCTCCCCAAGGTGATACACTTGGTCTAACGAATTGCTTGTCTAACAGTTCCTCCAACTGTTTCTTAAGTTCTTGTAGTTCCTTCGAGGCCATTCTATAAGGTGCAATAGAGATTAGCCCTATCCCAAGTAAGAAATCAATAGAAAATTCTATCTCTCTCTTGGGAGGTAAGCCTGGAATATCTTATGGAAATACTTCAGGAAACTCGTTGGCTATTGGATTTTATCAAGCTTCAATTCGACTTCTAGGTTTGATAAATACAAGAGAATGTATCCAAGTACTCCATTCTTCAACTCCCTATTAACTTGATTGGCCTTAAGCATCAATAACTGCACCTCCTCTTTTGGAGTAGGAGGTAGAAATTCAATGGTCTTGTTACAACAATTCAGCAAGACTCAATTTCTAGACATCCAGTCTAACCCTAAAATGACCTCAATACCTCTTAAAGGTGAACAGACGAGGTCTACAAAAAAAGTTTTTTCCTGGATGATGACTTGACAGTCCTTACATACAGAGGAAGATAATACCCTTTCCCCTGTGGGGGTTATTACAGATAGCTCATAGGGAGTTTCAGAAATAAGAAACTGAAACTTCCTAATACATTCTTTTGATATAAATGAATGACTAGCACTAGAGTCAAACAACACCATAAAAGCAAATCTATAGATATAGCATGTACCTTGAATCATTTTAGAAGATTGAGTTACCTCTTGGCTGCTCAGGGTGAAAACCCTTCCTTTCACCAGAGGCCTATCCTAGCTGGTTCCCCACATTTTGTGGGCAGCTCCTTGATAAATGGCCCTTCTATCCGCATTTAAAATAAACATCTAGTCTCATATAGCATGGCCGGTTACCATGCATGCGTCCGCACTTAGTGCACTTGATTGGGGTGAAGTCTTGTTGGAAGGGTCAAGGATTCATAGTCATTGGCCTCTTGCTAGTACGCTGTCCTTTTCCTTTGACATTTTTGCCAGAATTTTGTGACCTGTTCTTCCTTTTCCAAAAGTTCCATCTTTGTTTCTCATCCTCCATTGCCCTCAAACTCTTCTCCAAGAGTCTGCATTTATTTATCAGAGGTACAAACTCCATGATCTCTATAGCTATAACAGCATTCTTTATCTCGAAGTTTAGTCTTGCTTTGAACTTAATAGCCTTCCATGCTTTATCTGGGTTAAATCGCAGATAAGAGGAGAACTTAGACAACTCCTCAAATCTTACGATATAATGGTCTACAGTCATGCTGCCTTGCCTGAGTTGGGGAAATTCAATCTCTTTCTCCGACCGCACAGTACTTGGAGAGTACTTTTCCAAAAAGGTGTCTTTGAACACCTGCCAAGTGATCTGCCTTCCTTGGTGAGCTAAAAGTTCTCTAGCTCCACGCCACCAGTATTCTGCTTCATCTTTTAGCATATATGCAGCAAAGATTACTTGCTGCTCCTCAGTACAACCTATCACTTCAAAGATTTTCTCTAACTCCCTTATCTATCTTTTAGCTACAATCAGATCAAAGCTGCCTTGAAAACAAGGTGGCCTAGTCCTCAAGAACTCGGATATGCCGTTATCATTTCCAGCCATCCAGTTGTTAGCACCATTCACACCATTTGAGTTATTAGCATTCTGGAGGTATTGTAGAATTTGGTTAGTGGTCATGACTTGGTCTCGAATAGCCGTGGCCAGGTTGTGTAGGGTTTCCTCCGTATTGTTTGCCAGATTCTTCCTTGGTGGTGCCATTTCCTACTGTGGCAAAAACAAAGTTATGCTACTATTGAGGTGATCAAGCCTAATAGTTAGTTCAAAAATATTTAACAGCAGTCATAACACCACCTCGGCATGTAGATAGGAAACATTAGTAATTTCTTACCTATATGAAATCACTGATCCCCTACACAGAACAACCACAACATACTCAAGACACTATAAGATCGATTCAGATAACCATCCACCTACTGGCCATCTAGGATCCACCTGCTCTGATACCAATTATGTAACAACTTTTTTATTATTATTATTATACAATATAGAGTTCACATACACGTCATTAATTAAAATGTACGTACCACATATCAAACACATAAATATCTACATTTTATTTATTCTGGTTGACCAATTCTGGAGATACAGGTGTGGGTGGTTGCACCTTCACTAGGATCTGAGCCAACTCGACCACAAACATTTTATTTGATTCTGGGATTTGTCCAAAATAAAGTAACTCGATCCAACGTAAATTAAAAGTCAAAACTATAGAAAAATCTGCATAACTAATTTTCTAAACATAACATAGAAATATAGTGAGAATTAAATCCTAGTAAGTTCAACAATAAATCATCATCAATATAGTTCATCACGTCATGTTCATCTATATAAACTACAGCAAATATCTTTGGTCACATGAATGCACTATATCTATGCACATGAGAATCGTACAATAATGACATGTATGACAGAATTAACTATTTTCAGAATATCATATGATGACTATCAATTTATTCTCATATCAAGCTACCCCGGTCAAGGTGAGTATTTTTTACTCTCCGGTACAGGCTTTTTTCGCTCTGTCTCACATGGCACACTTTCTCTTTCTTTTCTCATTAGCATAATCATAACCGTTGGTAGGGCATCCCCTACTGGTGCACCACACGGATTTCCATATGACCGTGCTCATTTCTTTTCAATTCACAATAATAGCCAAAAATATGCTTTCAATAATAAGTATGTTCATCAAAATATAATTATTACCAAAAAACATTGGTAATCATGCCATGAACATAACCATTTCGAATATCACTTTATTAAATATTTTCATGTCAAAATTTCACACTTAAGATGGTAAGAAGATCATACAATGACAATGGCTATGGCATATGCTAGTCATTTATTATTTTCATTTATAAGATTCTTTTTCTTTTTTAAATATTAATTTTATTTCTTTATTTTCTTGATGTAGGTTTTCATCCTATCTGACCTTCTCTTACTAATCAGAGCATAACTCCCTCAATTTAACTCTGATGTAGGTGATCTGGGTGTTTATTTAAAGATAAAACAATTATCTAAAATTATTATTTTGAACAGTGTAGCGAAATATGAAGAAATCAAGTTGATATTACTCCTTCAAAGTACAGGTTATTTATTCTCGGGTAGGTTCTGATCTCTACCTACTAATCTGTCCATATCTCCCTCGTAAGAATTCCAAATTAAGTGATTCCAGTGGCTTCAAATCCGTGACACATATAGAAATAATTGTTATGTTAATAATTTATTTTAATTTCCTACAGAATGTTTCCAAAAATTAAAACACAGAAACTATCCTAAAATATTCTTCCCAGATTAACCAATTTCTGACTACTGCATACTAATCAGACCATATATGCCTCATACAGACTCCAAATTGAGTGATTCCAGTGGCTGAAAATCCATGACACATATATATATAATTCTTATGTTAAAACTTTATTTTAATTCCCTACAAAATGTGCACAGAAATTAAAACATATAAGCTATCCTAACATATTATTCCTTGATTAACTATTTTCTGACCATGGCTTACTAATTGGACCATATCTACCCCATATAGATTCCAAATTGAGTGATTTCAGTGGGTAAAATTCTGTGAGACATAGATATATATTTTTCATGTTAACCATTTGTTTTAATTCCTTATCGATTCTTCTCATAATTTTAAAAATAGAAGCTTAAGCTTTTGCCACCCATAGCCATACCTATGCAGAGCTATCTACACCAGCTTAAGTATTCAAACATACATAATATGTAACATGATATAGCAACATCCATAACCAATCATCAAAGTTTTAAAATCAAAATCTCATATAAATATTACAAGTTTCAAATCTTTTCTTGAAAAAGAAATATTGTTAAACTTACCTTGAGCACTTAGTTCTCTAGACTTCTCTTTCCTCTTTCTTCTTTTCTTTTTCTCCTTATCTCACTCTACCTTGCTTCTATTTTTCCTCTCCCTCACTTGGACAAAAATTCTAATGTTATAAGATTGGGTTTTGCTTATATAGATTATCAAATAATTCACCTTTCATAATCATGGGTCTACCTTATCACAATTAGGATTGGTTGAATTTTTGGAAAACAAACAACTCATGTTTTTGTCTTCCTCTTCCTTAGTCAAGATATGTATAGGAAAAGAAGATTTGTATTTTGAAAATTATGATAATATGTTCTTAAGATAAGGGACAATGTCCCTTTGATTTAGGGATTCATTTCCTTTTTCTTTTGTCTTAATAAATTATGATAGGTTTGCCTTTTTAGGTGGCAAATTTCCAACCCTTGAATCTTCCTTGCTTAGCTAAAATTATTTGTGTAGGATAAGGATGTTTTGTCATAATGCTATGTATTATTACCCACTTACTAAATTTATGAATGTAGGATATAAATATTTTGTCCTAATGCCATGTATTATCATACCACTTGCTAAAATTATGAATGTAGGATATCACACCACTTGCTAAATTTTTGTCTTAATGCCATGTCACCTAATCTTGATTACACCATTATTTCATCACTTTATTTTATTTTTATTTGTATTTTTCATCTTGGGTTTGGGCTCATTCTTGCCCATTTTCTTTACTTTGGTTAAAATTCTATCTTTCATAATGGGCTTAGTCACATTTTCTTGATTTTTGGGCTACTGATCCAATTTCTATATCCTAGTCCAAGTCTATATTTTATTTCTTCCTTGGGCTATCGTATTGGCTTACTAAAAATTCATGTGAAGTAGAAAAACTCTATATGAAGTGTCCATAGGTGAAAATCCAATTTATAGTTGGAGATACTAAACTTAGTAACTTTAACTCTTAAATTAGGAAAAATTACACTAATTCAATCTTCTTGAAATTTTAATACCTTTACTTACTTCACAAAAAAATTTCTTCCTTACCCAAGAATTTCAACTTTTTTTAGTATATTTATTTCTAATTTTTCCTCTTAGGTTTTCTCTCTTTACCTATTCCATTAATGTTAGAACATTTCTATGCATACACGTAAGGCGAAGAATTTCTAAGGATTATATTTCCTTAGATATCTAAAAATTGTCTAATAAATTTTATTTCCTTAATTAAATATTTATGTACCTTTATCAATAAAAGAAACAAAATTAGGAATGTTACTTTGAATACATAAAACGAAATTAGGGATGTTACAAATAACATTTTCATTCTCAGTATATTCCTCTGTCAAAACTTTCCAATCAAGGGAATCGCGTATACATGCCCATATCCGAGGCAAACATATCATTGTATAAATCAACATCATGTGCATGACATATTTCATTTTCCTTATAATGAAAAATACATATAAAAATTACATGTTCAATGTATTTCAAAATTCATTTCAAAAGTCATACTCTTCTTGAAGTACATATCATATTGCAACTGTTTCAAATATTCTAAACCATTTCAAGAACATATAAAAGTATAAATAACTTGTAAAAATACTCATTTATCAATTTAAAGTTTAAGAAAAGTAAAGGCAAGTCATAGAAAGGATCATCTACTCACAAAATTAGGGTACCAAGTTGGACAACCCCAAAATCCACGTTTCTAATCCGAATTCGGCAAAATGAACCCCAAAATCGAGTCTGAAGGTCTAAAAACCTTGAAAATGACTCCGGATTTGCGAAATTTGGCCTCTAAGAGCTTGGTCAATGCAGGTCAACGTAACAGGGTCCGACTACCACGTGCTACCCAAGGAGTTGCACATGAGATTCACGTGCCGAGGAAGAAGAAGCGCATGGGGGCACGTGCGTTGGTGGGTTGGCCTGAAATTTGAGATCCAAAGGTTTCGATACCTTTTGGATTGGTCTACGGTGTTAGTTTTTGTATTAGACAACCACATATAGGCATTTCAGATATTACCTTTTTAGGCGATTTTTCTTTCAATTTTTCAGCCAATCTCCAGCCAATTCTCCAGAAACCAATCGGATAGATTTGTAGAACTCTTCGTCCTGAGTCCGTTGGCAGTGGTGGTGTCGAAATCTGAGGTTCGAATGCGGAGAAATCTTAGAGAGAAGTTAGAGGGTTTCGAGAGAGAAATTTCTGAGGAGAGAGAGAGATTCCAAAAATTATGAGCTCCTCGGTGTCTGAAGTCCCTTAAAATATCTCGGGAGACCTTTCTGCAAAAATTCATTTTTAGAGGAAGGTCCTTGCAAATTTTCCTTATTTACATTTTGACCCCGAAACTTTTAAGAAACTGCATTTTGACCCCCAAAATGTAAATTCTCATATTTCTTTTGTAATTCTTTAGTCCATGTAATAAATAAACTTATTTTCACCGATTCTTGTCTCTATTTTCAAAATCCTCTCTTTAATTCACAATTTTCTTTAATTTGAACTTTATTAAATTTACGGCTATTATAGGTGCAGCAATGACCACGCCCTACGACAAGTACAGAAATTCGTTGTTTTCTTAGTTTAGCAGGCTAATATAGCAGATTCGTTAAAAAATTTTCAAAAATAGCTGCTTCTTTGACGAGGTTGACAAGGAAGGGAATAAAGTTTGACTGGTCAGATGAATGTGAAAGAAGTTTTCAGAAGCTTAAAGAATGTTTGACTACGACGCCAATACTGTCTATTCTTTCAGGTACTGGAAGATACACGGTATATTGTGATGCATCGAGAATTGGATTAGGGTGTGTTTTGATGCAACATGGTCGAGTGATTGCATATGCATCTAGGCAGCTTAAACCAAGTAACAAAATTATTCAACTCATGACTTGAAAATGGCAGCAGTAGTTTTCGCTCTCAAAATTTGGAGGCATTATCTATATAGTGAGACATGCAAAATTTATACAAATCATAAAAGTTTCAAATATATTTTCCAAAAAAAAAATTTTAACTTGAGACAAAGACGATGGATGAAATTATTTAAAAATTATGACTGCACAATACTATATCATCCAGGTAAGGCCAATGTAGTGGCTGATGCATAAGTAGGAAGTCTATGAGTAGTTTGGCTCATATCACAGTGGTAAGAAGGCCGTTGGTTAAAGAAATGCATAAGTTGGAAAGTAATGGGGTAGTAATGGAAGTAAAGGAGCCTGAGATATTATTAGCCTATATACAGTTTCAATCGTTTTTGATTGAGCAGGTGAAAAAGGCATAGAAAGAGGATGCTTATTTATGCAAGAAAATTGAAGAGGTGAAAAATGGTGGTGAAGTTGAATTTACTGTAGACCCTGAAGGAATTCTGAGATTGGGTAGGCGTCTGTGTGTGCCTAATAAAGAAAAACTTAAGAAAGAAATTTTAGAGGAAGCCCATAGATCTATATATATTATTCATCCTGGGATAACTAAAATGTATAAGGATCTAAAAGAAATTTATTGGTGGGAAGGTATGAAAAAAGATATAGTTGATTATGTTTTTTGATGCTTAACTTGCTAGCAGGTAAAAGTAGAATATCAAAAGCCTACAGGACTACATTAGCAGATAGAGATACCTGAGTGAAAATGGGAAAGAATAACTATAAATTTTGTTACAGGGCTACTGCGAACACCAAAAGGGTTTGATTCAATATGGGCGATCATTGATAGGTTGACTAAATCAGTACATTTCTTACAAATGAATACATACAATGTAGCTAAGTATGCAAATTTATATTTGAATGAAATAGTGAGATTTTATGGAGTGCCAATATCAATTATTTTCAATTGAGAACCACAATTCACAGCTCGTTTTTGAGAGCTTTCCAAGAAGTTTTGGGCACAAAATGAAATCTCAGTACTGTATTTCATCTCCAAACAGATGGACAGTCTAAGCAAACCATCCAAATATTAGAGGAAATGCTACGAGCATATGTGCTAGATTTTCAAGGTAGTTGGGAAAGATTTCTGCCCCTAGATGAATTTGATTATAACAATAGCTGTCAAGCTAGTATACAAATAGCCCCTTTTGAGGCATTATATGGTAGACATTGCCGCTCTACGATTGGATGGTTTGAGATGGGCGAAGCTAAGATTTTAGGACCTAATATGGTATAGGATGCACTGGTTAAAGTAAAATTAATTAACGAAAGGTTATTAGCAGCTCAGAGTAGACAGAAAGTCTATGTTGATAATAGACGTCGACCATTGGAATTTGTCATAGGTGAACATGTCTTTTTAAAAATATCTCCTATGAAAGGAGTAGTAAGATTTTGGAAGAAAGGGAAGTTAAATCCACGGTAAATAGGACCATTTGAAATTCTTGATAGGATCGACCCAATAGCTTATTGTTTGACTTTACCCCCTGAATTGGGTAATGTCCATCCAGTTTTTCATGTGTCTATGCTACGGAAGTATTTACCGAATCCTACACATGTTATATATAGTGCTCATAGATTCAGTTACGAGAAGATTTAACTTATGAAGAACAAACAGTAGCGATAGTAGACAAACAAGTAAAGAAATTGCATTCAAAAGAAATATCTACAGTGAAAGTGATATGGCAAAATCACTCTTCTGAAGAGACTACTTGAGAAAGAGAGGATGACATACGCGCCAGATACCCACATTTGTTTGAACAATGAGGTTAGTGTTTATTTGCAGTTATGGTAATGAAATTCGGGGACTAAATTTCTTTAAGGGGGGAAGAATGTAATAGTCTTAAAATTTAAAGGAAATCTTAAATTAAAGAAAATTTTAAATAAAAGAGAGAATTTTGAAAATGAAGATAAGAACCGTTGAAAATATGTTTATTTATTACATGGGTTGAAGAATTATAAATAAAATATGAGAATTTACGTTTTGGGGAAAATGTAATTTCTTAAAAGTTTAAAGGTCAAAATGTAAATAAGAAAAATTTGTAAGGACCTCCCTCTAAAATAGAATTTTTACAGAAAGGTCTCATGGCATATTTTAAGGGCCTCAACCACTCAAGAAGCAAAAAATTTCAGATTTCTCCCTCTCCTCCAAATTTTTCTCCCCCAAAATTCTAAAACTTATCTCTAGAATTCTACCACTTCTGGACTTCGAATTTTGACACCACCACCACTAACGGACTTAGGACAAAGAGTTCTACAAATCCATCCGATTGGTTTTTAGAAAATTGGCTGAAAAATGGAGGGAAAAAATCACTTAAAGAGGTAATATCTGAAACTCTTATCTGTGGTTCTCAAACGCAAAAAATAACACTGTAGATCGATCTAGAAGGTGCCAAAATCTTAGGATCTCAAATTTCAAGATCATCCTCCCTTGCACACGCCCCCATGCGCCGTTTCTCCCTCAGCGAGTGACGCTCACGCACAACTCCTACGGTGGCGCGTGCAGCGCATGATTCCAGCCCCCTATTGCATTGATTGAGCTCCCGGAGGCCAAATTTTGCGAATCTGGAGTCATTTTCAAGGTTTTTGGACCCTCTGAACTCATTTTTAGAGTCTATTTGGCTAGATTTGGACTGGAAACGTGAATTTTGGGGTTATCCAACTTGAAACCCTAACTTAGTGAGTAGATGATTCTTTCTATGACTTACCCTATACTTTTCTTGATATTTAAATGTGTAATTGATTATGTTTATAAGTTATTTACACTTTTATATGTTTTTGAAATGGATTAAATTATCTAAATTGTTTATAATAGGGAATATAGTTTAAGAAGAGTATAGTTTTGAAAATAGATTTCTGAACTCATGGTATATTTGATATCACATGTATTTTTCATTAAATGATAAAGTGAATATTTATGCATGTGGCATTGATTTATAAAGCTATATTATTGCCTCGAAAAAGGGCTTGTACATGTGATAAACCTTGATTGGGAAATTTATGTCATATAAGCTGTATTGAGACTGAAAGCTATGTTTTGAATGATATGGAATATATGCATATGATAATTTTGTGGAGGAATCCTATTAGAAACACTGTTGGCTAACAGTAAGTGATGTTAGCCCTGGTGCACCTTGATACCTTAGCTAGCAGGGGTGGTACTAGCCTCGTGTGAGGGCTAACACACGGAATATGATATGTGATGGAGAGCAGGATGCCTTCTATCTAGGCGAGATGCCAGTTATATGATATGTGATTTGTCTTCCCTTGCTTTGTGTTTGGAAAATTGCCCATATTAGAGTCCATTCGCGTGTCCCCTTGAATGGTGGTAGGGTAAACTTTAGTTAAGATGTTAAGTAGGGTAAACTTTAGTTAAGATGTTAAGTATAGGAAAATCCTACACCAATAAAGTACGGAAGGAATTGAACTCTGATATGGTGGTTCTGATATGAGATCCTCCTAATATTTTTATAAGAAATGTTTTTAATGCATATCAATGTTTGATTAATGATCATATTGTATCATATATGATTATAGATATCTGAATGTGATTTGAACTGAGAATATTTAAAAATGCAGGTCCCATATGAATGTACTTCTGAACTGTAATTTTCGATGTGATAAATTTTAATATATGAGTACATCCATATGTTGATCTTAGAGGTTATAGAAGGTATTATCTGCCACTGAGTTATCAAACTCACTACACGATGCTTACATTTTTTTTTCAGATAAAGATACAGAGTTTGGTCCTACTACTATGTGATCAGCTAGGTATCATATTCTCTGGGCGAGCCTACGTTACTTTCAATGCTCGAAATGTTTAAAATACTATGTCATTGTAATCTAGAGTATGCTTTGAACGCCACAGGCAGGATCCCTACTTCTACTGTAATATTGTTAAGTGTAGTTTCGGCATGTATAGTTATATTGGAAACTTGTAAACGTATGATATTTTCCTTATATGTGATATTGTGAAGCTGTATGCAAATAAATAAGAAGAAAGTTATTTGTTAGTTGTGTTATTTGCATTCCATTAAATTGAGGCATCACAAATAAGTAGACTATTAGAGATGCTCTCAAGGGACTTAACAGGAAAGAGATTTCCAAAGAAGAAAATTTGCCATTAGTGGGACACATCACGCTCAGATTCAATTACGACCTCCATTTCACAATCCCAAAGCTCACCAATAGAGTAGGTCCTCATTCACATGTTTAATCTTTCATTATTCTCCAACAATATGAGAAGTAACATTGACTATGAAGAAAGGTGGTCTTCGTTCCTTTACTTGACGGGGCATTACTTAATGAATTATGGCCGTGTATTTCAAATAGCCCGAGCACTTCCCTTTTTAAAACAAACTTTTTTCAAAATTTATTTGAGCTTATAAGTTTAGGTCAAATATAATTATTTACAATAAGGTCTCTTTTAAGAATGACAATAGATAAAGTATGTATAGAGTACTATAGTACTCAAATGCAAACCTAATTTTAGCCCCATCCCTAAACCAAGTGTAATATCTCATAATTTTTAAATAATAATGTTTTACGATAAAAAATATATTTTTATTTTAAATGATTATGTTTTGCTTAAAATAATCATATTGGCCTTTAATAAATTTTTGTTTTATTTTTAGAAATATTCTTTCTTTTATTATGTATAAAGATATTTATTTTGTGATTTTTTTTATTAAATTTTTTATCAAGAAAAGTCATGATTTAAGAGTGCAACTAAAGTTTTATAAGAATGTAAATTTTTAGAAATTTTTGGAATATTTTAGGATGAAAAACAGTATTTATATGTATATAATAATAATAAATTTAAATATTTAATTATTAAATAATAATAATAATAAAAAGAGGAAACAAAAAGGGGGAGGGGGAGACAGAAGCCAAAAAATGCAAAAATTTCGATTTCCGTAACTGATGAATAGTGTGAATAGTAATATTTATTTTTCTCTCTAGATCTATAATGCCTATTGGCTTCCGATATCAAAACTAAGGGTACCATTGGATTCAGGACGGAGAATACTACAATTTTGACTGAACAATTTTTTAAATCAGCCACAGAATTGCCACAGATCGAAAGTAAAAAATCTTAAAAAAATGTAAGTTCTAAAACTTCTATTTAAAGATTTCAAATTGAAAATCTGACACCGTAAATGAATTCAGGAGCTAGATAAAAGCTTAGGATATGAATTTTTTTAACCATTTGACAACTTTTTGTGCGTCGTGAACAGTAAATCTGCACAAGTATAAATAGTGATTCCAGCGGTGAATAGTTTTTTTCACCCATGAATAGAGACCAGCGTTGATCAAGCTCCCAGAGTTATTTCTTAGGTTTTTGGACCCTTCGAACTCGTTTTTGAGGTCTATTTGGTCAAATTGAAATTGAAAAAGTGCATTTTAGAGCTGTCCAACCTAGAGCCTTACCCTGTGAGTAGATGATTCTTTCTATGACTTACCTTATACTCTTCTTGATCTTTAAATGTGTAATTGATTATATTTAAGTTATTTATACTTTTATATGTTTCTGAAACGTATTAAATTATCTAAATTGTTTACAATCTGGAATATAGTTCAAGAAGAGTATAGTTTTGAAAATGGGTTTCTTAACTCATGGTATATCTGATACCACATGTATTTCTCATTAAATGATAAAGATAATATTTATGCACGTGACATTGATTTAAAAAGCTATATGATTGTCTTGAGAAAATGCATGTATATGTGAAAAACCCTGATTGAAAAATTTATGACAGATGAGTTGTATTGAGACTGAAATTCTGTAATATACTGGAAGCTCTATTTTGAATGATATGAGATATGTTCATATGATAATTTTTGTGGAGGAATCTTATTATAAACATTGTTTCTAATAGCAGGTAATGTTAGCTCTGGTGCACCTTGATACCTCAGCTAGCAGGGGTGGTGCTAGCCTTGTGTGAGGGCCAACACATGAGATATAATATGTAATGAAGAGCGGGATGCCTCCTATTTGGGAGAGATACCATTTATATGAAATGTGATTTGCCTTCCTTTGCTTTATGTTTGGGAAATTGCCTATTTTAAAGTCCCTTCGCGTGTCCTCTTGAATAGTGGTAGAGCAAACCTTGGCTAAGATGCTAAGTATAGACAAATCCTACACCAACAAATTACAGAAAGGATTGAACTCGGATATGATGGTTCTGATATGAGATCCTCCTAATATTTTTATAAGAATTTTTTTAATGCATATTAATATTTGATTAATGATCATATTATATCATATATGGTTACAGATATCTGAATGTGATTTGAACTGAGAATATTTGAAATACGGGTCCCATATGGATGTACTTCCGAACTGTATTTCCTATGTGACAAATTTTAAAATATGAGTACATTCATATGTTGACCTAAGAGGTCATAGGAGGTATTATCTGCTCACAGAGTTGTCAAACTCACTACATGATTTCTACATTTTTTTCAAATGAAAATATAGAGTTTGGTCATTCCCTTTCAGATAGTTGACCAGTTAGACGACATGATCTCTGGGTGAGCCTACTTTGTTTTCAAGCTCGTAGATTTTGATTATATTGTACTTGTACTCTAGAGTATGCTCTGAACGCCATAGACAGGATCTCTGCTTCTGCTATTACTCTGATGTTTATGGACTTAGTCTGTATGTAGTATATGTATGGGAGAACCTATATGTATCTATTTCCTTGATAAAGGATTGGACTATTTATGTTTATAAAAAATATATGTTCATGGTATACATGTTTCACGTGCCCTAAAATTAGGGGCATGACACCAAGACCCTGATTAATAGCAAATTTAAAATCCATCGCTGTCCTTATTGAATCATTAAATCTTTGAAAGCGGGTCTATTTATTTGAAAACATTTCAACATCATAAATTTTTCTCAACTCATGTATGTGAAATTTTTCATGCAAAATCAAAATAAAAGTAAAATGTCTCAGAAAAAAAATTGATATAATTCAAAAGGATAAATCCGCATAAATCCCAATTTTAAACTCTATTCTTAACAACATCATCCTTAAATAATTATTTAATATATTATAAATCATTCTCAAATATATCTTAAACACAACAATAACTCATAAATACTAAAACTTGAAAATCTTCATTTACATGCTTGTCAAATTCAAATGTGAGCATGCGTAGTCATTTTGCAAAACTTGCTAAAAACAAGGTACTAAATTTCGTTTCGAGGTACCGTTTCGGTAACTCCATAAATGAAAATATTTTGAAACATTTCGGAAATTTCATGGAAATAGAGGATTTGTTAAGAAACGTTTCAAATAATTTCAAACAATGTTTTTTATTTTAAAAGATTTTAACATAATATTAATTATATAGATATATAAAATGATGTTAAAATTAATTTGAATTAATGTCTATAGTTAAATAGTAAGTAAACATGCTACTACCGTGAGGACTCCGACTCAAATCCCAGCATCATTCAACAATAATTTCTCTCTTGCATTTATCTCTCCATCTTCTTAACTCTTTTATGACCTCTATATTTAAGTCTCTCTCTGTCGACTATGATCCTATCTCCATCTTCAGGTATCTCTCTCAAGTAACTTCCTCTCTCTTTGTCTCTCAATTTATCTTTTCATCATTTTTATAGTTTCTTTTTTAAAATGAAGACAATGAAGGAAAGTAATGTCATGAGAATGAGGGAGGAGAGTAAGAAGTTGACAAATATGTTGTGACTTGTGGAAAAAAATAACTTGGTGTTGGATGTGATGTGATGCTACTTTTATCTACTTTTAGATTATCAATTTTTCACTTTTCAAATTGGTTTGGTACTTTTCCAATGAAACAACTCGAAATAAGAGTATTTTCATCGAAACAAAAATATTTCCACCAAAACTGTCACGCCCCTAATTTTAGGGTAGGGTACGTGAAACACGTATATCATGAACATATATTTTCCATAAATATGAATATCCCAATCCTTTATCAAGGAAACAGATACATATAAGTTTTCTCATACAGATACTATATACAAATCAAGTACATATACATCAGAGTACAGCAGAAGTAAGGATCCTGCCTGTGGCGTTCAGAGCAACTCTAGAGTACAATTATATTATATTTTTAAACACTGAGAGCTAAGAAATAATTTAGGCTCACCACAGAAGTACGACACCTAGTCGATCAAGAAGCTGTAGGACCAAATTCTGGGTCTTTATCTGAAAAACATATTAACCACGTGTAGTGAGTTTTACAACTCAGTGAGCAAATAACACCTCCTATAACCTCTAAGGTCAACATATGGATGTACTTTCTATTTCAAAATTTCTCATAAAGAAAAGTTACATTCAGAAGTACATTCATATGGGACCCGTATTTCAAAACATCTTTGTTAACAATTCATAATCAGGTCTTTCAAACCATATGCGGTACTGTATAAACAATGCTCATATCAAGTTCACAATCGTATTAAATATTGTAAAATCATTAATCAAAATATGTTATCCATCAAAACATGTCTTATAAAATATTTGGAGGATCCCATATCAGAACCACCACATCAGAGTCTAATCCCCTTCTGTACTTTGGTGGTATAGGATTTGCCTAAACTCAGCCTCTTGCTGAGGTTTGCCCTACTACCATTCAAGAGGACACGCGAAGGGACTCTATGTGGGTCTTTTCCTAAGCACACAGCAAAGGAAGGCAAATAACATCTCATATAACTGGCATCTCGCCATCATATAACTGGTATCTCGCCATCATATAACTGGCATCTCGCCCATATATAGGAGGCATTCCACTCTCCTTCACATATAATCTCCCGTGTGTTGGCCCTCACACGAGGTTAGCACCACCTCCCATGCTAGTTGAGGCAATTAAGGTGCGCACGAGGGCTAACATCACCTGTTGTTAACAGACAGTGTTTCCAATAGGATTCTTCCACAGAAAATACCATATGCACATATGCCATATAATCTAGTATAAAATTTTCAATATAAAACAGACTTTCAGTCTCAGTATATTCATCTGTCAAAACTTTCCAATCAGGGGAAACATATAATCATGCCCATATCCGAGGCAAACGTATCACTTTATAAATCAACGTCACTTGCATAACATAATTTCTTTGCCGTGTAATGCGAAATACATTTAAATATCACATGTTCAATGTGTATCAAAATTCATTTCAAAATTCATACTCTTCTTGAATTAAATATCATATTTCAACCATTTCAGATATTTCAAACCATTTCAGAAACATATGAAAGTATAAATAACATGTAAACATACTCATTTAGCAATGTAAAATTCAAGAAGAGTAAAAACAAGCCATAGGAAGAATTATCTACTCACAGGTAAGGGCTCCAGATTGGACAGCCCTAAAATGTACTTTTTAAACTTCTATTTAATCAAATTGACCTCAAAAATGTATCCGGAGGGTCCAAACAATCAAGATAGCAACTTCGGGAACTGATCACTATTCATCGCTGAAAAATACTATTTACCACCAGAATCACTATTCACCGCCACTATTCATCGTCAGAAATCACTATTCACCTCTACATAAAAGTTACCAAATGACCGAAAAGAATACATATCTTAATATTTATCTAGCTTCTGAATTCATCTACGGTGTCATATTTTCAATTAGAAGTCTCTAAGTAAGATTTTCAGAACTTACCTTTTATCTAGATTTTCTATTTCAGATCTACAGCGATTCAACGGCTGATTTGAAAAATTGAACGGTCAAAACTGAAGTATTCTTTGTCCTGAATCCAATAACACCTTCAGTTTTAAGATTGGAAGCCAATAGACACTCCAGATCAAGAGAAAAATTTGAAAATACTATTCACTCTCCTATTCACTATTCACTCCTCTCTCCGTCTTTGATTTGCAGACGATACTGTGGGTTTCTTCTTTCATTTATTTCTTCCTTCTTCTTTTTTTAATAATAATAATTATTATTTAATAATTAATAATAGGATTTTCTTTTATATAAATTCATATAAATTCCGTTTTTCATCATAAAATATCCCAAAAATTTCTAAAAATTTCCATTCTCATAAATCTTTAGTTAAACTTTTAAATCATAATTTTTCTTGATAAAAATCGTTATAAAATAAATCTCGAAATGAATATCTTTATGCATATTAAAAGAAAGAATATTTCTAAAAATATCATAAAAATTTATTAGAGGCCGATATAATTATTTAAGCAACATAATACTTCTTTTAATTAAAAGTCTACTTACTTTTAGCAAAACATAATCATTTTTAAACAAATAAAAATATATTTACTTATAGCAAAATACTATCATTTAAAAAATATATAAAAAGTACGCGCCAAAACATAATTCTCATATTTCTTTTGTAATTCTTTAATCCATGTGATAAATAAAATTATTTCTATCGGTACTTATCTCCATTTTCACAATTCTCTCTATTATTCAAAATTTTCTTTACTTTATACTTTATTAAATTTACGGCTATTTCAAAAACATTCTACAACATAGTAATTTCAATTGAAATGGCATAATTTTTTAACAAACACTTTGTTTCCTGTTGATAACTCCGTTTCGTGTCGGTGACTTTGAAAATATAAAAATTTCAGTCGTTTTGATGGAAAAGAAAAGAAATTTAGTTCCCTGGCTAAAAATATGTAACATGAATTAATTATTTTTTATAAAAACATAATATTACAAAGAGTTCTGAATAATTACCTCAATTTATAAGTTTTAAAACATTTATCTTTTTTCACTACCAATATCACATACACACACATATATATATGAGAGTGGCTAAATTGGGGTAGTGGAGCTAGTTACATGGTCATGTTTGTAAAAAGATAATGTAATCCTCTATTATATGATTGAAAAAGAAGTAGATAAGTTAGTATTAGGGATACTATGGTAATACTATACGTATGAGATAGGGTGAGTATTATAATATCCAAAACATAGACATGAACCCTTAAAAATACCCTAAAAAATTCTTATATTTAGACCTAGATCCATTTTTTGATCTATCCAATTAGGTAAAAATGTGCAAATATCTATTGGGTATGGGTACTTTTGCCATCCCCAGACTATTCAGGTTGACTGAGCTATTTGGCTCTTAATGAGGTATAGTCAAACATTGGAGATGCCTAACATAAACTAAAAAACAATATTGAAGACCAAATTCTTGCTCATCACTTACAATAGAAAAATAGATTCCTATAACATTACAACTTTGGGTGTTAGCCAAACAGAATAAAAACTAAAAACAACTTCTTTTTTTAAAAAAAAAACTAGTATAAACGGACTCTTATTTCTATCATGTGCTTCAAGGAAAAAAATGCTTGGAATAGTTAGATTACATAATTCACTTATCCTTTGGATCTTCTCCAATCTTTGGCACTTATGGCCAAGGGCCAATAGTTGCGTCAAGTATAGGATTCACAAAAAATGTAATTGAAATTTTGTTTTTGGTTTAGTTTGGAACCACTTTAACAATAAAAATGGCCATCTTTTATTTTGAATTGTGTAAAAATAAATCCCAATCATACAACAAGGAGCCCAACTCAAAACTATAAACCAAAGTTTATAGGTTAAGACCCTAAAAAAAAAAAGAAACATGAGATAATAAATAAAAGACACTTAAAACTTAAAAAGAAAATTAAATGAAGGACTCCAAGTGAAAATTAAAATAAAAGACTTGACACTAAAATTTAAAATTTATAGTAAATAAAAAAATAGAGAAAGAAAGAGAGTGAAGGAGATAAAAGTAAATAATCACTAAGAGATTAGTTTTTCAAGAACTATCACACTATATTTTCTTGTAGTTTTTTTTAAAGTAAAAATGGTCCTTATATAGGACTCTAACCATAAAAGAGCCATTAAGGGCATTGTAGAAATGAGAATGAATAAGAGAATGATTACGCTTTTAAGGATAATGAATTCCTCATAATTAAGGGTATCATCGTGATAGAATGTCACACTATTAATTAGAAAGTAATCCAAAGGTTGTCAACTAAATTCTCATCATTGAGGTGATCATCCAATCATGCAAAGGTATGTGTGCATGTTTACAATACTTTCCCTTAGATGACCACTCATTTTGAATATATGCGTCATTAAAATCTTACTAAGAAAAATCCAATATGATAAAAACTTAGCGAAGAAATTAGAATAAATTATTCATATATAATTTTCTTCCCATCAAAATTATGCCTCTTCATGAAATGTATTTAAGTCTAGACATTCCAATGTTATGCACATGCTTCTTAAAAAATGTAGTTAGCATAGCGTTAGTGAAAAGATCAATTACGTTGTCACTTGACTAAATTTTGCAAATATCAATATCACCTTTCTTTGGTAGATTATGACTATAGAAAAACTTGGGTAAAATGTGTTTAGTCTTATCACCTTTGATGTAGCTACCATTTATTTGTGTAATCCATGCTACATTATCCTCATACAATATTGTTGGCTCATCATTGGTTATAACTAAACTGCATACTTCTTTAATGTGTTGGACTTTAGTTCCTAACCTTATGCATTCACAGCTTGCTTTATGAATAGTCAATATCTCTAAATGGTTTGATGAGGTAGCTATTATTATTTGCTTCACAAATTGCCATGAAATTGCAGTATCGCCATAAGTAAAGACATAACCTATTTGTGAACGAGCTTTATAAGGATCGAAAAGATATCCAACATATCCTATTAATTTTGGCTTAGCATCCTTTGAGAAGAATAAACCATTTCAAATGTTCCACAGAGATATTAAAGGATATGTTTTACACCATTCCAATGTTTTTTTGTTGGTGCAGAACTAAATCTTACTAACAAGTTTACTAAAAAGGCTATATCTGGTCTAGTGCAATTTGCAAGATGTAAAAGTGCTTTTATTTCACTAAGATATGATATTTAGGACCAAGAATTTCTTCATTATTTTTTTGTGGACAAAAAGGATTAGTTTTTATATCAAGTGAGCAAATAATCATTAGAGAACTTAATGGATAAGATTTATCCAAGTAAAATTGCTTTAAAAATTTCTCAATGTATGATGATTAATGAATAAGAATTCCACTAGGTAAATGTTCAACTTGAAATCCCAAACAAAAATGTGTTCCTAAGATCCTTCATTTCAAATCCTCTCTTTAAACATTTTGTAGTTTGTGAGCTATTCTTTGGAGTTCTCACTATGTTTGAGTCATCAACATATGCCGAAACTATAGCAAATCTAGAATTCATCTCCTTGATGAAAAAATATGGACAAACAAGATTATTTTCGTATTCTTTCTTTAAAAAATATTCACTAAGACAATTGTACCATATTCGTCCAGATTGTTTCAATCCATATAAAGATTTTTGTAATTTAATGGAATACATACTTCGAGCTTTGATTTATATGCTTTAAGAATCTTAAATCCTTTAAGAATTTTCATGTATATGTTATTATATAATTACCTATATAAATAAGCTATTATTACATCCATTAGACATATGTTGAGAACAATCCCACACTATATTTCTTTTTTGCTTTTGTGATGCTTTATAAAGATCAACTAAATGTTTAAGAGTATGACAAATGTGAGACCATTGAGAGCTATTTTGTGAATCTACACTCTCGATATTGCTATTGCAATAGCATATTCAAGGCATGAAAAGTAAAATATGTTTCTAACATATCTTCATGAGTAGTTTTCGTCTCAACATAATTTCAATTGAGAACTAATTTTGATCAAGACTGAGTTATATTCACTTACTATTTTAAAATATTGCAACTGTAAATATATCCAATCATAATGAGCTTTAGGAAGAATAATTGTTTTTTGTTGCTCATATCTTTCTTTTAAATTATTCCAAAGGACTAGTCAATCCCTAATAGTAAGATATTTTGCTTTCATTTCTTTTGACAAAGGAAAACCATTGCTTTTGAGTGATCCTACAGGGATGCTTGATTTTCTTCTTTAATAGAATCTCAATGATTCGTAGTATTAAGAAGAATTTCAACATCAAGGACCCATGATAGATAATTTTTTCTAGATATACTAAGAGCAACAAACTCAAGCGTTGTGAGATTTGACATTGTAATTAGACACTAGAAAAAATAAAAGAATTTGGAATTAGAACAAGAACTCAGACAATTAAAAGAAAAACCTTTTCTTTATCCTGATGTTGAAACTTAAAGTATGCATTTTTCTCTTATAATATAATTGTAAAATCAACAAGAATAAAAAAAATGATATGGATAAGAACAAAGCATATGTTCTTACCTTGAATTGATGAAAACAAACTTGATAGGTATAGCACACCAAAAGAAACTAGATAATAGTTATGATAACATGTTATGAGCAAAATAAAAATAGAGAAAGCAAGAGAAGAAATGAGATGAAAGTATATAATCACTAAGAGATTAGTTCTTCAATAACTATCCCACGCTATATATTTTTTGTAATTTTTTCTAGAGTAGAAATGGTCCTTATATAGGAATATAACCATAAACCACCCATTAAGGGCACCATAAAAGTGAGAATAAATAAGAGAATATTTACTTTTTTAAGGACAATGAATTTCTTACAATTAAGGGTTTCATCATGGTAGAATGTTATACAATTGATTAGAAAGCAATGCAAATATTACCAACTTAATTCTCATTATGGAGGTGGTCATCCACTCATGCACATTTATATGTGCATGTTTACAATAAAATAAAAAATAAAAATATTGACTCAATTAAAAACTTGACATGAAAATAAAAATTAGAAAACCCAAATAAATGAGACTTGAACTCTGAAGAACATAAAGATTTTATATTTTTGATATCTCTTTTTCAAAATTAATCTTTTATTAAAGTGATCCCAAGACAATATATAGGGTTTATCATGATTATTACATTTCCTTGCATTGCATGATTTACTTACTTGGGTTGTATATTTGGATGAGCTATTTATACAAGTTTGATATTATGATGCATAGTAAATGAAATTTATATTTGTTAAAAATTCTACTAGGATAAACTAGAGAATAGTTAGAGATTAGCTATAAGCTACCAATCAACAAGGGAATATGAAAATTTGCAATGGATTTAATTGCATAATTTTCCTTCCCACCTAGAGAGCGAATTTAAATAAATTTTTTTAAGAAAATAATTAACTGTTATTGAGGAAATAATGATGAATTGGTCATTACTAATTTTTACTAGCTATAGATTAGTAAGGAAAACTAGCAATTTTAGGATCCTTCTATTCTCACTTTGTGGGATTGGAATTGAGTTATCAATTTTAGGATCCTAAATACGAATTAGCAAAGATTATCCTCTATTCAACACTTCAGTTTTTCACTTCAAGGCTTGAGGCATCCAAATTTAGGTGAGATTTGGGATGCAGAGGCATTAAATTTGGTGTCAGAAGTGAAGATGGATCCTAATTTCAAGGCCAGAAAGTGTTGAATCTTGACTAAAGTGATGGAGCACTTTTTTTTTGTAACAATGCTATTTTAGATTAAAAAAAATTACAAGAAAAACATAATGAGCAAAGTACAACCTAGAATGTAGCAAGTAAACTAAGAAATAAATCCTAAAGCAACACTTTGACAGTGACATAGATAAAGACATGTCACAGGTCATAATAAAAACATAGAAACTCAAACTAGTAAATGGAGGATAGTCTATTAGAAGGTTTATTGTTGGGTCCTTTCCTAACAATAGTGATTCCAAAAGCATCATTGGATAACAAGTAGTTGACTTCAATTGGGCAAGTTTGGTGAAGCATTAGATTTTCATCTTGAGTTTGGCCAAGTTTTGCTAAGGCATGCACAACACCATTACTTTCCCATTATTCATGCTTAAGTTTAAGAAGATTGAACATTTTCATCCATAACCCTCATTCACAAATGATAATATAGAAATAATAGTTTGTGTTATGTTTAAAATTCAGAAAGTCTATTCCTTCCTTTGAATTCGTCTCAATCTCCAAGTTATTAATTCCCTTACAGGCTGCAACAAAAAGAATATGTTAAAGACCCCAAATTTCTGCTAAGGTAGCTAACCCAAACCCAACATTAGTAAAGAAGCTAATAATTTAGTTTCCAAGATAATCTCAAATCACTATTCTCACATATTTAAGCCTCAAATTCTTAAAAGTAGACTCATTAGTGTTCAATTTAAACCAACCAAGGGGAGGAGAGGTCCATTTCACCAAGGTGATAAAAGGATTCTCTTGGTGATGCATGCAAATAGATCCAATTGAAGAAATCCTAGGATTTTACATTTTACAATTTTGGCAACCTCAAAAGGGTTAAAGGGATTTCCATTAAAAATAAGATCATTCAGTTATACCAAATAGCCCAACAACCATAAATAAACAAAAAAGCCTATGCTTTAGGAAGGAAAGTTTTGGAGAAAAAGCAAAATTGTTTGACCTAAGAGAGGATTTCAATGGTTTAGAAGAACCAAAACCAAAAAGGTTCCAAACTTGTCTACTTACTTGGCAATCTTTGGAAACATACATGGTTGATTTGTCTTGGAGGTTTAAAAGAGGCCAAATGATTTATTTGGATGATGTTTCTAAAGGATAGCATTGCTTTATTTGGAAGCCCACTAGAGCAAAGAACCCACAAAAAGGTCATTTGTCTAGGATGGAAAATGCAACGCCATATCTAAGATGGATTAACTAAGTTAGGGTTATGAGGACATAGGATATCAAAAGCTAAAGAAGATGAGAACTCTCCAAATTTCAAAGCTTGCCAAGCTAAGATGTCACTAGACTAGCTTAAACTTTCAACTAGGCAAGCGAAACCTAAAGAGTTAGTTTATTAGGGAGAATGAAGGAGATTTGGTTCCATGCTCAAGATTCATCAATAAAATGGTCCTTGACTTTAAGTTTAGATTCATGAGGTAGAAGTGGGCCAAAAATTTACTTTTAAACTGGGCTTGATTGAAGCCAATTGTCAAACAAAAAGATAATTTATTACTATTTCTAAGGATCCATTTAGTGCCTGGTCAACCATCTTCTTTGCCATTAGTGAATGCTTCCTATTAATGGAGATTTAACCTTTCCCTTTCTCTGAATTGTTAGTGTTAGATAAGGAAACCAACATTCAAAAGGGGATGAATTGTGTGTTTTAAAAAAATTAGGTAATTTTCAAAATTTTCATTCCAAAACACTTATGATTGAAGTTATTTTGAAAAAGATAGAGCAAAGCAACAATTAAAAAAACTAAAAAAAAACTTTAAATGGATGCTTAGATTGTTAAGTGCATCATTTTAATAAATTTATATAAAAACATAGCATTTTACAAAATATGTTAAATTCCATGCAAAAACTTAATTCTAAGAGAATTAAAACAATCTTACAAAATATTCAACAATTAGCTATCTTAAAAGTATTATAATAAAATGTGTCGAGTAACAAATGATCAATATTTTTGGAAACTCAATTCAAAATATCATCAAACTAAGTATCAAGAAAATATATATCAACTTGTAATGTAATTATTAGGAATAAAGAGAATCAAACTGTTTGCTGGTAAAAAATTTATCCTATTAGAAACAAAAATATCAATCAACTATTTGCTGGGTTTATAAAAAAAATAGCAAGTGTTAGAATTTCTTCTACAAAAACAATAGCTAATAGTCAATTGTTACAAGTCAACAATCATTTATTGCTTGTCAATAGTTGACTATTAGTCTCAAATTTCAAATCCCAATCTAACGAGGCAATAACAATAAGCTATTTCACATATTCAAATTTAATTATCATAATTTTTTCATTTTAACTCCATTTTGAGAAAATGACCTATCTTTTAGTGTGAGGATTCAATAGGAATCTAGGAGCTTGCAATGCAAATATGCCAAGCTATCTTGGAAGGCCTAAAATTTGCATGGAACTTGGAAATTAGATACATGATCATAGAATCTAACTTTAAAGAAGCCATCGATAGAGTGGTCAATAGACATCAAAGTAGACATATAGACAAAGCAATCTTTCGACAAATTAACCTTATCATAAATAGGCCTTGGAACATCCAGTTGAAGCATATCCTTAGAGAACCTAACATCTGTGCAAATGAAATGGCAAGTTTGAGCATGAAGCAATCGACTAAAATAATCTTTTGGAATAAACCTCCTCCTAACCTAAAAGGGTGTTTGAATATTGATGTTGTTAGGGACTATATGTCCTACCATGTGTACTCTTAGTTTTTGTTTGTCGTTTGGCCATTAGCCTATCTCACTACTAAAAAAAAGTCTCTGAGTTTATTTTAAATGAAACAAGTTTAATTTAGAAATTCCATACCATTTGTAAGATATATATATATATAAATAGTGACCAAAGGTCAAAAATAAGTTTTAGTTAAAATTCATATCTCACTATTTTTTTAATTCTAAACATATATTTTTATAATAATATGTCCTTAAGCAAATAAATGTTAATATTAATCATTGAGTTTCACATAAAAAAAAAAACTTAAGACTATAATAAATATACCTCTTTGAGTTCATTGGCTATATTGACGCAACCAAGCTTCTATGTCTTTAAGTCTTTTACTTTGTTAACTCTTGAAACATGTTTCTTACTTGTTATTTCTTTAAGTTAAGCATAATATTGATTTTCATATTCTTTATTTCAATGCTTACTTTTCTTGCTTTGGACATTCATACACAAGAACGTATTTAACTTACATACTAAATAGTTAGTCCTATTTATAATTACAAGAACAATATGAATGATTCAATAATACTCTATAAATAATCTTATCATGCATATAAAATTATTAGAAATATATTTCCAATTTAGATTATTTATGGAATTTCACAAAACCTAGTCACTACAAAAAAAAAACCATGGTTTAAGGACAAAATTTTAGAGATAGTTAGGAAAATTGTCAATGAGATGTAAAAATTGACAATTTTGTAACCATCGTTATCTTAATGACAATTCAATCATAAACCATTGTTAAAATTAGTCTTAATGACTATTGTAATGACAATTTTAAAAAATCGTTGTTAAATTTAGTTTCCATCCCTCCCCTCATGCTAACCCTTCTTCTTTTCTTCCTCTGTCATTCTTCTCCTCCATTTTCTCCCTTTGGCCTTCTTCTTCACTGCTTCATTTTTACGCATCTTTTTCTTATGAACCTATGAGGTCCTTTTCTGGTAGCTTTGATGCATTTCTGCACTTTGTTTTTGTTCACTTCTTGTGAATTTATATTTTTTTCTTCTAAATTTCTTTCGAACAATTCAGCTATTAGTTTGTTTTAGAGTGAAGAGTCACTTAGAGAAGATGATTATTTTTTTTTTACTAGTGAAGGAAAGCATATTGAACTTGGTTGTGATTTGTACATTTTCATTTATTGACCTTTCAATGCTCAAACATACTATTTTATAGTGCAAGAATTGTTCGACTTGGGTGAGAAAGTTAGAACTCAAAGTTAAGGCCTTCCCCAAGAACTTATCAATTTGCTACCAACCTCAAAATAACTTTAGAACCTTGTTTACCAAAAAAAGTTCCACGAAAAATAAGTATAGGGATATTTTAAATAATAAATAATAATAAAAAAAAACACACACTAGTTTACAAAGGTTTATGACTGTTGCTAAACTATGATTTAATGACAATTTTCAAAAATCGTCGCTAGGACTTAGATTTTGTGACAATTTTTGTAACTGTCGTTAAGTTGTTTAGCGACGATTTTTAGGACTTTGATTTTATAACAATTTTTGTAACCATCATTAAGTTGTTTAGTTACTCTTTTAGGACTTTGGTTTTATAATATTTTTGTAACCGTTGTTAAGTTGTTCAACGACGGTTAAAATTGTCGCTAAATCCCTTTTTTTGTAGTGAGTGAATATATTACAAATAAGATAGTCAAGGGAAAAAGCATGATTCAAGTATAAAATATTACACAATGATGATTATAATTATGCATAGATAATAGTAATCAAATAAGCATATTTATTAATATACTTGTAACATATTTGTTATCATCAAAACTTATAACATAAAATAATAGGGCTAATGGTTAACATGAAGACAAAAGTTTGAAAGACTTGTTTTTTCTTTTAGGTATTGCCAAGTGAATTTTGCCAAGCCAGCTTTGATTCTTTGGCTTAACTTGCAAATACCTAAACCTTCTTGAGATTTAGGAATTGTGACATGGCTCTGATCAGCCAAATGCAACTTGCCTTTGTCATCTCTATTATTGCAAAGGAATTTTCTTTGGAGTGCATCTACCTTATTGCAAATGTCCCTAAGAAGCTGAGTGCATTGTGAGTAGCAAGTGGGGATAGCTAAGGCAACATAATTGATCAAGACGGTTTTACCTACTAGGGAGAGGCTTTGTGCTTTCCGACGAGAAAGTAGTTCTTGAACCTTATCAACGACAAAAACATAGTCTCTTTTAGAGAGCCTAGGTTTACCAATGGGGAAACCAAGTAGGAACCAAGTAAGCATGAAGCTTTTAGGCCAACCAAAGTAGCAAGTTGGTCCTTGTTACTACCTTCGACACTCGGGGAGAAGCATGTAGATTCTGGATTTTTTAAAGTTGACGTGAAACCCTGAGTAGCCTGAGAAAGTGTTGAAGATTCTAAGTATGGTTGGACAATTTCTTTCTAAAGCATTGGGAACCAATATAACATCATCAACATAAATAAGATGATAAACAGATGAACCATTTCATAATTTGAAAGGTTTCCATTATTTGGAATCAACCTCTAAATTAATGAAATGAGAAAGCCATTCTAGACATAGGATAAATATGTATGGCGAGATGGGATCTTCTTGACGGATACCATAAGAAGGAGGCGAGAAATCAGAGACAAAATTAATGAGGATGGAGTAGTTGGTTGAGGTGATACAGGTCATCAACAAGTTATACGTCTTTTAACTCGAGAGAGGAGGGAGATCCATGTCGAAGACAAGAATTTCAACACTTGATCTTGTGGTTGGGTTGTCGTTTTCTACTAGACTGGATGGAGAAAAAGAAATCATTTGATCTACATGTGATGCCACCTCAACACAAGGGGATGGACATGTAGTATATGCCACGTATGCTCACAGTTGTAGAAAAGGGATGATATGTGTTAGGTGATGATTGAAGCCACTGGTGAATGTTTAGTCCATGTAAGTCTCTTCAACATCTAAAATGCATTAATAATTTGGAAAACATTAAAAGGTTCAGATAAGTTAAATGGTGTAATTGGAAAATTAAGGGACGAAATTGAACTTACCTATAAACATATATAAGGATAAAAAATAAAGTTTTTGCCAACTAAATGTTAACTAAAACTAGAACCAACAAAGTAATTAAAACAGTTCATTGAAATATAACCCATCCATCACAACATTAACAATTTAGTTTATGTTTAATATACGAAGCAATTGAGTAAATTATACTAACCTCTTTGTATATTTATTGAAATTGTAGTAATTATTTTTCTATTTTCATAAACTACACTTTGTACCTACTTTGAGAGATTAGTATAATTTACTTTAGTTGAAAATTAAAATATTTCCATCCCGGCCACCCCCTCTGCCTGTAGTGTGCCTTTCCGCGTTTAACTGTTCTTATCAAATACAGGCAAGCAGTAAACTAAAATGTTGGAAGGCCAAATATATAGAAAAGTAATGGTAGAAGAACTTAAAATAACTTTTGGTATAATAAAACATTCATTATTATAATTTTATTTTATGAATTTGCCATTTTTTTGGGGTAACATGAATTTTCCATTTTAACGTTTAAAAACAACACTTTCCCAAGCTCTCAATATTTTATTATCTGTTTTGTTACTTCTATAATGAATTTTATGTGAATTTTGATTTAATTTTATTCTCTAACTTATATCAATCGATAATAGGAAAATAATTTCTTTAACTAATAAAATAACAGTTCACGATATATTTCATCTTTTTACCTTCTTTCTGGCCCACGTTCCCAATCCTAAATCACGAAGATCATCTCTGTAAAATAAAAAAAAAAAAAAAAAAAAAAAAAAAACTAACAATAGATGATGCGATACAAATTTCAAGTTCTACGAGAATTAGTTTTTTTATCTTGGTCAAAGAATTTAAAAAAAAAAATCTTAATCCAGATCCGACAAAAGAAAACAATGAAAACTGGGTGGTCCCATGAAAGTATTTGAGGACTAAATTCTGAAAGACGGAGAATGTAAATGAGATAGGCTGATGTCCACGTGTCCAATATCAGCCAGACATCGGACTCCTTCCCTCCTCTTCTATTCTATATCCTCCTCCTCCTTCTTGGTCCGTCATTTACAGGCCATTTCAGCTTAGAACTCTCAACGACCGCTAAACTCCATTTTCAGTCCCCACCAGCCACAAGAAAAGCACTCAAATTCAAGAACAGTTTCAGGTAATAAAGCATTTGCTGCCATAGTCTTCATGCTATTTTCACATCATATCACTGCTTAAATGGCATATATATCTTTGGGAGTTAAAGTACGTACATATAGTACAAACAGAAGTATAATTGATTTTATAGCTAATTAGTAGCTCAAAATTCTATATTATAACAGGATATATTAAAGTGAAAAATTCCGGCATCAGAATAAAAACTTCAATTTGACTACATTTGCACTGAAATGATTAATTTGCAGTTGTATTGAGCAGGTTAAACATGGATGGCTCGGAGATCGGGTACAGGAGAAGAGTTGGATCAGTTAGAGAAGCTGTTAACTTCTATGGAGAGAGAATTGGGGGCAATATTAGCAGTCCTTCGTTGAACAAAACCAAGATGGATTTCTCAGAGGTATGTTCTTCATAAAACTGAAGAAACCCCTTTTTAACAATTTTGCTTTTGTGCACAATGAATGGATTTCGTTCATTGAATCTGTCTGTATCTTTCTCTCACTTGCTCCTCAGAAGCCCTCTTCAAGTGCAAGGGAACTACACAAAGCCCGAAGCCATATAGGCCGATACAAAGAGAGCAGATGGGCCGCAGAATCTGCAAAAGCTGAAGCAGAATCTGAGCTTTCTAATGCAAAGAAGACTCTGAAAGATCTTTCTTCAATGATAGAGGAATCAAGCTTCAAGGCAAATGACTCGATGCAAGACATGGAGACACTTGTGTTGAATTATTAGCTGTAGGTATGGAGCCATAATTGTGTACAGCACACTAAACCTTTTACAGATCATCCATGTGAAAGCTTAGCTGTAGGAATGAGTTGTATACAGATCACAAAGCAGGAGTCTTAGTCCTATATATACGTTGTATGTATTGCTACTAGACACAAGAAAATGTAAATGGATTAGATCATTTCTTCTTATCTTGTAATCTGTTTCAGTTTTATTATGGTATCAGAGCCACAACTCTGAATATATTTTTTCATCCAAATCCATCAAACACCCAGAAGCCAAAATACATCAAACTCTACCAAATTCACCTACAAACACCTACCTTCCGCTGCTGCATACCACCGCTGCACCTCTTCTGCACCGTCGCTGCACCACCGCTGCACCATTGCTGCACCACCTGCAAGCTGCATCGATCTACCTTCCGCTGGAACTGAAGTCGCCCAACGCTGTTCGGCCTTCCCCATCACAAGTTCAGACAAGGCATTACCTTCTGAACCACATGCCACCGTCGGCAACCACCTGCTAGCACCCACCTTGTGCAGCCACCACCCACGAAGCACCGCCTTGCGCCGCTACATCATCTCCAACATACTCACAAAAAAAGTGATAAGTTCCCATCTCTGTTTCTTCTTCTTTTTTTTTCTGCAACCTGCTGGTGTAAGTTCTGTTTGCGTTTTTTTTTTTTTTGGTCTCTTCTCTGATTACCAAAAAAAAAAAAAAAAAAAAAAAATTCAAAAAAAAAAAAAAAAATCAAAAAATTCAAAAAAAAAAAAAAAAAAATATATAGTCAACAATGAGTGAAAAAATTGAATCATCTGGTTACAAGTCATTACCAGTAATTGTTCAGTCAGAAGGAGTTTTTAATGCAGGAATTATTCTTACAGAGGCCAATTATGACATATGGTCTCAATTGATAGAAATGCAGATTGCTGAAAGAGATAAAATCTCTTATATTCGTGGCAAAATAAAGCCACCTGCAGAATCAGAAGAAGGATATGAGAAATGGTATGCTGAAAACCAAAAAGTTAAACGCTGGTTATTAATGTCTATGTCTCCTGAAATCATGAAACGCTATATCCGTGTGCCTACTGCCCATGAAATTTGGGATGCACTTTCAAAGGCGTTTTATGATGGAAATGATGAACTCCAAGTTTTTACTTTGAATCAAAAGGCTTTCTCAGCCAAACAAGAAGGAAAAACCCTACCTACCTATTATGGAGAACTCACAGAAATTTTTCAAGAGTTAGATCATCGAGATAAAGTGACAATGAAGGACTCAGAAGATCTCCAATCATACCGTAAGTCTATTGACCGACTACGGGTTCACATATTTCTTGCAGGATTGGATAATGTCTTTGACCAAATTCGAAGAGAGATTTTGCGTAGTACTCCAGTCCCAAACTTAGAGGAGTGTTACTCTTTAATCCGACGAGAAGCAGTGCGCCGTCTGGCATTGAATGAGGAAACACCTGGATCTTCTGCCATGGTAGCCCGAAATCGGTTTACCCAAAATCAACAAGACCGTTCACGACCAAATCATAAAACGACCAACGGTATAGACAAGTCCAGTTACAAATGCACACAATGCAATCGGATTGGTCATACCAAAAGTCGTTGCTTTGAAATAGTAGGGTATCCGGACTGGTGGGATCCAAACCGTGCAAAGAAAGACCCAAAAAGAATTGTCACAGCTGCAGCAGTTGAATCAAAGATAGATGACGGTGTTGTTGGAAAAGCTACAGCTTTAGCAACAACAACAGACAATGGAGGTAAGTCATTTAATATTTCTGCACCTGTTTTTAATAGTACATGGATAATTGATTCTGGTGCAACAGATCATATGACTTTTGATTCTAGACATGTTTCATCTCTGGTCCATTCCTCTAAAAAATTTATTTCTACTGCTAATGGCACTTTAACCCCAGTAGTTGGGGAAGGACCTATTGCCCTCACAGACACCTTTAATTTAGATTCTGTGTTAGTTGTTCCATCTTTAAATTATAACCTTTTGTCTGTTTCTCAGATAACACAAACTTTATCTTGTGTTGTAATCTTTTGGCCTGAATTTTGTGTGTTTAAGGACATTCGAACCAAAGAGACGATTGGTTATGGTACTAGGCAGGGGAAGTTGTATTACTTAGATTTGATGTCACAAAGTTCTGACAAATTACAACAAGCATTGATGGTGGCTGACACTAAGGGGGAGGAGAACAGAAAGGAAATCAATTTATGGCATCGACGTCTAGGACATACTTCCTTTGGATATCTGAAAAAACTATTTCCAAGTCTTTTTACAAAATTTGACATTTCTCATTTTAAGTGTGATGTTTGTGAACTTGCAAAAAGTCATCGTACTTCGTTTCCCTTACGATTGAATAAAAGCTCACTTCCATTTTCGGTAATACACTCTGATGTTTGGGGACCATCCAAAGTTTCTACTTTGGGAGGATCACATTGGTTTGTCACATTTATTGATGACTGCACTAGGATGACATGGTTATGCTTGATGAAAACCAAAAGTGAAGTGAGCTCATTATTTCAAAAGTTTCAAAAAATGATTGCAACACAGTACAATGCAAAGGTTCAGGTCATTCGCAGTGATAATGGTGGAGAATATCGCAGTACAGAATTTCAACTGTATCTAGAAACACATGGCATAATTCATCAAACTACTTGTTCTGACACACCCCAACAGAACGGAGTTGCAGAACGCAAGAATAGACACTTACTGGAAGTTGTTCGAGCATCACTAATTGATGCTCATATGCCATTGTCATATTGGGGAGAAGCAATTACATCCGCAGCATACTTAATTAATAGAGTGCCCTCTAGCTCTATTGGTTTTCAGACACCATTCCAAACTCTTACAAACGCAGTTGTTGCCCCAGGTATGCCTAGTCTACCTCCTCATATCTTTGGTTGTGTAGTCTTTGTACACCTTCATAAGCATCAACGCAACAAGTTGGCACCGCGAGCATTGCGGTGTGTTTTTGTTGGGTATGCTGCTCATCAAAAGGGATATCGATGCTATCACCCTCCTACAAAAAGAATGTTTATCACAATGGATGTTATTTTTCATGAAGAATCTATGTATTTTTCTGAGCCTGAATCTCAGGGGGAGAAACAAACAGAAATTCAGACTCTAGACTATGATATTTTCGACATGAACTATGTTTTTCCTACAAAGTTAAGTGAACAGGAGGTGAACAACTTAGATATAAGTGGTGACTCACAAGTTGGACCAGTTAATGAAGAAATGGGGGTTTTAGATTCGAGAAGTATAACATTGGACCCAAGCGGTGATGTGCTCCCAATAAACGAAGAAGTAAGTCCAAATCCTTCTGTATCCGACCATCATGTTCCACAATCTGAAGACGAAATGCTACCTCTGACCGACATACCATACCAATCACCTCTTGAAAATGTTCTCAAACCACATAGAAGGCATCTCCCACAACGTCATACTCGAGGTATACCTAAGCCTACATATGAACCTGAACTTTCTAGTAAAGTCAAATACCCCATGAATCATTATGTATCTAATCATCATTTGTCTGAATCAAATAAGTCATTTGTGAATCAATTATCTTGTGTATCTATTCCTAACAGTGTGCAGGAAGCCTTAGTTGACCCCAGATGGAAAGAAGCTATGAATGATGAAATGAAATCCTTACAGAAGAATGAAACTTGGGAACTTGTTGATCCTCCATCAGAAAAGAAAACAGTAGGATGTCGATGGATCTATACTGTGAAGTACAAAGCTGATGGATCAATTGAACGCTTTAAAGCAAGACTTGTAGCAAAAGGATATACTCAGACATATGGGATTGACTACACAGAAACTTTTGCACCTGTAGCTAAAATCAACACAATTCGAGTCCTATTGTCTTTAGCTGCAAATTTAGATTGGCCATTACAACAGTTCGATGTGAAGAATGCATTTCTACATGGCGAACTGTCTGAAGAAGTATACATGGATCTTCCACCAGGATGTATGACAGCAGAAAGGAAAAAACAAAAGGTGTGCAAATTGAAGAAATCATTATATGGATTAAAACAATCTCCAAGAGCTTGGTTTGGACGATTTACAAAATCTATGACAACTTTTGGCTACAAACAAAGTAACTCGGACCACACATTATTTTTGAAGAAGCAGCATGGGAAAATTACCGCGCTCATTATATATGTGGATGACATGATCGTTACAGGGAATGATCCAGATGAAATGAAAGTTTTGCAGGAATACTTGTCCAAAGAATTTGAAATGAAAGACTTGGGCTCCTTAAAATATTTTTTGGGGATTGAAGTATCTCGATCAGGTAAAGGAATCTTTCTATCTCAAAGAAAGTATGCCTTAGATTTACTCCATGAAACTGGCATGACAGCTTGCCAACCAGTCAACACTCCAACAGAAGATGGTCTGAAGTTGTGTATTGAGCCCAACCAATTGCCTGTGGACAAGGAGAGATATCAGAGACTAGTTGGAAGATTGATGTACTTAGCCCACACCAGACCAGACCTTGCCTATGCATTAAGTATTGTCAGTCAGTTCATGCATAATCCTGGTGAGCAACACATGAAAGCAGTTATGCGTATTCTGAGGTATTTGAAATCTGCACCAGGAAATGGAATTTTATTCTCCAAAAATCCAAACAAACAAAATATAGAAGTATATACAGATGCTGATTGGGCTGGAGCAATTGATGATAGACGGTCAACCTCAGGATACTTTACCTTTGTAGGTGGAAATTTAGTTACATGGAGAAGCAAGAAACAAAACGTTGTTGCACGCTCAAGCGCAGAAGCGGAGTATAGAGGAATGGCATTAGGAATTTGTGAGGCACTGTGGTTGAGATTACTCTTGCAAGACTTGGGATACTCTTCAAAGCAACCAATTCAACTATATTGTGACAATAAAGCAGCATGTGATATAGCTCACAATCCAGTCCAACATGATCGTACAAAACATGTTGAGGTGGATAGATTTTTTATTAAGGAAAAATTAGATGAAAAGATCGTGGAGTTACCAAAGATTAAATCAGAAGATCAATTAGCTGATATCCTCACCAAAGCAGTCTCTTATCGAGGGTTCTCAAAATTTTTAGACAAGTTGGGCATGTGTAATATCTATGCACCAACTTGAGGGGGAGTGTTGAATTATTAGCTGTAGGTATGGAGCCATAATTGTGTACAGCACACTAAACCTTTTACAGATCATCCATGTGAAAGCTTAGCTGTAGGAATGAGTTGTATACAGATCACAAAGCAGGAGTCTTAGTCCTATATATACGTTGTATGTATTGCTACTAGACACAAGAAAATGTAAATGGATTAGATCATTTCTTCTTATCTTGCAATCTGTTTCAGTTTTATTAACTTGCGAAGACGAGAAAGTCTAAAGCGAGGGCATTGGTTGTGAGGAGGAATGAGACTTGTGAGTTTGCAGAAGTGATGAGAGAACTAAAACTAGTAAAACAGGAACTCTGCAAGCTTAAGCTTGATGTGTCTTCTGTCTTGGAAATTAAATCGAGGGCGGAGAAGGAAATCAAAGCATCAAGCTCCCGAATGATGGCCTGTTCAAGAACTGCACAAGTACTTAGAAAGGAGATTGAGGAAGGCAAAGAAGAACATTTGCTCGCTGAGTTGGCCAGGATTGAGGCTCTGAAAGAATTGGGGGATATTGAAGCTCAGAGAGAAAAGGAAGCAAATGAAATTTCATCTACATTGGAAAGCACTAGGAAAAAGTTGAAGGAGGCCAGTGAAGAGATATATAAGTCAAAAGAGCTTGAAATAAAACTAGCTGTGACAATGTCTGATGTTGAGGTCTTACAGAATGAACTGAACTTGCTTAAAAAAATGGAGCAAAGGGTTAAGAGAAATGAAATAATGAAGCGCTTTGAAGGAAGTTCCCAGGAAGGGGAGGACTCAGGAACCTCCCTAATGCTACATACTATAATAGAAGAATTGGAGGCAGCAAAGAAAGAATTAGCTTCAATTAGAGAAGAAGGTTTTCAGTTTATGGCTGCTATGGATGTTATACGAAATGAGCTAAAGCATGTCACGGTTGAGACAGTTCGCTTGAAGAAGGAGGAAGCGAAGGTGGATTCAACGGTTAAAAGTCTCAATTCAAAGCTTTTGAGAGCAAAATCTAAATTAGAATCTTTATCTGCTGCTGAGGAGAAAGCGAAATTAATAGCCATAAATTTATCACATACTCTTGATAAGCTGAAGAGAGAAACGGAAGCAGCAAAGAAGGAAAAGGATCTAACAAGTGAAGAGGTTACAATCATCAATGAAGAGATTCAGAAAGCTGAGTTTGTGATGGATATAACTGAGGAAAGATTACAAGGTGCCATGCAAGAGCTAGAAGCAACCAAATCATCAGAGGCATTAGCCTTCGAGAAGCTTAAAAAGCTCGCTGAGAATAGCATGAGAGACAGAGCTTTAGCAGCACAACAGAGCTCCTTTATAACTATCTCAAAATTTGAGTACGAGTATTTGACTAATCATGCAGCTGCAGCTAAAGAGATTGCTGATAAAAAAGTGGCAGCAGCTCAGGCATGGATTGAAGCTCTCAATGTAAGTGAGAAGGAAATCATAATGAAGGCCAAAATAGCCCAGAGAGAAATCAAAGAAATGGAGGGGAGTACAAAACAGTTATTGTTTTCAAGGAGAGTGAGGAGGGAAGAGTTAGAGGATCGGCCAAGAAAGCGCGAGAAGAGTTCAGCCATGAACTTGCAGCGAACCATGTCTAGAAAAAGCTACAAATCCAGCGGCAGCTTGACTCCCGCAAGGCTAGCCAAGTTTCAGAAGTCCGCATCACCAGCAGCCCGGCATGTTAGTCCTTTCACTATTAAGAGAAAAAAGGTGATCCCAAGTTTGGCCAAGCTTTTTAAAGGCAAGAAAAACACTAGGATTTTATTATTAAAAAATGAAAAGAAATAAAAAAAGACTTTATTAAAAAAAAAAAAATAGAAAGAGAAACAATAAGACTTCTTAGAACTGCTTAAATTTGGCAGCGGTAGCTAATGATGTGAGCCAAACATGTTTGGTTAGCGAGTGGCGTAAAAGTTCAATCATTAAACTCCTTTTTTTTTCCCCTCCGCGTCTCTCTTCTCTAATTATTATTATTATTTTCTTAACTTGAGTATTTCTATATCTTTTGTATCTGTAAATTGTCAATAAAATGCAAATAATCAATAAATTTATTATTTATAAATTTTCTGAAATAAATACATTTTACTGATAACGTAAAAATTTTGTTGCCAAAATTTTTCAGTAAATATAAAGTTTGGTTTTTTAATAATAAATAAAATACATAAAAGTAAATATACATCATAAAATCCCAAAAAGATCCCAAAAAGTCCACAAATTAACGGCAAATATTCCACATACAATGTAATCTTTTTCAAGGCACTTCTCAGCTTCGACTTGGATACTTGATATGCTTTCATGATGCTTCTGTTGCACGGCATGGAGATGCCCCAACCGCTATATATAGTCATATATGTAAGCTATAAATTTATATAAATATAATAAATTAAAAGTAAAATTTAAAAGAATATACTTTTAAGTATAGTAATCAGATTTCTTATAAACACAATCATCAAATATAAATTAAAATAAAAAAAATTATCTAATTTATTTAATATCTTTATCTATGTATTTAATGGAGAATTACATATATTTTTATATACTAGAGATTCTTATATCAGAAAAATATTTTCTTAGTGTTTTCATTATATTTTTTTTTCTATAAAAGAATGAATATTTATAATTGATGAATAATTGATATAATTACTCTATACCTTTTACATAGGGACATATTTTTAAATAGGAATAATTTTTTATATAAAAATACTTTTTCACATAGAGTTGCTTCTTCTCATAGGGTTACATTTTTACATAGAAAAATAATTATTATATAAATATTTTTAATTAATATTTTTTCACTTGATCTATTGAACACTTTATATATACCAATTTAATATTGATATATTTTTAAAATCTCTCATATACACAATATTCCTATACTTAAATAAAAGAATTTAAACTGCATAAATCATAGTGGTAAGTTCTTTTAGAACAAGTATTACCTTACATGTATCATAATGCAACTAAACTCTCTTGAATGAGAACTATATGTGATACATATCTTTATGAATTAACTTTCAAATGTTCATTCAGGGTCACCAAAACATATATTGCCATTCTCTTAAACCTTATGTATACAACTAAATAAGAGAAGACAAATATAATTTAGTATAGTTTTTCAAATTGATAAAATACGATACCAAAAATATAAGGTACTAATAGAATTACATAATTGAAGTGAGTCCCATATGCTCGACATGTTTCTTATAAGCAACAGGTAGTAAAATTTTTGTTAAGGGATATACAATCATCTGTTTAGTACCGATGTGCTCTATAACCACCTTGTTTACTTTAACATGTTCTCTAATAGCTAGATACTTAATGTCGATGTGCTTACTACAACTTCACTCTTATTATTCTTGGCCAAAAATACAAATGTGGAATTATCACAATAAATCCTCAATGGCTTAGTAATTGTATCAATAATTACAAGCCCAAAAATAAAACTCATCAACCATATAGCATGTGATGTCGCTTCAAAACATTATATAAAATATATTTCAGTAATAGAAGTAGCAATTAAACATTACTTTACACTTCTCTATGAAATGGCTCCTCAAGTAATAAAGAAAACATATTTTAATATTAACTTTCTTGAGTTAAGGCAGCCAACAAAATTAGAGTAAAAATATCCAACCACTTCTAAATAATCAAATTATCTATATGTAAACTTGTAACATTCAGTTTCTTAAAGGTATCCATAAATTTCTTTGCAACTTTCTTGTCACGCCCCTACTTTAGGAATGTGAATACTTCTAATATTTGATAACCTTATCATTATCCATTTGCCATTAATCTCACAATATCACATATCCGAGTATTATCACACGTTTACAAATTAACAATACTATTAATTATACATGCCAAGTCTATATATATCAGGTTTACAGTGGAAATCAAGATCTTGCCTGTGACATTCAGAGCAACTCTAGAGTACAAATATATTACAATATAAAACACTGAGAGCCTAGAAACAATGTAAGCTCACCACTGAAGTACGACCCCTAGTCGATCACGTGGCTATTGGACCAAACTCTGTGTCTTTATCTGAAAAATATATCCACATTGTGTAGTGAGTTTTACAACTCAGTGAGCAGATAACACCTCCTATAACCTCTAAGGTCAATATATGGATGTACTTTTCATTTCAAAGTTTCTCATAAAGAAAAGTTACATTCAGAAGTACATTCATATGGGACTCGCATTTCAAAACATCTTTGTTAACAATTCATATTCATATTCATATTCAAAATCATATACAAATCTGTAAAATCATTTATCAAATAGTGTTATGCATCAAATATCCCTCATATAACTTATTCGGAGGATCCTATATCAGAACCACCATACCAAAGTTTGACCCCTTCCGTACTTTGGTGGTATAAGATTTGCCTAAACTCAGCATCCTGTTGAGGTTTGCCCTACTACCATTCAAGAGGACACGCGAAGGGACTTCATATGGGTCTTTCCCAAGCACATAGCAAGGGAAGGCAAATAACATCTCATATAACTGGCATCTCGCCATCATATAACTGGCATCTCGCCCATATATAAGAGGCATTCCACTCTCCTTCACATATAATCTCACGTGTGTTGGCCTTCACACGAGGTTAGCACCACCTCCCCTGCTAGTTGAGGCAATCAAGGTGCGCACCAGGGCTAACATCACCTACTATTAGCAAACAGTGTTTCCAATAGGATTCCTCCACAAAAAATATCATATGCACATATGCCATATAATCCAATATAAAATTCTCAATATAAAATAGACTTTTCAGTCTCAGTATATTCATCTGTCAAAACTTTCCAATCAGAGAAAACATATAATCATGCCCAAATCCGAGGCAAACGTATCACTTTATAAATCAACGTCACATGCATAACATAATTTCTTTGCCGTGTAATGCGAAATATATTTAAATATCACATGTTCAATGTGTATCAAAATTCATTTCAAAATTCATACTCTTCTTGAACTAAATATCATATTTCAACTATTTCAAATATTTCAAACCATTTCAGAAACATATGAAAGTATAAATAACATGTAAACATACTCATTTAGCAATGTAAAGTTCAAGAAGAGTAAAAACAAGTCATATGAAGAATTATCTACTCACAAATTTGAGGTACAAAGTTGGACACCCTTAAAATCTTTGTTTTTGATCCGAATTCAGCAAAATAAACCTTAAAATCGAGTCCGAAATGTCCAAAAACTTTGAAAATGACTCTGGATTTGTTAAATTTAGCATCTAGGAGCTCGGTCAACGCTATGAGTACTATTCACCACCGGAAAAATATTATTCACCGCCACTATTCACTGCCGGAAATCACTATTCATAGTCACACAAAAATTTACCAAATCACTGAAACAAATTCATATCCTAATGTTTATCTAACTTATGAATCCATCTACGGAGTCAGATTTCTAATTTGAGATTTCTAAGTAAGAGTTTCAGAATTTATCTTTTACCGAAATTTTTTACTTCAGATCTACAGCGATTCAACGGCTGATTTGAAAAATTGATCGGTCAGAACTGAAGTATTCTTCGTCATGAATGCAGTAACATCTTCAGTTTTGAGATCGGAAGTCAATAGGCACTCCAGATCGAGAGATAAAATGTATGTTACTATTCATTGTATGCCTCCCCCTTGTCTCCATTTATTATCATTTTCTTCTTTTTTTTAATAATAATAATTACTTAATAATTAATAATAGGATTTTCTCTTATATAAATTCACATAAATTTCGTTTTTCATCATAAAATATCCCAAAAATTTCTAAAAATTTCCATTCTCATAAATCTTTAGTTAAACTCTTAAATCATAATTTTTCTTGATAAAAATCGTTATAAAACAAATTTTAAAATAAATATCTTTATTCATATTAAAAAAAAGAATATTTTTAAAAATACCATAAAAATTTATTAGAGGCCAGTATAATTATTTAAGCAACACAATACTTCTTTTAATTAAAAGTCTACTTACTTTTAGCAAAACATAATCATTTTTAAACAAATAAAAATATATTTACTTATAGAAAAGTACTATCATTTAAAAAAATATAAAAAGTACGTGCCAAAACATAAATTCTTATATTTCTTTTGTAATTCTTTAATTCATGTGATAAATAAAATTATTTCCACCAGTTCTTATCTCCATTTCTAAAATTCTCTCTATTATTTAAAATTTTTTTTACTTTAGACTTTATTAAATTTACGGCTATTACATTTCTAATAGTCCAAACCATATCTTTTCAATATTCTAACTGCATATGTAATATCAGGTATTGTACAAACTTAAGTATATATTAAATTTCCAAATGCAAAAACATAAGGAATTTCTCTTCTTTTTCTTTATGTGTTTCCTTTCTAAAATATTTAGGGTTTTTTTCAAGTTGAATTTGTCACCTTGGACAACTAGTGCAACACTGGATAAATAATCCTTCATGTAAAATCTCTCTAAAATTTTATTGATATATATAGGCCTTTTGAGACAATCTTAATATTCCTTAGAATTTGTCTCTTTCAATTTTTATGCCTATGACGTAAGAGGTTTTGTTCATATTTTTCATGTTAAATTACTGTGAGAAAAATCGTTTAACTTCATGAAATAAACTTAAATCACTTGAAACTAGTAAAATATCATTTACATATAGGACCAAAAGAATTATGTTACTCCCACAAACTTTATGGTGTATACATTGATCCATATTATTCTCCATAAAACTAAATAAAGAAATAAAATATGGAATTTTAAATACCGCTAATGGAAGGCTTGTTTCAATCCATATATATGTTTCTTAAACTTACAAACCAAGTGATCATTGCCCTTTGAAATGAAACATTTTGATTGTTTTATGTAAACATCTTCCTCTATTTCTCCATTGAAGAATGTCGTTTTCACATATATTTAATGTAGCTCTATATCATAATGAGCTACCAATATCATGATTATCAAAACAAATCCTTCTTAGAAACAAGAAAGAATGTATCATGATAATTAATTTCTTCTTGTTGAGTGAATTTTTTTACTACAATTCTTGCCTTATATATTTTAATATTGTTTAAAGAGTTTCTTTTAATTTTAAAAACTCACTTATAGCCAATGTCCTTTCCCCTTTTAGGTAATTCGATAAGATCTTATACCTGATTATTAGCCATAAAACTCGTCTCATCATTCATGGCATCATACTATAATGTGAATTTATTTTCACTCACAATCTTGAAAACATGACAGAGTCTTGTTTAACACTAATGTCTATGTCAAAATCTTGTAGGTACAAAACATAATCTAAAAAAACTATAGGTTTCTTGACTTTTGAGAATCTTCTTAATATTACATCAACATCTTTAACTTTGAGCAACTAAATCTACAAGGGTTTTCTCTTGATGAAGTGATTCTTTAAACATTAGTTCTTCCTAAGTAATTGAATCTTAATAATTATCATAAAAAACAAAAAAATGATTTGAAGATGTAGGAATAGATTCAACTATATTATGTTCCTCAAAGACTAAGTTCTAAAGATGACTACTCCCATTAATCTCATCATTCTCAAGGAACCGGGCATTGTTAAATTTTACAATTTTCGTTGTACGAGATGGGCAGTAAAATCTATATCTCTTATACTTTTCTGCATAGCTAATGAAATATCCATTAACTGTTATTGAGTCAAACTTTGTCTCATGTGGATCATAAACTCTAACTTCAACTGAGCATCCTCAAACATATACATGTTTTAAACTAGGTTTTTAATCTTTATATAACTCAAATGACGTTTTCTGGACCACCTTAGTTAGAATCCTATTTCGTACATATGTTTCAGCTTTTAGAGTTTCACTCCATAAAGACTATGGGTTATCAGAGTTACTAATCATATTTCTCACCATGTCCATCAATATTCGATTTCTCCTTTCAACCTACCATTTTGTGATGGCAAGTCAGGCATTATGTATTGTGCCACAATATCTTCTTCTTCAAGAAACTTTGCAAATTGATCTAGTAACTGTCCCTTTTTCAGTGTACCTTCCATAAAATTCACCACTTTTGTCTAATCTCACGATCTTAATTTATTTATTTAACTGTTTCTCTATGTCTGCTTTATAGACCTTAAAAGCATTTAGTGCTTCACTCTTATCATAAAGTAAGCAGATATACATACATCATAAATAATCATTAATAAAGGTAATAAAATATTTCTAACCATTAAATCATATATCATAAGGTCATGAAATATCAGTGTGTATAATTTTTAATACATCAGAACTCTTCCTGGCATATTTCTCAAACTTGTTAGTTGTATTTCTTTTAATACAATCTAAACAAATACTAAAATTAGTAAAATCAAGATATTCAATGACTCTATCATTTACTAATCTCTTAATTATGTCAATGGAGATATGTCTTGTATGCCATAACATGGATGATTTCTTATTTATAACACTACGCTTAATGCCAATATTATTACCATGTACAGTTTTAAGGCTATCATCAATGGTAGAATTCAAATAAAGTTTAAACAACTCATAATCTGTAATACCATTACTAACAAGAATATTGTCTATATACAAACGTAAGGTATTATCAATGAAATTGAAATTGAAATAAGTTTTCTTGTGGTTTAAGGAGCCTTGCATAGTATTAGCAACATGGATTGTGGAATCAAAATAATCCACCAAGTGTTATATAAAATATGAACAATATTATATTCAAAGCACACTACGAAGATGAGATTAACCTTTCTTTTCAAGTCAATGCTTGAATTTAGGATATGTATTCTTTGTATGTCCTTTCTTCTTACAAAAAAGGCTTTTGATATCGCCCTTAATAACTTAATTAAGAGATGCTTTACCCTTATCTTTTTTAGATGATTTCTTATCATGAGTTGGCGTATACGCACTTTCAATCCTTTATTGATTTAATCTCCCTTCCTCTTATACACACATGGTTAAAAGTTCATCAATTGACTATTTTTCCTTATGTATGTTATAAAATATATTAAAAAATTCAAAAATGAGGAGGGAGTGAGTTAAGGATGAAGTAAACAAAAAATGACTCAGAAATCTCAATCTCCGAAAAATTCAGTTCAGACGCTATATCTCATATCTTCATAATGTGCTCACGCACACCATTGGTGCCATTAAACCTCATGGAACACAATTTTATAATTGAAGTGTTTGCTAATGCTTTGTTAGAAGTCTCAGACTGATCATAAATAGTTTTGATATATTCCTTTATTTTAACACAATTAAGGATAGATCCATGAATACTTTTTCCAATATGAGACTTAATAAATATCAAACTCAGGTGATTAGATCACTCCTAAAGATCGTATGATGTTTTCTCATCTCGAGTGCTTGATTTAGTGGGATTTGATGATTTATCCACTTGAAGTGTTAAATCAAGATCCATGCACTCCAATGCAAGAAGAATTCTTTCCTTCTAATCAAAATAGCTATCACCACTTAAAAGAACAATGTTAGAAGAAACAAAATTTTGGATAGATAAAATTTGAACTACTGCAAAAATAAACCATAAGCTTACTACACTTGCAATGGAAACAAACATGGAATATTTACCCATGTAAATTATTCCAAATAAATAAATTAACATGTCATTATAATCTTTCCTGTAGGCTTAGATTATAACATGCAAGTCATTTAATTTCTTTGTGATTAAACTAGAATAAAATCTATAAATAGTTATGGAGGCATGTGGGCAATTAAAATTTAAATATATCAATGTTACTATCACAACTTAATTAATCACTTAATTATAATAATTACCTTGCTCTGTTAAGTTATTATATATCCATAATTAATTACAATTATTAAGACAATTAACTTTATGTGACTAAACTTCATGTCACTTGACATTTTTATAATTAAGAATGTTGTGGCTATTACTTAAATGTCAACTTAAATACGACATCAAAATTATTGACTAAACTTTATGTCAATAATCAATTTTTTATATTTAGAAAAACTAAATATATGCATATAAAATTAAGTATACACAAAATCATAAATAAACTTGAAGGATTAACTAAATTGCAAAATCAAAAATAAATTTACAAACAAAATCCCATAAAACATTAACTATAGGCTATAAATATAATTATAGCACACACACTTTAGAATATATTGACAGTTGAGATGGCAAAAGATGTCTTTTATTTCCATAGGGGCATCGGTTTAAAGCCAAAGGGATGTGACTCTTATGCATTGTTTATATCCAAATATTTGCTCACAACAATAGCATTTTTCTCATAAATGGTACAATTCTATAAAACACAGAAAAATCAATTGCACTAATTATGAGGAAAAACCATGTAAAGCACTATAAGAAACATGAATATCACCATAATGTATAATGTATACAATGAAATTTTAAATTGAAATTTCTATGAAATTGAAACTAGATTAGAACTAGGCTCTAATACCAAATGTAAGTTATAAATTTGCATAAACACAATAAAGTAAAAGCAAAAGTCTAAAGAACATATCTCTAACTATAATAATCAAATTCCTTAGAAATATAATCACCAGATATAAATCAGAATAGAGAGAATTTGTCTAGTCTATTCAAGATCTTTATCTACGTACTTAATAGAGAATCACAAACTTTTTTGTAAATTAGAGACCCTTATATCAGAAAAAATATTTTTTGAATATTTTTACTGTATCCTTTTCTCCAGCAAAAAGGAGATATTTATAATTGATGAATGATTGCCATAACCACCATGTACCTTTTCATATAAGAACATCTTTTTATATAGGGATGCATTTTCACATAAGGACATTTTTTTGTATAAAGACACATTTTCACATATGATCACCTCTTCATATAGGGGAATATTTCCATGTAGGGTCACTTTTTCACATATGGTAACATTTTCATGTAGAGTCATCTCTTCTCATAGGGTCACATTTTTATATAAAGAGATAACTACCACATAAAAATGGGCCAAATATATTTTTAATTAACATATTCTCATGGTCCAATATTAGTGAGCCTGCACGTGTCCATCACATAAGAAAGAGCAAATATAACTAGAAGATGAAAGTTGCAAACTATATATAATAATCATCATTCACTTCTTTCATCATTACTAAATCCATTTGTCTAGTAGTGAATTCTAATCAATTCATAGTGCCTTACATTTTCCACACAGAAGACTTCAAGTTATTTGGGACAAGTTAAAATCTTGTGTAGCTACTACAACAATTACAACTAAAATAAGAGACATAGGTTTTTCAGCCCCCTCTACTTGGAGAGCTCTCATTATTAGGAGTCTATTTATATATACTAATACTTTCTATTTACGTGCAATATATTTCTAGTCTATTTGTTTGTAATATGTAATCCAACAAAATAAGTCCGCTATAACAAATTTGAACCTTGAGCTTATGAACTTTAATCTTTTCCATCCCAATTGGCAAACTACAAGTTAGAGGTTGCCCACTAGCTATAATTAATACTAGGTTTCTCTCACCAAGTTAGAAAGTTAAGCACTAATAATTTATAATTCCCATATCTCCCAAAATGGCTTATGTAAATGCTTATATAGAAGCAATTTACATGCTCAAATTAGGAATTGACCTTTTTTTTTGGTACAACAAGAGGGATCAAACCTTTGCACTACCCCAAACCCAACCCTTTCCCTGACCACCTGAGCTACCCTCAGGTGGCAGGAATTGACCTTTTACGTTTAGTACATTCAGACCATGTGTATAAGATGAATATCAAACCGAAGAGATGATAATCACCATTTAAATAACTTTCTGAGAATAGCAAAAATCAAACCTCCTACACTTCTATGAAGAAGGAAAAGATAGTCATTAACTTTATTCAATTTATTGGAGAATGAACAATGACACAACCATATGTACAGATAACATGCAATTCTTATTGAATTAGTTAGCATGGTTCCCTTATAGGATTCCTTTTATAATAATTTCTTTGAAATAATTATTTTTAAGGTGGCTATAGAAAAGAAAAATCACCATACACACACACACACACACACACACACACACACAGATACCAAACACTCAATAATGAGATAGTCATATATTTGACAATATTGAGAAGATGAACCTAAGAAAATCAATTGCAAATCTTCTGGTGTGCAAAGCATCTCATTGAGTTTGACTTGGTTTCATACAACCTCTATTCCAATGATCTCATCTGTAGCTCTGTACATTATCTTTATTTCTCCTTTTCCAAAAATATCTCAAAATTAAGCACAAAAAACATAGGAATTTTGTCACATTAAGTTAATTGTACGATGAGATCTTAATTCCTTTTTTATTCATATCGATGTTTAAATTGATTCCATGCTCACTTTGTAATCCAATAGAAGTATTAAGTTTGTAGCACTGAATGTACACCAAGAACCTACTTACATCCAAATTCCAATCAATTGTTAGAGAGAAGATTCATATGCTTGCTACACTATACTGAAATAAAATGACCCAAAAGGCAAACGAATGATATGCCATACTATATTGCCCCAAAACAAAAAATGCAGAGATAATTGTCTACTTATATCATCCGATTGAAACCACTATACATCAAACAAGTAAAAATTAAATTTATATATACATACAAAACTCCAAAGCCACCAATAATGAAAAAATATACGAAGTATAATACTTACGAGAATATCAATACTGCAAATCGTCATTACAACCACTGCACAACAAATAATATAAGTAAATAAAAAATAAAAAGGCACCTCATGATTCTCATCCTCAAGATGAGTTCTTAAATAGAAGTTAGAAAACTACATAATTCAAAAGGTATAGTTGTGTTACAACACCAAGACCCATGCCTTCAAAACATTGATGAAAGCTAAGTGCTGCTACCAAAAGTTTGATTGTGTCAGTACTTTTGGATGCACCAATAGATATGCCAATGATCATTGAGTGCACCACAATTCCTAACTCCAAAATTCGTATACCTTATTGTATTTATTAGTGTTATTAATGTTATTGATTGTCTGTATTGTTAAATTTTAGGACATACAATAATAGTAAAAATAAAAAAATTCATTAAATATATATATATATATATATATATATATATATATATATATATATATATTGATTATTTGGTGCACTGTCGGTGGACAAAAAGCTCCACCAACAGTGCACTAGATGCTACCACATGTATTTACTTAAGTTAAAAAATTATTATTTTTCTTTCAATTAGACACGTGGTAACATTTGGTGTATTGCTGGTGGACAAAAAATTTTCCATATATATATATTGTTAGATAAAATTATTGTATCATCATTGAAGAGCAACACTAATTCATTAAAAAAAAATATAGGTTTTAAGTTTTAAACTTAAATATGAGAAACTTAGCAACCTTATAGTGGACCCATGACAAGATGAGCTATCGTTTGCAAAGAGAAGAAAAAAACAAATTGAAGAGTAAAAAAAATATTGTGATGACAATTATAAGGGTCACAACTGAAAGTGTACCTTGTAATATAAAATAGATACTTTTAATGGTGACATTTATGGATTTCCATTGAAAGGTATCGACCCTTCCAGTGGCAACCTTTATCGATCACCACCAAATGTGAAAAAAAGAAACTAAAATCGAAATTTTCCTTAAGTTTTCCCCAAATTGGCCAACATTCCAATTACCTTCACCACTCCCTTCCCTTTTTCTCCATGTTCATTTTGAATCTCTAGAGACCCTAATCTCAAATCCATCTTCTTTTTTCTCTTTCTTCCTTCTACAAATCCTTGATGTCCAGAGCTTCTACTTCATCTGCATCTTCCTCATTGTCCTTGAAGAAGGTATCCGATCGTATTATGAAAATCTTCGCCATCGATCTCAATGAAAAGAGTTGCATGGTTTTGGGTCTCTCCAGACAGACCTTCCTCAAGGACTTGGCCTATATGAGTCCCACAAATCTTAACTCTCGTTGCCTCAAAGAGATCGATGCTTATTCTGTAGAGTGTTAGGTGAGCATCGCTTAAGAGTGGCTAGAAAAGGCTCCCATCCTACGATGAGGAGTATGTGCTTAAAAGGAATGCTAGGGTTAGGGTTTTGAACAAGCATTCCTGGCTTGGCTGTCAAGTTGTGATAACTTAGAAGATTCAAGATATGGTCGTCCTTGAGCCAAAACCCTAAGATCACTATAATAAAACAAAGATTTAGTGATGGTTTTCAAGGGCTTTAGCAACCGTTTTAAATGTCATTAAATTTTTTAACAATAGTTTCCTAAACTATCATAAAATCCACTGTCACGACAAGCTTAGCTACAATTTTGGAATATCATTGTAGTGACACGGCTTAACGACAGTTAGTAAACTGTCATTATACCATTTTCTTTTCTTTTCTAATTTTTTTAAATATTCCATATTTTTTTAATATTTTCTCTCCTTCTTCTCTTCTACTTTCACAAATGATTTTTGTCTAGATTCTCTTTTCTCTTTTCTTGTCTTCTTTCTTCTTTTCATATCCAAAATCTTTTCATTTAAACCGTTGCTAAGTAACTACAGTTTAAAAACAGTCATTAATTTGTTTTTTAGTGATGATTTTTCTAACCATCGCTAAACCACCATTTTTTTTCTAGTGGATACTCTGTAGGATTTTGTGGAATAAGGCTATTGGGTTTTTTGGATTCAATAATGTTTGCCCAACTTGGTGAAATTGAAAAGACAAATACTTGTTGAGTTTAATGCTTGTTTTGTAGGATATGGCCCTATAAGTTAATTATAGGGGCATATTGAAATTTATGTTTAATATATTAGACTTAAATGTGAGCAATTGATATGATTAACTATTGCGCTGTCATTAGATTTTGCTTCTTGATGAGTATAATCATTTTCCTAAGGAGAGCTTTGTAAAATACACGACAAACAGGAAGATTTTTTTTAAAATTGTGAATTTAGATGGTTTGTGAATTAGGTACCTTATGTAGGAGTTCACCCTTTCAGCTATGCTTATAGAGAAAGGTAACCAGATGCTCTTAACAATTTGTGCATGTAACATATATGATACCACACTCTCAACAATAGTACTCTTTGTATTCCAAATTTAATCAATAAAGGATGTGCCCTTTTAGTTGTAGGAATTTAAGTGTGCCATACTTGTATAGGAAACATGTTCCAGATCAATAAAAGAATGATTTTTACTGGAAGAATATAATTCTCATGTGATTGCAGTTATAGTAGTTACGATTAATGTGTGACTTTGTCCTTTAGAGCGCAAGCAATTATAATTCAATTTGGTTATAGTATGGGTCACAATTGGTGTTCTTTACTAGAAAGTTATTTCTGGGGATGTATAGCCTCTCTACCACTCAAGGCATTAAATCTTCCTCATATATGTCTGCTTAAAGCTTTATTTTATGCATATATTAGCAAAAAGGTTCTTGAACAGTTAGGCAGAATTGTAGACCATTACTATAAAATGCCAAAACGGTAGTCATTATATAATGTTTTGATGGAGGACACTGATGAATGGTAATAGGGGTGAGTTGGAGCTTGGACCCCCTTGCTTAAATTGGCTCTTTCCCTTTACTTCTCCAATGCAAATAATTCGATGTCTGAATTTTCCACCTTGATTATTTCATTGGATCAACATCTATATAATAGATAGAATGCCCAAAATCAAGACCTTGTTTATTTTGTTTTTTTAGTGGGTAATTGTCGTTAATCGTAGTACTCTATATCTAGTATCTATTCGAATTATGATACAACAAGAACAACAATTAAATTTTTTTTTCTATTAGATCAAGTTATCTACATGGATCAAAATAATGTCATAGTTGTTTATTATAAAAGAGATCAATAGATAGATTATTAACTATTAAATTATTAATTCTTAATAGTTTTATTAAATATTTTTTTGGACCTCTCTACCTCTAATTATCAGACTATTCTCCATTTGATCTACTCTTCTTAATAAAATTTTTGCAGATCTTCTCTATACATGACCAAATATCTTTAAGTGAGATTCTAATAAAAAATTTATTAGAATGCTGCCAAGTGAGAAAAGCTTTGCAAGTAAATACAAAAGATGCGTAAATACAAATTACTGAACATTGCAAATTAATTTAAATTCCATTTATGTCCATTATGAAGCTAAACTGTAGCATTAAGTAGGAGTATGATGATGTTAGGAGTGGAACGGAGCTGAGGTTCAACTTAGTGGCCTGAGTGGGGCTTATCTTATAATGGACTGCTTGAATGCAAGACTGCAATATGAAGTAATGCAACTAACACACTTAGATGCACACATGACATTAACTTGCAAATAGAAGCCAATTGTGAATGTTGCTTATAAGGGACAAAGTATAAGGATTGGAGAAAGGCTAATACATTATCATCTTTGTTCTAGTACATTTAATATTCAGAATTCTCAGCTTTTGTAAGTTATTTTTTTTACTTTTCATGATTACACTATTGTTTTGTTTTTTAGGGTTTGTTGGAGGGAGTTAGCAATTCATTTACAAAGAACTTCCATTTCATTGATTCAGTGAAGGCATATCTTTCATATGCATTGTTGCGAGATTCAGTTTCTCAATCCCGTCATATTTTAGGGAAAGTCTCAAAGTACGCATATCATTGGCAAATCTTAAAGAAGTTTCTCACCTTAGCAATACTTTAACTATAATCTTTTCTTTTCAAGGTGAAATAAGCATTTTATTTTCGTTGATAGTTCTAAGACAACCGGATGGTTTAGAATTTCCTGTCAACCAAAAACCAAGTGTTCTTCGGCATAATGTTTGTCTTGATTGATAAAAATTGTTTGAATTGTGCAAATAATTATGTCTGTGGACCTTCAAGACACATCATATTGTCAATATATTATTTACTATTTTCTTTCTTAATTATTGATTTAATTTATTGTGGCCTTGCAGGATGTTAGAGAAAGTATGTAAGGATCCACAGATGCTTGTTGTGCAAATAATTATGTCTGTGGACCTTCAAGACACATCATATTGTCAATATATTATTTACTATTTTCTTTCTTAATTATTGATTTAATTTATTGTGGCCTTGCAGGATGTTAGAGAAAGTATGTAAGGATCCACAGATGCTTGTTGACATTTTTGTGAACTATGACTACGATCTTGATGTGCCAAACCTGTTTGAATGTGTGGTATAAACTTAGAAATTAATTTTCTATGGCGTTATATGTAGTATTTTAGTTACATTTAATTCTTTGTGATATATATAAACATCTCTGTCATAGTCCAATTTATCATGTAGCGAACTATTCTATACAAAATAGCTCAAGGCACTCAAAATGCATATCCATTTTGTTGTTGTAAACTGCTTCGATTGAAGGTTCAAGTAGGCTTAGTTGTTGCTTTACTTTATTGGAAGTCGCTATTTAGTTGAAAAATCATGTTTACCTGAATTGCTGGTTGATTCCTTCTATATATATATATATATATATATATATATATATATATATATATATATATATATATATATATATATATATATAGACACACACACACATCACTGATTGATTAGGAGAAATTATTTAGAAAATAAAAAAAGTTCAACAAAAGTAAGAAGGGGTTTTAACTGTGATGGGACAAATTATTTTGAGAAGGAAAAGGCTCATAAATCCACATTGGAGACTGCTATTGCTGAGCTGGCTGATATATTGTTTAAACACTTTTACAAGGAAATTAATGTTTGCTAGTGCACTTATTATAGTTGTCTCAATTTTTTTTTATTTTATGTTGCTATCACATTACGATCGATTTTTACTGTGTTAAAATTAAATAATTTGATTTGTAACTAGTTATTTTTTTAAAATATAATTAATTATATTATATTAAATATTTATGTTTAAATTAATTGTAATTGAATATAAATTTAAATAATAATACCATAATTAATTTATCAAATATACTTTTTATTTTTTTAATTATTATATTTGTAATAATGTCTATAAATTTTAATTATAAAAAAATTACAAATTAGACTTTTGATAGTTACTAAAAATTTATTGACAACTATAAAAAATCACCACAAAAAAGGTTAAATGTTATATAATTTAAAATTTTGACAGCAGCAATAAAAAGCCACTATCAAAAATGGATTCAAATGTGAAACCACCGCTAAAAGGCAACAATGGAAAGTCATTGTCAAAAGTGTATTCAATAGTGACAAAAGTCACTATTAAAAATAAATTTTTGATGACAATTTTTTATATTCGCCACTAGAAATATTCTGCTACAAGTGTTTGCTGAAAGCAGTTTTATTTTTTTGTGTGTGTGCAGTAATCAAATATCACCTTCGCTTTAGAAGACCATGACCCTAGAATCAATAAATATTCATGCAAAAAATTTTCCTGTTTGCTCAAGTGCCAAAAAAAATGTCCAGATAAATACGGATAAGAATATTAGATACAATATAAACAAGTGTAATATAACTTAGTAAAATTTTAAAATACTACTTTAGTTATTTCTTTCACGCGTATTACATAGATATTTTTTTTTTTTTGGGTCAAATTCAATATTTCAGTTGATAAAAAAGATGGTAAAAACAACCAAAAGAAACCAGAAACGTAAAGCGGGTAAAGGAAGAAAGCAGGAACAACTCACACTTCGGAGGATACACAAATGACACTAACAAAGGATTGACATTTACCATCGCATCCATTATTTTGGCAACTCTCCTAGTCCTTTTGCGCAATTGGAGGCCGCATGATCCAATTTTGGGAAATCATGCTCTTGAAAACAGAGAATAGCTCAACTATGTTTTGTTTTAAAGGAAATAACACTTTTGAGGATACAGTAGACAATTTTTTTTTCACAATTTTTAAAAACTATTTTCTATTTTTATTATTAATATACCGATATTATTTTATTTATATATTCTAACATTATAAATTATAATTTAAATGGAGACTAATCGAGCCTTAAGTTTAAAATTTCCAAATCAAGATATATGAAACATTTTCCAAACTTTCAAGAATAGCATTTTAAAATATAAGGCTTTTTGTTTTATTAAAAAAACATTTTTGCGAAATGGCTTTTTAAAACAGATTTGAAAAATTAAAAAAAGAAATTTTTTAGATAATTTAATTTTAAAAAAAATAAAACCAAAACAGTTGTTTGACATATTTGTTTTTAAAATAAATTTTTAAAATTTAGATATTTGAGTTTAAGATTTTATAACAATGTCACTTTGAAAACTAGTGTTTTTAAAAGCATGGTAGAGATGCTTTCATTTTTTTTTCAAGAAAAATTTTGAAAATTGTTTTTGAAACATACCCCTCGAAAAATACTATAGTCAAACATTTTTTATAAAAAAAATTGTTTTTGAAAAAACTTTCCAAATAGGCCCATTATATTTTATTTTTAAAAATTGCTTTAAATATTTGTGTTTAAAAACTATGTTATTAAATAAAACAATAATATAATTAAGAATAAATTAAATTTATTTTTCTAGTAATTTCGGAAATTTATACTTTTACTAACTCTAATTTCAATTTATACAAAAATATTTCCTACATTAATCACACATGAAAACTTATACTGCACTTTTTTTTTAAACATACAATAGTTTAATTTAATAATGTATAAATTATCAAAAAGAAATTAATATTTATAAAAATATAAAACAAGAGAGAAAGTGTAATTTTGTCAAAGTTTGACAAGACCTGAGCATATATTTTACAAACTTCAGAAAGACTCTTTGTCCCAAATTAAATCTAAAGAAAGTGAGTTTAACTTTTAAAATTTATAGATAAAAGCAAATATAATTAGTTCTAATAAAATAAGCCTTTTAATTCTCCAGAATTACATAGAACATTTAATACATATATGATGCCATGTAGAATGGAACTCCTTATGCACATGAAGTAGAAGACAACGGAATGTTACATCTCCACTGATGTAGAATGGAAGGGAAATGACCAAACAGAACTCTTTGAAATAATTCAATATATTATCAATTTATATTTATCATAAGAAGAGTATAACTATTTTATCCTTCTAAAACAATATATATAGGCACTTGAATAATAAATTCTAATCCTAAATAAAAAATTGAAATATAAATTTTAATCTTAATAAAATAATGTGAAGAGAGAATAATTCTCTATACTCATGCATCCAAACAATAACTATTAACTAATCATAAATTTATCCTAATATAATTAATTATAATATTATAAATTATAAAGATAATTACATCAATATTAAGTTATAAAATAACCATAATTCTCTATTCTCATCCTTTATCATTCTCTCTTCGTTGAAAAAAATATCGTCCCCTAGTTTTGTAATTAAAAAACAACAAAACAAAACTGGCAGCAATGGGTAGAATGAATCCAGGAGCAATAATTTTAGAATAATATAATCTTTAGAATGACAAACTCAAAAATTTCAATTTCTACAAGTTTATTAACAACTTCAATCATATTGATCTCTTCAATTTTTTCCAATTTTGAGATTAACAAAATCAATGTTGTTAATTACTTCAACCACTTTAGGAATAACAATTTCATTGTCACAATCCTCTTCAACAATTTCAACTTTGATAAGCTTCAGTCGCTTTTTCTCCGAGATCAATCTATGCAAGTTGTTTCTTCACCTGTAAGTAAGTTTCGTCGACTTCAATAATCTTCAAATTTTCACTCATCCCACAATATTCTTTCACTTCGCAAAGTTTTCCTTGAAATTATCCTACAAATATTCTTTCAAGTTGTGGGATGCCTTGCGCTGTCCTCACACGAGATAAAACTCTTGAACCTTTTCTAGTTTGCAAACCCCATTTTCAAGGAAAAAGTATTTTTCAAAATTATATATTTAAAAATAAAATTTGCTGGCATCTTCATTAATTAAAAAAATTCCGTTTATAAAAAAAAAAAAAAAGTTTTTCCAAAAACAATTGAAACATTTTTTCCTTTTAATTTGAATAAAGTTGAGAACATGTTCTAAGGGCAACAAGCTTCCATCTATTATTTTACCATTCTGCTTCTATATTTCTGCTACTTCAACTCTTCTCTAGCTTTGTGTGAATAAGGTTTTGAATGCAGGCATGAAAAAGTAGGAGAATAACCAAAATCACCCATAAAATTATTAGAGAGAAAGGGGAACTCGTCATTACTAATAGTCCAGGACGTAGGAGGCATGTGGAGAAAATTGAAGTATGACTCAGACTCGTTGGTCCCTTACCCAAGAACAACATTGTTGCCAATTATGGTCATTCAAACACTTAAAACTGATCACTCTTTTACTCCCCACACAACCATTATCATAACAAGCACCATGGGAGTCTGAATTTATGACAATTTTATAACATTAAGATGAAATATCTCTAACATGGATAATAAAATCTAGAGAATTTTAGGTGATATCTTTTCCATTAGGATATTTGTAAACAAGCATTTGATATTTTCAATCATCAGTCAACTTTTGACTTGTAAATAAAAAAGAAAACTCTTGTTTCTGTAAGCAAGTTTATTAAAGTTAATATAGTTCAATAATAGTAAGTAGGAACAAATATAATAATATATCAAGATTCATATAACATGAACCTCGCAACTCAATTATAAATTACTAACCAGTAACACTAGAGATACTTAAAAGTTAAATTTTTTCTTTTACTTGGAACTCTCTTGTATAAATTTTGACATAATGGAAGAATCTATATCAGATAAGAATGTCAGCAACCTAAAATTACTGAAGAAAACAGAGGGAAGAGAAGTAAGGGGTAAAAGATCCAACTTATAAAACACTCAGAATGAAGACAAAGAAGACATAACAATACCAATAGTAGAACCAAAAACGAATATCAAAAGTAATAGCAGAATTTTTACCAGAACTATATCTTGAAGAAGACACTCAAGACAGAATCATTGTGGTTGTGATGTTTCTGTAAGTTGCTTAAGGCTATCTACATGCAACTGAGAAAAACCCTCTGATAACAGCACTGTTGTATCTTTTGTCATGGTTATGTATTGAGAAGGCAATGAGGGAGGTGGAGGCTGAGATTTGTATATCTGAACATGAGCAAGGTCACCATCAAGTTCAATCCCATTCATAGGGGATTCTTTGGTAGTCATAGCAACAGGTTTTGATTCATGATACATTGCAGGAAGATCACTTTCTTGTTGCTGACTTCCATCATAAGGCACATGAAAAGAAGATGTCGTTGAATTCGCTGCTCTGTAATTCTGGGTGGCAAAATCAGGAGCAAAAGGGGACCTGGCTCCCCCCTCAGAGTTGTGAGCTACCTGAGAAGTCATAAAGGAGGCATTTAGATTCAAAGAAGCTTGGCAGGAAGCTTTTGTAGGCAAATTGTTGGGTGGTATCTGCCCAATTGGCACAAGGTATACTGGGTATGGTTGACTAGAATGATATACCAGATGCTGTAATTGCTGTGGTTGCTGGTATATCTTCTGGTAAGGTAGTACTGGCAACAGGCCCCTTGGGTTATTGGGTGTAAAACGGGCACCAGCTTGTACAAACTGAACATGCTTCCCCTGATCTTGATTCAAGTGTGGAAATGAATGATACCCTACTTCCATATTCGTGTTATTTGCTATGATCCCAGGGAAAATATAAGGGATTTTACTTTCTAATATAATGGTTTCAGCATTAGCTCTGGTCTCCATTGAAGAAGCATCAACAACAGGGTCTTGGAAAGATGTATTCTGATGGTGGGGCACAATAGTTGAACCAGAACTATCACTGAAAAAAAAAATTACACAACCATTTATCAAATACTTCCGGATATAAATACACTATCAATTCAGCTACAAGAGAACAAAAATTGGCCATAACTAGTAAATTTGGTTGATAAATTTGTAATGAAGTGGCAATCCTCCAAGGATGCTGAGACAATTTGAAACAAGTCTAGCAAAGCTGCTACATCAGAGTGAGCTGATTAAAGATAACTAAGGCCACTTAATTAATGTTCATTTAATTTCACAAAACTAAAGTCAACATTCTTTTTCTTATTTCCTTGTAAATTAAAAACTAAGTACATGTAAAAAGCCTCAAATATGTTTCTTATCTTGGGTAACTAATAGAAGTAATAAGTGAAGTAAAAAGACAAAAAAGGAATATTAAAATAGAACAATATTTTAATTATCATAGAAGACGTTTGATAAAAAAATTTATTTTTAAAAATTATATTTTTAAAAAAATATAATTGATAAAAATTATAATTTAAAAAAATGTATAAAATATATTTGATTAAATTTTAAAATTATTAAAAAAAATTATCTTTCTGTTTGATTATACTTAATTTCTTATAAATTTTTATATCTTTAATTTTTTATAAATTTTTTGTATATTTTTTAAAATCTCTTTATTTTTATAAAAAAAAAATAAGAGTAAAGAAAAAAATGAGAGAGAGAGAGCATGAGAGATAAAATTAAAAAATAAAAAGAGAAAGAGATAAAGACAACAAAAATATAAAAAAAAAATTATTATTATTATTATTATTATTATTATATTATTAATAAAAAATATAATTATCTTTTAGATTTATATGTAATATTTTTATAAAAAATTTATTAATTTTCATTAAATAAATTTTTAAAAGTTGTACTTTAATTTTTTAAATTGAGATTACTAAAAAACAAACAAAATTTCATGTAACAAAATGTAACAGTATCAGTCTCTAGTTGGCCCAATTATTAGCTATTATATTAATTTTGGTTAATACATAAAATCCCTACCACATGAGCAACATGAGCTATGGCTTAAAACAACAGAATTAGAGAGGGGGGAAAAACAAAGCATAGCAGTATCTCAATACCTCGTAACAGTATTTGAAGGGGTCAACTTTACTTTACTACCCTGTAAGTTAAGCTCGTTATCCTCACCCAGAGCTTTTACGGGAGGCAAATTGCTCATTGAAGCCGAAGACGAAGTTGACCCAAAAGACGAAGTTGTCTCCAAAACCATCGACTCAGGACCAGAATAGAGAAACCCATGACTCAATTCTCCTCCACTTTGAGCCTCAACACCACCACCAGCCCCAGAACCATACCCTCGAGCTTCACCTTCGATGCTCATCAAGCAATGGCGCCCCTTTTGCATAATCTTAGCGCTTTTAAGCGCATCGAAAAACCAAGCCTCAGTTTTTGGGTGATCAATAACAGACTGCCCCGAAACCGGTTTCGTTGGGAAGAGGAACACTCTGATGCGGGAGGGCGCGGCAGAAGGAGCAGAACAGAGACGGTCATGCTCGTCAATGAGGATTTGGAAATCGTCATCGGAGGTGAGGGAGATGAGGGAGTCGAGGTCGAGATGGGGAAGTTGGTACTTAAGAATGAAGGAGAAGTTCAGACAGAGAGTAGCGGAGAGGTGGGCAACAAGAGAGTCGAGCGTGGTAATAATCTGGCGGTCAATGGCGACGATGCGAGTGTCACCACCAGCGTAGCAGAGAGGTTTTTTGCGAGGAAGAGGCAATATTTGACCGCCATAACTGCACATCAGACGCAGCTTACCGCTGGAGATTTTGGTGGAAGAAGTAGGCGGTGGTTCCATGGTGGTGGGAAGAGAGAGAAGAGCAGGCTACAAAATTCGAGGCTCGCTTCACAGAGACGTTGATAGACTCAAGCTTCGACAAAATATAAAAATGGCGAGTGGGCGGGGAAGGCACATGGATCAATGGTAAGTCATGAGTTCATAGAAGCATGAGCACGTGCCACGTCATATAGCACGATTGGGAACAGGCTAAACGTGTTCCTGACGGCCAAGTTGATCTGACAAAATCTCGATAGAAATATTAAGAATCACCGTTTGGTTGAACGATAAAAAATTTTATTTTTAAAATTTTTGTTTTTAAAAAAATATAATTACTGAAAATAATAATTTTTAAATATATAAAATAATTTTAGTTAATTTATAAAATTATTGAAAATTTTAAATAATATTTTTTGTAAATCATCTATTTTTACGTTTGGTTATATTTTAATTTTTAAAAAATTTTGTACTTTTTAAAACTATTTCTTATTTATTTTTTAAATTTGTTGTTTAAATAAAACAAAAGGAAAGATAATTATAAATGTCATGTTATATTAAAAAAGAAATAAAAACAACTATTTAAGATAAATTATATAATATATAATTATCATTTTATCTTATTAAAAACATGCTCAACTTTATGAGAATCTCTAATTTTCACCTCTAAAAATTATTTTGTGAGAATTTATCTTAAAAACCCATTTTTAGGAATTGAAATTTCTTAAGAATGATATTTTAAATTTTGACAACAAACATAAAACTCTTATATTCCCATATTAACATTTTTAAGAATTTAAAATAAAATCTCCTATAAAACACTCCCGTAAAGAGTGCTGTGACCATTTTCTTTTTTCTTTTTAATCATTCATTATAACATAAAAAGGTTTAGAATTACAATAATTAAAATCAAGGCTATTCCTAGGAATATTGCAACTATCCTAAAATATGAACTGTATTCTAGAATTACACACAAGCATAGAAATGATATCATACCAAACTGGACTGTTATTAGCTTTCACAAAAGACCTTTGAACAGTCATCTTATAATAATGATAATAAGGTAAAATAATTGTGGCTTGAGAAAGATTGAAGTCTCTGGTAAATTTTATCAAATCTTGGATACTTTTCAAGACAAGAGACTACATATAATCTTTAGGTTGAATAAGCAATATTGGTATATTTAGCGGTGGTAAAATAAGCAAAAACTTTTAGATTGGCCCGTGGTGCGAGTTTAGGTTTCAATATTTTTTTTGGAACAATGATTGTATCATTTAACAAAACTCTAAAACTTACACTACAATAAGAAAATTTATTACAACTCAAGTCTACACTCCTAAATACTAAAAAAAAAAAAATCATATATTAAGAGACAATATGTCTCTAACTATTATTAACTAACAATATAGAAAATAAATTACAACAAATTTTACCTATATAACTAATTAAAAATTCTAAAAGAAGAAAAAAGAATTCTTTCAAAAAAAAAAGACAATACACCTCTTAATTTTTTTTAAAGATTAATACTTTTAAAAAAAAAATTTCTTTCATTTTTAAAATGTTGTAATACTCGAAAGTATGTTGTAGATTTTTTTAAAAAAATTATTAGCACAATATCTCCTTTAGCAAGAAGGGAATAACTACCCTAAAGAAAGAAAGAAAAAAATTTCCCATGGAAATGAGAGGACTTCCAAAAAGAAAGAAAAAAAACTTTTTTGAAGGAAGGAGAAAGTTTCCTTAAAAGAAAGAACTACTAAGAGAAAAACTTAATAAATAAGAAGAAAACAGTCAGGGGCACTACCATGGGCTACAACCCCCTCCAAAATACACACGGCGACTAGGGCATTTCAAAAGAGGACTAGAGACTTTCTATTATTGTTCTCATATCTCATTCTTTTCGTTCATGAAGAGCCCTACAATTCAAAGTGGGTCAGTCTAGTCCAGTCATGAGCTAGCCCTTTTTTTCACATTAAAAAGATGCTTGTCAAGTTCCTAAGTTTGGAAGAAATAAGTCAAGCTTCTGGTTTAAGATGTTGTTATTAAATTATGAACATGCATTATATTAAGTGTCAATTTTAGTAGCATTAATTCTAAGAAACCTTGAGTCAATCAAAAAATGAATACAAGGTTGCAAGGGACTGTTCATTTGACAAGGTCCTACAATGTATGGGACTCAACTGAGGGTGCATGGTTTTGGCTTTGAATGAGGAGTATACTATATACAACAAAGTTTACAGTTGTTAGAATTGGCATAACACCTGGTGGTTGAACTTGAATCAGCTTAATGTTAAATTACCTATTGCTGAATACTTATACTTTATGCTCAAGTAAATATTTAGAAATAAAATATGAATTTGAATACATCTCATAAAGTAAATATAATTTATTTATTTTTAATATTTTCTAAATTTTAAGATAAATCGATATTATAGGTCCAGGGACTACCTTATTTAGCTTGCGAGCTTGCCAATCCTGACTTAGGTTTTATTTATTGGGCCCATTTAAAAAATGGCCAATCCTAGGTCAAATTGTTTAAAGCCAGCCCATGACACTCTAATCTAGTCTAGCCAAGTATGGGCTAGCCTGTTTTCTCAATATTAGTTATATTTCTTGCTCCTTCCACATGCATTGATGCTTCCAAATTTTCTTATTTCTTTTCTTAGACCACTTGCATAATATTACAGTTTGGCATTTGGTTTTGATTAAATATATTATGTCATTTCTTATGGTGTTTAGGCAGCTTCGATGTGACTTATATTGTTGATGAATATAGTCCATTTCCATTCCATTTTTTAATATTTGACAATACTTGCATAGCTAAAGGGTTAACTTTTCTAAAAATTACATCATTTATATGATAGTAGAGATGGGAGGACCTTTTTTTTAAGAATTATAACAAACTCTAGATACAACTACATAAATAAACACAGGAAATAGCATGCCAAAAATATATGTATTAACATATATTTATATGTTTTCAGAGCTACATAGAGTTAGCTACCTATACATGTGTAACCTTAGGTACTAAACATTATAACTGTAATAGCATTAAAAATTAAATAGAATTTTAAATTAAATAAAATTTTGAATAAAAGAGAGAATTCTGAAAATAGAGATAAGAACCGTTAAAAATATGTTTATTTATTACATGGGTTAAAGAATTATAAAAAAAATATGAAAATTTACGTTTCGGGGTAAAAAGGTATATAAGAAAAATTTGCAAGGACCTCCCTATAAAATTGAATTTTGCATAAAAATCCCCCGAGATATTTTAAGAACCTCAGCCATTCAAGAAGTAAAAAATTCGAATTTCTTCTCTCTCTCCTTCAAATTTTCTCTCCCGAAACCCTAAAACTTATTTATAAGATTCTACCGTTTCTAGATCTTAGATTTCGACACACCACCACCAACGGACTCAGGACGAAGAGTTCTACAAATCCATCCGATTGGTTTCTAGAAAATTGGCCAAAAATTGACCGAAAAATGGAGAAAAAAAAACCTAAAAAGGTAATTTCTGAAACTCTTATTTGTGGTTCTCAAACGTAAAAACTAACACCGTAGATTAATCTAGAATGTGCTGAAATATTAAGATCTCAAATTTTAAGATCATCCTCTCTTGCACGCGTTGCATCTCTCTCGGCAAGTGACGTCCACACGCAACTTCGCCGGTGGTGCGTGCAGCGCGTGAATCCAGCCCCTGTTGCGTTGACTTGCATTGACTGAACTCCCAAAGGCCAAATTTTACAAATTTTGAGTCATTTTCAAGGTTTTTAAACCCTTTGGACTCATTTTTAGAGTTTATTTTGCCAAATTTAGACCAGAAATATGGATTTTGGAGTTGCCCAACTTGGTACCCTAACTTTATGAGTGGATAATTCTTTTTATGACTTGTCCTATACTCTTCTTGATCTTTAAATGTAAAATTGATTATATTTATAAGTTATTTACACTTTTATATGTTTATGAAATAGATTAAATTATCTGAATTGTTTACAATATGGAATATAGTTCAAAAAGAGTATATATTTGAAAATGGATTTTTGAACTCATGGTATATTTGATACTACATGTATTTCTTATTAAATGAATATTTATGCACATGGCATTGATTTATAAAGCTATATTATTGCCTCGAGAAAGGGCATATATATGTGATAAATCCTGATTGGGTAATTTATGACAGATGAGCTGTATTGAAACTGAGATTATGTATTATACTGAAAGCACTGTTTTGAATGATATAAAATATGTATATATGATAATTTAGTGGAGAAATCCTATTGGAAACACTGTTTACTAATAGAAGGTGATGTTAGCCCCGGTGCACCTTGATACCTCAGCTATAAGGGGTGGTGTTAACCTCGTGTGATGGCCAACACATGGGATATGATATGTGATGGAGAGCGAAATGCCTTCTATCTAGGCAAGATACCAATTATATGATTTGTGATTTGCCTTCTCTTGCTTTGTGCTTGTGGAATTGCCCATATTAGAGTCTATTCGCGTGTCCTCTTGAATGGTGATAGAATAAACCTTGGCTGAGATTCTAAGTATAGGCAAATCCTACACCAACAAAGTGCGGAAGGGATTGAACTCTGATATGATGGTTCTAATATGAAATCCTCCTAATATTTTTATAAAAAATATTTTTAGTGCATATCAATGTTTGATTATTGATCATCTTGTATCATATATGGTTACAGATATCTGATATGATTTAAACTGAGAAAATTTGAAAATACGGGTCCTATGGATGTACTTTTGAACTATAATTTATGATGTGATAAATTTTAATATATAAGTACATCCATATGTTGATCTAAGAGGTCATAGGAAGTGTTATCTACTCATTGAGTTGTCAAACTCACTACACGATGCTTACATTTATTTAGATAAAAATACAGAGTTTGGTCCTACTACTACGTGATCAGCTAGGTGTCATATTTTCTAGGTGAGCCTACGTTGCTTCCCAGGCTCGAAATGTTTAAAATATTTTATCATTGTAATCTAAAGTATGCTTTGAATGCCACAGGTAGGATCTCTGCTTCTGCTGTAATATTGTTAAGTGTAGTTTTGACATGTATAATTAGTTATACTGAAAACTTGTAAACATATGATATTTTCCTAATATGTGAAGCCGTATGCAAATAAATAAGAGTAAGTTATCTGTTAGTTGTGTTATTCGCGTTCCATTAAATTGGGACGTGACAAGTTGGTATTAGAGCATTAGGTTTTCCTGTGGCTATCAGAGTAAAGGATTCTTTAGTAGGACCTTTAGTATGGATATGAGCCAGACATATTTATACTTCAGGTGCTGCTGAGGGATTTTATAGGATATTAACTTCATTTCCATTCCAAGTTTGTTAAAGTTCCCAGTATAAGGTTTGATTAAATATTATGGTATCTTAAAAAGGTGTTTTGTTCTATATAGTCGATGATGCCACCAAGAACTAGAGCGGTTACTAGAGAAGCTGTAGATTGTGCACCCTCTACAGAAGAGTCTGAACAATCTACAATTTCAGTACAAAGAGGCCGTAGTAAAGGCCGACCTAAAGGAAGAGATAGTGGCCGAAGGCGTGCAAGAGGTATGAGAACCCCGAAACATGATGAACAGGCCCATGTATCTGATAGAGTTCTTGAGGAAATAGCAGAATACCCTCAGGCGCCACATGATAGAACAACTGATATGATTACTGGTATACATAGGAGTTTAGAGACATTGGCTAGATTTATAGTAAAACATGGCAGAAAGGATGGCTAGCCATCAAAAAATACTCCTGAAGCACAAGAATTGGGAAGAACAGTTGAGCAAGAGGACAAGTTTACAGGGATTGATATGTCATTAGCGCAATTCCTTAAGTTGAAACCCCCAACTTTTTTTAGGTCAGATGTTCAGGAAGACCTATAGATATTTATTGAGACTGTGGAACGAGTTCTCAGAGTTTTAGGGTGTTCTTTTAGAAGATATGTTGAACTAGTGTCTTTTCAACTATCAGATGTAGCCCAAGTTTGGTTTGAGACACTTGTACAAGGAAGAGCAGTTACTTTACTATCAATGGAGTAGGATGAATTTAAGGAATCATTTATGAATCGTTTTCTGTTAATAAGTGAAAGGGACAAGAGGGCTAGAGAATTTGAAGAATTAAGATAAACACCGAACATGACAATTTCCAAATATGACATCCGTTTTATTTGGTTTTCCATATATGCACCATATCTGGTTCTTACTGAAAAAGATAAAATTAAGAGATTTGTTTCGGGATTGATACGTCCATTGTTTAAATCAATGGGTCCTTAGATGAATCATTTTCCAACTTATTCAATAGTTGTGGACTGTGCTAAAATGATGGAAACATGAGAGCTAGCAGATATTGAAGATCTAAGGAGAAGAAAAAGAGAGCGAGATAATAATATTTAGACAAGTTATAATCCTAATGTCAGAGGATCAAAATTTCAAAATCCACAACATTTTACTCAAATAGGATCTAGTAGCTCTAACCAAATATCAGTAAATATCAATAAGTAAAGAATGAATCAAAGAGATATGAGACTTGTTAGCCAACAGGATTCAAGATCAATTCCACCATGTCCCACTTGTGTCAAGCCTCATACTAGACAGTGTCGTAGAGAAACTAGTGCATGTTTTAAGTGTGGACAAATGGGTCATTTGATGAGAAATTATCCTCAATTACAAAATTTTAGTTAAGTATTAGTACAACCAGCTTCACCCTTTGCATCTATACCAGCACAACCAAACAAAGCAGCTTCAGTTCAAGCAAGTAGTGGTGGTACTGGTAGGGGATCAGGAAGTTAAAGCCGAGAACAAGCTCGGGTTTTTTCCTTAACACGACAGGATGCTTAGGCCTCAAATGCAGTTATGACAGGTACATTATCAGTATGTTTCCATAAAGCATATGTCCTGTTCGATCTTGGTTCTACCCATTCTTATATATCACCTTGCTTTGCTAAGAAATTGGATAGAGATCTTACTAGTTTACATTGTTCTTTCATGGTTACTACTCCAATGGGAGAGTTCTTATTAGTAAACGATATGTATAAATCATGCGAGATTTCGATAGAAGATAAAGAGACTCTTGTAGATTTAATAGTTCTAGATATGGTAGACTTTGATGTGATATTGAGAATAGATTGGTTGTCATCATGTTATGCCATTTTAGATTGTCACCGTAAGGTGATTAAGTTTAACATTCTTGGAGAGTCTTCCTTCTTGATAAAAGGAGATCATAGTAAGTTGTCTAGTAACATAATCTCTGCTTTAACAGCTCATAAGCTGTTACAAAAATAATGCCAAGGGTATTTAGCAACAGTCAAAGATATTGATATGAAGTATACCAAGGTAGAGCAGGTTCTAGTGGTTAAAAAATTTTCTGATGTGTTTTCTGATGAGTTGTCAGGGTTACCCCCAGAACGAGAAATTGAGTTTAGTATTGATTTACTTCCTGAAACTCAACCAGTGTCTATACTCTTGTATAGAATAGCACCGACTGAGCTCAAGGAATTGAAAAACCAGTTACAAGACTTGTTAGACAATGAATTTATATGCCCTAGTACTTCTTCTTGGGGTACTCCGGTCTTATTTGTGAAAAAGAAAGATTGATCGCTACGGCTGTGTATTAATTATAGACAGTTGAATAAAGTGATAGTACGTAATAAGTATCTATTACCTCGTATAGATGATCTATTTGACCAGCTACAAGGTGTCCAATGTTTTTAAAAAATTGATTTGAGATATGGGTATCATCAATTGAGGATAAAGAAGGAGGATATTTCAAAAACTGCTTTTAGGACTCGGTACGGGCACTATGAGTTCTTAGTAATGCCATTTAGTTTAACAAATGCTCCAGCTGCATTCATAGATTTGATAAATAGAGTATTTAAGCATTTCCTGGATCAATTTGTTATTGTATTTATAAATTATATTATGGTATATTCAAAGAGTTCATAGGAGCATAAGCGACATTTAAGAATAGTTTTGCAAACCCTAAGGGAATACCAGCTATATGCCAAGTTTTTAAAATGTGAATTTTTGCTTAGTAGTGTTACCTTCCTAGGGCATGTGGTTACTAAGGATGGTATTCAAGTTGATCCTAAAAAGGTAGAAGCGGTGCAGCAATGGCCACGCCCTACGATAGTTACAGAGATTCGTTGTTTTCTTAGTTTAGCAGGCTATTACCGCAGATCGTTAAAGATTTTTCAAAAATAGCTTCTCCTTTGACGAGGTTGACAAGGAAGGGAATAAAGTTTGACTGGTCAGATGAATGTGAAAGAAGTTTCCAGAAACTCAAGGAATGCTTGACTACGGCGCCAGTACTGCCTATTTTTTTAGGTATCGGAAGATACACAGTATACTGTGATGCATCGAGAATTGGATTAAGATGTGTGTTGATGCAAAATGGTCGAGTCATTACATATGCATCTAGACAGCTTAAACCACATGAGCAAAATTATCCAATTCATGATTTAGAAATGGCAACAGTAGCTTTTTCTCTCAAAATCTAGAGGCATTATTTGTATGGTGAGACATGCGAAATTTATAAAGATCATAAAAATCTCAAATATATTTTTCAACAAAAAGATCTTAATTTGAGACAAAGACAATGGATGGAATTACTTAAAAATTATGACTGCACAATACTATATCATCCAGGTAAGGCCAATGTAGTGGCTGATGCATTAAGTAGAAAGTCTATGAGTAGTTTGGCTTATATCGCAGTTGTAAGAAGGCCGTTGGTTAAAGAAATGCATAAGTTGGAAAGTAATGGGATAATAATGGAAGTAAAGGAGCCTGGGATACTATTGGTCTATATTCAATTTCAATCATCTTTGATTGAGTAGGTAAAAAAGGCACAAAAAGATGATGCTTATTTATGCAAGAAAATCGAAGAGGTGAAGAATGGTGGTGAAGTTGAATTTACTATAGACTCTGAAAGAATTCTGAGATTGGACAAATGGTTATGTGTACCTAATAAAGAAGAACTTAAGAAAAAAAATTTAGTGGAAGCCCATAGATCTATGTATACCATTCATCTCGGAATAACTAAAATGTATAAGGATCTAAAAGAAATTTATTGGTGGGAAGGTATGAAGAAAGACATAGCTGATTATGTTTCTCGATGTTTAACTTGCCAGTAGGTAAAAGCAGAACATCAAAGGCCTGTAGGATTACATCAACAGATAGAGATACCTGAATGGAAATGGAAAAGAATAATATGGATTTTGTTACAAGGCTACTGCGAACACCAAAAGGGTTTGATTCAATATGGGTGGTCATTGATAGGTTGATTAAATCAACACATTTCCTACCAGTGGAAACCACATACAATGTAGCTCAATATGCAAGTTTATATATGAATGAAATAGTGAGGCTTCATGGAGTGCCAGTATTAATTATTTCTCATCGAGGACCACAGTTCACAGCTCGTTTTTGGAGAGCTTTCCAAGAAACTTTGGGCACGAAGTTAAATCTCAGTACTACATTCCATCCTCAAACAGATGGACAGTCTGAGCGAACCATCCAAATATTGGAAAATATGCTACGGGCATGTGTGCTAGATTTTCAAGATAGTTGGAAAAAATTCTTGCGCCTAGCTGAATTTGCTTATAACAATAGCTACCTAGCTAGTATACAAATGGCCCTTTTTGAGGCATTATATGGTAGACGTTGCCATTCCCCGATCGGATGGTTTGAAATAGGCGAAGTTAAAATCTTAGGGTCTGATATGGTACAGGATACACTGGACAAGGTAAAATTAATTAAGAAAAAGTTATTAGTAGCTCAAAGTAGACAGAAAGCCTATGTTGATAATAGACGTCGACCATTGAAATTTTCCGTAAGTGAACATGTATTTTTGAAAATATCTCCTATGAAAGGAGTAGTAAGATTTGAGAAGAAAGAAAAGTTAAGCCCACGATATATTAGACCATTTGAAATTCTTGATAGGATCGGCCCAGTAGCTTATCGTTTGGCTTTACCCCCTGAATTGGGTAATGTTCATCCAGTTTTTCATGCGTCTATACTACGAAAGTATTTACCGGATCCTATAAATGTTATACAGTGTCCAAATATTCAGTTACGAAAAGATTTAACTTATGAGGAACAACTAGCAGCGATAGTGGACCGATAAGTAAAGAAATTACGTTTAAAAGAAATACCTACAGTGAAAGTGATATGGCAAAATCACTCTTCGAAAGAGGTTACTTGGGAAAGAGAGGATGATATACGCGTCAATACCTATATTTGTTTGAACAATGAGGTTAGTGTTTATTTGCACTTATGGTAATGAAATTCGAGGACCAAATTCCTTTAAGGAGGGAAGAATGTAATAGTCTTAAAAATTAAAGAAAATTCTAAATTAAAGAAAATTTGGAATAAAAGAGAAGATTATGAAAATAGAGATAAAAATCGTTGAAAATATATTTATTTATTACATGGGTTAAAGAATTACAAAGAAAATATGAGAATTTACGTTTCGGGGCCAAAATGCAATTTCTTAAAAGTTTCAGGGTCAAAATGTAAATAAAGAAAATTTGCAAGGACCTTCCTCTAAAATTGAATTTTTGTAGAAAGGTCCCCCCAAGATATTTTTGGAGTTTATTTTGCCAAATTTTGACCGGAAACGTGGATTTTGGAGTTATCCAACTTGGTACCCTAACTTTGTAAATGGATAATTCATTCTATGACTTGCCCTATACTCTTCTTGATCTTTAAATGTGAAATTGATTATGTTTATAAGTTATTTACACTTTTATATGTTTATGAAATAGATTAAATTATTTGAATTATTTACAATACAGAATATAGTTCAAGAAGATTATAGATTTGAAAATGGATTTATGAACTTATAGTATATTTGATACTACATATATTTCTCATTAAATGAATATTTATGCACGTGGTATTGATTTATAAAACTATATTATTACCTCGAGAAAGGGCATGTATATATGATAAACTCTGATTGGGTAATTTATGATAGATAAGCTGTATTGAGACTGAGATTTTGTATTATACTGAAAGCTTTTTTTTGAATGATATAGAATATGTGCATATGATAATTTAGTGGAGGAATCTTATTAGAAACACTGGTTTCTAACAGCAGGTGATGTTAGCCCCGGTGCACCTTGATACCTCAGCTATAAGGGGTGGTGTTAGCCTCGTGTGAGGACCAACACACGGGATATGATATGTGATGGAGAACGGAATGCCTCCTATCTGAGTGAGATGCCAGTTATATAATTTGTGATTTGCCTTCCCTTGCTTTGTGCTTGGAGAATTGCCCATATTAGAATCTTTTCGCGTGTCTTCTTGAATAGTGGTAAGGCAAACATTGGCTGAGATGTTAAGTATAGGTAAATCCTACACCAATAAAGTACGGAAGGGATTAAACTCTGATATGGTGATTCTGATATGGGATCCTCCTAATATTTTTATAAGAAATGTTTTTAGTGCATATAAATGTTTGATTATTGATCATATTGTATCATATATGGTTACAGATATCTGATATGATTTGAATTGAGAAAATTTAAAAATGCGGGTCCCATATGGATGTACTTATGAACTGTAATTTTCGATGTGATAAATTTTAATATATGAGTATATCCATATGTTGATCTAAGAAGTCATATGAGGTGTTATCTGCTCACTGAGTTGTCAAACTCACTACATGATGCTTACATTTTTTTTAGATAAAGATACAGAGTTTGGTCCTGCTGCTACGTGATCAGCTAAGTGTCATATTCTTTGGGTGAACCTACGTTGCTTCAAAGGCTCGAAATGTTTAAAATATTTTGTCATTGTAATCTAGAGTATGCTCTGAACGCCACAGGCAAGATCTCTGCTTCTGCTATAATATTGTAAGTGTAGCTTTGATATGTATAATTAGCTATATTAGAAACTTGTAAACGTATGATATTTTCCTAATATGTGAAGCCGTATGAAAATAAATAAGAGTAAGTTATCTATTAATTGTGTTATTCGCGTTCTATTAAATTGGGACGTAATAATAACTCAAAAAGGCAAAGTACCATATGATTACATTAAAAATAGGTTAGCCCATTAATTACAGATCCCTAGTCTACTGTACAACTACCCATGTAACCATTACTCCTAGGGTGAAACTGGTGGAGGAGGTGACACTGGAGCTGGTATCTCTACCATATTAACCACAATCAGATTCGTTATTTCAGTCAACTAGTCTAGGTAGGGGACCTCTACTATTTGCATCTCAATAGCAAAGTCTAGATCACAAAAGACATCTTAATTGCCTTTATCTAAACATAACACCATAATGAAATAATGAGAATAAATCCCAATAAGATCAACATTTACAAAAATAAATATAAATCAGGAAGCCTTATGGGTTATGTCCAGTTGTATAAGCTACAGAAAATATTTTCTCTTTGTGCATTACAAGATAACAAGAATACATTATGTACTTGCATGTTCAGTGAGCAAGTTATGCATCAATATCATGTATGCACAATAAACAGGTTATGCATCAATATCATATATGCGTAGTAAATAGGTCATGCGTCAACATTATACATGCATAACTATAATTACATTGGCTAATAATCTATGAATTCATCTTTGCATTGCAACAGGGTGATATAAGCCATCTCCCTTCCACTACTCATATACCATTGTTGCCTATTCTGGTCAAGGTGGCCCTTCTCACACTTGGCACACTTTAGGCTAATAAGGCATCCTCTATTTCAGTACCATCTCAAAGCCATACGACCCCTCAGTCGCCTTATCTTCACAAGGTGCTGCATGTCGCCAAGTCACCTTGTTATGGTAAAGGTCATCTTGGATTTCAACATCTTCTCAATTATCCAGCATACAATAATATCTACCATATGCATGACAGTCATATCTATTAAGCATGCACCATATTTCTCAAGTATGCAAGGCATCATGGAATATATATATAGGCTTTAGTAATCTTAACACATCAAACATCATGAACTTGCTCATCATAATGTAATTCATATCATAAACATGATAAATATAGCAAAGATGGAGTAATTCAATGTTGTATTACACACAATTCTAGATCATTAACCTTTAATATAAGTCTTTTGGTCATTAGCCCATTATTGTAGTTTATTTAGAGTAAAAAAAAATTAATTTCGAGCAACGGCAGCCTCGAACACAGCCTAGCCATGTCACAGAACACGATCATGCCCTAGCTCTAGCTTTTTCCTAATCTCGTCTAAAACACAACCATGTTCTGGGCATGTTCAGCATTTCCCTTCTTTTTTCACATCCAAACAGCCAAAATCAAAAAACAACAACCAAAATCCAAATCTATCCACATTATACAAATCATATATTGCATTTTCCATCAAATCTATAGAGTTATAGCATACAAAAGTCATCCCATCATAAATGTCTTTATCCATCACCTCTTCTTCACATTTATGATAGATAAGCAAGAACAACCACCATCTACCTCATCAATGCAACCCAACCACTTTTTAGTCATACCCATATAAATACATGCATATAAACACCACTATTTGTACAAGAACCAAGAGAAAGTAGATGTTGAACTTACCTTCCCACCAACTAAGTCCTTCCTTTCTCCTGGGTCTCGAGTTTCTCTTTTCTCCGATCACAAAAGTTGTAGATTTTTCCACCATGAGAGTGCTTCATAAAGTTACATTAACAACAAAACAAGAGTAAAGTAGGTTAGAAGCTCCAAATCTTACCTTTTCTCTTTTTCCTTTCACTTTCTCTCTCCTCTTCTTTCCTTTCTCTCTCTTCCTTCTCCTTTTCCTTGGTGTATCATGCTTTTTCCCTTTCTTCGTTGTGTTTGTCGACCTCTTCTCCAAGTCAAGGAGAAATTATTGTTTAATCTAAACTTCTCCAACAAGCCACTCCCTTCCTAACTAGTGCCCCCCCTTTATCCAAGTATTACTATTTTGCCATTCCATTAAGGTAGAACTATGCCATTGACTGGGGACATGTTTGGATGGATGAAATTGGCAAAGTTGTTTAATCTTCTCTTGAAACAATTACCAAGGAGCTTTCAGGTCATACTCTCCATGGGTCCTTATACCACTTCTTACTACTCGATTTAAGCCCTAAGAAGCAGAAAATTACCATTTCGCCCTTGAAGACTTTTCTTTAAAAATGAGAATTTCCTTCCTTATTACTTGTAAATATACTCACAAGGATTAACCATTTAATTCATTTTGACCATTCCTAGCACATTATTTCATGAAAAGAGAAAGAAAATCTAAGGTGTTACAATTCCCCCCTAAAAAGGAATTTTCTCCTCAAAATTTAGAAATTACCTGTCCTTGAAGAGTTATGGATATATGCGTCTCATATCATCCTCTTTTTTCCACTTAGCTTCTTCCTCAGTTAGACCCATCCAAACTACTTTTACCAATGGAAAAGCTTTACTCTGTAGCTGTTGTATGTCTCTATCCAAAACTGTGATTGGCTCCGGTTAGTAAGTTAATTTCTTCTTCATCATTATTGCTTCTTCCTAAATTGTGTGTGACGAGTCGATAAATAATTACGAAGTTGATAGACGTGAAACACTTCGTGAAGATTCAACAACTTTAGGGGTAGAAATATTTGATATGCCGATGACCCAACTTTTTTGAGTATATGATAAGGACCTATATAATGTGTGCTCAGTTTCTTAACTTTCATGGCTCGACCAATTCTTGTAGTAGGAGAAATTTTCAAAAACACATGCTCTCATTCTTGAAATTGCAACGATGTCCTCTTTTTGTCGTAATAGCTTTTTTGTCAACTCTGGGCAGTTCTCATCTTGTCTCGAATCATATGTATCTGTTCCGTAGTATGCTACACCAACTTAGGACCTAGCAACTTCCTCTCTCCTACCTTGTACCAACATAAAGGCGATTTGCATCTCTTACTATCCAGAGCCTCATAGGGTGCCATCCCGATGCTCGAATGGTAGCTATTATTGTATGCAAAATCTGCCAATGATAGATACTTATCCCACTTTTTTCCTTGTTCTAGAGTACATGCCCTTAACATATATTATAAGATTTTTATTGTCTGCTCATTTTGTCCATCCGTTTGCGGATGATATGCAGTGCTGAAATGTAGCTTAATGCCAAAAGCCTTATGTAAAGTTCTCTAAAACCTAGAGGTGAATCTAGGATCTCGGTCAAAAATAATGCTGCTTGGGACTCCATACAGTTGAATGATTTCCTTTACATAAACTTATGCCAGCTCATCAAATGAGTAATTGATTTTACGGGTAAAAAGTGTGCAGATTTCATCAATTTATCTACTATTACCCATATTGCATCATGACCCGCTAGGGTTTTTGACAATCCAACAACGAAATCCACTCGAGAATTTCTAATGGTTGTAACATTTTAGATGGTCTTTGATGTTCTATCTTAACCTTTTGACAAGTCAAGCATTTTGTAACATACTCAACTATATGCTTCTTTATTCCTGACCAATATGATCTTTTCAAATCATGATACATCTTAGTAATTCCCAGATGGATAGTATACTTGCTCTGATGTTCTTCCTCCAAGATTTTCGGCCTTACATTTCCTCTTCGCAGCACACAAATTCTCCCTCAATATAGCACGATTCCATCCTCTGACTTAGTAAAGTTAGGTGAGTCTTTCCGGTTCTATAGAAATGGATCTTATGTTTATGCCTCATTAATTTGTGTTTTCAAATCATATTCAATCCACAACTCACTAACAAGCAAACTCTTAAGGGTTGTTTTCTTCATGCGGTCTTAATTGTCTAGATGCGTAGGCAACCACTTTATTTTCCTGCATCAAGACACACTTTGACCCCTTCTTGGAAGCATCGATATATACTTCAAAATGTCCTAAAGGATTAGGAATGGTCAAAACTTAGGGCGTAGTCAACCAAGCCTTAAGCTCTTGGAAACTATTCTCATACTCTTGAGTCAATTTGATCAAGCTTTCATTTCTGGTTAATCTAGTCAAAGGTAAGGCTATATGCGAAAAGCCTTATATGAATCTTTTGTAGTACCCAGCCAAGCCTAAAAAGATTCAAATTTTAGTCATGATTTTAGGCATTTCCTACTTAAGCATCGTTTCTGTTTTGCTGGGATCTACTGACACACTGTCTTTAAACACAACGTGACCCATGAAATTTACTTCTTACATCCAGAACTGGCATTTCTCCAACTTAGCAAAGAGTCTATTCTCCTTTAAAGTCTAAAGCACTATTTGAAGATGTCGACCATGTTCTTCTGTATCTCTTGAGTATATCAAGATGTCATCGATGAAAACCATTATAAATTGATCTAAATAAAGACGAAAGATACAGTTCATATAATCTATGAAAATTGCAAGTGCATTGGTAACTCCAAATGGCATAACCAAAAATTCATAATATTCGTACCTCGATCTGAAGGTAGTCTTTGGAATATCTTCCTCTTTAACTCGTATATGATGATATCTTGATTTCAGGTCTATTTTGGAGAAAATAGTAGCTCGTTTTAGCTGATCTAGTAAGTCATCTATCTTGAACAGTGGGTACTTATTTTTTATAGTTGCTTTATTAAGCTGCCTGTAATCAATACATAATCACAAGCTGTCATCCTTCTTTTTTACAAATAACACAGGTGCTTCCTAAGGTAATACACTGAGCTAGATAAAATTCTTTTAAAGTAATTCCTCGATCTGCTTCTTAAGCTCTTTCAACACCACATGGGACATCCTATAAGGTGTAATAGAAATAGGTGTTGCTCCTAGTACTAGGTCAATGGAAAACTTCACTTCTCGCTTAGGCAGTGGTTCAAAAATTTCGGATGGAAAAACTTTCAGAAAATCACAAACCACATAAATCTTTGATAGTTCATACTCAATTTTCAGATTAAGGACATATAGAAGATAGCAAACCGAACTCGCATAATCTAACTCCTTGTAGAGTTCGTTTGCGTAGATAAATTCACATTCTTGATCCTTGAAAGAGTTAGAAGAGAATTCTAGAGTCTTCGTACAACAATTCAAAAGAACTTGGTTTTGACTCAACTAATCCATACCTAAGCTAACATCTATATCTTCCAAAGATAAACAAATCAAGTCTACAAAAAAATTTCTACCATACACCATTATTGGACAGTTCTTACAGATTACCAAAGTGCTTATTCTTCCTCTCCTAGGAGTTATCACCATAAGATCAAAAGTTAAGTCAGAAACAAGGTATTATAGCTTACCTCCGTGGAAATGCCCACACTTTTCACACTTATCTCTTGTCGTACTCTACACAGGAGGTTTGGTTCCCATGACTAAGGGCTTTTTGCCTGCCGTAATATTTTGTCCTCTTACATTGTGATCAGGAACTAGAAACTCTATTCTCCTTTTTTAGGTAGCCCGCCTTTCCTTCTCTTTTTCTACTGCTCTTAGACTTTTTTTTCAACAGACGACACTTTTGATCAATGGAAAAAACTCTCGAATTTCTAAGGCCACAACTTCACTATAGATCTTTGGGTTCAGTCCCGTTTCAAATTTAACTGCCTTCTAGGATTTTATTCAAGATGTATTTCAGATAGGTGGAAAACTTCGACAACTCTTCAAAAATGGCGATATACTGATCGATAGTCCATCCATCCTTCCTAAGCTAAAGGAACTTAATTTCTTTCTTAGCCCTCACACTCTTGGGAAAGTACTTATCCAAGAAGGTTTCTCAAAAAATGGGCTAGGTAATCTGCCTACCCTGATGAGCCAATAATTTGCTGTATCCCCTCCACCATAATCCAGCTTTTTCCTTCAGCATATAAACCTTAAAGCTAACTGATGAGTGAGTTTTATACTCATAAATTAAATATTTTTATCTTATCTTTTTGCCATAATTAAGCATAAATCTCTCTTACTTGTCTTTAGTTTTGTGTATTTCTTACAGATGGAGAGAAGAGTAGAAAATAGAATTAATTGGAGGAATCAGAGCTAAATTATGGTTTTGTGGGAATGATGTCTATAAATCAAGCAGATAAAACAAATTCATTAAAGATGGCTGAGTAAGGAGCATTATCATATTGACTCTTGAGACGCATCCTAATAAATATATGTACAAATTTATTCTTGATTTATGATCACATTTTCAAAAGAATTAAAACATAAAGATTCAAGGCAAAGCACCCAATATTAAGAATATGTTTGCTGTTTGCTGTTTGCAGTTCAGCCCAACCTTACTGCAGTACTTGGGCCATATCTCAGAAAATACATATCCAATATGTATGAAATTTGGTAGGTGTGTAGCTGAAATAATTGGGTACAAATTTCATGTTCAAGTGGATAGACAATTCGGACACTAAAAGGGCCAAAAGTCAGTAGAAGAGAATCTATCTATTGCTGTAGTCTAGCCCGACTTTGCTATAGTAATTTAACCATAAGTCACAAATTACGTATCTAATTTGTCCATGATTTGTCTTGACATAAAGCTAATGAAATTTTCTACAACTTTCATGTTGATGGTGTCATCAAATTCGGTGGATTTCAAGAAGATATTCAAGGTTTAATTTCAGTGCATATGATGGAATCCAAATTGTCAACTTTGTACAACTTCCTACCTAACAATTTTGACAATTACTACACCTACCACACCTAATTGTATCTATAAATAGAGGGTTTGAGGAGTGAGTTAGGGAGCTTTTAGAGAGAGCTTGGGAAAGTTTTGTTGGAATTCTACGTACTTGTAATGTTATTCTCTCTTTAGACATTTTGTATTTTTCATTTTTCTTTCGTAATATTATCATGTTTGTTCATTTTTCATTTTTCTTTCTTGCCTTAATTATGGAGAACTAATCTCTTAATGCTAAGGTGAAAAGTTGAAACTCTTGGTATGAAAATAGTAATTCATTTAACTCTTAATTTTAATGTTTATATTTGATGTTGTATTTACCTCCTCCTTTTCTTATGTTATGTTTTAATGGCTGACTGAGCCACCTATTTCTTCTTCTTGTTTAATGGTTGGCTTTGTCATCTACTTCTTATTTTTATTGTTCATGGTTGGCTTTGCCACCTAGTTTATTTCATTTTATTATTGGTTGGCTTTGCCACCTATTTTATTTCATTTTATTTTGTTATGTTAATTAGTTTTCTACCTTTCTCATTTTTTTGCATAATTTAATCTTGTAAGATGTGAATTTTGATATATTATAGACAATATTTGGCACAATAAATACTTAAATCAATCTTGATTTATTGTAGACAATATAATGATTGGCATAATTTATGCTTGAATCCATTTACAAGTTATCTTTTGTATCTTTGTATTTTTAATCTTGTAAAGTGTGAACCTTGATACATTGTAGATAATTTTTGGCACAATAAATACTTGAATCAATCTTGATTTATTGTAGACAAGATGATGATTGGCACAATGTACGCTTGAATCCATTTTACAAGAATGTTTTATATATTAGTAATACAATAAAAACGAGGTAAATATAACTCATGTATAAACAAATGTGAGCTTAAATTAACATAACTTCCGATTGGAACCTTATTCATGTAAGGATCCTAATTGAGTAATAAAAGAGTTAAATTTGTCTTTATTTGAAATACCAATAGTGGATCTCCTAACCTTAGCATGCTTCTTTACTTTGAATACATCTTCATTTAATTTCAGTATATTAGTTCTTTGCATACTCTATTCAATATTCCTCTCACAAAACAAGATATTGGCAACTAGGTTAGAAGTATTTATTTTGGATCTAAATTAAAATTTTCTCTCAATTAGAAATCCCTATGGGATCGACCTTGCATACCACTAAATTTATACTCCAATAGATTCATGCACTTGCGAGTTTTAATTAAAATAACAACACTAACCTTCTGTTCGTCTGAGCAGTCCAGGATTCTAAAGATTTTCTCTAGTTCAGTCAGCAATCTGTTTGCAACCATTGGGTCATCCCCCCGAAAAACGATGGAGGTCGAGTCCTCATAAACTCTGCCCATCCATTTCCATTCCTCAGGTTCTTCAAGTTTTCTCCTGACTTGCCACTAGCATTATTGTTGTTCTGGATATGCCGTAAAATCTGATTTGTGGCGAAAACTTGATCTCGAATGACTATAGTTAGATCTTGTAGAGTAGTTTCTGTACTTATAGTCAGATTCCTCCTTGATGATGTCATTTTCTACTGTATCAATTAAAAAAGAGTCATTATTGTGGTGATCAAGCTCAATAGCGATTAAAAGAAAATTATCATACAGTAGTCATAACATCATTCAGACATATAGATAAGAAAAATGCTAGCAATTTTTCCTAACTGTTATAGTATGCTACTCTGCAGCTCTTACCATAACTTATTCAAGATGCTCTTAAATTGATCCAGACAACCATCCACCCCCATGGCCACTTAGGATAAAACTGCTCTGATACCAACTTGTAAGGACCATTTTTCTATAGGAATTGTTATGAACTCCATATATAAATACAGATAAATAAACATAGGAAACAACATGCCAAAAACATATGCATTAACATATATTTATATGTTTTCAGAGCTACATAAAGTTAGCTGCCTATACAAGTGTAAGCCTAGGTATTAATTATTATAACTCAAAAAGGCAAAGTACCATATTGTTACACCAAAAATGGGTTATGCCATTAATAACAGATCCCTAGTATACTATACAACTACCCATGTAACCATCACTCCTGGGGTGCAATTAGTGGAGGAGGTGGCATTGGAGCTGGTATTTCTACCATATTAACCACAATCGGATTCGCTATGATAGTGAACTAGACTAGGTAAGGGACTTCCACTGTCTGCATCTCTAACAACAAGGTCAATATCACTAACAACATTTTAATCGCCTTTATCTGAACATAACACTAGAATGAAATAATGAGAATAAATGAGGGAGATATTGTCTAATTAGTACCAAAAGTTATGGAATTGATGCAATTTAACATTTTTCCATCACAATTAAAAACAAAAAGAAAAAAAAATTCACAAAAGGTAAATAGACACAGTCTCCCGCAACGGCACTAAAATTTGGTGCATACTATCGTGGGTACACCAAATATAATAAATACCTTACCTTAAAACTAACATGTGGTAATGGAAGTAAGGGTCGATCCTACAGAGACTGGTATTACCTTTTGTGAATAAGAAATGGAGATTGAATGCTAAAATTAAATTAATAAAGTAAAATGAGAATTATTGCAAATAATAAAATAGAGTGATTAAGTATGAAGGGGTTGGTTTCGGTTGATATCCACCATCAAAGAATCGCATTGATCATTGACAACATAATTAATCTTAAATTGAGTATCTACCATTGGAATTTTATCCCTGTTCTTCCTTAATTTTAGTAATTGATGATGATCGTTAACCCTAATTAACAAGTAATCCTTTAGTATATCAGTAAAGTATAGCTTATTAACATCATGAAGAATTAGAGAAACTGATAGAGCTAAACAAATATAGATACATCGGCTATATTTTATTTAGTTAATCATTCACCATAGGTTTAATAATTTATAATAAAAAAATTATTAATCCTATTTGCCTCTTGAATCATAATAATGAAAACTTTGTTCAAAATATGATTCAGCAGTAGATTGAAACAATGAAATCACTAGTGTGCACCTTAGATATCAATTGAAACAATCATGAAAATAAGAATGGATAAATAATCAATACTCAATTAAAATTCGCATAATAAACTCAAATCAACATCTCACAATACATAAAATATACTTGAGGTTTCAATCTTCCTCAACTAACAAAAAGGAAACTAGCCACGTATGGCCATAAGAAAACCTAGAGAAGAAGAAGAAGAAGAAACTTGAGAAATTGATCCTGAAATCCTTGGATGGATTGGATCCCCCCTTTTCATGCTTGATTTCCTCCTTATTTATAAGTTGAGAGAGTTCTAATGAAGTAGAATTGATTATAGGTTGGTTCTTGGACTTTTGGGCTTCATTTAGAGTCAAAATAACCTAAAAATTATACTTTTACTTTCTGCAGTAGTGACGGGTGCCACAACAGTCTTTTATAGCGCCGTAGCGTCCATGTTTTTGGGCAACGAGCGCGCGACGCACCGTTGCTAAAAATTTGTAACCTACTGGGCGCTCTAGCGCCACAATGATGATTTCTGGGCTCTACAACGCTGTGATTTCGTTAGAATATGAAAAAGTGATAAACATAAAAGTTGTAACCCTCTCTCTTAATATTTCTTAACCACTAAAATCACTTTAATTGGAACTAATATAAGGGAGATATATCCAAATTAATGACTAAAATTTAGGATTCATCTGCTACACTACAATTTTAATATTCATGCTTTGTAACCCTTTGAAATCTCTAGAATTTGACAAAGTCTTCAACATAAAAGTTATAGATAATTGTCTTATCTTTTTTCAGCCACTTGAATCACTTTTATTGGAGTTCATATGAGGGAGATATTGTCTAATTAGTACCTAAAGGTCTAGAATCGTTGCAATTTGGCATTTTTCCATGAATTTCTTCTATTTTTCTCCTCTTTTCTTCTTCCTTTGCTCCTACAACAGAAAACTAACCTAATTCCTAATCATATTTTACTTAAAACAATCAAAAAGTAAGTTTAAAGATATTAAAATCATACTTAATTATGAACACATCAAATACCCTTACACTAAACATTTTGCTTGTCCTTAAGCAAAATAATCCCTAAAGACAAAAACAATAATCAATATATGTAGTGAGTGTTAGGCCTAGCAAGCTTTTGCCGCATAACTTGAAAATATGCTCAAGAAAAGTTTTTGAAAGGTCATCACCATACACAAAAGTAACTCAAATGCAATTCATTATTTTATTCTCTTGAATCCTGAGTGTGTGTGTTTTTTTGGGTCAATAAATTTTCTTTTGCCCAGATGAGTTTATATATTCCAAAATTTTAGATGTGGATATATAATTTTTTTAGGATTTTCATAGGCTTATTTTTCATACCACTCTCCACTAATGTAGGCTAAAAACTACCTTTAGGATCAATATAGCTTTATTTAGCTTGTAATGTGGTCGGTGTATAAGTTATGATAAAAGATAAAAAATTAGGCTCAATTACCCAACACCACATGATTAAATATGATCTTTTGAGCTTTTTAAAGTTTGGAGAAATTTTCTCCCACACTCATTTTCTTTCCTTAATTAAATTCAATTCGTTCTTTTCCTCAATTCTCTATTTCTTTTCTTTCACCTACAACATATGCTTTTATCCTCTTTAAAATTTTCTTTTCTTTCCTTGCTCCACCCTTCCACCCTTTTGTCAATAAAGCTTTAACAAACACATATTCAGAAAAAATAATCATGGAGTTAGTGAATAGGATTAAAAATAAGGATATTTGTAAAAATTTGGCTTTCAACTCATTTGTGGATATAGAAGAAAAAGTCCATTATGTTCAAAATAGAGGAACAAAGGATATTTTATTGTTAAGGTTAGGTTTGAAAGGCTCAATCTATCAAATAATGCCTAAATCATCTCTTAATTAATAGTATTAGCCTAGGATTTCGCCTTAAGTAACATTCAAATAAATTCTAGAATCCTATTGAGATCATAAAATATTTTGAGTTATATAAACTTTCTTTAAGTAAAAGGAAATTTAAATACCCAAAGTTATTGTGCAAAAGAGTTTTAGGATTCTAAAAAAAAAATTACAAAAGGGTTAAAATTGCACACAACTATGAATTTTCTACATTTTTCAAGAGTTAAAAAAAATTTGGATAGTCATATCTTTTGGAGAGTCATATCATTGGCTATTGGTTGTGCCTAACAACACAAAACATAAATGGGAACACTCACACAATTACTCAACTTGCTAAATTCAATAAAAGTGTTTTGATAGTGAAAATCAAAATAATTGATGCTCAAAATAAGGTCACAATTATTCAAGCAAATATACTTCCACCTCCACACTCAAACTTTACATTGTCCTCAATATAAAAGAAAGATAAGAATAAAGAGGGAGATATAAAGATATTTAAGTTAAGTAAATGTAAACTTTCTAAATTTAATTGGGGTAGAATGAGAGCATTGCATTACTGGACCTTGAATTTTTCTAATTTCTACCTCTCTTTTTTATTACTAAGTTGGGTTGTGTCCCATTAAGCGCCTTTGTTCAAAGTCTTTGGCTCAAATCAAAGCTCCCTATGTCATTCACGGAAGATCCTTGATGTCCATTTTGAATTGGCTTACCTTTGGATTTGTAGAATTTTGAGGTTCAACTGCATTATGAGGGGAAATTCAGCATTAGTCAAATGTTTAATTAAATGAGAACTCAACTTACCTAGGAATAACTGATGTCTTGAGTAGCTTTTGGCATCCAATTTAGTTTGACCTTTTTGAGATTCTATCAAAGCATGGGGTAACTTTCCTCTATCTTTGAGTAAGGCATATTTACTTGAGGTTATCACTAGGGGTGGTTCTCCATTGTATATACCCTTTAAATGGATAGGGAAACTCTTTAAACCTAGGCAAGGATACTGCAAAATAGAATATACAGGTATCTTATTAGCAATTGGTAACAAAATAGAAAGATCCTTAACAGTTTGTTGCATTTTTTGTGCTTTCTCTACTGCAATAATTTTCTCTTGAAATTTGGCATTCATGGTAGATTCCACAACCTCTTTATTATTAGGCTTACTAGTGTAAATTTCCAAGTCAATTTTTTATTAAGTGCTGAATTTTTCTCTTTTTGCATTGATGATGCTAGGGCTAGACTTTCAATTTCTGAATTCTGAAAGTCTAGTCGACTGACTATTGTTGCTAGTTGGCCCATTTGATTTGTTAAGTTTTGAATACTGGCCCTTACCTCTTATTGAAATTGATAAGTATTATGTGTAAGATATTTAACAATTTCTTTTAAAGAACTACTTACCTAGAAATCTTGAAATGTAGTCTGTCTAGGATAATAAGCCTGTTAGTTATGCTAAAAATTTGTAAAACTTTGTTATGTATGCCTATTTTTTGCATTCCCATACCTGAAGTTTGGATTATCCTTCCATCCAGGATTATGCATGTTTGAATAGGAATCATACCTCCCTTGTGTTGGTTCAATGAAACTACTAACCATATTTACTTGCTCAAATGGTTCTTTATGGAAAGTTGAGTATCCATTAGAAGGATGCCCATGTCTGAATAATTTCCATAACACTTATCTTTTTGCATATTTTCTACATGTTGATGAACAAGAGAAGTTAAATTTGCAAGTTGCTGTTCAATGGAAGAACCACATACCTCACTAGCATGTCTTAATCGAGAGCCTAGATTAGTTCCAAATTGTTGAAAATCGGCTGCCATATTCACAATAAGGAACAAACAAAAATTCACAAAAGATAAATAGACACAGTCCTCGACAACGACGCTAAAATTTGGTATGTATTGTCGTGGGTACACCAAATATAATAAATACCTTACCTCAAAACTAACCTGTAGTAGTGGGAGTAACGGTCGATCCCACAAAAACTGATATTACCTTTTATAAATAAGAAAGGGGGATTGAATGTTAAAATTAAATTAATAAAGTAAAAAGAGAATTATTATAAATAATAAAAGAAAGTGATTAAGAATGAAGGCGTTGGTTTTAGTTAATATCTACCATAAAGGAATCGTATTAATCATTGACAACATAATCAATCTTAAATTGAGTATCTACCATTGGGAATCTAATCCTTGTTCCTCCTTAAGTTTAGTTATTGATAATGATTGTCTTAATTAAACCTAATTAATAAGTAATCCTTTAGCACATCGATAAAGTATAACCTATTAACATCATGAAAAATTAGAAAAACTGATAGAGCTAAACAAACATAGACATATCAGCTATATTTAATTTAGTTAATCATTCACCATAAGTTTAATAATTTATAATAAAAAATTATTAATCCTATTTGCCTCTTGAATCATAATAATAAAAAATTTGTTCAAAATATGATTCAACAGTAGATTGAAATAATAAAATCACTAGTGTATACCCTAGATATCAATTGAAACAATAATGGCAATAAGAATGGATGAATAATCAATACTTAATTAAAATTGACATAATAAACTCAAATCAACATCTCAGAATGCATAAAAGATCCTTGAAGTTTCAATCTTCCTCAACCAACAAAAAGAAACTAGCCACATAAGGCCATAAGAAAACTTAGAGAAGAAGAAGAAGAAGAAGAAACTTAAGAAATTGATCCTTGAATCCTTGTATGGATTGGATCCCCCCTTTTCAGGCTTGCTTTCCCCCTTATTTATAGGTTGGGAGAGTTCTAAATGAAGTATGATTGATTCTAGGTTGGTTCTTGGGGCTTTGAGCTTCATTTGGAGTCAAAATAATCTAAAAATTGCACTTTTACTTTTTGCAGTCGTGGCAGGCTTTTACAGTGCCGCGGTGTCCATGTTTCTGGGCAATGAGCACTGCAGCGCACCATTGCTAAAAATTCATAACCTACTAGGAGCACTAGCACCGCGACGCTATGATTTCGTTAGAATATGAAAAAATGGTTAACATAAAAGTTGTATACCTTTTTCCTAACTTTCCATAACTGCTATAATCACCTTAATTAGAACTAATATGTTGGTGATATTCCTAAATTAGTGACTAAAGGTCAGGATTCATCCGCTTTGTTGCGATTTTGAATTTCAAGCTGTGTAACTCTCTAAAATCTCCATAATTTAACAAAATGCACAACATAAAAGTTCTACATAATTATCTTATCTTTTTCCAGCCACTTGAATCATTTTAATTGAAATTCATACGTGGGAGATATTGTCTAACAATTAGTACCAAAAGTTCTAGAATCGCTGTAATTCAAAAAAATTTCATAAATTTCTTCTCTTTTCTCCTTTTTTTCTTCTTCCTTTGCTCATACAAAACAAAACACACAACTAAGTTAATTCTAATCATATTTTACTTAAAACAAACAAAAAATAAGTTTAAATGTATTAAAAAAAACAAAATCTCGCTTTCTGATAAAAAAGATATTTTCGACTCTTATGGTCATTATTGTAACAACCTTTTTTTTCTTTATTATTATACAATATTGAGTTCACATACACATCATTAATCAAAACGTACATGCAACATATCAAACACATAGATATTTACATCTTGTTTATTTTGGTTGACCAATTCCGGAGATACAGTTGCGGGTGGTTGCACCTTCACCGGGTTTTGAGCCAACTCGACCAAAAACATCTTATTTGATTCTGAGATCTGCCCAACATAAAGTAACTCAATCCAATGTGCACTAAAAGCCAGAGCTACAGAAAATCTGCATAACTAAGTTTTTGTACATGATATGGAAATATAGTGAGAATTAAATCCCAGTAAGTTCAACAATAAATCATCATCAATATAGCTCATCACGTCATGTTCAGCTGTATAAACTACAGAAAATATCCTTGGTCACATGAATGCATTACATCTATGCACATAAGAATCATACAGTAATGATATGTATGACAGGATTAACTATTTTCAGAATATCATATGATGGCCATCAACTTATTCTCATTTCAAGCTACCCCGATCAGGGTGAGTATCCTCTACTCTCCGGTACGGGCTTTTCTCGGTTCGTCCGACATGGTCCACCTTCTATTTCTTTTCTCATTAACATGATCATAACCGTTGGTAGGGCGTCCCCTACTGGTGCACCACACGGATTGCCATGTGACCGTGCTTATTTCTTTTCTTTTCACAATGATAGCCAAAAATATGCTTTCAATAACAAGTATGTTCATCAAAATATAACTATTACCATAAATCATTGGTAATCATGCCATGACCATAACCATTTCAAATATCACTTTATAAAATATTTCCATGTCAGAATTTCACACTTAAGATGGTAAGAAATTCATACAATGGCAATGGCTATGGCATATACTAGTCATTTATTATTTTCATTTATAAGATTCGTCTTCTTTTTTAAATATTAATTTTATTTCTTTATTTTCTTGATGCAGGTTTTCATCATATCTAACCTTCTCTTTGTGCTTGGCCTTTAGTAATTTTCTTCTTATTTATATCATTTCCAACACATGTTCTTACAAATTTATAGAGCATTGTTCTCCAATTTGATTTATACTATTACCCTATAGTTAAAGAGCTTCATCTAGGGTAGAAAAATGTTGAAAATAGGTTTAACCAGCTTCTAACACGGTCTGGCCTTGTTCCAGGACATGGCCATGCTTTAAAAATACTTCAAATGTACTCAAAAATAGCCTCGAACACGGGTAGCCCGTTCTTGAAGCACCCAGAACACGGCATGGCCGTGCTCTGTGACCTTTGCCCACTAATCAGAGCATAACTCTCTCATTTTAACTCCGATTGAGGTGATTTTGGAGTCTATGGAAAGCTAAGAAAATTACTTAAAACTATTATGTTAATCATATCAGCACAATAGTAATAACAATTGGTGATATTACTCCCTCAAAGTATAGGTTATTTCTTCTCGGGTAGGTTCTGACCTCTACCTACTAATCTGTCCATATCTCCCTCATAAGAATTCCAAATTAAGTTATTCCAGTGGCTATAAATCCGTGACACATATATCTATAATTTATATGGTAACAATTTATTTTAATTCCTTATAGAAGTTTCCCATAAATTAAAACATCGAAACTATCCTAACATATTCTTCCCTGATTAACCATTTTCTTATCTTTGTTTACTAATCGGACCATATCTACCTCATATGAACTCTAAATTGAATGATTCCAGTGGCTACAAATCCATGACACACATATCTATAATTCATATGGTAACCATTTATTTTAATTCCTTATAGATTGTTCCCAGAAATTAAAACACCGAAACTAAAAATTCTGCCACCCATAGCCATAACCATGCAGAACTATCTACACCAACTTAAATATTCAAACATACATCACATGCAAGATCAATATGTAACATGATATAGCAACATCTATGACCAATCATCAAAGTTCTAAGATCAAAATCTCATATAAATATTATAAGTTTCAAAAGTTTTCTTCAAAAAGAAATATTGTTAAACTTACCTGGAGCACTTAGTTCCTTAAACTTCTCCTTCCTCTTTCTTCCTTTCTTCCTCTCCTTTCCTCACTCTACCTTGCTTCTATTTTCTCTCTCCCTCACTTGGACAAAATTCTAATGTTGTAAGGTTGGGTTTTCTTATATAGACCACCAAATAATTCACCTTTCATGATCATGGGTCTACCTTATCACAATTAGGATACACTTTGTTGAATTTTTGGAAAACAAACAACTTATGTTCTTGTCTTCCTCTTCCTTAGTCAAGATATGCATAGGAAAAGGAGATTTGTATTTTGAAAATTATGATGATATGTTCTTAAGATAAGGGACAAGGTCCCTTTGATTTAGGGATTCATTTCCATTTTCTTTTGTCTTAAACAAGTATGATAGGTTTGCCTTTTAGGTGGCAAATTTCTAGCCCTTGAATCTCCATTATTTGGTTGATATTATTTGTGTGGGATAGGAATGTTTTGTCCTAATACCATGTATTATCATACCACTTGCTAAAATTATGAGTGTAGGATATAGATGTTTTTGTCTTAAAGCCTTGTATTATTATGCCACTTGCCAAAATGATGAATGTAGAATCACACTACTTGCTAAATTTTTGTCTTAATGCCATGTAACCTAATCTTTATTATTATTACATTATTATATCATCACCTAATTTATTTTATTTTATTTTTCCTCTTGGATTTGGGCTTATTCCTACCCATTTTCTTTGCTTTGGATAAAATTCTACCTTTCTTGGAGGGCTTGGTCACATTTCATAAATTTTGGGCTATTGGTCCAATTACTATATCCTAGTCCAAGTCTATGTTTTATTTCTTGCTTAGGTTATCCCATGGGCTTGCTAGAAACTTATGTGAAGTGAAAAAACTCTATATGAAGTGTCCATAGGTAAAAGTCCAATTTATGGGTGGAGATACTAAACTTAGTAACTTTTGCTCTTAAATTAAGAAAAATTACTTTAATCTAATCTTGAAATTTTAAGACCTTTACTTACTTCACAAAAATTTATCTTTCTTTACCTAAGAATTTCACCTTTCTTTAGCATGTTTATTTCTAATATTTCCTCTTAGGTTTTCTTTCTTTATCTATTCCATTAATATTAGACAATTTCTATGCATATATGTAAGGTGAAGAATTTTTAAGGAAAATATCTAAAAATTACGGGATGTTACATTCTTCCTCCCTTAAGAAATTCGGTCCCCGAATTTCAATCCATCCTACCACATGTAGGGAATGAAATTAAGGCATTATTCAAAGTTACCAACCTTATTACCTAAATAATTAGGGATATCTTTTCTGTATAACATCTTTACTTTTTAATATGTCTATTCACTTGAGTGATTTTGCCATATAACTTAACCATAAGGATTTCTTTCACTCATAAGTTCTTCAATTTATATCCTCTAGCTCGCATGGATATATTTATGGGTCGATACTAGAAAACACACATATAAAGGAACATATTCACCTTCATATTGGGTAACTATATTTTCTTATTCCAAACTTCTATTAAGTCATTTTTTTTTGTCTTCATATATCAACATCATCCCCTGAATATCATCATCTTAATCTATCATCTATTTTTATCCTCAAATCCTTTAATCAATATGTTAAACATAAGTAGCAATAAATCCTTCAAACCTTTAATAACGTGTACCGTTGACACATGTCTAATAATTCCAACTTAACTCATCACGGTAATTCTATACAAGCTTATTAACACCATTAGACTTATTGTCAAAAATTTCAATTATTTCTTCTATCATATCCAAAAGCACCTCATTCTAGCTTATGCCAATCCCATTTAATTCACCCAATCATTTCAAGAAGATTTTTTTTCCTAACAATTACTCATATATGAATTCTCAATTCCAACATAATTCACATCCTAGATACTAGACTCAATTTAGCATGATATAATTCTTTAACACAAATATCTTGATAACCTACATTATTTTTGGACATGGTTCTCAGAATATTCTCTATATTTCCAAATTAAGAGTTCAAAGACGAACTTAAATCCTACTTCCTATATTTTATTCCTCGAAAACTTCAACACCACAAATTCTCTTGATTAGATTCGTCAAAATACCATAAGACCATCATCCGTCCATTCTTTTCAAACTTTTCATTACTTTAACCTACTAACAACTTAGACACCATAATAACCGAGTTTCAAAGAAAAGAAATTATCTTTCATTGCAATGAGGGAAAATAACCTTGCATCTAATGCCAACCGTTAATGAGGGAGAATGCAGTGAAACAGACGAAAAGCATAATATAAAATGGTGCCAAAAGCGAAAGTCAAAAATTTGGACAAAGCATTGAAAAATATTAAAATTGATAGCCGTAATTCTTGAAAATCTGTAAACAAACTCTATCTACGATTTCAGCAAAAATTGGTGGCCTCAAATTTTGAATATATGTGTCAGAATCTACTTTAAAGCTGTTGATATTCGGTGGAAAAGAAACATTTCCGAACTTATAAAAGTCTGTGAAAAACAAAGAGTATGTAGCTAACTGGTAGGATGCAGTTGATTACTTCAGAATAGATGTAATCAATCAACTGTAAAATAACCAGTCCAAATTAAAATTTCTCAAAATAGCTAGTCGACTTAATAATACCGATAGTCGACTGGCAAAAACATTGAGAAAACAAAATAAACCATTTGATTGTTCCTCTTCAACAATTAATTGATTTGCATTTTTACTTTTTTTTTTTACAATGACGGCTATCACCTACAACTTTTCTACAAGAATCAAAACATCAATGCTTCATCAAAGACAACAAGAAAAAGACAGATTTCTGGTGATATCTTATCTTATGCTCTTTATGTGTTTAATATGGGTCACAGTCATAATTACTGTACATATACATGCTTGCCGTCATTTTTTGAAATTTTTTTTTACTTTTAATTTTGTTGATATCCACCAATCACTCACATAGTTGTTCTAATAATACCCGGCCTATTCGCATAACTATTATAAATATGCCCTTCTCTGAGTTCTATAAATGCTTACATTAGTATCTTTATCTTAATACTCAGAGTTAAGGTGACAGAAATTATGGAGGGAACCGCATTCCGTCAGTTTCGAAATATATGTGTCTTTTGTGGTTCCAGTCCTGGAAAAGATGAATAGTATGTTAAAGCAGCACAAAATCTGGGTATGGTGCTGGCTAGGAGAAAAATTCATTTAGTGTATGGTGGAGGTAACTGTGGGTTAATGGAGTGTGTGGCTACAGCTGCACATGTAGGGGGATGCCAAGTTCTAGGTATTATTCTTACAGCTCTAGCTACATCCAGCAACATAGGGATGACAATTGGAGAAGAATATAGGGTAGCTTCCATGGATGAACGCATGGCTAGAATGATGAGCAATGCTGACGCCTTCATTGCCTTACCAGGTGGTTTTAGTACTTTAGAGGAGATTTTCCAAATAGTCTCTTAGGCACAACTGAATATGCATCACAAACCGATAGGTTTGTTAAATGTTAATCACTTCTTTGATGGTCTGTTGTCTTTTCTAGATCAAGCTGTGGAACAGAGGTTTATCCCACACTCAGCACAACGAATTCTCATCTCAGCTTCAAATGCTGAAGAGTTGATTGATGCTTTACAAGCCTATGTTCATGTACCTGATCCAACTATGACTCAAATAGAATGGACGGCAGATAACCGTAGGAAGCGTAAATTGGATTTGGATCTTCATCTTTAAATGTAGTAAAACGTAGCTATTATTGTACTACTTTTACTTTCTTAGAGTCAACTTGGATACCATATTTACCAACCATACTCCTTTAGAGTTGGTAAAACTATCTTTGAATGTTGCTTATGATTCTCTGAACTTTTGAAATATTCTAGTATATCATCAATATATATAATAACAAATTGATCCAGGGATGACCTAGTTACTATTCATTAAATATATGAATGCAGCTAAAATATTTGTCAATTTAAATGCATCACCAAGAACTCTTAATGCCCATAATAAGTCCTACATCCTCTTCTCTTATCCTTAATTAATGTTACTCATATCCCAAATCTATTTGTGGAAAAATATTGAACACCTTATAACTGGTCAAACAGGTAATCTATAAGAGCTAATGGGTTTCTATTCTACATTGTCACCTTATTCAACTATTTATAATCTATGCATAGTCATAGTGATCCATCTTTCTTTTTCATAGATAGAACTGGAGCACTCCGAATAAAAGTACTGGGGTATTTAAATACCTTGTCTAACAAGTCTTATAACTATTTTTTTTTAAATTCGATCGATATCATTCTATATAGGGATATAGATACTAGTTGGGTTCTAAGGAGTAAATCAATATCAAATTCTCGAATTTTTGTGGCAAGGTTGTGCAGAGTTTCCTCCACATTGTTTGCCAGATTCCTCCTTGGTGGTGCTATTTCCTACTGGGGCAAAAATAAAGTTATGCTAATATTGAGGTGATCAAGCCCAATAGTTAGTTTAAAAAAAAATATTTAACAGCAGTCATAACACCACCTCGGCATATAGATAAGAAACACTAGTAATTTCTTACCTATATAAAATCATTGATCCCCTACACAGCACTACCACAACATTCTCAAGATACTATAAGATCGATTCAGATAACCATCCACCCACTGGCCATCTAGGATCGACCTGCTCTGATACCAATTATGTAACAACCTTTTTTTTTCTTTATTAGTATACAATATTGAGTTCAAATACACGTCATTAATTAAAATGTACATACAACATATCAAACACATAGATATTTACATCTTGTTTATTTTGGTTGACCAATTCCGGAGATACAGCTGCGAGTGGTTGCACCTTCACTGGGTTCTGAGCCAACTCGACCACAAACATCTTATTTGATTCTAAGATCTGTCCAACATAAAGTAACTCGATCCAATGTGCACTAAAAGCCAGAGCTATAGAAAATCTGCATAACTAATTTTCTGAACATGATATGGAAATATAGTGAGAATTAAATCCCAGTAAGTTCAACAATAAATCATCATCAATATAGCTCATCACGTCATGTTCAGCTGTATAAACTATAAAAAATATCTTTGGTCACATGAATGCATTACATCTATGCACATAAGAATCATACAGTAATGATATGTATGACAGGATTAACTATTTTCAGAATATCATATGATGACCATCAACTTATTCTCATTTCAAGCTACCCCGGTCAGGGTGAGTATCCTCTACTCTCCGGTACGGGCTTTTCTTGGTCCGTCCGATATGGTCCACCTTCTATTTCTTTTCTCATTAACATGATCATAACCGTTGGTAAGGCGTCCCCTACTGGTGCACCACACGGATTGCCATGTGACCGTGCTTATTTCTTTTCTTTTCACAATGATAGCCAAAAATATGCTTTCAATAACAAGTATATTCATCAAAATATAACTATTACCATAAATCATTGGTAATCATGCCATGAACATAACCATTTCAAATATCACTTTATAAAATATTTCCATGTCAGAATTTCACACTTAAGATGGTAAGAAGTTCATACAATGGCAATGGCTATGGCATATACTAGTCATTTATTATTTTCATTTATAAGATTCTTCTTCTTTTTTAAATATTAATTTTATTTCTTTATTTTCTTAATGCAGGTTTTCATCATATCTAACCTTCTCTTTATGCTTGGCCTTTAGTAATTTTCTTCTTATTTATATCATTTTCAACACATGTTCTTACAAATTTATAGAACATTGTTCTCCAATTTGATTTATACTATTACCCTATAGTTAAAGAGGTTCATCTAGGGTAGAAAAATGTTGAAAATAGGTTTAACCAACTTCCAACACGGTTTGGCCATGTTCTAGGACACGGCCATGTTTTAAAAATACTTTAAATGTACTAAAAAACAGCCCCGAACATGGGTAGACCGTTCTTGAAGCACCTAGAACACGGCCTGGCCGTGCTCTGTGACCTTTGCTCACTAATCAGAGCATAACTCTCTGATTTTAACTCCGATTGAGGTGGTTTTGGTGTTTGTAGAAAGATAAGACAATTATCTAAAACTATTATGTTAATCATATCAGCAAAATAGTAATAAAGATTAGTGATATTACTCCCTCAAAGTACAGGTTATTTCTTCTCGGGTAGGTTCTGACCTCTACCTACTAATATGTCCATATCTCCCTCATAAAAATTCCAAATTAAGTGATTCCAGTGGCTATAAATCCGTGACACATATATCTATAATTCATATGTTAAAAATTTATTTTAATTCCTTATAGAAGTTTTCCATAAATTAAAACACCAAAACTATCCTAACATATTGTTCCCTGATTAACCATTTTCTAATCTTTGTTTACTAATCGGACTATATCTACCTCATATAAACTCTAAATTGAATTATTCTAGTGGTTAAAAATCCATGACACACATATCTATAATTCATATGTTAACCATTTATTTTAATTCCTTATAGATTGTTCCCAGAAATTAAAACACTGAAGCTAAAAATTCTGCCACCCATAGCCATAACCATGTAGAACTATCTACACCAACCTAAGTATTCAAACATACATCACATGCAAGATCAATATGTAACATGATATAGCAACATCCATGACCAATCATCAAAGTTCTAAGATCAAAATCTCATATAAATATTATAAGTTTCAAAAGTTTTCTTCAAAAAGAAATATTATTAAACTTACCTGGAGCACTTAGTTCCTTAGACTTCTCCTTCCTCTTTCTTCCTTTCTTCCTCACCTTTCCTCACTCTACCTTACTTCTATTTTCCCTCTCCCTCACTTGGACGAAATTCTAATGTTGTAAGGTTGGGTTTTCTTATATAGACCACCAAATAATTCATCTTTCATGATCATGGGTCTACCTTATCACAATTAGGATACACTTTGTTGAATTTTTGGAAAACAAACAACTTATGTTCTTGTCTTCCTCTTCCTTAGTCAAGATATGCATAGGAAAAGAAGATTTGTATTTTGAAAATTATGATGATATGTTCTTAAGATAAGGGACAAGGTCCCTTTGATTTAGGGATTCATTTCCATTTTCTTTTGTCTTAAACAAGTATTATAGGTTTGCCTTTTTAGGTGGCAAATTTCTAACCCTTGAATCTCCATTATTTGGTTGATATTATTTGTGTGGGATAGGAATGTTTTGTCCTAATACCATGTATTATCATACCACTTGCTAAAATTATGAGTGTAGGATATAGATGTTTTTGTCTTAAAGCCTTGTATTATTATGCCACTTGCCAAAATGATGAATGTAGAATCACACCACTTGCTAAATTTTTGTCTTAATGCCATGTAACCTAATCTTTATTATTATTACATTATTATATCATCACCTAATTTATTTTATTTTATTTTTCCTCTTGGATTTGAGCTTATTCCTACCCATTTTCTTTGCTTTGGATAAAATTTTACCTTTCTTGGAGGGCTTGGTCACATTTCATAAATTTTGGGCTATTGGTCAAATTACTATATCCTAGTCCAAGTCTATGTTTTATTTCTTACTTAGGTTATCCAATGGGCTTGCTAGAAACTTATGTGAAGTGAAAAAACTCTATATGAAGTGTCCATAGGTAAAAGTCCAATTTATGGTTGGAGATACTAAACTTAGTAACTTTTACTCTTAAATTAAGAAAAATTACCCTAATCCGATCTTCTTGAAATTTTAAGACCTTTACTTACTTCACAAAAATTTATCTTTCTTTACCTAAGAATTTCACCTTTCTTTAGCATGTTTATTTCTAATATTTCCTCTTAGGTTTTCTTTCTTTATCTATTCCATTAATATTAGACAATTTCTATGCATATATGTAAGGTGAAAAATTTCTAAGGAAAATATCTAAAAATTACGGGATGTTACAACTGTACACCTCAAATACTACACCGTATAAATAATGCCCAGATCTTCGAAGCAAAGACACTGTAGTTAAATCCAGATCATAAGTGGGGTGATTTTCTTCATGCGGTCTCGATTGTCTAGATGCGTAGGCAACCTCTCTATTTTTATGCATCAAGACACACCCTAACCCCTTCTCAGAAGCATCGGTGTATCCTTCAAAATGTCTTGAAGGATCAGGAATGGTCAAAACTGGGGGCATAGTCAGCTGAACCTTTAGCTCTTGGAAACTATTGTCACACTCTTGAGTCCATTTGATCAAACTTCCTTTTCTGGTTAATCTAGTCAAAGGTAAGACTATTTGCGAAATGCCTTGTATGAATCTTCTGTACTACCTAGCAAAGCCTAAAAAGCTTCGAATTTCAGTCACGATTTTAGGCCTTTCCCACTTAAGCACTACCTCTGTTTTGCTGGGATCTACTAACACACCATTTTTAGGCACAACGTGACCCAAGAATTTTACTTTTTGCATCTAGAACTCGCATTCCTCCAACTTAGCAATGAGTCTCTTCTCCTTCAAAGTTTAAAGTGCTATTCAAAGATGCCAACCATGTTCTTCTGTATCCCTTGAGTATATCAAGATGTCATCGATGAAAACCACTACAAAATGATCCAAATAAGGACGAAAGATACGGTTAACATAGTCCATGAAAATTGTAGGTGTGTTGGTAAGTCCAAACAGCATAACTAGGAATTCATAATATTCGTACCTTGATCTAAAGGCAATCTTCAAAATATCTTCCTCCTTAACTTGTATATGATAATATCCGAATCTCAGGTTTATTTTGGTGAAAATAGTAACCCCTTTTAACTGATCTAGCAAGCAATCTATCCTAGGCAGCAAGTACTTATTTTTTATGTTTACTTTATTAAGCTGCCTATAATCAATACATAATCGTAAGTTGTCATCATTCTTCTTTACAAACAACACAAGTACTCCCCAAGGCTATACACTAGGCAAGATAAAATTCTTTTCCAATAATTTATTGATCTGCTTCTTAAGCTCTTTCAACTCCACAGGGGACATCCTATAAGGTGTAATAGAAATAGGTGTTGCCCCTAGTACCAGGTTAATAGAAAACTCTATTTCTCGCTTAGGCGGTGGTTTAGAAATTTTAAAGGGAAATACTTTCAAAAAATCACAAAACATAGAAATCTTTGGCAAATCCTGCTCAATTTCTGGATTAAAGGCATACAAAATATAGCAAACCGAACTTGCATAATCTAACTCCTTGCGGAGTTCTTTCACATAGATAACTTTACACTCTGGTTCCATAGAAGAGTCAGAGAATTCAAGAGTCTTCGTACACCAATTCAAAAGAACCTAGTTTTGACTCAACCAATCCATACCCAGGATAACATCCATATCTTCCAAAGGTAAATAAATAAAGTTTATAACGAAATTTCTACTATACACCACTATTGGACAGTTCTTACAGACTATCAAAGTGCTTATTCTTCCTTTTGTAGGAGTTATCACCATAAGATCAAAAGTTAAGTTAGAAACAGGGTATTACAATTTCTCTACACATTTGGATGCTATAAAAGAATGACTAACACGCAAATCAAATATCACAACTAGAGGAAAATCGTTGAGATAACACATGCCTTGGATCAGATTGGGGGCATGCTTCGCCTCTACTCCACTTACAGTAAAGAATCTTCTCCTGGCTAGTTGGACTTGTTCAGTTTTCTTTTCGTTTCCCAGTGGGCATCATCTAGCCAAATAGCCTTTTTCTCTACATTAGAAACATATATCCTAACCATGGAAGAAAGGTTTTCCTCTATGGAAACATCCACACTTTTCACACTTATCTCCTATCGTACTTTGCATAGGAGGTCTGGTTCCAATGGCTAAGGGCTTTTTACCTACTGTAATATTCCTTCATTTCATGTTGCGATAAGGAACTAGAAACTCTTTTCTCCTTTTCCTGGTAGCTTGCCTTTCCTTCTCTTCCTATACTTCTCTAAGACTCTTTTCCAGTAAACGATACTTGTTAATGAATGGAAAAAACTCTCATATTTCTAGGGCCACAACTGCACTACACATCTTTGGGTTCTGTCCCGCTTCAAATTTAATTGCCTTCCAGGATTTATCCAAGTTATACTTCATATTAGTGGAAAACTTCGATAGCTCTTTAAACTTGGCGATATACTGATTGATAGTCCATCCACCCTATCCTAAGTTGAAGGCACTCAATTTCTTTCTAACCCTCACACTCTTGGAAAAGTACTTATCCAAGAAGGTTTCTTGAAAAACGGGACATGTAATCTGCCTGCCCTGAAGAGTTAATATTTTGCTAGCTTCCCTTCACCAGAATACAGCTTCTTCCTTTAGCAGATAAACAGCAAAGCTAACCTTCTATTTGTCCGAGCATTCTAGGACTCTGAAGATTTTCTAGTCCAGTTAGCCATCTGTTTGTAACAATTGGGTTATACCCTCTAACAAATGATAAAGGTCGGGTTTTTATAAACTCTGTCCATCTATTTCCATTCCCCAGGTTCCTCAGGTTTTCTCTTGCCTTGCCACTAGCATTATTTTTGTTCTGGATATGTCGTAAAATTATATTGATGGCACAAACTTGATCTTGAATAGTTGTGGCTATCTCTTGTAGAGTGGCTTCCGTACTTGAAGTCGAATTCCTCCTTGATAATGCCACTTTCTACTTTATCAATCAAAGAAAAAAGTCACTATTGAGGTAATTAAACTCAACAACGATTAAAAGAAAATCATCAGATAGTAGTCATAACATTATTTAGGTATACAGTTAGGAAAAAGGCTAGCAATTTTCCTTAACTGTTATAGTACACTACTCTATGTCTCCTATCCACATCTTATTCAAGATGCTCTTAGATCGATCGAAACAACCATCTACCCCTATGACCACTTAGGATCGACTTGTTATGATACTAACTTGTAAGGACCTTTTTTTCTTAGGAATTATTGCGAACTCCAGATGCAACTACAAATAAATAAACACAGGAAACAACATGCCAAAAACATATGCATTAACATATATTTATATGTTTTCAGAGCTACAGAGTTAGTTTTCTATACACGTGTAACCTTAGTTACTAAAAATTATAACTCAAAAAGGTAAAGTACCATATGGTTGCACCAAAAATAGGTTAGCCCATTAACTAAAGATCCCTAGTCTACTGTACAGCTACCCATGTAACCATCACTCCTGGGTTGCAACTGGTGGAGGAGGTGACACTAGAGCTGGTATCTCTACCATATTAACCATAATTAGATTCGATATGACAGTGAACTGGCCCAGGTAAAGGACCTTCACTACCTGCATCTCTAACAGCAAGGTCAAAATCACATATGACATCTTAATCGCCTTTTATCTGAACATAACACTAGAATGAAATAATGAGAATAAATCCCAATAAGATTAACATCTACAAAATAAATATAAATCAAGAAACCTTACGAGTTATGCCCAGTTGTATAAGCTACAAAAAAACCTTTTCTTTTTGTGCATTAAAATATAACAAGAATACAACATGTACTTACATGTTCAGTAAGCAAGTTATACATCAATATCATGTATGTATAGTAAACAGGTTATGCATCAATATCATGTATGCATGTAAATAGGTTATGCGTCAATATCATGCATGCACGACTATAATTTCTATGGCTAATCATATGTGAATTCATCTTTGCACTGCAACAGGGTGATATGAACCATCTCCCTCTCGCTACTCATACACCACTATTGCCTATTTTGGTCAGAGCGGCCCTTCTCAGACTTGGCACACTCAAGGCTAATAGGGAATTTCCTATTCCGATACTGTCTTAAAGCCATACAATTCTTTAGTCACTTTACTCCGACAAAGTGCCGCATGTCGTCGAATCATCTTGCTGCGGTAAGGGTCATCCCAGATTTCAACATTTTTTCAATTATCCAGCTACATTCCATCATCCAATATACAACAATTTTTACCATATGCATGACCATCATATCCATTAATATATATATATATATATATATATATATATATATATATATATATATATATATATGTATATGCTTTAGTAATCTTATCATGTCAAACATCATGAACTTCCTCATTATAATGTAATTCATATCATGAACATGAATATTCTTTTTTTCCCAAGTAGTCTCATCTAAAGTATGATTCTGTCAAATAACATTCACTGTAGGTATTTCTTTTGAACACAATTTCTTCACTTGTCTGTTCACTATTGCCACTGGTTGTTCCTCATAGGTTGGATTTTCATCTAATTGAATCTGTGAACACTGAATTACATAGGTGGGATCTGGTAAATACTTTCGTAGCATAGACACATGAAAGATCGGATGGACATTACTCAATTCAGGTGACAAGGCTAAGCGATAAGCTACCAGACCAATCCTATTAAGAATTTCAAATGGACATATCTATTGTGGACTTAATTTTTCTCTTTTCCCAAATAACACTATTCATTTCATAAGGAATATCTTCAAGAAGACATGTTCACCCACAGCATATTCCAAAGGTCATCGTCGATTATCAACATAAACTTTTTGTCTACTCTAAGCTGTCAAATACCCACATCTATTTGAATTATGATGTTAGTATTTATTTGTAATTATGGTAATAAAATTTAGAGACCGAAATTCTTAAAGAGGGAGGAATGTAATAGCCCTAAATTAAAGAAAACCTTAAATAAACAGAAAAACCATAACAAAAGGGAGAATTAGAGAAGAATATTATTTGATTAAAGGATTTTGATTATATATCACCTAGTTATGAAGATTTACGAGAAATTTATAAGGGTTCAAGTTTTAAGGTCAAAATGTAATTTTTCAAAAGTGTAGGGGTCAAAATATAAATAACAAAAGTTGCAAGGACATTCTCCAATAAATCAAATTTCATTGTTTGGTCCCCCATAAGATTTTATCACATCTGCCGCACAAGGAGGCTGGAAAATTATGAACTTTTCTCTCTCCCCCCATTTTCTCTCTCTAGAAAACTCAAACTTCTCTCTAGAATTCTAGCACTTCCCTACCACCAACGGATTTAGAATGACGAGATCTACAAATATATTCGATTAGTTTCTAGAAAATTGGCCGGAGATTGGCCAGAAAATGAAAGGAGAAACCAGCTAAAATGGTAAGTTCTGAAACTCCTAGCTAAGGTTCTCAAAACCAAAAATTAACAACGTAGATGGATCTAAGAGGTGGCGAAACCTTAGGATCTTAAATTTCAGGCCCGAATCATATCTCAGGCACCCCATATGTGACTTCTTCAGTGCGTGAATTCCACGTGCAGCCCTTACAGGTGGCGTGTGAGCGTATGGATCGAAACATTAAACCATTGAATGGTGTTGACCAAGCTCTTAGAGACTAAATTTCGTAATTTTGAAGTCATTTTTTTAAGTTTTTGGACCCTTTAGACTCGATTTTGAAGTTTATTTTGTCAAATTTGATTTGAAAACGTGCATTTTGGGGTTGTTCAATTTAAAACCCTTACTTTGTGAATAGATAATGCTTGTTATGACCTATTTTACACTTTTCTTATACTTTGATTGTGATATTGGTGCAGCATATAATGTTATTACTATATATTCAGGTTTTGAAAGTTTGATGAATGATCATATTTACTTATTAGATATTATTTCTCACAACTATGGCATGTTATGGCTATAATGGAAATTTTACATGTTCAAATTCCTTGAAATTGAAACCTCTGAAATATATGTTGCATATACATATTTCACTATTTGAGAAGAATGATTCAGGGGTATTTAGAATTGAGAACCCATATTAAATTTTATAGAAATTTGTGGAAAAAGGAATTGAACATGGAGAGTATGTTTACTCAAATAGCACATTATTTTATGCATGAATTTTCTATGAAAGGATCCTATTGGAAACATTGTTTGCTAGTAGCAGGTGATGTTAGCCCTAGTGCACCTTGATACCTCAGCTAACAAGGGTGTTGCAAGCCATGTGTGTGTCGGCCAGCATACGTGATATGAATTTTGTGAACATGTGACTGTGATTGCCCATCCCTTGATGTGTGTTTGGAAAATACCTATATCAGAGTTCCTTTGTGTGTCCTCTTGGGCGGTGGTGGGGCAAACCTTAGCTTGAATGTTGAGTTTAGGCAAACCTTAGCTTGGATGTTGAGTTTAGGCAAATCCTACATCTGTAAAGTATGAAAGGATCTCGAACTCTGATATGGGGTTCTAATATAGAATCCTCCTAAATTTTGAAGTGTGTATCTTGAATAACATTAAAAATATTTTTTTTCATAACTATATTTATTTTACAATCATGCTACACTATATTTAGCTTTTAACCTCTAATTAGCTTTTAAATTGAGAATATTGAAAATATGGATCACTTATGGATGTACTTCTGATCTGTATTTTATTTTGGAGGAAAGGATTATTTTATTATACAATTACATCCATATGCTGACCTAGAAGATTATAGTAGGTTTTATCTGTTTACTGAGTTGTCAAACTCACTAAACAATATCTTTATATTTTTCAAATAACGATATAGAGTCCAGTCCTCTGCCAGCGGGTCAATAAACGATTAGGCTATTATTCTTTGTGTGAGCCAACCTTGTACCAAGGGTTCACATATTTTGGCTTATACTGTATTTTGTACTTTAGAGTATGTTTTAAACACCACAGGCAAGAACCTTGCTTGTGTCATAGTATTATCCTGTATATGGATTTGTATATTTGATGGTATTTGAGAAACATATATGCATATGATTTCGCTTACATTGACACATACATGTGGTATAATGATATGGTTTATGTTTGGATTATGATTATCTGCATCATCGTGTTTTCATGTTCTCTTAAATGGGGTTATGACAAGTTCGCATTAGAGCCTGGTTGTACTAATGCCTAACTTAAACCTCGTAATTATGGACAATCTTTCATTATATGTGCTACTTGTCAACACTGAAAACATGCACCTACTTTTCTATAACACCATCATGTATGGAGTTTACCACAAGTAAGGCATAATGGGATTAGTCCTGTGTCTTGTTGACTTGTAAGCATAATTTATCTTTGAATCATCTTTTTTTTTATACTAATACTAGCTGATGATTGACTGGAACTACCAAATTCTGCTTGAGTCATACGTTATGGATTCTGAAATCTTAGTCCTCTTACATTAAGATTATATCTAATTCGAATATTACTATCTCATTCTCTTTTTCTCTTCTTTTGACTTTCTATCTCAGCTAACTATCATGTTTCCATATAATGCACAATCTACAGCCGCTGCATAAGTTGGGAAATGATTAATCTAAGAACCCACTGACTTGAACAATGGATGCATTAACTCCGAAACAAATCTCTTAATTCTATCTCTTTCTGTCAAAACCAGATAAGGTGTATATCTAGATAGTCGAATAAAATGAATATCATATTCAAAAACAGTCATATTCAATGTCTGTCTTAATTCTTCAAATTCTCTGGCCTTTTTTTCCCTTTTGCTTGCAGATAGAAATCGTCTTATAAATACTTCCTTAAATTCTCCCCACTCCATCGGTAGAGAGGTAATAGTTCTTCCTTGAATCACAGTCTCATACCAGACTTGTGCAACATCTAGAAGTTGAAAATATACTAGTTCAACGGATCTCCTAGCAAAGCATCCTAAAGCCTTAAGAATTCTTTCCATTGCATCTATAAATATTTATAGATCCTCTTGAGTATCTAGTACGTACTGTCGCAAGTACACCTAAATTGATACATTACCTCTCAACTAACCTATAGTTGTAGAAGTAAGGGTTGATCTCACAAAGACTAGAATTACCTTATGTTTTTGAGAAAGAGGGATTGATAATTACAAATAATAAAGTAAACAATAATTAAAGTAATTAAGAGAATAATTAATAAGAAAGGCATTGGCTTCGATCAATATCAACCGTCAAGGGATTGTATTGATCATTGATAATATAATCAATCTTAAATCGAATATCTACCATTGTGATTCGATCCCTGTTCCTCCTTAAGTCTAGTAAATTGATAACAATCGTACCAATTAAACGCTAATAAATAAGATATCCTTTAACACATCGGTAAATTCTAACCTATTAATCGCATGAAGAACAAGAGAACCTGATAGAGTTAAACAAATATAAACATATTGGCTATATCTAATTTAGTTGATCATTCATCATAGGGTTAATGATTTATAATCCAAAATCTTTAATCTTATTTGTTTCATGAATACAGTAATGAAAACTTTGTTTAAAATTTAATTTAGCAGTAGATTAAAACAGACAATATACTAATAGGCCTTCCTAGAAATTATATGAATAATCATTGAAAAGAGAAGAGTAGAAGAATAATCAATACCCGATTAAGATTGAACTAATAAAATCTATACTAAATCTCATAATGCATAATGATCCCTTGAAGTTTCAATCTTCCTCTACCAATTAAAAATAAATCAGCTGTGTAGGGCAATAAGAAAATCTAAAAAAGAATTAAAAAAGGTAATTAAGAGCATAAATGATCTTTGATACTTGCTTTCCTCTCCTTTTTATAGATTGATTCCTCCTAGTTGAAGTAAAAGTGTTTCTAGGTCAAATCTCGGCTCGTCGAGCTTCAATTGGAGCTAAAAGACCTGAAAATCGCAACTTAAATATTTTGATGTGGTGGCAAGCACCGCAGCGCTACGAAATTTGTCTAATAGGGCGTCATAGCCCACTTGGGAGAATTGCGGCCCTTCGAATATGCAATGACACAGCATCGCAGTGCTCAAAAACTTTTGGAATTTATTGAAGAACTAATCACGAAAGTTGTAGTTTTATGTATCTTCTTTCCATAACCGCTAGAATAATCTCAATCGAAGTTTAAATGAGAGAGATATACCTCAATTAGTGATAGAGGGTCAAAAATCAATATTTTTTCATATTTCTTCTCTATTTTCCTTTTATTTTCTTATTTCTTCTTCCTAAAACACAAAACAAAAAACTCAATTAATTTTTATTTATGTTCTACTTAAATTAAACAAAAAGTAAGTTTAAAGGTATTAAAATCATGCTTAATTATAAACACATCAGTATCAGATACAAAAAAAGTCAAGGGCTTTAGCTTTAGGAATTGCGGTAAGGTCACCTCAATCTCTATAAATCTACCCTCTTGTTTAGCTGGTCTTTTTAGTTCTTAAGCTATAGGAGCATTTTTTGGTGGTCGGTGATCCCTCATGTCCTGCTCTACGATCAATCTCGCTAATATCTCTAAGCTCTTATGTATGCCAATAATCATTTCAGTTATTCTGTCATGTGACTCATGAAGGGGTTATACTCTTTCCTAAAGGAGTCTATCATATACATATCCTTATTCATCCTGTCTTAGGGTTCTGCTCTTTCCTCAAGGAGTCTATCAGATACATATCCTTGTTCATCCTATCTTTGGGGTTCTCATACCTTGTGTACGTCCCCTACCTCTTTCTCTAGGATAGCCATAGGTCATTATCAGATACTCAAGAAAGTTGAGCCATCGACATATCAAATATCTCTACCCTCGAAGTTATCAAATCTTCACGATGTGTTTTACGTCTATCAACTTCGCAAGTATTTTTCAGACCTGTCACATGCAATTGAGGAAGAAGTAGTAATGGTAAAGGAGAACTTAACTTACCAACCGAAGCCAATCACAATTTTGGATAGAGACATAAAATAGCTATAGTGTAAAGCTGTTCCGTTGGTAAAAGTAGTTTGGAGGAGTCTAACTGAGGAAGAAAATACGTGGGAAAGGGAGGATGATATGAGACACATATATCCACAACTCTTCAAGGACAAATAATTTTTGAATTTTGGGGACAAAATTCTTTTTCAAAGGAGAAAATTGTAACACCCCAGATTTTATTTCACTTTTCATGAAATAATGTGCTAGGAAGGGTCAAAATGAATTAAATGGTTAATCCTTGTGAATATATTTATAAGTAATATGGAATAAAATTCTCATTTTTAGAGAAAAGTCTTAAAGGGTAAAATGGTAATTTTTCACTTCTTAGGGCTGGAATTAAGTAGCAAGAGGTGGTATAAGGACCCATGGAGAGTGTGACCCAAAAGCTCCTTGGCATTTGTCTCAAGAGAAGATTAAACAACTTTGTCAATTTCATCCATCCAAACATGTCCCCAGTCAATGGCATCGTTCTACCTTAATGGAATGGCAAAATGGTAATACTTGGATAAAGGAAGGGCATTAGTTGGGAAGGGAATGGCTTGTTGAAAAAGCTTAGATTAAACAATAATTTCTCCTTGAATTGGAGAAGAGGTTGACAAACACAAGGAAGAAAAGGGAGAAGCACGGCACACTAAGGAGAAGGAGAAGGAAGAGAGAGAAAGTGAAAGGAAAAGGAGAAAAGGTAATATTTGGAGCTTATAACCCACTCTACTCTTATTTTATTGCTAATGGAACTTCATGAAGCACTCTCATAGTGGAATAATTTGCAGCTTTTGTGATTGGGGGAGAGAGAAACTCAAGACCCAAGAGAAAGGAAGGACTTAGTTGGTGGGAAGGTAAGTTCAATATCTACTTTCTCTTGGTTCTTGTACAAATGGTGGTATTTTTATGCATGTATTTATGTAGGTATGACTAAAAGGTGGTTGGGTTGCATTGATGAGGTTGATTGTGGTTGTTCTTGCTTATCTATCATAAATGTGAAAGAGGGGTGATGGGTAAAGACATTTATGAAGGGATGAATTTTGTATGCTATAACTCCATAAATTTGATGGAAAATGCAATATATGATTTGTATAATGTGAGGTATGATCTTGATTTTGGCTGTTTAGATGTAAGAAAAGAAGGAAAATGCTGAACGCGCCCAGAACACAGCATTAGGAAAAAGCTGTAGCCAAGGCACGACCGTGTTTTGTGACACGGCTAGGCCATGTCCTAGGCTACCCTAGCTCAAAATTGGTTATTTTTACTCCAAATGAACTACAATAATAGGTTAATGACCAAAAGATTTATATTAGAGGTTAATGATATAGAATTAGATGTAATACAACATTGAATTACTCCATCTTTGCGATATTTATCATGTTTATTATATGAATTACATTATAATGAGGATGTTCATGATGTTCGACATGATAAGATTACTAAAGCATATACCATGATGCCTTGCATACTTGAGAAATATGGTGCATGCTTTATGGATATGATGGTCATGTATATGGTAGATATTGTTGTATGGTGGATGATGGAATATGGCTGGATAATTGAAAAGATGTTGAAATCCGGAATGACATTTACCTTAGCAAGGTGACCCAACGATATGTGGTACCTTGTGGGGGTAAGGCGACTAAGGGGTCATATGGCTTTAAGACGGTACGGGAATAGGGGAAACCTTATTAGCTTAGAGTGTGTCAAGTGTGAAAAGGGCCGCTCTAACCAAAATAGACAACAATGGTGTATAAGTAGTGAGAGAAAAATGGGTCTGGCACATTGTGGGAGTAAGGCGACTAAGGGTCCTATGGTTTTGAGATAGTATGGGAATAGGGAAAACCCTATTAGCCTAGAGTGTGTCAAGTGTTAAAAGAGCCGTTCCAACCAGAATAGGTTGCAGTGGTGTATGAGTAGCGGGATGGAGATGGCTCATATCACCTTATTGCAGTGCAAAGATAAATTCACAAATGATTAGCCAGTGAAATTATAGTTGTACATACATGATATTGACGCATAATCTATTTACTGTGCATATATTATATTGATGCATAACATGTTGACTGTACATACATGATATTGATGCATAACCTGCTTACTGAACATGCAATTACATGATGTATTCTTGTTATCTTGTAATGCATAAAGAGAAAATATTTTCTGTAACTTATATAACTGGACATAACCCGTAAGGTTTCCTGATTTATATTTATTTTGTAGATGTTGATCTTATTGGGATTTATTCTCATTATTTCATTCTAGTGTTATGTTCAGATAAAGGTGAGTAAAATGTCATTTGTGATCTTAACCTTACTATTAGAGATGCAAACAGTGGAGGTCCTCTGCCTGAACCAATTCATTGAAATAACAAATCTAATTATGGTTAATATGGTAGAGATACCAGCTCTAGTGCCACCTCCTCTACCAGTTGCACCCCAAGAGTGATGGTTACATGGGTAGCTGTACAGTAGAGTAGGGATATGTAGTTAATGGGATAACCCATTTGAGCTTCTAACCTACTTTACTCTTATTTTATTGCTAATGGAACTTCATGAAGCACTTTCATGGTGGAAAAATCTGCATCTTTTGTGATTGAAGGGGAGAGAAACTCAAGACCCAAGAAAAAGGAAAGACTTAGTTGATGGGAAGTAAGTTCAACATCTACTTTCTCTTGGTTCTTGTACAAATGGTGGTGTTTATAAGCATGTATTTATATGGGTATGACTAAAAGGTGGTTGGGTTGCATTGATGAGGTTGATGGTGGTTGTTCTTGCTTATCTATCATAAATGTGAAGGAAGGGTGATAGGTAAAAACATTTATGAAGTGATGACTTTTGTATGCTATAACTCTATAGATTTGATGGAAAATAAAATATATGATTTGTATAATATGGGTATGATCTGGATTTCGGTTGTTGGTTTTTGATTTTGGTTGTTTGGATGTGAGAAAAGAATGGAAATACTAAACGTCCCCAAAACATGGCCGTGTTCCAGGACACAGTTAAGCCGTGTTTTTGGTGAGATTGGGAAAAGCTAGAGCCAGGTCACGGCCGTGTTTGAGGCTGCCCTCGCTCAAAATTGATTTTCTTTTACTCTAAATGAGCTACAATAATGGGTTAATGACCAAAAGACTTATATTAGAGGTTAATGATCTAGAATTAGGTGTAATACAACATTGAATTACTCCATCTTTGCGATATTTATCATGTTTATGATATGAATTACATTATAATGTGGAAGTTCATAATGTTCGAAATAATAAGATTACTAAAGCATATATATATATATATATTCCATGATGCCTTAGATACTTGAGAAATATGGTGTATGCTTAATGGATATGATGGTCATGAATATGGTAGATATTGTTGTATGTTGGATGATGGAATGTGGCTAGATAATTGAAAAGATGTTGAAATCCGAAATAACCCTTACCATAACAAAGTGACCCAATGACATGCGGCACCTTATGGGGTTAAGTCAATTGAGGGGTTGTATGGCTTTGAGATGGTACCAAAATAGGGGATGCCTTATTAGCCTAGAGTGTGCCAAGTGTGAGAAGGGCCACTCCGACTAGAATAGGCAACAGTGGTGTATGAGTAGCGGGAGAAAGATGGCTCATATCATCCTGTTGCAATGCAAAGATGAATTCACAGATGATTAGCCATTGAAATTATAGTTGTGCATGCATGATATTGATGCATAACCTATTTACTGTGCATACAAGATATTGATACATAACATGTTTACTGTACATACATGATATTGATACATAACCTGCTTACTGAACATGCAAGTACATGATGTATTCTTGTTATCTTGTAATGCATAAAGAGAAAATGTTTTCTATAGTTTATACTGTTGGACATAACCCGTAAGATTTTTTGATTTACATTTATTTTGTAGATGTTGATCTTATTGGGATTTATTCTTATTATTTCATTATAGTGTTATGTTTAGATAAAGACGATTAAGATGTCGTTTATGATCTTGACCTTGCTGTTGAGATGTAGACAGTAGAGGTTCCCTACTTGGACTAGTTAACTGAAATAGCAAATCTGATTATGGTTAATATGGTAGAGATACCAGCTCCAGTGCCACCTCCTCTACCAGTTGCACTCTAGGAGTGATGGTTACATGGGTAGCTATACAATAGACTAAGGATATGTAGTTAATAGGCTAACCCATTTTTGGTGTAATCATATGGTACTTTGTCTTTTTGAGTTATAATTCTTAGTACCTAGGGTTACACGTGTATAAGCAGCTAACTCTATATAGCTCTAAAAACATATAAATGTATGTTAATGCATATGTTTTTGGCATGCTGTTTCCTATATTTATTTATCTATAATTGTATTTGGAGTTCGTAATAATTTCTAAGAGGAAAAAAAACCGATCCTCACATGGGAGTATTTGATGTGTTCATAATTAAGTATGATTTTAATACCCCAAAACTTACTTTTTATGTAATTTAAGTAACATATGATTAGGAATTAATTTAATTTTGTGTTTTGTGTTGTAGGAGCAAAAGGAAGAAGAAAAAAAGGAGAAAAAGATAAGAAATTAATAGAAAAATACTGAATTGCACCGATTCCAGACCTTTCAACACTAATTAGAACATATCTTCCATATATGAACTTCAAATCAAAGTGATTTAAGTGCATGAAACAATCTAAGATTATAATCTACAACTTTTATGTTGAGCACTTTGTCAAATTTAAGAGAATTTATAGTGTTACATAGCTCAAAATTTAGAATTATAGTACAACAAGATGAATCTTAACCTTTCGTTACTAAGTGGGATATATTTTCCTCATATTATCTCCGATTAAGGTAATTTTAGCGGCTATGGAAAAGTCAAGAGACAGGGTACAACTTTCATGCTAACCACATTTTCAAATTTTGAATAAATATTAGCTCTGTGACACTGGCGCACCCAACAAGAACGCCATGACGCCTAAGTGAGCGTCTTGGCATTGCACATTTTTTGCAACAGTGCGTCACGGTGCTCCCCATCCGCTGCAAAAAAGTAAAACATGATTTTTAGCCCTTTTTGACTCTAATTGTAGCCTAAAAGCTCAGGAACCAACCTAGAAGCAATCTTACTTCATTTAGGACTCTCCAAACCTATAAATAAGGGGAGAAAGCAAGCATAAAAGGATGATTCAATCAAATCTAAGGATCAAATTATCAAATTCTCAAGAATTCTCTCTTTATCTTTTCTTCTTTTAGGTTTTCTTATGGCCTTACATGGCTAATTTTCTTTTAATTGGTTGAAAAATATTAAAACTAAGGATCTTTTATGCATTGTGATATACGGATTTGAGTTTATTATATCAATTTTAATTGAGTATTGATTATTTATTTATTTGTATTCTCATGATTGTTTCAATTGATATCTAAGGTGTACACTAATGATTTTATTATTTCAATATATTATAAAATCATATTTTGAACAAAGTTTTCATTATTATGATTTAAAGGCAATTAGGATTAATAATTTTGGATTATGAATTATTAATTTTATGGTGAATGATTAACTAAATTTAATATAGCCGATGTGTCCATATTATTTTAATTCTATCAATTTCTCTAACTTTTTATGCGCTTAATACATTAAACTTTACATATGTGTTAAAAGTTAACTATTAATTAGGATTCATTGAGGCGATCGTCATAAATTGACTAAACCTAAGGAGAAATATGGATAATATCTCAATGGTAGATATTCAAATTAAAATTAATTATGTTGTCAATGATCAATGCAATTTTTTGATATGAATATTAACCAAAATTAACTCTCTCATTATTAACCACTCTTTATTTTATTGCGATATTTATTTTTTTACTTTAATAATTTACTTTTAGTAGTCAAACTTCCCTTTTTTTTATTTTACAAAAAGTAATATCAATTTATGTAGAATTGACTTTTACTCCCATTACTATATATTAGTTTTGAAGTAAAATATTTATTATATTTAATATACGTGTGACAATATTCATCATCTTCTTAAATCATTTCAATATTGTCTTTTACCCTAACTTTGTTATTTCAGTTAACAAAAAAAAAAAAAAAATCTAAGGTGGCTAGTACATGACTTAAACTTGTTGACATGATATTTATGTATGCCACATGACATTTATTCATCAAACTGTTGTTTTGATTCTTTTTACTCTATTTCTTCTTTGCTTTAGTTTATTTCTATCTCTCTTTTTCTCTCTTAAATCATCTTTTAGTCCCCTTCGCATGTCTAGACATTTTTCTTCATTTAGCCAAGTTTGCTTTTTCTTCTCAAAAGTTCTCGCTCTTGATTTATTGTTGTTTCTTCAATTTGGAAAAACCTACTTTTTTGCACGAAAATTTTGAAATTTTAGGGTTTGTTTAGTAATTATTTTAAAAACAGTTTTTTATTTTTTTAAAAAATTATTTAAAAACTATTTTCTATTTCTATTTTGAAAATAAATTATTTTCAAAACAAAAAAATAAAAATAAAAGAGAATTATTTTTATTTTATTTTTATTTTTAGAACACCAAAAAAAATGTGTTTTTAAAATAATTTATCAAACATATCTTTTATTTATTTTTGTTTCGTAAAACAATTTTTAAATATAATTTTCAAAAATATTTTTTAAAATCAAAAACACAAAAATAGAATCCAACAAGCGTTTAGTGTTTGATGAAATCTTTTTTGGTTTAATCGGAAACAAGAAAATGACGGTGTCTTTTTCCTTGTATGTGATACACATCCTGTGACATTATCATAATCCTCTAGCTAGCAAGATTGAAGCTGATGCAGACGACGAAATTCTAGAAGAAGGTATATGTTCTAGTATTGAATATGTCTATAATATTGAAAAAAAATCCGAACTTAACTTGAATGCAAGGACTTATTAGATTGAATTTTGTGGTAATTAGTTGATTTTGTTTGCTTTAATTATATGAAAGGTAGATTGTCAATTTTGACAAATTTGAGCTTTGTCAATTCATTCCCTCTCCTTCAATCCCAATGCAGCTCGAGCATTGTGACGATTTCACCCTTGCTGCATCGTGAGAAAGGTATTTGCTTGCAGAGATTGTAAGATGAAAAAGCAACTCTAACTAGATGGAAAAAAAAATGCTCAGAAATGTGAAGGGGACTGAGAGATTATTTAAGAGAGAAAAAAGAGGACCAGGAGAAGAAGAAAGAGAAAAAAAGTTAAAAATGTTTGATGAATAAATGTCACAAGACATTAAATTAAAAAAAAAGATGCCATGTGATGGAAGCAAGTTAAAGTCATACATTAATAACCTCGATTTTTTTCGTCAACGAAATTAGAGTAACGAAAAAATTAAAACAATTTAAGAGGAATAATGATGAAATTAGGAAATATAAAATTATATGGATAAAATCGAAATTTGAAATAAACTTTAGAGATTAAAAAAACATTTTTTCTATTATAATTTTAGAGATTTGAGAGGCTATATTATAATTTATCATTGATTAGATTATAATTTCTTTAAACATATAATTAAGTGATTAAGAAAAATTAATCAGATATATAAGCTCCCATAAATTGCCACAAGTAAACCAATTATTGGTCGCCGTGGATGGGCACCAGAGCCATATTTAAAGATGGACACCGTAATTGTTCCAAAAAAAAAAAAAAAGGAGTCGAGTTGGCCATATGTAAGTGGAAAGTCAACTAAAAGTGCTGACGAGCAAGTTACATGCTTTAACTTCAGAATACAGAACGGATCGGATCTTCACCCTTGCCTGGTCAATCTTTCTGAGATTTCTTCTCCTTTTCTCTCAGGCCGAACTTCCCTGAGTATCTATCCTGACGCGTACCACTGAAAAAGAAGAGGACCGACCCATCCATCTCCTGAGATGGAGCCATGTGAGATGCCACCTCCTCGTTCGCTTCTTTCTATACATTTGTGAGTGCATGACAATGCTTACAGAGAGATCTGAGAGTTTTTTGTTTTGTTTTTTCTTTTTCTCCTTGTATGGCCTTAGATCACACTGAGAGGCTTTGAGGTTTTTGATCTGAGGATTTGGAATAAAGAGAGATATTGAGAGAGATGGACGTGGTGAGGTCGTCCCTGTGCAATTGTGTCGTGAATTTTCTGTTGGAGGAGAACTACTTGCTCACAGCATTTGAGCTTCTTCATGAGCTTCTCGACGATGGCCGTGATGACCAGGCCATTCGCCTCAGAGAGTACTTCTCGGATCCCTCACGGTTCCCAGCTGATCAGATTTCCCGCTTCAATTCTCTCCGAGGTTTTTACACATTCATTTTCTTCCATTTGATTGTTCTTTTTTTGAATTTTGGTTGTGCTTGGATTTTCCGGTTCTGAACGGTATGGTTATACGTTATTTATTTATTTATTTATTGGTTTTGAATTTGATTTCTCTGAAAATTTATTGGGGTGGAGTACCCTAGATTTTTTTATAGGTCTGCTTCACATGTCATTGCGATTTTGGCATCAGCGTGCTATGAGACCATTTGGTTGTTTGTTATATCTAGAAAGAAAGTCAGTTAAAATGTAATTTATAGATCGTAATTGTCTTTTAATCACTGGTTGAATATCAGAAATTCCTCATTTCCACTGAGTCAACACAAACAAAGTACTACAGAAGAAGAATTTCTGGCCATACGGAGTGTTGTTTTTTTTTTGTTAGGCAATTGTGTTAATCTGAGTCAGGTGCATTTGCTAACTGATTATTTGGTTGAAAAGGTCTTCCGTCAGTTGAAGCATTCATCAATAACTGTAATATAGGTACTGCAAAACGTGGAAGGAAACTTCATTTACATAATGTTGATCTTAATAGTCCAGCTGGATGGTTTTCAAATTTTATTACCTTATCATGCATTTATTCTCAGTGTATATGCTGTTTAGCAGCTAACTTTTTGAGATATGAAAGAAATATTGACTAAATTGTTCTAATGTACTTTTTTCTTTTTTCCTCTCTCTTCTTCCTTCCTTCTCTCTCCCTTGATTCCATCTCTTTTTCTTCCTACTATGTTTCTTCTTTCCTTCTGCATTGGTCTATTGTGTTGAAGTTGCTTTTTTCTTTTATGGTTAAGCTTGAGAAATTCAGTCAACAGTTCTACTTCAACTTTTAGGTTCATTCCCAGTTCCTAAATGAGTGCTAAGACTGATACTACTTGAAAATATTGTCATTTGAAAGCCCCTACTAATAGTAATGATGTGGTGTGCAATATTTATTGGTAAGTACAACTGGAGATGTTACTAGGGTTAAACAACACTGAAGAGTTTAGAAATGTCACAATGAGTTGTGTGGAGGGTTTTGTTTTTTGAAGTTAAAGTTTTCATGCTTGATACATTTGGATATTGGACAATTGTAGGAGTTGGTATGTTATAATTTAAGTAGAGTTAAAATTTTCAAATATATTACATGAAGATAAACTCAACGTTGCAGAGATGAGAATGTTGCGCTGGATGTGTGGACACACCAAAAGATATATGATTAGAAATAAGTGCATTAGAGAGAAAGTTGGGATAGCACCTATTGTGGAGAAGATAGTTGAATCTCGCTTAAAGTGGTTTGACCATGTGTGTAGAAGACTTGCAGAAGCTCTAGTGAGAAGAGTAGATCGGATGGAGAATAGTTCAATAATTAGAGGTAGAGGGAGGCTAAAGAAAATAATAAGTAAAACTATTAAAAATGATTTAATAGTTAATAACTCATCTATTGATCTCATCCATGATAGGCCACTATGACGCCGTTTGATTAATGTAAGTCGATTCCACCTAGTGAGAAAAGGCTTAGTTGTTGTTGTATTACATTTCTTATTTGTGTACAATTGTTATTTTTGAATATATAGCAATAGTAAGTTAGAAATGCTATTCAACATACAGAATAACATGGACATTATCAGTATTCAAACCTCAAATATATACTAGAGACGAGCACAATGTTTTCTGGAAATCAACTGAGAACTTTTAAGCAATAGTTATGAAAGGTTTGCATGTTACCTGCCTCCTAGGACTGTTGTGGCATACCTTGGTTTTGGTCAGGTGCCTTTAAGGAGCAGCAATTTGGGTATGCACTTGGTGATACATTTCCACTGAAAGTGTGTTTTGCTGGATTGTTTTTAGCTTTTGTAACTTATAAGTAAAGAGGATGGAGAAGTAGTACATAAGCACAACCTTAATCAAGGAGTTAGATATCTAAGGAAAGAAATGATTAAATTGATTTAGAAAAATTAGGAAATTAATGAAAGTTCATAGAATTGGGGATTTACTGATAAAAAAAAAAAGTAACTTAGCCCTTAATTGTAAAATATACAAACGTAAAACTAGGCTTATATCTGACATCTGGGTGTAATTTGAAGATATATCAATTTTATAGGTTCATTTTGTACATTAAACCTTTGTTTACTTTGATGTGAGCATTGCTTGTGTCTGTTACCTAGTCTTTGGGGGACCTTGGCACCTGATAGCAGAAATATGAAAGTGCAGTGGTCTGGAAATCATGTATATATTACAAACCGTGCTTGATGATATTTTCTTTCATTTTTTTTCTTGCAAAGCAGTGGCAGATCCTCAAAGTTTGCTGGAAGAGAAAGAAGCAGTAGAAGAAAAGTTAGCAATTAGTGATTATGAGCTGCGGTTGGCACAAGAAGACATCTTAAAACTGAAAACTGAATTGCAGAAGAAGACAGATAGTCTAAATGAACTAAATGGTATTTTCAAATTCTATTATTTGCAAGATATTTTATTTCTTTATGTTTTAGCATTCATCCATTGTCTATTTGGCATGTAATATTATACAGTACTTATATAATTATGCACAACTATTTAAAAGGCCTTTAGTTTTTAATATTGTGTTCAAATTCTGTGCATGTTCTTTGTACTTGTTTAAGGACACTGGTTCACTGTTCAAGTAGATGCTCTGGTAGTAAATTTAGCAGGTGAAAAACAAAGAGTTCTTTATTTATGCCTGTTTATGTGGCAATTATTTGCATTTATGATATTGCTTCTTCAATGCTGGTATCAGTTCCTATGTGGTTAAGCTTAATCAATTTTGCGGAATGAAACAATACTTTTTTTTTTTAATTCTTTATGTGGTTTCCTGATAAAAGGCGTAAATTTATTGAAACAAAAGAGAAATAAATTCAAGAACGGATGACAAAATATCCATCTAAAAGAGGGGACAATTGCCAGAACTAACAAGGACAGTACATGAGGTTAGCAAAGTTTGCTGGTTTCTCTGCCTATCCTACAAAAAAGTAAGAAACCCTTTTAAAATAGCCATTAGCTAAACACCACAAAGAAGCTAAGACCACTTTATCTCATTAAAGAGGTTAGGCCAAAAAATATCCTTGAAAATTCTGGAATTTCTCTTCAACCATAGACACAATATGACAGCGTACACCATACATTGCCAAAGAGCCTTGTTCTCTTTACCCCTCCCAAAATATCTGAAATAATATGAGAAAGTACATCCCATGTCTTTAAAAAAATCCAACTTGCACAAAAAAAATGTCTAGATCACAAATATCTAGCATCTGGCAATGTAAATATTTAAGGTTGCTAGTCTCAGAATTAGAGAAGTGCATAACAAATACATTAGGAGAGAGCACAGTGTGTGGTCTGTAAACCTGCAGCAAATCATCAATTCTATTAAGTACTTCATCCCAAATGGAAGATTTCATCTTGGAAGGGGCCTTGGGCTTCTACTGGGGTTAACAAGAAGAAAGCTGTCCCTGATTGGAATAGGCTCCTACTATCTACCAATGAAGAGGAACAAAAGGATCCATTAAACCAAGAACATATTTTAATTTTAAAGTTTTTCTATCATTGACCCAATAAGGTCAATGAGAAGAATAGATCAAATGGAAAATAGTCCAATAGTTAGAGGTAAAGAGAGGTCAAAGAAAATAATAGATGAAACTATTAAAAATGATTTAATAATAAATAATCTATCTATTGATCTCATTCATAATAGGTCACTGTGGCATCGTTTGATCCATGTAGCCGACCCCACCTAGTGGGAAAAGGCTTAGTTGTTGTTGTTGTTAACCCAATAAGGTGATTTCTCCGTATGTTTGTGTGATGTGTTACCACAATTTAAAGACAAATAGTCATCTACTTTTACATTGTGTAGTGGTTATGCAGATGTGGAATAGGCTTTTTGGCATCTTTGGTAAGGTTTGGGTCTGCATGGCCTCTTTAGAAAGCTTTTTAGTTACCAAGTTTTATGGTTTTGGGTCAAGAAAGGAGCATAAGGTGTTTTGGAAGACTGCTATTTTTACTGTGGTGTGATGTGGTGTATATGGTTGGAATGTGTAGAGAGAGAAAGAGATTAATGAGGTACTGACTTGAAATTTATTAGCCTCCTAAACGATCTTATTTATAGGCTACTAAGAGTTAAGCCCAACCCTAGAAGCCCATATACTTACAGTATTCCCCCCGAGTTGGAGCATAGATATTAATCATATCAGCTTGTCACAAATGAAATTAATTCTAGTCCCATTAACAGCTTTGATGAACACATAAGCTAATTGCTCTTGTTTGAACATATGGTGTAGTAATTAAATTTTACTGGTTCTTCTCACGAGGCAAATGACAGTCTACTTCAATGTACTTTGTTTTATCATGGAACACATGATTGGATGAGATATGCATAGCGGCTTGATTATCACACCATAACTCCATCTGAGGAGATATGTTAAACCTAAGTTCTCACGGCAGGCTTTTGATCCACATAAATTCAAGTGCTGTTTGAGTCATAGCACGATATTTAGCCTTTGCACTTGATTGCGTTACGACATTCTTTTTCTTGCATCTCTAAGACACTTGATTTCCTCCAACAAAAATACAATATCTTGTGGTGGGTTTTCAATCAGTAGGTGATCCTGCCCAATTAACATCTATGAATGCTTCCACCTGGGAGCTTTCTTTAGATATTTTAAGATATGAACTAATGCATTCCAATGAACGACAGTGGGTCAAGACATGAAATGGCTCACTATCCTTACTATAAAACAATATTAGGACATGTTGCAGTTAAATAATTTAGCTTCCCAACTAGTCATCTATATTTTTTTGGGTCACCAAGTGCATCAACATCTGTGTCTGACAAAGTTTAGATCCCAATAACCCTGTTTCATCAAGTAGATCCAGGACATACTTCCTTTGTGACTGCATTACTTCAATACCCAAGAAATACTTCAAATTGCCTAGATCTTTTGTTTGGAATTGGTTTTGGAGGAAGGCTTTCAAATTTTGAATACCTTGTTCATGACTGCCTGTGATAACAATATCATCAACATATACGACTAGTAAAATGCATCCTTCACTAGTGTGTTTGAAAAATACTATGTGATCATTGGTACTTCTCTGCAAGACAAATTCTATGAGTGCATTACTAAAATGACCAAATCATGCTCTAAGTGATTATTTCAACCCATATAAGGATTTCTTCAATTTGCACACTTTTCTAGACTTCCCTTGAGTAATGAACTCTAGTGGCTGCTTTATATACATTTCTTCTACTAAGTTACCATGGAGAAATGGATTCTTCACATTAAGTTAATATAGGAGCTAATGATTAGAGGTAGCAAGGGAGATAAATAGACGGATTGAAGTGAACTTCGCTACCGGTGAGAAAGTATATATATATATATATATATATATTCAACACCATAAGTTTGGGCATAGCTCTTAGCCACTAACTGAGCCTTCAAGTGAGCAACAAACAACAACAACAACAACAACAACTAAGTCTTTTCCCACTAGGTGGGGTCGGCTACATGGATCAAACGGCGTCATAGTGACCTATCATGGATGAGATCAAAAGATAAGTTATTAACTATTAAATCATTTTTAATAGTTTCACTTATTGTTTTCTTTGGCCTCCCTCTACCTCTAATTATTTGACTATTCTCCATCCGATCAACTCTTCTCACTAGGGCTTCTGCAGGTCTTCTCCACACATGGCCAAACCACCTTAAGCGAGTTTCAACCATCTTCTCCACAATAGGTGCTATCTCAACTTTCTCTCTAATGCATTCATTTCTAATCATATCTCTTCTGGTGTGTCCACACATCCAACGCAACATTCTCATCTCTGCTCGTTTGTCCATGTTCATGTGAGCAACAAAGCCATCAAGAATTATCTTCACTGCATACACCCATTGGCAACCAATGGCATGTTTATTAGTTAGTAGATGCATGAGTTTGTGAATGCATAAGTTCCTGGGTGTCATTATGATCGAGGGCCATCATCTCCTCCTCCATGGCCTGTCTCCACCTATCATGATTTAATGCCTCAGACACAGTCCTGGGAAGAGAAACAAAATCCAAAGAAGGAACGAAGGAACATGATAAAGGTGACAAAGCATTATACAAAACAAATGAAGAGATAGGATGAGCATAAGTTTGTTTACCTTTGCATGAGGCAATAAGAAGATCCATGTAGGGTCAACTGATGTAGAAGTGGGCAAAAAGGAGGAATCTAAGGGGAGTGCATCCACAGTGGTAGCTACTAGTAAATGAGGCTTCACTCGTTGAGAGTAAACATGTGTGATAGCAGGCTTGATAGGAGGAGAAGGAATAGAGTAAGTAAACTTATAAAGAAGAAAATCTTCATCTAACTTGCATGTACATGTATATCAAAGAAAGTTACACTAGAAGATACCAAATAATGACCAATTTTAAGGAAGAAACATCGATCCCCCTTCTGAGTGGAGGAGTAATCCAAAAGGACACATTTTAAGAACTTTGGATCTAGTTCAATAACACTTTGTCGAGTTTCATAATCAAAACAAGTGTATCTGAACACCTTTGGTGGGAGAGGAAATAATGAACAAGAAGGAAACAATATGGAATAAGGTATTTATCCATTCAAAATAAAGGATGGAATGCAATTAATGAGAAAAGCAGCAGTGTGAATAGCATTAGCCCAAAATGTTTTGGTACTTTCATTTGAAATAATAAGCTATGAGCAACTTCCATAACATAATGATTCTTTCGTTTAGCAATCCCATTTCGTTGGGGAGTAACAACACAAGATGATTGATGAATTATGCCATTATCTCTCATATACTTAGAAAAATGAGCTGAAAAGTATTCCTTAGCATTATCACTTTGCATAGTATGAATAATACAGTTTAATTGAGTACAAATTTTAGCACAAGATGATTGATGAATTATGCCATTATCTCTCATATACTTAGAAAAATGAGCTGAAAAGTATTCCTTAGCATTATCACTTTGCATAGTATGAATAGTACATTTAAATTGAGTATGAATTTTAGCACAAAATGAAGTGAAAATGGAAAATAACTTAGAACATGACTTCATTAAATATAGCCAAATAATTACAGAGTAATCATTAACAAATGTAACAGAGAATTTAAAACCAGATTGGGAAGTCATAGGTGAGAATGAACAATTTCAAATAGGGACTGAGCCTTTTTATTGACTCTAGGAGGGTAGGAGCACAATGGTGTTTAGCATATTGACACGACTTACAAGGTAAACTAGACATAACAGGCAATGGAAGGAGGGAGTGAGGCTGCAGCTTCATCCAACAGATACAACCCATTAGATACAATTCCTTTACTGATAATCTTCTATGTCGATAGATCCTGAAAGAAACAAGAAACAAGAAGAGATGCTACCACTGTCCAAAACCTTAGCATCAGATCCATTAGCCAAGATAACATTTGAACAGGTATGAGATGAGTCAAAAAGCAGATAGAATACTTGATTCCCCAGTGATGTGATCGGTGACACTTCAATCTATGACGAGAAGAGGAGGAAGAAAAACATGAAGTGGAATATCCCGTATGAGGAAACGAGGCAGTGGATGAAGAACATAGGCCTTGAGAGACTTGAAATTGAGTAAATCTAACAAATTCATAGCTGTCATCAAAACAATCTTACACTGATGATGTTGCCAACACCTCACCTGATTTTTTTCGCCATACTTAAACCTTTTGTCATAAAATCCAAACTCAAACACTATGGTGAAACCTTCAAATCCAAACTCAAACACAAATAGTAAAATTCACAAGGTTTCACACTCATACTCAACCATGACTCCTCCCAAAAGATTACTTAACCCAAAAAAAAAATTGCTGCATCTATTCAGCACCACAAATAAACCCAAAAGTAGCAGAACCTAGCCATAAACAAGCTTCAAAAACCTTGGTTAGGTCCCCTAAGTGAAGGTCAACCATCCCTAAGTCAGAAAACAGTCTCAATTGTGGCAGAACAGAGAGATTTCGGTAGAAAAACGCATGCTACACAATAGTTCCAAAAATTACTAATCTGCCATTATCACCTCCTTGCAACCTTCAAATCACCAAACCCCCACCATTGGTGGTCTGAGTCGCACCTCTTGCTAAGAGTTTTTTTGTTTTGGTCTACTGGTTGCTAGGGTTCTTAGATTAGAAAGAATTTGGTACCATGTAGAAAGAGAAAGAGATTAATGAGGTACTGACTTGAAATTTGTCAGCCTCCTAAACCACCTTATTCATAGGCTATTGATAGTTAAGTGCATGTAGTACTAGGAGAATACAATACAAGCCCAACCCTAAAAGCCCATATACTTATAAAAGAACAGAAGGCAATAATTTTCAGAGAGAATTGTTTATCATCACATTTTCTTTGGGATAGGATTACTTTTTTGGCCTCTTTATGGGTTGTTGCTAATGGGTGTTTTTGGGGAATTTCCCTTGTGGACATCGAAAGGGATTGGCAAGCTCGTTTCAGCTACTACTTGTAGTAAATTTTTTTTCCTGTTTTTGAGAGGACTCTTGGTCCTCTGTTATTGAAATTCTCTTCTATCCCTTTTAATAAAGTTTCTTTTTCCATCAACCAAAAAAAAAAAAGCTTCTCTATCATTAAGGTTTTGGAAATTTTTTTTCCCTAAGAGATGGAAGAATGCTGGAATAAATAGAAGCTGTAAATGGACAGTTGATGCAGAGAGGGTAAAAATGATAAAGGCAGGGATAGGACACAGAAAGGATGATCCCTGACCTACACATCCTTCCTAAACAGATGCTGCAAGTGCTTTATATGACCTAGTGACAACCATTATATATGGCTAATAATGCAATTTGGAACATCTAAAGTTTACTCCAGGTGTAACTTTTTTATCCGCATTACTTTCATGCTATAATTCTTAATCTTAACGTGCTTCTGTTATGGACACAGCTACCGAGTCAAGTAGAGATGTTTCTGTAAATGATGGTCCAAAAATTCAACAACAAAAAAGGAATTCTTCCTTCACTGATTTGGGCCCACTGAAGGATCATGAACGCCGAGATCTTAACTTTGCTGTGAAGGAATATTTGCTTATAGCGGGTTACCGTCTTACTGCAATGACATTTTATGAAGAGGTAAGTACATGCTATGGACTTTTTTCACTTTTTTTGACTTTCCTATTTTCTTTTGCTTCCTATATTTTCATTGTTTCTAGTTATTTTTATCAATGTTTTCTTTCTTGATAGAGTTGCATTTTTTGTTGTATAATTGATCCACGACATGCTAGCATCAAGAAAACCAAAGTTTAATGATCAAGTTGTCTTATTATTCTGGTTTGATTAGGATTATGTCGTTGATTATAATTGTAAGAGATTATAAAAAGAAAACTATTCATGGGCCTTCTCTTAGCAACTTAAGCTTTTGGGTTGAAGTAGTTCTTGACATGATATTTAAGCTTCTATGTCCAAATGGTTAGGTCACGAGTTCAATCCTTGTTGCCTCCATTTTTCATAATTAAATGAAATTTCAACACAAGGTAAGCCTGTGCTTTTTATACTCTTCATGTTAAAAGGTCTTTTGTGTGAGGGGCGCGTAAGAGATTATAAGAAAAACTTTTCATGAGCTTTCACTTAACATTTTCTTGACAACATTTCAAAAGATACTACTAAGTCGCAATTACTTAAGATTAGGAAGTTGTTTCTTCATTAGTTTTAAGCTTTAGTTTTTTCCTTGGTCTTAAGTTGTATCTAGCATAGTAGGAAAATGCTTAGTTGTTGTTGTTATTGTTAAGTTGTATCTAGCATAGTTGAAAGAACTAGCCTAGTGATGAGTCTGGTTAGGGTTGCAGAAAGATTAAACGGGATACCTGGCATATTTAGCCAAGCCCTATATGTGTTTATTTATAATTATAAATTAAGTCAGGTAAATGTGCAGTACAACTATTACAAGCCCAACCTACTATAAACACAGGTAACAACAAACGTGAGTGAATAATTGAGTTTCTTGGTGAATTTGCTAATAGAAACAAGGTTAAATGGGCATCCATGAATATAAAGAATGGGATCTAATGGTAGAGAAGGAAGGGGCCGAGTTTGACCAATACTTTTGATAACTATTTTGAGTAACGATAAGAAGAGAAGGAGGAGAAATATCAAGTTGTGAAAAAATATCTGGGCTACTAGAGATATGATTAGAGGCTCTGGAGTCGAGGATGCAAGAGATGAAGACTAAGTAAGACAAGCCACAAAATTACTAGTCTGAGCAATGGAAGTGCTGGAAATGGCAACATCCTTAGTGGCTTGATACTAAAGAAAATTTTAGTACTTTTTCCTTTGATAATGAAGTGACCCTAACCTTCTGGCTTCTGCCTAATTCTTCCTTGAGCCTATTTTGGAAACCCCTTGTTAGCGACTCATATGTGGCCTCCTTCAAGATTTCAAGAGGAGTTTGAACCTCTTTATACTGTGACCTCATCTTGCTTCAAGGCCATGAGAAGCTCATATCCTTCCCTTCTTGAGATGGTTAGAACCTTTCGAGCAACTCCCCTTTGAATTTCTTCCTTGTACAAACTGGATTTTGGGCTTCTAGTCATTTATACCAATTTAGTGCCCCTTCTTTCAAACATATTGTTGCGGCATCAATCTTCTCTATCGCTTCTTGTTCACCTTAAAATAACACTTAACTCATAAAATCCATCCCAAGGGATCCTTTCTTGAAAACAAAGGGAGTTCTATTCTAGCCTATGGTAGTGGTTTGCGTCTTGTTCAGTTGTGTTTCCTCTTCCATTGAAACTGCCTAAGATCTAAATCTAGCTCCAACCTAAAAACCTTCCTAGGTAGCCACATTCTTGTCATATTAATTCAATAGTGATTTCTAGGATATTGAGCATCTATACTTACACTAGACGCATTTCACCCTTCATCTTGGCAACCTCCTCCAATTCATTGCAATGTTGGCATCCCAACCATTCGGATGTAAGCCATACTTGCTTTGAATAACCTTATGCCATAAAGCATTGACCTTTGAAGGAAAACACCATTGTCACTTACCTAACAAGGCAATATTCTTGGAAAACAAATTACAAAGACTAAAGCCACCTTCATTCTTAGGCCTGCAACAAACCTCCCAACTAACAAAATGCACTTTATTGTCCGCACTAGGACTTGATCAAAGGAAGTTCCTCATAATCCTCTCAATTTGGTGAGGCACACCTAGTGGCATCTTAAAAAGGGACATAAAGTAGATAGAAATGTTGGACAAACAAGATTGAATGAAGGTAATACAGCCACCTAAAGAAAAGAAGGCCCCTTTCCAATTATCCAATCTCTTAGAAATCTTTTGGACAATTAGATCCAAAAGAATGTAGCTTGTGGATTACGTCCTAAGGGGACACCCAAGTAAACAAGAGGCCACTGAATATGACTCTCAATACTAATCCCTGCAACACCACCCTTAGCCAAATTGATCTTCAAACCTTAAATCAACTCAAAGAATTGAAGAATATAGAGAGCATGCATAATGCTCTGCCTATCATCCTTTAGAAAATGTATAGTATCATAAGCAAATTACAAGTGAGAAACAGTTATATCCTCAAACTCAACTATTAGCCCCCAGATCAAACCCTTATCAATAGGTCTAATTGACATTTGACTTAAAACATCTTCCATTAAAGTGAACAAGAAAGGGTGTCTCACTCCTCACTAGCCTCGAAACCAAGACTTAGGTTGACCATTAACAATCATGAAAAGGGTGGCATTAGAAAGGCACCCTATATAATCCACCTCCACCATCTCTCTCCAAAACCCTTCCTATCAAGCACTATATAAATACCCCCCAGCTCATCCTATCATAAGCCATTTTCAAAATTCAATTTAAAGACTAGGCCTTGGCCCCTTTGTCCCGTTACATCTTCCAAAACCTCATTAGCCACTAAGGCAGCATCCAAAAGTCGCCGTCCTACAATGAAAGCACTCTGATTTTTTGAGATTGTATCTCAAAGCACTTCACAAAGTCTAGTAGAGAGAACCTTGTTAATGATCTTGTACACATTGGTGACCAAACTAATAGGTCTATAATCTCTCACCTTAATAGGCCTATCCTTCTTGGGCACCAAAGTAACAAAAGTAGAGTTCATACAAAAGAACTCATCAAACAGCTTTAAGAGATCCGTTTTGACAACATCCCAATAGCCTTGGAAGATAGCCAAAGTGAAACCGTTAGGAACACGAGCTTTATCCTTTGCCAAATCCCAAATTGCTCTTTGAATCTCTTCCTCTTCGAAAACCCCCTCCAACCAACTAGTCTAAACCCTAAACCCCTGAAATGGGACAATAGACCAAACCTTCCAAAAAGGTCTACAAGAACTTTCCTCTGAATAAAGAGTAGAGAAAAAACCAGTAACTTCCTCTGCAATAGTCCCAATGTCTCTGACAAAACTCCCATCCTCAAGCTCCATTCCTTTGATGAAACTTTTATACCTTCAACGAGTAGCCACAAAGTAAAAGAATTTTGTGTTTGCTTCATTGTCTCTAGCCTATTGAATTCTTGATTTCTACCTCCAGCTAGTTTCTTCTCATAAAATCACCTCTTCAAACTCATTCTTGAAAGAATCCACTTTTCCCTACAACTCCAAGGATAACATCCCTTCTGCCTCCAACTTATCTAAGGACTCCAACTCTTTGAGAATCTCATCTTTTCTAAGCTTATAACTTGCAAAAACTTTTGATTCCAAACTTTACTTTAAAACTTTCAAGTTCCTCATAAATTTAAAGCCCTCCCAATCCTCCACCCTCATTCCTTCCCACACCTTTTCATGGAAGGAAAAAAGAAGAAGGGTGAGGTCAACCACATATTTTCAAAGCGAAAAGAAGTGGGACCCCATCACACCTTGCAAGACTTCAAAACAATTGGCAAAGGATCTGAAACTAAGCAAGGCACCACGCTTTGTTTCAACTTGGAAAAGCATCCTCCCAATAGTAGTACCTAGAAACATATCCAACCGAAAAGAAATAGTATTCTTGCCAACCACTGATCAATGAGCATTGGACAAAGGTAAATCTCTAAGATTGCAATTCCGAATAAAATTATCAAAATCTCTCATAGTTGTAGTAAGTCGATATGATCCTAACTTTTCATCAAGGAACTTCACAAGATTGAAGTCTCCCTCTACACACCAAAATGGGGCACAAAAATCATGAGTGTAACTAAGCTCCACCCAAAACAAAGATCATATATGAGGTGTGAAAGGATCGTAAACCAAGGTAATCCACCATTGTCCCCTTAACGATGACAACAACAACAACAAAGTCTTTTTCCATTAGGTGAGGTTGGCTACATGAATTAAACGACACTACAGTGATCTATTATAAATGATATCAATAGATAGATTATTAATTGTCAAATTTTTCTTAATAGTTTTACATATTATTTTCTTTGACCTCTGTCTAATTTTAATTATTGGGCTCCTCTCCATCTGATTTATTCTTCTTAGTAGGGCTTTTGCAGGTCCCCTCCCCTTGAATTCCACTAAAATAGAAATAGATCGAGTCTACCTTAGTTGCCACCCTATTATCCTAATGACCAACATCCCCTAAATTCCCCAACGGAAGGGAAACAAACCCAATCCTTATGTCTAGACTCCCACAAGCTTCTCACAAGCAAACCATCACACTCCTCCAACTTGGTCTCCTGGATCATAACAATATATTAGGCAACGCTTTGGAAATAACCTCTTTTATTTTCTTTCATTTTAAAAGGCTTCCCAAGCCCCTAACTTTCCAATTGGAAAGCTTCATGGATTCACCTTGCACACATGCCTTCCCTTCACACCATCATAGTTTATCCCAAAGGTCAAACTGTGTAATTCTTTTTCCAAAGACTTCCTCCTTGGGGAATAAGTTTTTAGGAGAATTCATCACAAAGTCAAAGCCTTGTTTGAGAGAAGAGTAACTTTAAAAGCTTATAGTTTTTTAGTGTCGAAGCTTTGATCACTTCTTAGTGGGAGCTTTGACCCCCCTTTTCTTTGGCATAGCTTTGGTATCCTTCTCTGGACTCTTCTCTGACAGTACACATGCCTTTCTCTGGCTGTGCATTGTTTCAACCACTCTACACCCTGTGCATCAAACTAGCAGTGCTGTTTCTCCAGCTGGGCGTCATTTCAACCACTCTTTCTGTTGTCATTATACCAGCATATTAATAATTTTTCCTGCCTTTTTAGCAGTGCTCTTTACATGCTTTGTTAGCAGTGGTCTTTACCTACCATTTAGCAGTGTTCTTTACCTAATTTTGGAAGTGATCTTTACTTGCATTTAGCAATGTTTTTTTTTGGTCTCCTCAGTGATGTTCTTGACTGGCATGTGCTGAATTTTTGTGTCTTCCAGCTGTTTGTAGACATGTGTTCTTTATTTTAGGTAATCTTTTGGTCTGCCTTTTGTCCAAAAATATATCGTGATGCTCAATGAATTTTTTCATCAGGTGGTGCTTATTAGTTTCTAATAGTTGCTAGTTTCTATTATTGGGTTTGTTAGTTTTCTCTTTAATTGGTTTTATAGGGGTCATAGTTTATCTCTATCCTTGAGTCTTAGTTATCTTTTATCTTTAGTAGTTTATCTTGTACTTAATCTCTATTTTCAAGTATAATAAATATAAAGAGGAGAGGGGGCTGCCATAAGGTGTGAGAGTTCTTCCTGTGTGCAAGTCTCCCCATTCTCCATATTCATGTTTTTGTTGTCCTGAATTTTACCCCTTTCATCTTCACATTGGTTGTGGGACAACTAATATCTCCACATTTGGATTTTTTTTTGGGGTATATCTCCTCAAGATAGTCAGAGGAGTTGGAGGCGCCTATTTTCTCTTTAAGACAACTTATGCTTGTTCATGTTATCTCATCTTTTCCTAATAAATTTACTCTTCTATCCTCCTCCTGGTGAAAAAAAACAAATAAAGGAAAAGAATGCGATATATATCTTGTATAGAGTTTGGTTGGTGGTTTTATTTTTCTTATTAGAAAATAATCGGTTGTTCTAAGTTTCTGATAAAATTTAACATATTCTGTCTCAAATTAAGTTCCTATGCTGTTATCATGGTATTTTTTGTGTTCATGAACTTTCGAGAAGAGCTCTCAAGAAACTATCTGGTGGACATGTTTATATGCTACTTATCACTTTTGTGCATAATCTTCTTTGGCTCTTAATGTTAGACAACCATTAATCTGTTCCTGTAGGTTACAGACCAGAACTTGGACATTTGGCAGAATACTCCAGCATGTGTGCCAGATGCTTTGCGTCATTATTATTATCAGTTTCTTTCATCAACTTCAGAGGCTGCTGAGGTGATTCTTTAACTGATGGTGTAGGCAAGTTGCTCACTGCCTACTGTCTCTATAGATGCTGATCAACGGACATACTTTTGTTAATCATTTGAAACATTGTCCATGCTTCACTTGGCTGCTTCTTACTTATGATTTGTATACAATAACTAAGCTTTTTTCTACTAAGTGGGGTCAGCTATATAGTTTGTGTACATGCTTTGGAAATCATATGATATGGGGAGAGGGCAATTTTTTAGAAAGCTACAATACAAGTATAGCAGGAAATATTAAATTATTATTTACCAAAATATATTCACATAAACATAATAAGTTAATAAATAGTCTTAAAATTAGCATAAAAATTTAAAATATTGCACAATATATACTAATTTTAAAATGTTCCAAAACCTCATACTATAAATGTTTTGTTGTGTTCCAGACGAGCTTTAGTCCATTTGTTATGTTTGGCATAACTCACTTTTTTCAGTTTTTCAAAACTGTTCTGTGCATTTTGAAATGTTTCATGCTTGAAAATATGTTTTGGTCCTCTAGCAACAGGGCCCATTTGGGCGTTTTGGCTAATTTTTTATTTATTTTAAAGAGTAAAAATACTGGGCCAAGAAATGAGATGCAAAGATGTATACAATATGTCTCCAACAATTGTACACTACAGGTTTTGGCGAATAAGTTTTTCTTAGGTCTTGTATAATATATATATATGTTTCACATATGCTTCTTTTGTATATTATTATGATTTTTTCTTTTGTAGATTGTTGGAGTTAATGTAAATAGCTGTCATATCCCTTTGATTGAGGCTGTAATATTGCTGTAATTGGAGCTAGGATATATCTAGAATTATGGCCATTTAGTGTCTTGTCTGTCAATACACTCTATCAATGAATTCTGGTTCTATTATCTTGGTGGAACTGACGCATAAAAACATGCTTTTCACATTGTTGGTATTTGGTTTAGAATAGTGGAATATGCCCTTAATAGAGTGAAAAGAACTTTCTCTTCTCAGAGAAGTCAGCTGTCAGAAGTACGTAAAGCATTAAGCCGATGCTTACCATCCACTTACTACCTGGTACCTCGACTAATTGTTAGTGAGCCTCTTTAATTTGATGATCATGTATTATGGGTGAGTTGTTTATGCTCCTTGAAGATAAAGCTTGTTTGGTCTGTGGACGTAATAGGGTTTAATACAAGTGCCCTGATACAGGCGAGAATATCACATATGGCTTTGTCTCTAGATGTTTGTGCAATACATTCTTTTACTTCTTAGACTCATTATTATCCCTTCTTTCATTGCCGGGTAGCTTGAAAAATGTGTAGGTCATTTGATTGAACTGGGGAAGCTGGGTGAGTTACTCACAATTGGATGGCTTTCTTCTTATAACTTGGAATGGATTTCCAAGGAGGATAGACTCCTGTCAAGAAGTGCCTTACTTGCTATTCTTTCTTTAAAGTATATGTCGGCTTAAGTAGAACCCTGGACTTCTCAGAAAATGGAGCACTATCTATCTATCTATATATATATATATATATATATATATATATATATATTGTGCACGGGTATGGGTATGAATATAGTACATAGTATGGTAATTGCATAGTCATTAATGGCACAGCACCATAGCTGTGGCGTTGCAGTATTCAGAATTTCAGATAATCCAATATGGCATTGCCACCCCAATTCTGAAGCTGTTGAATTCTCCTGGACCATGTTAGCAGCCTTCCCCTTTCACCATGTTTGGGCTCTCTCCCCCTCTTTTTATCTCTCTCCATTTTTCTCTGTTTTTACTCCATCTCTCTTTCTTCTCTGTTCTGTTCTGTCTATTACTTTTATGATTTTTTTATAGTAATGAACTAATGTTTATCTCTGCTTTCTCTATTTTCTTTACCTATGTTTATTTAGTTTTAAAATAATTTTTAATATTCAGATAAGAAATTAGAGAGTATTATAGCAAGAAAAAACAGAAATAGGATCAGCATATTATAATTTAGGCTTGGCATTTTATTTTTAGATAGTTGTAGTAGTTTGCATAAATTATGTTTAAGTATGACTTAATTTTTTTTTTCTTTTTCTATCAATAAAAAAATGTTTTACGTATATAGCTGTAGTTTCACTAGTCTTTTATTTTTATTTTAGACCATATAATTCTTGCGTTACATTTTAATGTTGTGATGTTCTACACTGTGCTTCATGGCTCTAGGAGCCCCTATTGTAACAGTGCGCTGCTATAAAAAAACTGAGTACCGGATACAATAAAAAACATAGGGTATGGGCACATCAATATACTATATAATTAACAAATAATTTATGATATATAACAACTCTTGCTACAATAAAAATAGATAATGAATATTCTATAATATATAATCAGCCATAACTTTCACTAAAAATAAAAATATACTAATATATAATATTAGAACTGTGCACGCACCTCCGTGCATGCTAGGTTTTTTTGGTTGAGTTAGTAAGATTTAATTTCATAGCTCCAAACTAGAGGTTTGGTTGGAGTTGGGGAAACATGAGTAGCCACAGTGTATCAAACCTAATATATATTTTTTTAAAGGATATGTACTTGCGTACATATTTTGGAGTACCCAAACAGTATCCGTGATACATATCTGGTAGGGGTATGGCTTGGATATTTCCGTACCCATGCTTTTTTATTTAGATGTGCGTGCGTGTGTGTGTGTGTGTGTGTGTGTGTGTGTGTGTTCTTTTATGTGTTGTATGGAGAAGAATACTACATCTTGCTTCTCTTTGGTGTTTAGCTCGTAGGTCAGATAAGGGCACTCCACTTTTGGATATTTAGAGAAATTGAGGGCCTTTGCCAGTGTGATTTTTATTTTGCATGGGATTCTCTTCTAATCTTTTAGGTTTTTTTTTTTAATTTCAATTTTGAATCCTCATATTCTATATCTTCTCTTTTCTCTTAATAAGTTATTATTTTACTTTTAGGAGAAAAAGTAATTTTATAGAAGTTACTTACATTATGCAAACAGGATACAAGAAACAAATAAAACTCAATTAGAAAATAAAAACCTACACACCATACTGAATCAAGAACTTTAGCCTTTAGCACTTCCTTTTATGATGTCCTTGGTAGATGAACAATTCCTAGAATTCTTTGATTTGCTTCTCATGAGCGGCCCCCTTGACATTCTCCTAACTGCTCTCCTTGGTCACATCGTCTAACACATCCCAAAAGCCTTCAACCTACTTCTCTTGAGTAGTACTCTGACTTCTCCCAACTAGTCTCCACAACTTGGGTTGCCCACTGGGCACCCAATCTGTGCATAAACCTGAAGCAGAGATAGGGAAGGGAGAGAAATTTTTTATTGTCATTAAATATTCTGTACTGTTACTAGGGATCAAACTATATAGGTAATAGTCAAAGGATTCTATGAATAATCTCCCTAGTTCTAAGAAATAATATCTCCTTAATTTTAGGAAATAGTATGTCCCTGATTATAGGTCCTATGAGCTGTACAATTGGTTACAAAAAGGGAAACTTATAAGCAGATAAATATCAAAAATAAATCTTTCTATATTCTACACCCCCGCAAGTTATGCTTAGATATTAATTATGCCTAACTTGTTATTGAAGGGTGCAAATTTTGGTCAGAAATAGCCTTTAGTTAGCACATTGGCTGTTTGTTGTTTTGAAGTAACAAATAGCATACAAATAACTCCATTTTCTAGATTTTCTTTAATAAAGTGCTTGTCAATCTTGATGTGCTTGTTACAGTCATACTGGATTGAGTTATTTGCAATGCTTGTAATTGATTTATTATCAAAGAACAGCCTCATTGGTGCTTCAACATCAAGCTTTATCTCTTCAAGAACTCTTCTTATCCACAACACCTTTCACACTCCATTTGTTATGGCTCTAAACTCATCTTCAATACTACTCCGTGCAACCACATTCTGCTTTTTGCTTTGGCAAGTGACCAAATTTCCCCATAGGAATGTACAATAACCAGATGTTGATCTTTTACAAGAAAATGACCTTGCCGAGTTTGCATATGTGAAGACTTGCACACTTATTTGATCACCCTTTTTTAATAGTAAATCTATACCAAGTGAGCTCTTCAAATATCACAAGATCTTGTACACTGCCTCCAGATGTTTTTTATATGGTGAGTACATAAACTGACTCACAACATTAACTGCAGAAGTGATATCACACCTTGTATGAGAAAGGTAAATGAGTATCTTACAAGACGTTGATATCAGCTTTTATCAATTGGATTTTTATGTGAGACCTTGCCTAACTTTTAATTGGGGTTTATGGGTGTATCACTTGGTCAGCAACCACTCTTTCTTGCTTCTTCTAATAGGTCTAAGACATATTTCCTCTACAACACAAAGATTCCCTTATTGGAAACCACCATGCTCAGGAAATAGTGTAGAAGACCTAAATCCTTAATTTCAAATTTTGATGCAAGACATTTCTTCAACCTACTTATCTCATCACTATCACTTCCTATGAGAATTATGTCATTCATATATACAATTAGAACTGCTATTTTTCCATCACTTGTATGTTTTATGAACATTGTATGATATTATTGTCCTTAACTATATTGTCCTCTGCCAAACCTGGTAAATCTTTTAAACCAAACTTGTGGTGATTGCTTTAGGCTATAAAGAGATTTCTTCAATTTACATACCTTTCCTCCAAACTTCTCTTCAAACCTAGGAGTGTATCCATATAAACTCTCTTCCAAGAAAAGCATTTTTAATATCTCGTTGATACATATGCCAATCCAAATTTATAGCTAGAGAGAGTAGCACTCAAATCGTGTTCAATTTTTCCATTTGAGCAAACATCTTCTAGTAATCAACTCCATGTGAATACTTTTGCCACTAATATTGCTTTATATAGTTTTGAGGATCCAGTGGAACTTTTCAGTGAACACCCACTTACAACCAACGACCAAGAATATACTATCTCTCATGTTTCATTTTTCTCCAATTCCTACATTTCTTCACGAACGATGATCTTCCATTTGGAAATTGTTAGTGCTTCCTGTATATACATAGGTATTTTTAGACTTGAAAAATGTGAAATAAAAGTAGAATAAAGTAGTGACAATTTTTGGTATGACACAAAATTTGAAAGAGAATGTTGGGTATAGAACCTAATTCCTTTTCGAAGAGCAATGGGAAGATTTAAAGACTTAGCATGAATGTATTTAGTGGGAGATGGCTCGGGTTGAAAGATTCTATCTGGATTTTTAGACTCTAGCTTTGGATTAGATGCTTGACATTGTGGAAGTATAGCTGTATCCTTATTACTTTGAGTTTGTCTATTCTTTATATAGACTTTCTAAAGAGTTTCTCATAATTGAAGTGTGCCTCATCTATCGTTCTAGTTTCCATATTATGTTTAGGCACTAAAGTAAAAAAAAAAAAAATAGGTAAAACCATTAAGAAAGATTTATCAATTAATAATCTCTCTATTGACCTAATTTATAATAAGTCGACATTATTTGATCTATGTAGCTGACTCCACTTAATTGAAAAATATTTAGTTATTGTTTGTTTGTTTATTTGTTGTTTAGGCACCAAGGCTAGATGTTGTTCTCTCATATTTAAAGTATTAAAATTAAAAGTAACCTTAGGATTTGACTTAACCATGTCATCAATTTCCATTTCAATTTCAAAAAATGAGTTTTCACATACAATCCCCCTGCAGAGGAGTGTCAAAGAAACCTTGAGACTCAAAAAATGTAACATCTATGGTCACAAAAAAAAAATTTGTTCAAAGAATCTATACCTTTTTAGTGTAGAGAAATATCCAAGAAACACACTTCAATGCTCGTTGATCTAGTTCATCTCTATTATAAAAGCAACACACCCAAATACTTTAAGAGGTAATTTGAAGTAAGATATGACAATGGAAAGTTGTTTTCGAAAACAGTCAGTGGCGTTTCAAATTTCAAAACTCTTGATGGCATCTGATTAATAAAATAGGTTGTCATAATGATTGCGTCCTGCCATAAGTACTTAGGTACCTTAGTTGTGAACATTAAAGACCTAATTACTTTTAAGAGGTGTTTATTTTTCCTTTCTACTACTCCATTTTGTTGTGGAGTATCAATACAAGAGTGATGATGAACAATTCCTTTTTCCAAGAGATATCGATCCATAATTTTATTAAAGTATTCATTTATAATAGGTCTAGCGTCATTTGATTTATAAAGCTGACCTCATCTAATGGGAAAAGACTTAGTTGTTGTTGTATTCATTTCTTCGAAAAACTTGAATTTTGGTTTGAAATTGCGTTTCAACTATGTTATAAAAAATTTTAAAAGTATGTTCCGCTTTAGATTTTTCATTAAGAAGGTATACCCAACTTAGGCACGTATAATCATCAATAAAAGTTAAGAACCACCTTATTTTAGAAATAGTTGAGATTCTATATGGTCTTCACACATCACTATGAATGAGATTAAAAGATTTAGATGTTTCTATGGTTGCATAGGAAAAGATGCACGATGATGCTTAGTTATTTGACAAAAATCATACTGAAAAGATGATAAAATTTTATTCTGAAATAAGTTTGGAAAAAATATTGTAAATATGAAAAATTACGATGCCATAACGTTATTTTATTGTCACTAGAACTAAAGCACAATCCAAGACTAGAAAGTTGAGCTTACTTACACAAAGCATTTTTATCATCAAAGTAATAGAGACCACCATACTTCTTAACACTGCCAATCATTCCCCCTATTTTCAACTCCTGGAAGTCACAATAGTTTGGCAAAAACATAGCACAACATTTAAGATCTCGAGTTAGCTTACTAGTGGATAGCATATTGCATAAAAGATTTCGAACATGAAGAACATTATGAAGGACAAGATTATTTGAGATAATTATTGACCCTTCCCTAGCAATAGCTGAGATTCCCTATCAAATATCTTAGTTTTTTGATTTCTTGCACAAGGACTATAGGAAAAAATAATTTAGAACAACCTGTCATATAATATGTGGTACCCGAATTTATTATTCAAGGATATTGGGGAATGATTGACACATTAAAGGCAGCAAATTGGAAGGTAATAACCTAAATGGGCTAAGGAACAAGGAGGGGACATAGTGTTGGAAAATTGTGTGGATTGAAAAAGTTTATATGGTTGTTCTAACTTTTCTTTACTGAAAGATGGTGCCGCTACTAGAACTTTAGAATTTTCATGCTCATCACTACTTGATTAGAGTGCTTTCAGGTCTTGGTTTGATTGATTAAAGGACCTTGGCTTCCAATTGGGTGGCTTCCAATGTGGCAGTGATCACATCACACTTTCTCACCCCTTTTTTTTTTTGGCCGAGACTGAGACTGAGGGGACCTTGATTATTCTTGGTAATCAAAGCAGAAACTTCAACATTAGGAATAATTTTTTCACCCAACATTACCTTACATTGGCCTTCTACCTGTCTAACCACCGTAAATACTTCTCAGATTGATGGTAACGGTGTTTTTCCAATAATTCTACCTCTGACTTTGTCAAGACTCTTATTTAAACCTGCCAGGAACTCATACACTCTATCATTCTCAATTGTTTCCAATATTGAACATTGTTAGCCTTAGAGGCCCTCTCATCATCATAGCAGAATCTGCCTTCATCTCATTATAATACTCAGTGACCTCATGTTCACCTTGTTTGAGCTGACACAGTCTCGTTTTCAATTCAAAAATTTGAGATGAGTTTTCAAGATTAGTGTGTTTCTTTGTCCGCATCCCACACATCTTTCACAATGAAAAAAAATAGATAACTCTTACCAATTGACGCTTTCATAAAGTTGACTAACCATGCTATCACAAGAGAATTTTCAGACTTCCAAACCTGCCATAAAGGATAAGTTTTTTCTAGTTCTGAAACTTCATTGATGAGATAGCTCAGCTTTTCCTTATCGTTGATTATCAACTTCATAGGCTGTACCCACTCTAACTAATTTTTCCAGTTCAGTTTGTGTACAGTTAGCTGTATGGGAGACTTCTCACTGTTGCTAGAGTGTATAGACCCTAGCAACCAGTGCACCCTATTGCTCACACTCAAAGATGCCGACGTGGGTTCACTCGATGCTCCAGTCATGGCTGTATGTGCCATCGCATCTCTTCTGGCTCAGATCAAGCGAACTTGTGCTTTGATACCATGTGCATAAATATGAAGCAGAGACAAAGAAGGGAGAGAAATTTATGATTGTTATTCAATATTCTGTACTATTACCAAGGGTCAAACTATGTGGGAAATATTTACAGGATTTTAGGAATAATTGTCTCTCTAATTCTAGGAAGAAATATCTCCCTGATCATTGGTCCTATGAGCTGTGCAATCAGTTACAAAAAATGAAACTAATAAGAAGTTAAATATCCAAAATAAATCTTTCTATATTCAACACAATCACAAAACTCTAGTGGGCTTAAACTGGAGAAAAAGGAGGGGTCAGAGCTTGCTCAAAGGAGTGGTTAGCATTTTGGCCCTAAAAATAGTGAACTATTGGAAGGCTTCTCTTCTCTCAAACTAGCTTTGATACCATAAAAAAACACGAAGCTCCCACCTAGTGGACTCTGGGGAGGGTAGATGTATTTAGCCTTACTCTCGCAAGCGGAGAGGCTATTTTTAGGACTTGAACCCGTGACCTCCAGGTCACAAGGTTGCTCAACCTTACCGTTGTGCCAAAATTCACCCTCTCTAGCTTTGATACCATATATACAAGAAATAGGAAACAAGAGGGGTACAAGATGGGAGAGAGAGAGAGAAAAGAAAATTGTAAATGTGATTACTAACTAATTATGTTAGGTTCCCCGTGTGTCTATATATAATAATGAAATTAGGTCAAGTACAATATAACTAGTATAAGTCTAGCCCACTAGTTATTGATACACTCATTATTTAATCTAAGTCCAACCTACTATTCTAACACATTACAATAAATTTTTTAGTTAAAAGTTACTTTTCTTAATAAATTGAACTTTCTTTATTTAATTGTGGGTGCACTGGTTGCTTGAATTGATGTTTTATAAGGATTTGAATACTAAGATAAATATATTGACTTAATTAATATTTAATCCTGTAATTCTGATTTCAAATTACTGTTTATGCTGAATCACACATGAACTATAATGTAGGAAAAGTTTGCTCTACTTCGAGGAAATGAAACATTGCTGCAAGCAAATCAGAGGTTGAATGAAGAAAAGGAAAGCTTGTTGAAGAACAAAGAATTGGGGGATGGTCAAATAAGTGCCTTAAATAAATCCTTGGAGGCTTTGCAGAAAGATCTTAAAGACAAAGAGAACCTGGTAGTTCCATCTTACTTCCAAAAGATGCTGTCGACCAATATTAATATATTTTTTGATGACAAATCATAACTTTCAGGTTCAAGTTTTAAAGCAGTCCCTAGAGCACAGAAGAAAGGAGCTCGATGGTTGCAGAGCTGAGATCACTTCACTGAAATTGCAAATTGAAGGGTCTCGATCTGGAATGAATTTAGTAGTCAGTGATGTTGAAGATGTCCAATCTGTGTCTTTGGAAGACTACAATGAAGAAATTAAGAAATTGCAGATGGAAGTTGAAAGGTTAAAGGCAAAGAATGTAACAACTCCTGAATCTGGAAATTTTGTTAGAACTGAAAATGAAATTATGCAGACAGAAGACAAAGTTATTGAGATACATGAGGACAAAGGTGTAGTCTCTTGTCCTGTTGATGTGGCTTTGGGAGTCATACTCAATGATGCCACTCAATCATCTTCTGTTCAAAGTCTTAATGAGCATGCAGATAAACGTGAAGATGCATTACTTGAGTCATTTGGTCCAGCAGATGTGAACAGTGCTTTAGAAAATGGTGAAACTTTCTCTGAACGAAATGATGGGTCGCATGCAGAGAATAACAGGTTACTTCTAAAATCAGACAGTGTAAATGATGATGCAGTGTCAGAGAAGATGGCAAGTCCCTTTTACTATTGCTTTAGGAAATTTCTAGTATTGTTTTTTGGTTTCCGTCTGTTTACCTTTTTCTGAATTTGGTGGAAATGAATTGCTTGAACTGGTGTTACTAGGGGTTTGCTCTTTAGTTAAGAATGGTGCTAGTGTTGTACTTGCTAGTCTTAATTGCCATTAATATAGTGCTTATGTAAAATATGACTATCAATAAGCACCCTTCTAAAAATAATAAATGATAAAATGGTAAAAAAAACTGATTGACAAGATTTTAACAGAAGATTTGTTTGCTTTGTCCACAATATAACATTATTATGTTTCTTGATCTTCTATGTTTATTGGTTGGCAGGGATTAGGAACTATTCAAATACTTGCAGATGCTTTGCCTAAAATTGTTCCTTATGTCTTGATCAACCATCGTGAGGTTTGCTAATCACTACTTTTTTTATTTACACTTATAGAACACTCTACATATTCTGGATGAATACTTTGATTGGTTGCAGGAGCTCCTTCCCCTAATAATGTGTGCAATTGAGCGCCATCCAGATAGCAGCACTCGTGATTCTTTGACCCACACATTGTTTAATTTAATTAAACGTCCTGATGAACAACAGAGACGAATAATAATGGATGTAAGTTATGTTGTTTTCTTCACTTTGTTCAGAGAATATGGTTTTAATTGCAATTTTAATACCCTGTCATCAATACAGGCATGTGTCAGCCTTGCAAAGAATGTTGGAGAGATGAGAACAGAGACAGAATTGCTTCCTCAGTGTTGGGAACAAGTAAATTCTTGCCTCAATATTTCAATCTACATTATTCCATCCTGACTTTAGTTCCAGGTTTTCAGTTTTATGGTGTTTCGGATTTTAGATAAATCATATGTACGAGGAGCGGAGGCTGCTTGTTGCTCAATCATGTGGAGAGCTTGCAGAGTTTGTTCGGCCTGAGATTCGGGATTCTCTTATTTTGTCTATTGTGCAGCAACTAGTAGAGGATTCTGCCACTGTTGTTCGAGAGGCTGCAGCTCATAATCTGGCTATACTGCTTCCACTTTTTCCAAACGTGGATAAATATTTCAAGGTCAGCCTCACTATATATGCTTCGAGGCAATCATGGAGAAGATTTCTGACTTGAGAGAATTTGCTACAATGTAAGCTCTAGAACAGGTTGATGAGACATGGTCTAGGGAATGGAGCCTTTTACCAGTGTGATATGACAACTTTTAAGAAAAAAGAAGAATAAAGACGTGAAGTTACTCCAATTCTTTGTTTTATTTTTTGATAGGTGGAGGAGTTGATGTTCCAACTGATCTGTGACCCCTCAGGAGTGGTGGTGGAAGTTACTCTCAAGGAATTGGTTTCTGCAGTTATAAAGTGGGGAAACAAATTAGACCACGTTCTAAGAGTTTTACTTTCTCATATTTTAAGCTCTGCCCAGGTGAGTATATTCTTTTGCACATTGCTTCTCCCTTGTGACTGAGAATTTCATTCTCATTTGCAAATGTTTAACTCATTGGAATTTCTTTCCTCAAACATTGCAGCGTTGTCCGCCTCTTTCTGGGGTTGAAGGGTCTATAGAGTCACATCTCCGTGTTTTAGGTGAAAGAGAGCGCTGGAATATAGATGTTCTATTGAGAATGTTGGTGGGATTGCTCCCTTCTGTGCATCAGAAAGCAATAGAGTCATGCCCCTTTTCTTTAACCACAGAAACTACACAAGCTGTGTTATCTACGTCATTGCTTGAATTATATGCTAGGTAAGCTTGGCAAGAAGCCTTGTCTTTGAAACATTACCATTTTGACATTTATAAACCTTATGTCCCTGACCTTGGGGTTGCTATGTCACATTCTTCTACCCCTTGGGGCTTGTATGGGAGAAGGGGGAAAGGTGGAAAGTGACTGGAACAGTCAACTTCCCTCCCTATTGCGTCTTTCCCCCGTTGTCTCAAACAAGCTATAAATGAGAAGGGTCACAGTCAGGTCTTGTGGCCAGAACTAACCCTGCAGCTCACTATTAAAAATTTTATGCGTGCATACATGATAGACACACATAGACGACTTCACAGCACTGTCAAAGCAGCTACTCATCCTAAGTTCCATATTTTGCCAGGGAACGTGTTGAATGGACTGCATTTGAATGGATGCATATTGAGTGCTTTCCTAATTTGATACAGCTGGCCTGCTTGTTATCACATAAAGAAGATAACTTACGGAGCCGAATTTCGAAGGTAACTTTGTGTACCCTTTAAGGTTCTCTGGGTTATTTATTTATGATAAGTAGCACTGGCATTTGAACATTTGCTGATAAAAGTTGTATAAATGCAGTTTCTGTTAGCTGTTTCTGAACAGTTTGGGGATTCCTACCTGACTTGCATAATGCTACCTGTATTCTTCATAGCAGTTGGGGGTGATGCCGATTTGACATTTTTTCCTAGTGCCATCCATTCAAGAATTAAAGGTAGTGATTTATCAATGAGAAAAATTATATTGAGGTGCCTATCAGGCATGATACTCCTCCAGAGTGGTGCCTGATAGGCACCTTTCCCAAAGTACTTACGTGATTTTTATTTTTATTATTTTGGTTTGATAGAAAAAGAAACTTAATTAAGAAGGCAAGAAAAAAGTACATGAGAGGAGGATGAACTATTCCTCAAGAATAAATACTAGAAATGAAATAGGAAAAAAAATAGAAAATCAACCATGCAACAAAGCTACCCAATCCTTTTGCATATCTAATAAAGTGATTTTTTAAAAATAGCCATGAGCCGAATACCTAAAGAGGCCCCAAAAGTTATTCTATCCCATAAAGCATCAAAAGGCTGGGAAACACCCATGAAGATACAAGCATTCCTTTCCAACCATATATTACACCAAAATCTGCACTATATTGCTCCTTTTTGCCCAAACCCTTAGTACCCAGTAAGGAGGAACTTCTCTAAATCTTGCAGTGAAATCCAATTTTTACCAAATAGCCCAATCAATTTATCCCACAAATAACTAGTCATTCTGCAGTGTAAAAATAAATGGGCTCCATTTTCTGCATTAGACGTGCACATAACACAAATATTGGCAGATAAAGTTGTATTAGGCCTGTGAATTTACGTCGTGTTATTTGTGTTAATTCTATTAAGTACTACTGTCCAAATAAAATATTTCACCTTTAAAGTGATTTTAGAATTCCAAGTAGCCTTCTCAAGAAGGAAAACATCTCTAATTGGTGTGTGGGTAAGGAAATGAACATAGGATTTACAAGTATACACACCTGAATCATCTAGATCCCTATGAAGGATAGACACTTTGTTTTAGGGCGTGCCGGATACTCTATGGACACCGACACTCCTCGAACACTCTTAGGACACGTGTTCGACGCGTGTTCCGTGTCCAACTTTTTAAAAAATAAAATAAAAAAAGGACTCATGTCGGACACATTTTGAACATATCCGACACTTATTTCGGATATTTTAGACACAAATCCTCCATTCCCTTTAGATTTTTATTTGAAGTTTGAACCTAACACTAACGATTGTAGCTTGTATCTTAGTCATCGCAACATGTCTTCCATTGAAGTTGGGTCCCTATCATCTATCGTTGCTTGCATTCTGGCCATCGCATCTCTATTGTTTGTTTTTGTTGACCATTGAGAGTAAGTTATTTTATTTTCTCTTATTGAATTTGTCTGTGCGTGTGGCCACGTGCATATTCCTTTTCAACAAGTCTTCGAAGTTTGTTTTTATGCAAACATATATACTTATTCAAAAGTTTGCTTTTGGGGTTCAAACTTTTCTATGGAGGAAAATGAAGTCAAATTCTTCTTATTTTTGTGTTGTCTCTTAATGTCTTACATAAATGCAGTGGCAAATAATTGAGATAGCTTTTGTCTATGGTGGGAAAATTAAATTATAATAATGCATATATAATTCTTTTTGGAGTTGCTCTCTTGTTTTTGGCTTTTGTTATTGCTGTATGTGCACATAATTTTTGTATTCTTTGTTATTTTTTTGTTTTTGTTAATGTTGGAGTTTTATCGATTGTAAATCTATTTTTGTATAATTCAAAATTAGAAAGTTCTTTTTACAGACAAAGAGAATGAAAACAATAGTGGTGATGAAAAATATATTGAAGAAGAATGAATGTTGATTGTATTATAAATTTATGATAATTTTTTTCGGATTAAGTCATGAAGTAAATTGTAAATATGATTGTTTTTTGGTTTTATATATATATATATATATAATTTTTGTTTTCTAATTCACATGTCTTCAATGTGTCGTATCTTACATTTTTTTTAAATGTAAGTGTCACGTGTCCGTATCCATGTCCGTGTCCGTGCTTCATAGCTAGATTCCAATTTCTTCTATTCTTAATGGAAGATAAACGAACAAGATCAAAAAGGAGTAAAAGGGATTCAATTTCAGTTGCATCTCTATCAATAAGATCTCATGAAAATGAAAATTCTGAGATTGCATTGTCCCTTGAATAAGACAGAACCTTTGAATTAGGGCATCATGAAGAGAAGAAAGATGATAGGTTGGCCTGAAATAAAGGAATATTTCCAATCCACATATCCTCCCAAAATCTAATCCCACAGCCATCACCAACTTTCAGAGGAACCAAAGATCTGAAAGACGTCTATGGCTAATATGAGTAGCATGAATTGCTGTTTTGGCATCCTACCCGTTTTGATCCAAATCGTACTTTCTCTGAATAATCTGATGCCATAGAGGTAGTCTCCAGAGTAAAATGCCTTAGCCATTTAGTTACCGAACCAAGTTTTTAGACACCAACTTACCAGGGCCAAACCCCCCTTTACTCTTTGGTCTACAACTATCTCCCAACTTACTAGATGGTCCCTTGTGTGATTTTTAATTTTTTTTCCCAAGTTCGTTCTCTGTAACCTGTATAGCCGCACTTCATATGGAATAACCACACTTAAAAAATCTGTAAATCTCCATAAATAATGATTATTCTATTAAAAACAGTTTATAACTACCCACACTTAGTTAACATTTTAATGGAGTAATCACTGTGATATTCACAAATCTTGTTAACACTAGAATTATAAAGATATAACTACTCTTCGAAATTTTAATTACCATATTATTAACTGTGGTTATTCTGTTATAAAATTGTGGTTATTGAATTGGCAAGCTTGGAAAAAATATAGAATAGCACAGTATCCAGAGGCGTCAACCTAGGATAGGGTGTTTCTTTTGGCACCTCAATAATTTTGCTAAGTCGTCAAATGATCTGATATTATGACATCATTTCTTTATAGTTGACTGTTTCTTGCAGGTTTGAGACCGAGATCAGCTGTTGCTAAGAGGCTGTCTACTATGTGTGTCCTACCACTTTTATTGGCTGGTGTTTTGGGTGCTCCTGGCAAACGTGAACAATTAGTAGAGTACTTGAGGAAGCTGCTAGTAGAAGACATTTCTAAGGAGCACGAGTCAACCAAGCACACTCCTGAGATTATTGAAGCTGTTCGCTTCTTTTGGTTTGTAAATCTCCTTAGATCTTAAATCTGATTGTGTCTCCAGTATTTCAATCATGAGCTTTTTATATAATGCAGCATATATGAAGAAAACCATGGAATGATTATCAATATACTATGGGAGATGGTTGTTAGCTCTAACATGAACATGAAAATAAGTGCTGCCAAGCTGCTGAAAGTTATTGTAAGACTACAGTTTTCTTAGTTTCCAGTTGCATCTCTCTTAAATGTCAAAGCTAATATAGCTGTCTTCATCAATAGGTGCCATATATTGATGCGAAGGTTGCTTCAACTCATGTTTTGCCTGCATTAGTAACTCTTGGATCTGACCAAAACCTGAATGTGAAATATGCTAGCATAGATGCATTTGGTGCTGTTGCCCAGCACTTCAAAAATGAGATGGTATCTTCTACTAGTATTTATCTATTTCTGGTAAAATTATAATATTTATTCAGCTCCACAGCTTCACCTTCTAACTTATTGATCAAATATGGCGTTTTTCAGATCATTGATAAGATACGTGTTCAAATGGATGCTTTTCTTGAAGATGGATCCCATGAAGCTACTGTTGCTGTTATCCGTGCATTGGTGATTGCTGTACCACACACGACAGACAGACTTAGAGATTATATCCTTAAACTTCTTTATAAAAAGAAATTATATCAGAACAGTTGAGTGTTCTGATGTTGATGTCTCATTTTTTTAATCACTAGCATTTTTTGCGGGTTTTCAGGGTCTCTTAAATTATTAATTCGTTTCTTTAACATTTTCTACATCTTTTGTCCAAGATTTTTCAACTCACAGCTGTGCCAACTTCTTCAAGTGATTTGATGCGTCGACGTGAGAAAGCCAATGCATTTTGTGAGGCAATCCGTGCTCTGGATGCTACAGGTTTGCCCTTTTAAAAATGGCTATTTTTACCTTCCTCATGGTTTTTTGTTTTTATTTTTAATTTTTCTTTCCTGGTGTTTAAGTCAAAGTTTTGTTAATAGTAATAGTATTATGGATTGCTTACAAATGTTGCTTTAACATGGTGTCTTTGAAGTGGCTGAAAATCTGTGTTTGGTGTTTTGGATTCATGCCTATACAGGCTATACTATTGTTTCATTAGGCATAATGTCAACAGATTCCTCATGCCCAATGATTCTGTGTACATTTTATACATTTGATAGTCTTGATGAGCCGCCTAGTCGATTGTGCCGCCAGATTTGTAGATTTGCCTGTGCCTGTCCATAGCCCAAACATCAAATCTTTATTTGTTATAAATCTCCAGAGTCTTGATTGAAGTGTTTAGTCAATTAAGCTGCCCGATTGGTAGCTTTGCTATACCTGTCCATAACCCAACCATTAGCTTTACGCATGGAATTATTGGTAGAATTGCCTTTTGTTTAATATAATTTATTGAATAACCACAACAATAACAATTAAATATTTTTTTACTAAGGGGGGTCAGCTACATGAATCAATTGATGCCAAAGTGATATATTATATATGAGATCAATAGAGAGATTAATTATTAAATTATTTTTAATAGTTTTAGCTATTGTTTTTTTTTTTCTCTACCTTTAATTATCGGGTTGTTTTCCATATGATCTAATTTTTTTATTGGAGTTTTCGCAGGTCTCCTCCACACACATAGCCAAACCATTTTAGACAAAATTTTGCTATTTTTTCTACAATAAATGTTATCCCAATTTTCTCTTTAATGCAATCATTCGTAATCATATTTTGTTTGGTGTGTCTACACATCTAATGCAATATTCTTATTTCTATGACATTGAATTTATTCTCATTAGTTTTTAATCGCCCAACATTCAGTATTATACAATATTATAAGTTTTATAGCTATATAATAGAATTTTTTCTTAATTTTAAACGATATTTTTCTATCACAAATAACACTCAAAATCTTTTTTTATTTCATTTATCCTGCTTAAATCCTATAGTTTACGTTCTCCTTTACTTCTTTATCATCTTGTATAATGAATCTAAAATATTTAAATAATTTGTTTTATAGGATCCAAGATATTGAATAACCACAATTATTAAAATTATAATCCTGATTCTCTTATTATGGGAAGTGGCTATTTTGCTATGGAAAATGTTATTCAGTTGAAGTTGTCAGTTTTCTCCATTCTTTATGGTTAATCCTTGAAAGTGCAGTCATTCCCTATGTAACGTAATTCATTTTTAATTCCAATTTTATGGCCTAGACACTACTTACAACATAACTATGTATCAAAATCTTCGTTTAGAAGTTCTTATTTCCCACGGAGACTTAATTTTGCTGATGTTTTAACATATCTTCCATGAAGTATTTTTAATTCTCAATATTACGTATAGATCTTCCTGCGACTAGTGTTCGGGACTTCCTCCTGCCAGCTATACAAAACCTCTTAAAAGACTTGGATGCACTGGATCCAGCACATAAAGAAGCCCTTGAAATTATTATGAAGGAAAGATCAGGGGGAACATTTGAGACTATAAGTAAGGTGATGGGTGCTCATATTGGGCTTCCATCGTCAGTAAGCAGCTTCTTTGGTGAAGGTGGATTACTTGGAAAGAAAGAGAGTACAGAACCTCCATCAGAGGCTGTTGTGTCTCCAAAGGCTGTGCCACCAGCGGCAGCAGAGGACACTAGATTCAGGCGCATCATGCTGGGAAATTTCGGTGAGATGCTTCGGGGCAAAGCAAAAACCCAAGATGAAACTCAAAGCCAATAAGATGCATTTCTGCATCACAATTTTCTCCCATTTCTTTTGCTTCAGTTGAAGATCAATGCTGTTTCCCCAATATGGGAAAATATCTGGAAACTGAAGTAACATTTTTTTATAAATTGGTTATTCCTTATATAGTTATTTTTCTTAAAGGGTAAATGAAAGCAAAATAGAAAAACAATTATTGCAGTTTTGTTTTCCTGATAGATATTATTTCTTTGTATATGTTTTGTGCGCGTGTGGAGGTGGAGCAGAGAATGGAACTGCATAAATGCATTTGATCTTATTTATTATGGTGTAATGCTACGTGGCTGAAGTTTTCCCCCAAATCCGTCCCCTCAATCTCTCCCTTGGCGCGCATCCCCCCCCCCCCCCCCCCCCTCTTTTTCTCTCTATTGCAATGGTTTCATTTTATATTTCATTGACTACTGGTGGTTTGATACTTGTTCATACCGGTGTGATGGATTTATAGGTGCTTTGATTTGATTCAGACGGTTTGGTGTTAGACCACTTAACTCTGAACTGAATCTAACCCCCCGAAAAAAAATTATAAATTAAATTGAATCGAATCAAGGAAGTAAAACGGCGAAATTAGGCTATTGTATGGCATTAATACAATTAAAAAAATTATCAAGAAAATAATTTTTCAGATAATACACTAATTTTCTTGTTTCTATATTACATCATTGACGCGTGAGTGCTGTGAATTTTTGTAATAAAAAATAGGGTTATGCATTGCCACGTCTGTCTTTTTTTTCAAAATAATTTATTTTTTTAAAGATATATTATAATATCCATAATAATTTTTTTTAGATTCCAATTCTAAATATCAATCCTTCAATTTTAAATTTTAAATTTCAAATTTTTTTAAATAAATAAAATAAATTATAAATTTCAAATATTTTAATTTTTAATTTTTAAATTTTAAATTTCAAAATTGTAATATTTTAAAATTTTAAACTCTAAATTATAAATTATAAATTTAAAAATTTTAAATTTTAAATTTTAAATTTTAAATTTTAAATTTTAAATTTTAAATTTTAAATTTTAAATTTTAAATTTATAAATTTAAAACTCTAAACTTAAAAATTTTAATTTTTAAACTTCTAAATCTTTAAAACATAAAGGTCAAATTTGAAATGTCAAAATTTTAAAAATTTTAAATTTTATACTTTAAATATTAAATTCTTAAATTTCTAAATTTTAAAGTTTAAATTTTAAATTTTATTTTTAAAATTTAAACATATAAACCATAAAGTTTAAATTTAAATTTTAAAATTTTAAATTTTAAATTTTAAACTCTAATTTTTAAAATTTAAAATAAGATGCCACTACCTCTTGGAGAACAGGATAGCCTTGGCTAATGGGAATAGCAATTGGCCTAGCCTATTTATCAACATTGTCGCACTTGAGCTTAGTATCATCCTCTCCATTTGAGATGTTCGTGTCCACAATGTCTTCTCTTGAAAATTCATTGTGCTCAGCTGCTTCTTCATCAACCCGGGCTTTGGATTGGGTCAACTCATCCCTCTACTATGGATATATGTCAAGTACGTACTTGGGAGTAGTAGACTTGTTATTGTTTCCTCAATTCAAATAGCTGAGAGAATGAAAAGTTTCCTAGACCGTAATTCGCGCTTGAGGTGGATGCATCTTCAAGATCTGTGTGCATAAAGGTGGATGGTCCATTGTATACATCAAACTAAACTGGTGCATTCAAGTCAAAGTTCATTATTCATGTCTCTATATACAACTCCATTAGGCTGAAAGATTGCACATTGTTATAACAATTCAACATCATCGATATTCGTCTTCACTGTTTAACTCAATGGCTGAAAACCTTGAGACTTGATACTTTATGGATGTTTATAAATTATTTGATAAACTAATTCTTTTGAGGGCAAATCTAACTTATCTTGGATTAAATCTCAGTTCAGCTAGATTGGTACCACTGGGGATCCTTAGCGTGGTGGCTAGGCACATGTAAATCTCAATCTTTTGGGAACATCATCTCACATTTCCGTCCCAATACAAACAGGCAAGGTATGTTCAGTTCATTTCTTTTGTCCAAAATTTTTTTCTTAGAAAAACATGTAAAATAATATTTTCTATAATTTAACGATACAAATTTATAATTATTCTAATTATTCAAACATCACCAAATAAAAAAGTTATTCTAATAATACAAACATACCAAATCATCACTTGCGAAGTACAATTTGCACAATTATTTTTCTTTATGAAGGATTAGAAAATTAATTGATGAAAAAATAAGTTTACCCGATCATTTATTTACCAAACCACCAAATATCAACATGGAAATATTTTCACACCTAGGTAACAACTTTTCTAATTTTCCAAGCCATATCAATATCACCAAATCTACAAAATTGCACAACTCTTTCTCTAATATAAATAATAATATGTAACTTTTAAATTTTTTAAATAGATCTTCCTAATCATGAAAATATCCCCGAACCAAAAGCATAGAAAAATATCCTAAATGTAAATTATAAAAAAATAATAAAGCACACACTTCAACATATATTTTCGTAAAATTCTGAGTTACACTAGTATTTTTATCCTATATAATTTCATTTTTTTTACAAAAATAATATTTCACATTTTTTATTTTTCTAAATTTCTAAATATTCCAGTAATATTTAAGTTTAATCACCACAACTAGATAACAACTTTCTTAATTTTCCAAGCCCCAACAATATCACCAAATCTACAATATTTGAATTTGCACTACTCTTTTATATATATATATATATAGAAATAATATCTAATTTTTTTAATTATATTTTGCTAACCATGAACCAAAAGGATAGATAAATATCCTAAATATAAATTAAAACAAAATAAAAAAACACAAATTTCCATAAAATTTTGGGTTACACTAATATTGTTTCCTATATAACTTTGTAATTTTTTTTACAAAAATAATATTTCACATTTTTTATTTTTCTGAATTTCTAAATATTCAAGTAAATCTTAAGTTTTATCACCAAATATCAGCATGGAAATATTTTCACAACTAGGTAACATGTTTCCTAATTTTTCAAGCCATATCAATATTCCTAAATCTTCAAAATTTTAAATTACATTACACTACTCTTTTTTCTATTTTACATAAGTAATAATCTGTAATTGTTTAAATATATTTTTCTAACCATAAAAGCGTCCTTACCAAAGGGATATATCTATCCTAGATATAAATTACTACAAAATAACAAAGCACACATGAATATATAATTTTGTATAACTTGCGTTTACACTACTTTCTTTTTATACAATTTTTTTATACCATAATCTTCACATTTTTTTTTTCAAATTTTTAAAAATTCTAGTAAAGTTCAAATTTTATTGTATAATCTTAGGGGTGAGCATAACCTAATCTGTAATGACCAATTTTTTTTGGGTAAAACAATTAATACAATTGATAAGCAACCAACCAAAATATATGCATCATACACACACACACACACACACATGTCTACAAAACATCGGGGGCTAACACATATATACATGTGTAACCCTAGGTACTATGCATCTTACTCAAAAGGTGAAGTACTGTGTAATTACACCAAAATAATGGGTTAGTCCATTTATAAAACAAACATATATAGCCTATTACACTATTGCTCCCATGGACATCACCCCTTGGGTACAGCTAGTGGAGGAAGTAGCCTGGGTGCAGGTACTTCTACCATGTTGATCACTAATAAGTTCATGACGGCAATGAATTATCCTAAGTAAGGGACATACATCGTCTGTAGCTCTAACAGAAGAGTCAGGATGACAAACAACATATTAGGGATTTGAACATAACACCACGAAACATAATGAGATATGAAATATCAGCAAGGTTAACATCCATCAATTAAGAATATACTAGGAAACTCACGTGTTATGCTCAGTTGTATAAATTACAGAAAATATTTTTCTCTTTGCACAAGAAAGATACAGAGATATAATATGCACACATAATCTTTATACATGTTATGCATCAATATCACGTAAACATAACAAATTATGTATTAATATGGTACTTGTATGTTTTTCTATAGTGGCTCATCATCTGAGATTCTCAATTTATCTAACCTCAAGGTGGTGTGAGCCTTTTCTACCTCCAGCTACTCACCCACCACTAGGTCCTTTAGTCAGAACGGTCCTTTCCATATTAACTACTCTAGGCTATAGAACATCCTCTATCATGATACCGTAACATAGCCAGAACCCTTTAGTCGTCTTACATTCACAAGGTGCTGCATGTCGCTGAGTCACTTTGGTCGAGTAAGGGTCATCTTGAAATTGTCAGTCTCTTCAACACAGCAAAGTGACACTTGTTGCCAAGCCACCCTGCTTTGGAGATGGTCCTCTTAACCTTCACATGTCTTTTAACATATTTTTCAGCCACTTTCTCCACAAAAGCACACATCATTAACATTATGTGCATGATCCAACCATTACTCTTATTCATGCTACAACAATCCACCACACAATATGAGATGAAGTAATTATGCATATGTACCTTCCTATGGCATACATATATCATTACCCCTTTACTTGCATATATTTATGATTTATAGCACTTACATATGGCATTCATACATCATTCACTTCTTTCCTTTCATGCATTTATAAATTATTCAAGGAGAGTATTACACAATCAAGCAAACCACTTAATTTTACTCTAATTTGTAGCTCATGAAACTCTAATTAAGGTCTCATATTTATTAGATTTTAATTAAAACTCAAAAAGGGAACAAAAGTGCAAAAACAAACAAACTAGCACGCAACACGGCCTAGTCGTATCATGAAGCACAACCGTGTTGCAACCCGTGCTCTGTGCCCATGTTCCAGATTTCAGCACCCGTCTTTTCCCATTCTAGCCCAGAGCACTGCCTGGCAGTGCCACGAAGCACAGTCATGTTGCACTCGTGACCTACACCAGAATTGTCGCAACCAGCCTAGAGCACGACCTGGCTGTGCCTCGAAGCATGGCTGTGCTCTGGTCGCGAAACAAAAGAAATTCTTCTTTTCCTTTCCAAATCAGCCACCAAACCAAAAAACAACTAAACTTACATTTTAAGCATATAAATTTTGAATTAAAAGCTATATTTATCCACCAAAATCATGAAATATAGCCTTCAAAATTATCCATAAAAGAGTCTTAACTAATACTCTAACACTCACATTAATGGAAGACAACCACCAACACCATAAAATCCTCATCAATGCATGCATCTACCCTACCGTTATACTTCCATTATTGCATATAAACACATACACAGTCATTTAGTCAAGAAAACTAAGGAAAAGATGTTGATCTAACTCTATAACACCAAGAAGACTCTTTCTCTCTCTAGCTTTGCTGGATTTCCTCACTCTTCCTTCAACCACCAAGCTGCAAAAATTTTCTCCCATCATTATCTCCAAGAATCCCATGATTAAACCAAGGTTAAAGAAGATCTTACCTTTTCTCCCTTCTTTTCTAGCTTTCTTTCTTTTCTTTTTTTTTTCTTTTTCTTTCTTCCTCTTTTTCTCTTTGCCGGGCTGCTCTCCTTCTCCCTTTGGGTTGGCTACTTTTCCCCCTTGAGTCAACAAGAAAAATTAAAATATGACGCTTCTCCAAGAAGCTTCCTCCTTCCTTAACCAATGTCCCTCATTTCTCTAATTATTACTATTGTGCCATGCCACTACTTTAGAACCATATCTTTAGGTCAGCCTTTGTTTGGATGCAAGAAATTCCACCAAGTGTTTAATCTCCCCTTGAGGCATATTTCAATGGCCTTTTATGTCACTCTCTTCATTGTTCTTTATTGCACTTATTATTGCCCGATTCTAGTCCTATAAGCAAAGAAATTACTATTTTTCCCTTAGAACTTTCCTCCAAAAATGAGAATTCTCTTATTTAATATTCATGATTATTTTCATACAAATGCTCTATTTAAATCCTTTTTGACCCCTCTTAGCATATTATTTTATAAAAATAATAGAAAAATCCAAGGTGTTACACTTTTCCCCCTTTAAAAGGGAATTCTCCCCCAAAATTCAAGATTTACCTGTCCTCAAAGAGTTGTGGATGAGAGTGCCTCATATCCTCCTCCTTCTCCCATTTAACTTCATCCTTAGACAACCCTCTCTACATCACTTTTACCAGCAGAACAGTCTTACTCCATAGTTATTTTATGCTTTTATCCAAGATTGCAATTGGGCCCGGTTGAAAAATCAAGTTTTCCTTTACTGTTACTTCTTCCTCTTGAATTGTGTGCGATGGGTTTGACATATATTTTCAAAGTTGAGAGACATGAAACACGTCATGCAGGTTTGATAGTCTTGGAGGTAGAGATATTTGATATGTCGATGGCCCAACTTTCTTGAGTATTTGGTAAAGTCCTATATAACGTAGGATTAATTTCCTGACTTTCTACCTTGTCTAATCCTAGTAGTAGGGGAAATTTTCATAAACACGTGTTTTCCTTCTTGAAAATGTAAAGGCTTCTTCTTTTGATCATAATAACTTTTCTGTCGGCTCTGGGCAGTTCGCATCCTGTCTTGAATCATTGATACTTGCTCCATAGTGTGCTGAACTAGCTCAGGACTTAACAATTTTCTCTCACCCACTTCATATCAACATAGAGGTGACTTACATTTTCTACCATACAAAGCTTTATACAGTTCCATCCTGATGCTCGCGTGGTAGCTGTTATTATCAGCAAATTCAAATAAAAGTATATACTTATCCCATTCTTTTTCTTGTTCAAAAGTACATGCTCGCAACATATCTTCCAATGTCTGTATTGTCCTTTCAATTTGATCTTCTATTTACAGATGATATGCAGTACTGAATCGTAATTTAGTGTCAAAAGCTTCCTGTAGAGCCTTCCAAAACTTAGAGGTAAATCTAGGATCTCGATCTGAAACAATACTGCTTGGAACTCCATGCAGTCGAACAATCTCCTTCAAGTATAGATGCACTAGCTTATCCAGCGATTAGTTAATTTTTATAGGTAAAAAGTGTACAAATTTTGTCAATCTATCCACTATTACCCATATAGCATCATGACTTATTTGAGTCCTCGAAAAACTAGCAACAAAATCCATAGCAATGCTATCCCATTTCCACTCAGGAATCTCTAAAGATTGTAGCATTTCAAAAGGTTTCTGATGTTCAATTTTGACTTTCTAACAAATTAGGCACTTTGCTATATATTTTGCTATATCCTTCTTAGGACCTCTTTAAATCTTGATACATCTTTATGGTTCTCGGATGGATAACATATTTACTTTGATGACTTTCTTCCAAAATCTTTACCTTTATGTCTTCTCTTTGCAGCACACACATTCTTCCTTGGTAGATGATGATCCCATCTTTAGACCTCGTGAAGCCTGGAGAGTCGTGTCGACTCTCAAGAAATGGATTTGTGCTTGTGCTTCCTTAATTTGTGCTTTCAAATCACATTCCACACACAAGTTGCAAATAAGCAAACTTTTAAGAGTAGCCACTACTGATAACCTTAAGTTTCTGAATTCTTCTATCAAACTCATCTATTTCACCAGCATATAACTCAAATGTAAGGATTTCCTGCTTAACGCATCTGCCACCACATTTGCTTTTTTTGGATGATACTTTAGTTCAAATTTATAATCATCAATGAATTCTATCAACCTCTTTTACCTTATGTTCAATTTATTTTGATAAAAAAGATATTTCAGACTTTTATTATCACTGTAGACTTCAAACACTGCACCTTATAAATAATACTGTCAAATCTTCAAAGCAAAAGCTATAGCGGTTAATTCCAAATCATGAGTGGGGTAATTCTCTTTGTGTGGCCTTAGTTTCCTAGATACGTAGGCAACCACTTTGCCTTCTTACATCAGAATACACCCCAATCTCTTCTTGGAGACATTGGGATAAACTTCAAAAAGTCCCGAAGAATCCAAAAGAATCAAAACTGGAGGTGTAGTAAGCTGAGTTTTAAGCTCCAAGAAACTATTATCGCATTCTAAAGTCCATTTGACAAAACTTTCCTTCCAAGTTAATCTGGTCAAGGGTAACGCTATCTGCGAAAAACCCTTTATGAATATTTTGGAGTATCTAGCCAGACCTAAAAAACTTCAAATTTCAGTCACTGTCCTCGACCTTTTCCACTTGAAAATTGCCTCCGTTTTACTAGGATCCACTAATACACCATCTCTTGATACAACGTGCCCCAAAAACTTTATTTCTTGCATCCAAAATTCACATTTCTCTAATTTAGCAAAAAGCTTATTCTCATTCAAGATTTGAAGTACTGTTGGAAGATGTTGTTCATGCTCTTCTGTATCCTTCGAGTATATTAGAATGTCATCGATGAAAATCACTACGAACTGATCCAGGTAAGGTCAAAAGATACGATTCATATAATCCATAAAGACTGCAGGTGCGTTGGTAACCCTAAACGATATGACCAAGAACTTGTAATGCCCGTATCTTGATCGAAAGCTGTCTTGGGAATATCCTCTTCTTTTACTCAGATATGATGATACCCAGACTTTAGATCTATCTTGGAGAAAACAATAGCTCCCTTCAACTGATCTAATAAGTCATCTATTCTTGGTGACAGGTACTTATTCTTCATGGTTACTTTGTTGAGTTGTCTGTAATCAAGACATAGTCGTAAACTCTCATCTTTCTTCTTTACAAACAATATTGGGGCTTCTCAAGACGAAACATTGGGTCGGATAAAGTTTTTTTTCTAAGAGATCCTCAATCTGCTTCTTAAGCTCTTTCAACTCCATAAGAGCCATCCTATAAGGTGTAATAGAAATAAGAGTCACTCCTAACACCAAATCAATGGAGAATTCCTCATCTCGCCTAGGTGGCAGGTCAAAAATTTTCGAAGGAAAGACTTCCAAAAAATTACGAACTACCGAAATCTTAAACAATTCTTGTTCAAATCTTGGGTTAAGAGCATACAAGAGAATACAGTTCATATCCATATCAACTAACTCCTTCTGGAGTTCATTAACCTGATTACTTCTACCCTTTAGCTCATCCCCAGATCTAGAAGGAAACACAAGAGTCTTCATGTAGCAGTCTAAAAGAATCTGGTTCCAGCTAGGCCAATCTATCCCCAAGATCACGTCTATATCTTCTAGAGGTAAACAAATCAGATCCACCACAAAAGATCAGCCATATACTTCAACTGGACAATTTTTACAGACTGTCGAGGTACTCACTTTTCCTTTCATGTGGGTTAACACTATCAACTCAAACGTCAAATCAGACACGAGATAAAGTAGTTTCTTCACACAATCAGATGCTATAAAAGAATGACTGGCACTTGAATCAAAGAGCACAATCAGAGGACAACCATAAAAATAACACGTACCTTGAATCAAATCAGGAGCTTGCTTCGCTTCGGCCCCACTCAAAGTAAAACCTCTTCCTTTAGCTGGCTGGGCCTAATCCGTTTTCTTCCCATCCTCTAGGGGACATTGGCGAGCCATATGCCCTTTTTCTCTAGCATCAAAAGCAGGTAACCGGATTATGGAAGCAGGGTCTATTCCCATGAAGTCGCCCACATATCCTGCATTCACTCCCAGTGGTATTTTGCACAGAAGGTCTAGCCCTTATAGTTAAGGGTTTCTTGCCTGCCATCACATTTCTTCTTTTGACATTACGTTATGGAATTGAAAATTCTTTCTTCCTTTTTCAAGGAGCTCGTCTTTCCTTCTCTTCCTCCACTGCCTTCAGGCTCTTCTCTAGCTGACGACACTTATTGATTAGAGAAACAAATTCACGAATTTTCAAGGCCACCATTGCATTACGACTCTTCGGATTCATACCAGCTTCAAACTTAATTACCTTCCAAAATTCATTTAGATTGTACTTTAGATAAGAAGCGAATTTTGATAACTCCACAAACTTTTCAATATACTAGTCCATAGATCTTCATCCCTGCCTGAGTTAAGAAAACTCAATTTCCTTCTCAACCCTCACACTTTTGGGAAAATACTTGTCCAGGAACGTTTCTCAGAAGACAAGCCAAGTAATATGCCATCCCTGGTGAGTCCATAATTAATTGGCCCTTCTCTACCAAAATTCTACTTCCTCCTTCAACATATAGACAGCAAAACTCACTTTTTGCTCATCAGAACAATTTAGAATCCTAAACGTCTTCTTTATTTCAATTAGCTATCTGTCTGCAACCATAGGATCGTATCTCCTAACAAAAGAGGGAGGCCAGATTCTCATGAAATCTGCCTATCCATTTCTAGTGTTCTGTGGGTTTTCTCCCATCTCACCATTGGCATTATTATTATTTTGGATATGACGCAGAATTTGGTTTGTAGCAGAAACTTAATCTCGAATAGCAGTGGTTAAATCTTGTAGAGTAGCTTCTGAACTTGGCATTGGATTTCTCCTCAATGATTTCATTTCCTACTGTATCAATAAAAAAAAGTCACCATTGAAGTGATCAAACTCAACAGTAATTAAAAAATCTTATGATACAGTAGTTATAACATTATCAGGTACACATATTAGAAAAAATACTAGCAATTTTTCCTAACAAATTTTAATATACTACTCTACTCCTTTATCCACATCTTATTTGTCACGACCCCAAATGATGGAACACATGACCGGCACGACATAAGGGTTTCCCCCTAGCCGCAAGCCTAACACATAGCATGCACGAACATCCAGCACACAATCCAGAGTACATAATAAATATAACTGGCCACATATGCCACATCCAATATCAGAAAATACTGTATATATGTATATATATATATATATCTCATGACATATCATGAATCCAATATTCTGATTCAACTTGGCCCATGGCCTCATAATACCAACATTATTGTAAAATATAAAACCATTTTTTCAAACAATACATCAAAATACGCAAGAAGCTAGGATCCTGCCTGTATGTTCATGGAGATACTCTAGACATAACTAAACTAAATAAACAATACAAAAGAGCCTTGCCCAAACTGAGGCTCACCAACACTATCTTCAGCCTCCTACGAAACTGTAGCTGGATCAAAGTCTCTTTGACTATCTGTGGGGAGGAAACAAAAGAGGGGTGAGATTACCACATCTCAGTGAATGAGTAAATCATACTATAACTGAAACAGGGCAAACCAAGCACGAGTGTTTCGCAATGGGTTTAATAATTGAAATCCAAATGTAAAGATAACAATAGAAACATTAAGCATTTAACCATAATTTATTGAAAGAATGCTAAACAGTTCAAATGTGTGTTCAAAAGATAAAACATGATTAAATCAATAACCGTAAGCAAATCAATTATGCATGGTAAGTAATACATGAAGATATTTATGCAATAACAATGATGAATGAGCTTGTTTAGAAATATTTAATCTTTAAGAAAAATGCATCAGTTTATTGGAGGTCTTTCCTAACAGATCTATCATCTCCCCCAAGCACACAGCAAGGGTAGGGTAATCACTGTAGGCGTAGACATAAGTCCACCCTAAATTTCCCCAAGCACATAGCAATGGGTATGGCAATCACTGTAGGCGAAGACATAAGTCAATCCTAAATTTATGTGTCTTAGGCAGTCATATGCCCGTCACAGTATCCTAGGCCGAAGCCTTAACATGATCATGGTGCACCAGGGCTAGCACTACCTGTGGCTAGCTAACAGTGATCTAAAATGGTCCCTCCAATAGAAAACATTTGAAATATGCTATTCAGAGAGTTTAAAGTAAAACATTTCAATAACTTTACAATAAAGTTATAATTCTCCATCTAGCTCTTTTCATGCATAAAATTCCGTTCTAAAATATATCTCATCCATGAATTCCCATGGAGACCTTTATAACCATAAACTTTTCCTTTTATCCATAGATCGTCCGTAGACGTCACATAGATGCTCATCATGCATCAAATCATTTCATGGCTAACTTAGTTCATTTTTATGACTAAGTTCGCATTTCTATAAATCTAGCTCAAATGGAGAATTATCAGCCTAGATGCTTGTCCTGCATACCTGGAGTTCAACTAGAATTTAAATTTATAATTTCTAACATGGTTGGAACATATTGGTTTTCAAAGCAGTAAAACAATTTAGCATACATTCCAACTAGTTAAAATCATACGAGAGAGAGAGTTATAAACCGAATTCATAAAATATGCGCTATAGTATGAAAAACCCACTCACAGGTAAGGGCTCCAGATTGGACAGCCCTAAAATCCTGGTTCCTGGTCTGAATTCGGTAAAATAGACCCTAAAATAGAGTCCGGAAGGTCCAAAAACCTTAAATGAGCTTGGTTACTGTTTACCGCCGGAAAACACTATTCACTGTTACAAAAATTTTACCGAATCAACAAAAAAATTTCATATCCTAATATTTATCTAATTTCTGAATCCATCTACGGAGTCAGATTTCTAATTAGAAGTCCCTAAGTAAGGTTTTTCAGAACTTACCTTTTACCGAGATTTTCTACTTCAGATCTACGGCGATTCAACGGTTGATTTCAAAAACTGATCGGTCAAAACTGAAGTACTCTTCGTCCTGAATCCAGTAACACCTTCAGTTTTGATATCGGAAGCCCTTAAGCACTCCAAATCGAAAGATAAAATTTGAAATTACTATTCACTCACTATGCATGCACTACTATGCATCTTTCCGTTTTTTTTATCGATACGCAGTTGCCCCCGGTTTTCATTTTATGGTTTCCTGAGTTTGTTTTGTTTTTTTTTTAAATATAATAATTATTATTAAATAATTAATAATAGAATTTTATTTTATAAAATTCATATAAATTCCATTTTTTATCATAAAATATCCCAAAAATTTCTAAAAATTTCCTTTCTCATAAATCTTTAGTTAAATTCTTAAATCATAATTTTTCTTGATAAAAATCATAATAAAACAAATTTCAAAACAAATATCTTTATTCATATTAAAAGAAAGAATATTTCTAAAAATACCATAAAAATTTAATAGAGGCCGGTCTAATTATTTTAAGTAACACAATACTTCTTTTACTTAAAATCCACTTACTTCTAACAAATCATAATCATTTCTACATAAATAAAAATATATTTGCTTATAGCGCGCCAAAACATAAATTCTCATATTTCTTTTTTTTTTTTGTAATTCTTTAATCCATGTAATAAATATACATATTTTCTACGGTTTTTATCTCTATTGTCAAAATTCTCTCTTTTATTCTAAATTTCCTTTAATTGGAATTTTCGTTAAATTTTACGGTTATTACATTCTTCCCCCCTTAAAGAAATTCGGTCCCCGAATTTCATCACCACAGTTGCAGATAAACACTAATCTCATTGTTCAAATAAATGTAAATATCTAACGCGTATATCTTCCTCTCTTTCCCCAAGTAGTTTCCTCAAAAGAGTGATTTTTCCATATCACCTTTACTATAGGTATTTCTTTTAATCGTAACTTCTTTACTTGTCTGTCCACTATTGCTACTGGTTGTTCCTCTTAGTTTAAATCTTTCTGTAACTGAATCTATGGACACTGTATAACATGTGTAGAATCCGGTAAATATTTTTGTAGCATAGACACATGAAAAAAAAATTGGATGGACATTACCCAATTCAGGTGGTAAAGCCAAACAATAAACCACTGAACCGATCTTATCAAGAATTTCAAATGGTTCTATATACCGAAGGTGTAACTTTCCTTTCTTCCCAAATCTCATTACCTCTTTCATTGGTGAGTCATTAAAGAATATGTGATCACCAACTGATAATTCCTAGTGCTCAACATTCATAGTCCTTGTAAACTTTTGACTAGTATTGAGTTACTTGTATTTCTTTTTCTAATCAATTTTCACTTTTTCAATAACATCTTATAATAAATCTAACTCCACTGAGTCATTTAACAAAACATTTGTAACACCTCTTACATAAGGATTAAATCTTCTAATATCATTTTATTATAGACAGATTCTGCTAAGGAATCTCTCACCAATCTAAAAATATATATATGCTTAAAGCATGCTCTCCAAGCTAGCATCATCAATTTATATAAGTCATATTCTATCTATTGCATGTTATTGCAAACTAGATTTTCAAAGTTTAACTTTTCTCAATTCACTCACATATTAAGAAACCTATGTTCATGTAAAACTTCAAATGATTGCCATTCTATATTGGCATGATAATTACTGCTATGAGCAAGTTCAACTAAGGACAATTAATTTCTCTAAACTTTCACCACAATAATATAAAGATACTTAAAGCATAACTTCTAATGTATAAATACATTATTTAAATTTAGTATTAGTCACTCTATTATCTAATAAAGATCCTTAGACTTCCTGAATAACTCTCTTGAGATAATATATTCTATTCATACTTGCCAACATACCCGCCAATGAAAAATTTCACTTGTATCTTCTTTTTACCATTATACTAGTACCATTTTTTTTATCTCAGTATATCCTTATTACCTAGGGTAATCCATATTTACAATCTATGGCTTCTTCTGAAATCTATTTTCTCAACAATTATCCATACGTGAATTTCCAATCTCAACATAATTTACATTCTAGATATTAGTCTCAATTTAGCAAGGTATAAATCATTAACACAAATATCTTAATCACTTACATTATTCTCAGAGATGATTCTCAAAATATTCTCCATGTTTCCAAATTAAAATTTTCGAGATTAGCTTAAATCTTACTTTCCATACTTTACTCCTCAAAAACTTCAACACCGTTAACTCCTTTGATTACATTCGTCAAAGCACCATTACATCATCATCCATCTATTCTTTTCTACTAATAAGTTGAACACCATAATAACTGAGTTCCAAAGATTAGAAATTATCTTTCCTTGCAATGAGGGAAAACAACCTTGCATTTAATGCCAACCGTTAATGAGGGAGAATGCAGTGAAACAGACAAAAAGCACAATAGAGAATGGTGTCAAAATAGAAAGTCAAAAATTTGGACAAACATTGAAAATCATTAAAATCGGTGGCCGTAATTCTTGAAAATCTGTAAACAAAATCTAGCTGCTATTTCGGCAAAAATCGGTGGTCGCAATCGGTGGCCGCAAATTTTGAATATATGTGCCAAAATTTAATTCAAAGATATTGTTATTCGGCGGAAGCATATCATATGGAAAAAATATATTTCTGAGTCTATAAAGTCTGTGAATAATAAGAGCACATAGTTAACTGGTAGGATGCAGTTGGTTGCTTCAAAATATATAATCAATCAACTGTAAATAACCAGTCCAAATTAAAATTTCTCAAAATAGCTAGTCAACTTATAAACCAATAGTCGACTAGTAAAAACATTGAGAAAACAAAATAAACCATTTGATTGTTCCTTTTCAACAATTAATTGGTTTGCATTTTCTTTTTTTTTTTCTTTTTACAATGACGGCTATCACCTACAACCTTTCAAGACATCAATGCTCCAAAAAAACAGATTTCTAGTGATATCTTATCTTATGCTCTTTATGTGCTTAATATGGGTCACAGTCATAACTACTGTACATATACATGCTTGCCGTTTTTTCTATCTTTAATTTAGCTGATATCCACCAATCACTCGCATAGCTATTCTAATAATATCCGGCCTATTCACATAGCTATTATAAATATTCCCTTCTCCGAGTTCTATAAATGCTTATATTAGTATCTTTATCTTCATACTCAAAGTTAAGGTGATAGAAATTATGGAGGGAACCGCATTCCATCAGTTTCGAAATATCTGTGTCTTTTGTGGTTCCAGTCCTGGAAAAGATGGGGAATATGTGAAAGCAGCACAAAACCTGGGTATGGTGCTGGCCAGAAGAAAAATTCATCTAGTCTATGGTGGAGGTAATTGTGGGTTAATGGGGTGTGTGGCTACAGCTGCACATGTAGGAGGATGCCAAGTTCTAGGTATTATTCCTACAGCTCTAGCTGCATCTAGCAACATAGGAAAAACAATTGGGGAAGAATATAGAGTAGCTTCCATGCATGAACGCATGGCTAGAATGATGAGCAATGCTGACGCCTTCATTGCCTTACCAGGTGGTTTTGGTACTTTAGAGGAGATTTTCCAAATAGTCTCTTGGACACAACTGAATCTGTATCACAAACCAATAGGTTTGTTAAATGTTAATCACTTCTTTGATGGTTTGTTATCTTTCCTTGATCATGCTGTGGAACAAAGGTTTATCCCACACTTAGCACGACGAATTCTCATCTTAGCTTCAGATGCTGAGGAGTTGATTGATGCTTTACAAGCATATGTTCATGTACCTGATCCAACTATTGCTCAAATAGAATGGAGAGTAAGTCGCTAACCTAATGTTCTGAATGCAGTTTCTATGATCACTCTACGATTTTTGATAGCTACCCAAGGAAATCCTTACTGAAAGCTCTGTTTTCCTTGTCTTTTCCGGTACTTCTTGTCTTCTTCTTTCTTGGTTGCACGTGGCAAACAACCGCAGGAAGCGCAAATTGGATTTGGATCTGCATCTGTAACTGTAGCAAGATGTGGGCATTGCTATACAGCTTTTACTTTTTTAGGGTTATCTTGGATACCATCTTGCTAGCCACATACCTTAAAAAAAGTAATATTACTAAGTCAAAATTCATATTTTGAGAACTTAGCATATAGCTGATACTCCCTTGGAGTTTGTAATACTATCTTTAAATATTGCTTATGATCCTCTGAACTCTTGAAATATTCTAATAAATATAATAACAACTTGATTTAGGGATGTCTTAATTTCTTATTCATTAACTCTATGAATGTAGCTGGGGCATTTGTCAATCCAAATGACATAACTATAAACTCATAGTGTCCATGCTAAATCCTGAAAGAATTTTTTTTTTTTAATATCCTCTTCTCTTATCCTTAAATGATGATATCTAAATATCAAATCAAGTTAAATTTTATATATATTTTTTTAAAATGTTGAGCACTTTCTAACTGATCAAATAGATCATCTATACGAGGTAATGAGTATTTATTCCACATTGTCACTTTATTGAATTGTTTATAATCTATGTATAGTCATAGTGATCCATATACTGGAGCACTCCAAATAAAACTACTAGGGCTTTTAAATCCCTTGTCTAACATGTCTTGTAACTATTTCTTTTTCCAGTTCTTTAAGTTCAGTGGGTGCCATTCTATATGAAAATATAGACGCTGGCTAGAAAATAAATCAATACCAAACTCTATTTATTATTTCGTGGTAATCCTGACAATTCCTCAGGAATTATATCAGAAAATTCTCTAATCACTGGAACTTGATTTACAAAGGTATACCTTATATCAGCATCTCTCACCACTGCCAACTATCCTTGGAACCTTTTTGTAATCACTTATGGACTGCTAAAACATAGATTAGGTTACTGAGTATCTCACTAAGATTTCTTTGTATCAAGAGAAAAATATTCTCCAAGAATATTGAATTTAATCACCTTCTAGTGACATTTCAAAATGACATGACATAATGCCAACTAATTCATTCTCAATATCACATCACAATCTACCATATCTAGACAACCGGGTATAACGGATGTCACATTCAGAAACCATCATACTAGAAATTGACCCCTTCCGTACCTTGGTGGTATAGGATTTGCCTAAACTCAGCATTCCGTTGAGGTTTGCCCTACTACCATTCAAGAGGACACGCGAAGAGACTCTGTATAGGTCTTTTCCCAAACACATAGCAAGGGAAAGCAAATAACATATCATATAACTGGCATCTCGCTATAAAACAGAGATAGCCTAACCGACACTTAACCATGCCAACATAGCATACTATAAACTGACTTACTTAAACAAAAAGACAACATCCTATCGAACCCCTTTAGTAGCACCGTGAGTATAAGCATGTCCGGATTCATACCCATACTCAAAGTCCTACCTAAAGGTCCGTTACTCCATGAACACAGGGAAACCTAATGCTCTGATACCAACTTTGTCACGACCCCAAATGATGGAACACATGACCGGCACGACATAAGGGTTTCCCCCTAGCCGCAAGCCTAACACATAGCATGCACGAACATCCAGCACACAATCCAGAGTACATAATAAATATAACTGGCCACATATGCCACATCCAATATCAGAAAATACTGTATATATGTATATATATATATATATCTCATGATATCTCATGAATCCAACATTCTGATTCAACTTGGCCCATGGCCTCATAATACCAACATTATTGTAAAATATAAAACTATTTTTTCAAACAACACATCAAAATACGCAAGAAGCGAGGATCCTGCCTGTATGTTCATGGAGATACTCTAGACATAACTAAACTAAATAAACAATACAAAAGAGCCTTGCCCAAACTGAGGCTCACCAACACTATCTTCAGCCTCCTACGAAGCTGTAGCTGGATCAAAGTCTCTTTGACTATCTGTGGGGAGGAAACAAAAGAGGGGTGAGATTACCACATCTCAGTGAATGAGTAAATCATACTATAATTGAAACAGGGCAAACCAAGCACGAGTGTTTCGCAATGGGTTTAATAATTGAAATCCAAATGTAAAGATAACAATAGAAACATTAAGCCTTTAACCATAATTTATTGAAAGAATGCTAAACAGTTCAAATGTGTGTTCAAAAGACAAAACATGATTAAATCAATAACCGTAAGCAAATCAATTATGCATGGTAAGTAATACATGAAGATATTTATGCAATAACAATGATGAATGAGCTTGTTTAGAAATATTTAATCTTTAAGAAAAATGCATCAGTTTATTGGAGGTCTTTCCTAACAGATCTATCATCTCCCCCAAGCACACAGCAAGGGTAGGGTAATCACTGTAGGCGTAGACATAAGTCCACCCTAAATTTCCCCAAGCACATAGCAATGGGTATGGCAATCACTGTAGGCGAAGACATAAGTCAACCCTAAATTTCTGTGTCTTAGGCAGTCATATGCCCGTCACAGTATCCTAGGCCGAAGCCTTAACATGATCATGGTGCACCAGGGCTAGCACTACCTGCAGCTAGCTAACAGTGATCTAAAAGGGTCCCTCCAATAGAAAACATTTGAAATATGCTATTCAGAGAGTTTAAAGTAAAACATTTCAATAACTTTACAATAAAGCTATAATTCTCCATCTAGCTCTTTTCATGCATAAAATTCCGTTCTAAAATATATCTCATCCATGAATTCCCATGGAGACCTTTATAACCATAAACTTTTCCTTTTAACCATAGATCGTCCGTAGACGTCACATAGATGCTCATCATGCATCAAATCATTTCATGGCTAACTTAGTTCATTTATATGACTAAGTTCGCATTTCTATAAATCTAGCTCAAATGGAGAATTATCAGCCTAGATGCTTGCCCTGCATACCTAGAGTTCAACTAGAATTTAAATTTATAATTTCTAACATGGTTGGAACATATTGGTTTTCAAAGCAGTAAAACAATTTAGCATACATTCCAACTAGTTAAAATCATACGAGAGAGAGAGTTATAAACCGAATTCATAAAATATGCGCTATAGTATGAAAAACCCACTCACAGGTAAGGGCTCCAGATTGGACAGCCCTAAAATCCTGGTTCCTGGTCTGAATTCGGTAAAATAGACCCTAAAATCGAGTCCGGAAGGTCCAAAAACCTTAAATGAGCTTGGTTACTGTTCACCGCCGAAAAATACTATTCACTGTCACAAATATTTTACCGAATCAACAAAAAAATTTCATATCCTAATATTTATCTAATTTCTGAATCCATCTACGGAGTCAGATTTCTAATTAGAAGTCCCTAAGTAAGGTTTTTCAGAACTTACCTTTTACCGAGATTTTCTACTTCAGATCTACGGCAATTCAACGGTTGATTTCAAAAACTGATCGATCAAAACTGAAGTACTCTTCGTCCTGAATCCAGTAACACCTTCAGTTTTGATATCGGAAGCCCTTAAGTACTCCAAATCGAAAGATAAAATTTGAAATTACTATTCACTCACTATGCATGCACTACTATGCATCTTTCCGTTTTTTTTTATCGATACGCAGTTGCCCCCGGTTTTCATTTTATGGTTTCCTGAGTTTGTTTTGTTTTGTTTTTTTTAAATATAATAATAATTATTAAATAATTAATAATAGAATTTTCTTTTATAAAATTCATATAAATTCCATTTTTCATCATAAAATATCCCAAAAATTTCTAAAAATTTCCTTTCTCATAAATCTTTAGTTAAACTCTTAAATCATAATTTTTCTTGATAAAAATCATAATAAAACAAATTTCAAAACAAATATCTTTATTCATATTAAAAGAAAGAATATTTATAAAAATACCATAAAAATTTAATAGAGGCTGGTCTAATTATTTTAAGTAACACAATACTTCTTTTACTTAAAATCCACTTACTTCTAACAAATCATAATAATTTCTACATAAATAAAAATATATTTGCTTATAGCGCGCCAAAACATAAATTCTCATATATTTTTTTTTTGTAATTCTTTAATCCATGTAATAAATATACATATTTTCTACAGTTTTTATCTCTATTGTCAAAATTCTCTCTTTTATTCTAAATTTCCTTTAATTGGAATTTTCGTTAAATTTTACGATTATTACATTATTCAAGATGTTCTTAGATAGATCCAGGTAACCGTCCCCCCCCATAGCCACTTAGAATCGACCTGCTCTAATACCAACTTATAATGACCATCTTTTTTTTGGTTAAGCAATTAACACAACTGATAAGCAACCAACCAAAATATGTGCATCTTATTTATATATATATACATGTCTACAAAACATCAGGGATTAACATATATATATACATGTGTAACCCTATGTATTACGCATCATACTCAAAAGGCGAAGTACCGTGTGGTTACACTAAAACAATGGGTTAGCCAATTTACAAAAAAAACATATATAGCTAATTACACTACTGCTCCCATGACCATCACCCCTGGGGTACAACTGGTGGAGGAGGTGGCCTGGGTGTAGATACTTCCACCATGTTGATCACTAATAGGTTCACGACGATAGTGAATTGTCCTAAGTAAGGGACATCCATCGTTTGCAGCTCCAACAGAAGAGTCAGGATGAAAAACAACATATAAGTGATATGAACACAACACCACAAAATTTAATGATATATGAAATCTCAGCACGGTCAACATCCAACAATTAAGAATATACCAAAAAACTCACATGTTATGTTTACCTGTATAAACTATAGAAAACATTTTTCTCTTTGCACAAGAAAGATACAGAGATATAATATGCACACATAATATTTATACAGGTTATGCATCAATATCACGTAAACATAAATTATGTATTAATAGGGTACTTGTACGTTTTTTCATAGTGACTCGTCATGTGAGATTCTCAATTTATCTAACCTCAAGGTGATGTAAGCCATTTCCACCTCCAGCTACTCACCCACCACTAGGACTCTTGGTTGGAGCGGTCCTTCCCATATTGACCACTTTAAACTATAGGGCATCCCCTATCCTCGTACTGTAACAAAGCCACGACCATTTAGTCACAGTAAAATGATACCTGTTGTTAGGCCACCCTATTTTGGAGAGGATCATCCTGACTGTCAGTCGCCTAAACATAGCAAAGTGACACCTGTTGCCAAGCCACCCTACTTTGGAGAGGGTCCTCTTAACGTTTACATGTCTTTTAACATATTTTTCAGCCACTTTTCTCCATAAAACACACATCATTAACATCATGTACATGATCGAACCATTACTCTTATGCATGCTACAACAATCCACCACACAATATGAGATTGAGTAATTATGCATTTGTACCTTCCTATGGCATACATTTATAATTACCCCTTTAATTGCATATATTTATGATTTATAGTAGTTACATATGGCATTCATACATCATTCACTTCTTTCCCTTCATGCATTTATAAATTATTCAAGGAGAGTATTACACAATCAAGCAAACCACCTAAGTTTACTCTAATTTGAAGATCATGAAACTCTCATTAAGGTCCTATATTTATTAGATTTTAATTAAAACTCAAAAAGGAAACAAAATATACAAGAACGAGCAAACCAGCACGCAACACAGCCTGGTCGTGTCATGAAGCACGACTGTGTTCCAAATTCTAGCACCCTTGTTTTTCCATCCCATTCTAACCCAGAGCACAGCCTGACTGTGCCACGAAGCACGACTGTGCTCTGGTTGCAAAACAATAGAAATTCCTCTTTTCCTTTCCAAATCATCCACCAAACTAGAAAATAACTAAACTTGCATTTTAAGCATATAAATTTTGAATTAAAAGTTATGTTTGTCCACCAAAATAATGAAATATAGCCTTCAAAATCATCTATAAAAGAGTCCTCACTAATACTCTAACACTCACATTAATGGAAGACAACCACGAACACCATAAAAGCCTCATTAATGCATGCATCTACCCTACCATTCTACTTCCATTATTGCATATAAACACATACACAAGGTCATTTAGTCAAGAAAACCAAGGAAATGATGTTGATCATACTCTATAGCACCAAGAAAACTCTTTCTTTCTCTAAATTTGCTGGATTTCCTCACTCTTCCTTCAACCACCAAGCTGTAGAAATTTTCCTTCATCATTATCTTCAAGAATCCCATGATTAAACCAAGGTTAAAGAAGAAGATCTTACCTTTTCTCCCTTCTTTTTTGGCTTTCTCCCTCTTCTTCTTTTTTCTTTTTCTTTCTTCCTCTTTCTCTCTTCGCTAGGCTGCTCTCCTTCTCCTTTTAGGCTAGCGACTTTTCCCCCTTGAGTCAACAAAAAAAATTAAAATAGTGACGCTTCTCCAAGAAGCTTCCTTCTCCCTTAACCAATGCCCCTCCTTTCTTTAATTATTACCATTGTGCCATGCCATTACTTTAAAACAATGTCATTAGGTAAGGCTTTGTTTGGGTGCAAGAAATTTTACCAAGTGTTTAATCTCCCCTTGAGGCATGTTCCAATAGCCTTTAGTGTCACGCTCTTCATGGTTCCTTATTCCATTTATTGTTGTCCAATTCTAGTCTTGCAAGTGAAGAAATTATTATTTTTTCCTTAGAACTTCCCTCTAAAAATAAGAATTCTCTTATTGAATATTCATGATTATTTTCATACAAATAATAGAAAAATCCACGATGTTACATGGTTAACCTATTGAACTTGCTTGAATCCAAGTAAAAGCAAGCATTTCGGGTTGATGAGTTTAATCGAATGAAAGTTTTTAAAAAATCGAGTTTATCGGGGGTCAGGTTCAGAATATTTGAACCCGAAGTAACTCAACCCAACCGATAAAATATAAAAATAAAGTTAGTCATAAATAATTTAATGCTAGTAGTTGAGTGGTGAGAAATATATATGGTAATTGAGATGACTGGGGTTCGAATCCTAGTGCGATTGGTTTCTTTTTTATTTTTTATAATAGAAAAAGGCTTAAACAATGTCGTTTCCCCTTATATATAAAGAAACCAAACTCTGTCCCTCTTATTCCCCCTATAGTTGTAGCCTCTGATTGTTCACCCTTCTTCAATGTTCTTATTTTGTTGCTCGGTTGGTCCATGGCATTCTTCTTAAGCGATTCTTCATCTGAAGTAGTAAAACACATATATGTTTGCTTTACTTTTCCAGATTCATTGGTATTTTTTGCTTTGTTTTCCATATCTGTTGTTGTTGATGTATTTGTTTACTTCTTTCTTTCTTTTTGGACAGAGTCTGAACAAAGGATGCGAGTGACCTGTGACCCGACTGAAACACCAAAAATTCGATCAAACTCGAATTCTTTGAATTACTTGATATCATGGTCGAGTTCGGATGATATTTTCACAACCCGAACATTGTACGAGTTGGGTGGAATTTATACCCAAATTTGATGGAACCCGACCTGTGCTCACCCCTACATAATCTACAACTATGACCAAATATCAACATGTAAATATTTTCACAACTAAGTAATAAATTTTTTATTTTTTTATATTACTTCGAATTTTATTTTTTATCACAATTATTTCACATTTATTTAATTTATGTTTTATTTTAAATAATAAATTTTAAAAAAAATTTGCATGTAAACATCATCAATAAATCTATAACCTATTTCAAAAACTTTAAATTTATTCTAATAATAAAAATTTCACCAAATATTAACTATCTATAAATATATAAATTATACATACTAACACTACGAAAAAAGTATGTTTAGCAACGCTTTTTGTGTGACTTTAGTGATGGCTTTAACCTTCGCTAGAAAGTTTAACGACGGTTTATAAAATCAGAATAGAATCCATCGTGACAACTGATTTAACGATAGTTTTTAACAACCATGAGTATGTTGTCTTTAAATTTGTGTTTAATGAGAGTTAATAACAATAGTTAAATCTATATTTAGCGATGATTTTACAACCATAGCTAAATAACAACCACTATTTTAACTGTCGTTGAACTAAATTTTAACAACATTTTAAGCAATTGTCATATTTTAACAATGATTGTAAAACCGTTGTTAATGTGGGTGTCCAATCTGTTGATCACTTGGTGTCTGAAAAGAAAAAAAAACATGTTATTAATAATCAAATGAATCTAATTATAAAAATATTAATTTTTGTGATTCAACTAATATGTTACCAATTAGAAAATTAAATAAAGTAAATATTTCATTTAGTTTATTTCAAAATTTTCAAATTTTATACACTATAAGTAATTCATTCATTTTCTTTCAATTTCAATTTTAAATATTTCATTCATTTTGTTTATAATTTTTACGTTTTATGCAAAACAATTAATCCATTCTATTCCTTCTATTTATTTTATAGACCACAAGTAATTCATTTATTTTCTTTCAAGTTTAATTTTAAATTTCAAATAAAATATTTTTTTTTACTTTTTAATCACTTCTTTAAATATTTCATTAATTTTGTTCATAATTTTTGTGTTTTATGCATGAAAATTAATCCATTCCGTTTATTTATTTATTTTATACACTACAAGTAATTCATTCGTTTTCTTTCAAGTTTAATTTTAAATTTCAAATAAAATATTTTTTTACATTTTAACCACTTTTTTAAAAAACATTTCATTCCTTTTGTCCATAATTTTTACATTTTATGCATAACAATTAATTCATCACATTTCTTCCATTCATTTTTTATTTACGAAAAATAAGTAATTATTTAGTTTATTCAAAAATTGTTTAAACTTGATGGAAACTACACCAAATAATTTTTAATTTTTAATTTTTATGCTTTTTTAATTAGAAGTTTATGTTTCAATTTTTTTTCTTCTAATTTCATTATAACAATTAGGAACATTGACCATTTCGTTATCCTAATTTCATCATAAGGATACAAAATATTTAGTATAATATCATCATTTTAAGCTACGTAATATAAACACTATGTGCATACATAACAAAACAATATAATTATAATTATATAAGCAAACAATATACATATACATATATATATATATATATATATATCCTATGTTTGAAGCAATATATCATACAAAAATTATATACAATTTTGGAACTATATATTCAATGTATACAATATATCAGTAACCATTTTAAGCTATATAACATCATCTCTTAAATTCATTCAAGCAAGCATCATATGAAAAACATAAAGGGAGAAAAGTGAAGGAAATATGATACATACTTTTAGTAAAAATGAAGATCTATGAGCTAAAAATGGTAGAGAACGATCATAATCTCATGCATTTAACGATGATTTTGATTAAATTATCGTTAAGCAATGACCGTTTTAGGTTAAACCGTCATTAAACTTCACAAACTTTCAAAAAATTAAAAATATAATTATGGTTTTATTACTCAAACGATAGTTTAGTTAAAACCGTTATTAAGATATTTGATTTAACTACGATTTTAAAATTATTATTAAGTCATGTTGTAGCTATAGTTTTTATTAACCATGATTAAATTTTCATAGCAAAATCCAACTTTTTAAGCATGTTGTTTTTGTTCAAAACTTTTTATGAATAAATATACTAACCTAGAATGTAGAATCCACATGAATGGGGTGAAGGAAACTTTGAAGGAAGTGAAAATGAAAGATGAAATCAGACGGTAAAGGAGAGTTGGAGGGGAGAGTGAAGAAATGAAAGAGAAGGTGAAATTGTGGGGGTGGGAGTTATTTTAAAGGCTATGTGGATAAAACTTAACCGCGCAGCCCAGTCTCCATATGTCACATGGGTTGTGCAGTCTACGTGGCCTATCTGATCTCCCCGAGTGGCGAGATGGATTAATTTTGTTACACCTTGCATGTAGGGCAAATGCCTGCCTGTCTGCACGTTGCAAGCGAGGCGTACCCTTGCTTTTTACGTTAAAAAATTTATACCGCTACCACGTGGCAGTAGTGTAATATAGAAAAAAAAAAATGTATTATCTAAGAAATTTTTTTTGAGAAATTAGATTGGATTTTTATTTTTTTAATTATATTATTTCTGTACAAAACCCATGGAATTAAATCGGCAGTTTGGTTGCCAATATTGGTTGGTTTACTTCATAAAAGGAATCCGATAAGATTTTTAGTTATACATGTTGCACATGTTAAAATTCTATTAATGTATCGATTTCTGTTCATCTTTTGGCATGTTAAGCTCTACATTAAAGTAGCGGACAAAAGTCTTATACATGTTGCACGTGTTAAAGTTCTATTAAAATGTCAGTTTCTGTTCATCTTTTGCTAAGCTCCACATTAAAATTGTGGACAAAGGCGTTATGGGCCAGTATGCAAAAAAAAAAAAAAATCACGATTTGGTTTGTTATAGTTTCTCAGTCCGCTAAATGAAACCAAGATTAGGAGTCAATATTGCTGGAGATGATAATTTGGGTGGATATTTTGGATATTGAACAAATTTTTACCAAAATAAATACCTGATAATCATTCAATAATCAGTAGTGGGTAGGGTTTGGTGAATGTCGAAGTTAGGTATTTAAATTTATTTTGGAAAAATTTAGATTTAGTCTTCGATCCGATATCAATGTGTAGATAGCATACTCACGTTTGATATTCAAGTATTTTTATATATAATAATTAAAATAAATATAAATTATTATATATAAAATATATTATATTATATATAAAAAATTATATCTATTACTTCTTTTTATGTTCATGTTAATATTTTTATGCACCTCCCTAAATTTTAAAACTTTAATTTGTCTCATAAATTTCACTTTAGAAGTTGAATATGAGCATCGCATATTTCAGATACTTTTATCCAATACTTACTGTCTAATATACATTATTCATCTAATTTGATAAAAGTTTTTTAGTATTTCAAATATTGGATATTTCAAGTGCATGCATAATAGATGTTAAAATTTTCGAAATTCAGGTAGGGTTTGGGTAGTGAATATATATTTTGAATCTGAGCTTGGATATTGAAAAGAAAACAGAAAAAGAACTCCTGTTACTCACCTATTATTATTCCTAAGCATTACCTATGGAATCTAGATCCGGTGAGAGAGAAAGAAAAGTCAGAAATTTGGGGGGGGGGGGTAGTTAGATCCATTGGACTGGGATAATATTACCTTTTCAAGAAAATATGTTGTTTCTAAAACTGTTATATCAAAATGGCTAGAGCGATTAAATTTGAGACTAATTTTTTTTTTTTGGACAAATTTTGAGACTAATAAAGAGAGGGAGAATGCAGATAAATCAAAGGTTTCTCAGCGGGAACAATGGTCCAAAGGCATCCGGCTGAAGTTTTGCCAATAAATGTAACAAAATAATTCGATGAAAAGATATAAGGAGAAACGAATTGAAAAAGAGTGTTAGAAATTGTAATAGTTATTCATGATAATTCATCAAATAATTTGTTAAGCTTTTTTTTTTGGGTGTTTAGACTTTGATTGTTGCCACATTTTATATGGTGAATTTACTTAAACTTTTCATTTGAAATAATTCTTTCACATAGTTTAAGATTGGAGAAGAGTTTAATTTTTACTGTCCTAATTCGCTTAGCTAAAATTAGAAGAGATGATCCACCTATATTTTGTTCACATGTCAAGTACAAATTATGTTAAAAGACGGATTAGAATTTGTAATAAAATTATTTATTGATATATACTTAATAACTTCAATTTTCAATTTTCAGTTTTCAATTTTCAAATCATAAAAAATATTATTCATGAAAACATGGAAAATTAGGGATTTGATCAACCATTCTGGAGAAAACCACCATCTTTCATGAAAGAGACATATCGTCTCTTGAGAAATGATTTACAATCTTTTAATGGAGATAAAATAATTGTTTGATGAGAAATAATTTGAAATATTTTTGAAACAGGTTGTTGTGAAACCATGATGAGAACTCTTATACATAACTAAGCATATAAGGATCAAATATATATTTGTTATCATATAAGTTAGATGGCTAACTTGTTTTGTTTTTTTTTTTAGATGAAATACGAGAGTCAGAAAGTAAAACAAGTCCTTAACTTGTTGACGGAGGATAGTTTAACTCGTTCAAAATAAACCCAAGAAAACCCCACTTCACGTGTCCACATTTACACATTTTATCAAACACAAAATAAGCATCATACTTTGAACTACAAGACCAGCAAGCAGCAGTTTGTAAGCTAGCTCATAAAGAATCTAAACCAATCACATTTATTTTATTTTATTTCAAAACAATATCTAATGGCAATGATATATAATCTATCCCTTCAATTCATCGGATTTATACCATCTCCACATTTATTTTCACTAATTCACAGAAAGTGTTTAGAATTCAACAACAACAACTGAGCCTTTTCCCACTAGGTGGGGTCGGCTACATGGATCAAACGGCGCCATAGTGGCCTATCATGGATGAGATCAATATATAAGTTATTAACTATTAAATCATTTTTAATAGTTTCACTTATTGTTTTCTTTGGCCTCTCTCTACCTCTAATTATTGGACTATTCTCCATCCGATCAACTCTTCTCACTAGGGCTTCTGTAGGTCTTCTCCACACATGGTCAAACCACCTTAAGCGAGTTTCAACCATCTTCTCCACAATAGGTGCTATCCCAACTTTCTCTCTAATGCACTCATTTCTAATCATATCTCTTCTAGTGTGTCCACACATCCAACGCAACATTCTCATCTCTGCAACGTTGAGTTTATTTTCATGTTGTCTTTTAACCGTCCAACATTCTGTACCATACAATATAGCAGGTCTTATAGCCGTACGGTAGAATTTTCTTTTAACTTTGAGCGGTACTTTTTTATCACAAATGCACTCGAAGCTTTCCTCAATTTTATCCATCCAGCTTGAATACTGTGGTTTACGTCCTCCTTTACTTCACCGTCATTTTGTATAATGGACCCAAGATATTTAAAACTTGTAACTTGTTTTAATATATAGTCTCCAAGTTTCACGTCTACATTCGTATTTGTTCGTCTCTTACTAAAAATACATTCCATATATTCTGTTTTATTTCTACTTATCCGAAAACCGTGTGTTTCTAAAACTTGTCTCCATGACTCTAACTTCATATTTATTTCCTCTTTCGATTCACCAACTAAGACTATATCATCTGCAAAAATCATGCATTGAGGCCCCAACTCTTGTATATGTTCAGTAACTGCGTCTAAAATCAAGTTAAAAAGATACGGACTCAGAGAAGACCCTTGATGTAGTCCAATAGTTGTGGGAAAATCCTTTGTATCCCCATTTTGTGTTCTCACGCAAGTCGTTATCCCGTCATACATGTCTTTGATTGCTCGAATGTACACAATACATACTCCTTTCTTTTCTAAAGCCTTCCATAGGATCTCTCTTAACACTCTGTCATATGCCATTTCCAGATCAATAAAAACCATGTGCAAATCTTTCCGTCTGTTTTGATACCTTTCCATCAATCTCCGTAGTAAATAAATTGCTTCCATAATTAACCTTCCTGGCATAAATCCAAACTGGTTCTCTGTAACTTGAGTTTCTTGTCTTAATCTTTGCTCAATGATCTTCTCCCATAACTTCATAGTGTGGCTCATGAGTTTAATCCCCCGATAGTTGGAACAATTCTGTATGTCTCCTTTATTTTTATATATAGGAATTAAAGTACTTCTCCTCCATTCATCCGGCATTTTCTTAGATTTTATTATCACATTAAACAACTTAGTGAGCCAACTTATACCCTTCTTTCCTAAACTTTTTCACACCTCAATAGGTATATTATCAGGTCCTACTGCTTTGCCATTTTCCATTCTCTTCAGAGCTTTCTCTACTTCAAACTCTTGGATTCTACGATAAAAAGTATAATTACGGTCTTCTTCTCCAGTATTAAGTCTGTCAGAGTTGTAGGTCAACTCATGCCCTTCGTTAAAAAGTCCTTGAAAGTAACTCCTCCATCGTGCTTGGATATCATGCTCCCTTACCAAAACATTACCCTCTTCATCTTTAATACATTTCACTTGATCTAGGTCCCTTGTCTTTCTTTCCCTACCCTTCGCAAGCTTGTAAATTTTTCTTTCTCCCTCCTTAGTTCCTAAAGATTGATATAATCCCTCAAAAGCTCTAATTCTTGCTTCACTCACAGCCTTCTTAGCGTCTTTCTTAGCCGCTTTATATTTATCTCAAATTGCCTTATCTTTACATAAATGCCACTCCTTATAACACTCTCTTTTAAACTTAATCCTATCTTGCACCTCCGCATCCCACCACCAAGATTTTTTACCCTTAGGTCCAACGCCTCTTGATTCTCCAAGTGTCTCTCTTGCTATATTCCTATTCCCTTTAGCCATCTTGTCTCACATATCATTAGCATTTCCTTGGACCTCCCAAAGCCTTT